>CM033642.1:64883788-66108465 GCA_019512145.1 Engystomops pustulosus
CCCCCCCCCCCCTTCCCCGTCGTGCAGCACAACAATACCGGATGGATCGCACAGAAGATCTACTGGTGCCGCCAGAAAGGCGAGTTTTGATTTATTTATTTTTTTGACTCGAGTATAAGTCGAGTTTGGGTTTTTCAGCACATTTTTTGTACTGAAAAACTAGGCTTATACTTGAGTATATAAGGTAATCCTAACATTCATAGTGTCATAGTATCATAGTATATAAGGCTGGAAGGAGACGTAAGTCCATCAAGTCCAACCTTTAAGAATTAAATAAATGTTTTATCCCCATAACCCGTGATAATTTTACTATTTTCTCTTCTCTTGACTGTTTGAACACTGATGTCATAAGAGAAGTACTGCCAAAATACCCATTAATCTATTTTATCTATAACCCATATACCAGTGATGGCGAACCTTTTAGTAGCCGAGTGCCCAAAAAGACACCCAAAGCCCCCCTTATTTATGGCGAGGTGCCAAAAACTAAAGAAGTAACATACTGCTCACTGTTCTTCAACAATCATATTGGCCTCCTGAGGACAGCAACACAGTAGAAAGATGGAAAATTTGCATCATTTTAGCTTCTTTCCATTGTCCCTCTGTAGACCTGTAGGGGCAAGCAGGAGGTCCTCCAAAGATAATTCAGCCCTGTCTACTCCTTCTCCCTCTTCCTACAGTCCCAAGTAGTGAAGCAAGTATCAAAATATGAATGAAAGCAGCATCTTTTAAGTTGCTTGGAACTGCAGGAAGATTCTTCAAGTCCTGTCTGGTGTGCTGGGGCGATGGCCCGGGTGCCCACAGAAAGGGCTCTGAGTGCCACCTCTGGCACCCGTGCCATAGGTTCGGCACCACTGCCATATACCATATTTGTCGGACTAAACGATGCACTCCAGATTTGGGCATCCAAAAAAAAATTAACACTTTTTTTCACACCAATTAAAATTCCCTGGTCGTCACACAAATATGTCTGCAATATTTCCCGCGTAAATGGCTCAGTAACATGCACACAGATAGTTTTACTACATCTGCGCACAAACACACACAGTACTGCTACATGAAACCTCGCTCCACACACAATTAGCTCTCAACCAATTATAATTACTGAACCCCCTACATACCCTCAGCTCCCCATCTCCAGTTTACCTCTCCCATTCCCAAACACACACACTTTGTATAGAATCAGCTCTAAAGCTATGTATTAACTCAACGGACCCCCATCTGCTCTTTATGCCAATGTAACAGTGCCCTCTCCTTCTCATACAGTTCCACAGCTACTCACCTCTCACAATCTATATAAATCACTTGTGAGCGCAAGAAATTACCCCAATCATCTTAGTGCCTATGTCTGACCATCAATCTATTCAAATTTTTATGACTTCTGGATAATGATCAATTGTATGCAAGACTCCATGCCCACTGTACACTGTAAGTGTCTTTTGGTCAGATCACTAGGGTTCCCAATGGTTAAACCCCTGGGAACAGATATTCAGTGTCATTTATTGGAAAAACCTCTTCAATGTTGGAAACACTGGCCAAAAATAGGCATCTCACAATCTCTATAAATTACTTGTGAGCACAAGAAATAATCCCAATCATCTTGGTTCGGTTTAAAAACACATTTATAAAGAATCCTGACAAATCCTTTTGATCTATAATATAGCACATCAGACTGTGGCTCTACAAAAAGGTACATTGTTTATTGGCCTCTGAGCTCTGACCAGTCATATTGACTGTTTCCATGATGTGTAGAAGAAATCAGATGACATGTTAGACGGGAGACTAAGTAGAGAAGAAGTCATTACTTATTTGGCATTTTATCACATTTAGGCCCTGTGTAAGCAGGCTAGCCATTTTTTTCTGGCTAACACATGGCCCTTTCTATAGGCTCATACCTATGACCGATGCATGCACTGTGCTGTGAGGGAGCCGACTGCCCACACTGCAAAAGATAGGGCAGGTCCTATTCTTTTTTTCCCTCCTCAATGTTGAAAGACACAAGTATCAAGAATAGGCAACTCACCATCTATATTAATCACGTGTGTGCATAAGATCTTACTCCAGTTATCTTTGGTTTAAAACCACATTTTTAACCTACTATATGTGGTTAATAAGAGATAAGCCCTTTAGTAACAAAAAGACAAATTAATAAAACTATTAAGACTAATATTTTAAAATATTAATTTTTAAAAGGCATGGGGAATAAGGTTACAGTGAAACCATATAGAAAGAAAATTTCTGGGAACACTACTCTTCTAGCTACCTCATGCCACCCTAAACACGTGATTAGAAATATCCCCTATGGGGAAATGACAAGACTCCGCCGCAATTGTATGTAAGAAGAGGATTTCTTGAAAGAAAAACAAAATTTAAGTCAACGTTTAAAATCTCGACGATACAATAATGACATAGCCACAGCAGCTAAGAAAATCAACAATATCACACAGAAAACATTATTAGACATGAGTAAACAGAAAAACATTAATAACATGGGCAGACAGATGGTGCCATTCGTCACATCATACAGTAACCAGTATTCCCAAATAACTGACATTATTAAAAAATGTATTCCCATGCTTGTTCAGGATCCAATTTTACAACAAATTATATCCCCTGGTATAAAATACATTGCTAAATGAGCTCCTACCTTGGGCAATAGTCTTTCCCCAAGCCTTTTTCTTAGCGAAGAGAGTAAAAAACCAACTTGGTTAATATATAAAGATAACTACAGATGCGGACACAAACAATGTAAAGTCTGTGACTATATTAAAACAGGGAATACTGTCACATCCATGAGTACAGGTATGTGCTACAATATAAAATCTTACATTAATTGTAACACTTCTAATGTTATTTATGTAGCCTCCTGTTTAAAGTGTAATAAGCAATATGTAGGACACACAGCGGGTCCATTGAAAATTAGAATACATAGACATTTATCCGATATAAGTAACAACTCTGTGAATATTTCCTCCATTTCTAAGCACTTTAGAGACTGCCACAATAAACATACTGATGTTTTTTCTTGGACTGGCATCGAGAGAGTTTACCAGCCCATTAGAGGGGGAGATATGAAACACAAGCTGCTTAATCGCAAAACTTTTTGGATGTTTACTTTAGCCAGCCGGCAACCAGAGGGTCTTAACAAAAGATCCGATATCATACTAACCTACTTATTTCTCTTTTTTCTTTTTCTTTTTTCAAATTAATTCACATTTTTTATTATCTTTTTGGCATATGTACATATTTGAAATTGTGACAGCAGCTTGCACTTATCCTCCTCTCATGGCTATTTGATACGATTTATGCCACTATTATATATGTTGCATACTGTATGTTCTTCATTACTCATTGGTGTGAACAGGAACCTATGTCACTCTACCACACACTGTGCATTTTTTCATTGGTTACCATGGTGACTTAACTGTTCGTTTTGTTCTGCTTCTGTGTATGCAATATTTATTTTTCTTGGATTCTAATAGTATAGATATATTGCTTGTCATGCCTTGACCTGAGTCCCTTTCTATTTTTGTGATGTTATAATGTTTTTATTACCAAATTTCTTCATTCCCACGGCTCAAGGTGAAAAGGGCTGACACCGCGGATCACATGATTAAATGATTGACACATTCCTCATTAGTTCCGTGTGTGTCACCCCTCCCATTTTGATCACCTGACTCGTGAGGTCATGGAGCGGGTCTATTGTACATATCAGATCATGAATAAGGCAGCTCCTGCTGAAACGCGTTGATCTATGTAACAGCTACGTGTGTCCGCATGACTTTTAACTTCAATAAAGGAAGATTTATTTGACATTGGACTGTCTCCGTGTATGGTGCAGGATGGAGTGCTGGATTCCGAATTTGTTTTTCCTCAATATTTTAAAATGTTACAAAATAAACTTTAAAACAGGTGTTTTTTTTAAATATAAAAGCAAGTAGATAAGTTATTAATAAAAAAAAACTAACAAACAGAATGGCTTTTGTGAATGGTGTTGTAATACCAGACGTAGCTGTTTTTTGAAAATGGCAAACCTTTTCTAATCAAGAATGTCAAAACATACATGTGACATTCCGGAACTGTACAAATTAGCTACTGTTTTTTATAAAGGCCCCTTTCACACTAGCGGTTTTCACGTGCGTGTTCTGCATGTGTCTCTGATGCATAGAACTTGCATTGCACTCTGACCTATTGTAATCAAAGTTTTTTTTCAGCATTTTTTTTACACACAAGCACGTTTTTTTTTACGCTCTCAGCATGCTCTACTTTTGTAAGTCACACGTGTGAAAAATGCATCATACAAGTCTAGTCTGGAGATGCATCAAAAAAGCAATGCTCTCTGAGACACATGCAAGTGCAATGCAAGAGCAATGCTTTTTTCACTGATCAATTGCCATAGAAAAGATAGAGCTCAGCCCTGAGTCTTTTTCACATGCAATGAAAACACAAAAAAAATGTGCGTGAAAATTCTGACTGAAAACTGATTGAAATCTGATGAAAAATGTCAGTTTTTCACTGACCAAACCCTTATTGCACCCTAATCAGACTCTTACGTGATCTGTAACGCAAGTGTGGGTATGGGTTCCAGGAGGCAAAGGAAGGGAGATAGGGTTTCCCACACAACCTCTCATATGGCACAACACTCACCCACAGCCCTTAACGGCTGACAGTCCCTTTTCACTCACATCAGGGAAACAGAGCCCTGTGAAGCACAGTAGTTTCTACCCAACTCTCATTAGATATAAGCCCAGTCTGTAACGGGATTATATTGGGTTAGAAGCCAACGCAGACAGTGTATATATATTAACAAGACATGGATATGGGGATATGTCGATCTTGATAAAAGAACAACGCAGGTCAAATTTATATATTTAATTGTATTTAGGGTACACTAGACAATACAATACACATAAGGGAATATATGTGAAATTGACAAAGTTCTAACTTCTTAATAGGAGACCATAGGACTATGATTCTGGCACCATCAGACCCATCTGGACCTCCAGTGTCCAAACATGACCTCTTACAATGCTCCCATTGAGAGTTCTGTGTATCTCCTCATCAAATTCCTCCAGAATAGATTGATATCCAGGTATGCTTTCTCCCTGCTGCCTCAATCCTAGAAATGTACCTGGCATCTGACTGGGGTGACCCATAATTCTATAATTGGTATATGAAGTTATTGGCCATGTTTCCTTTGTCTTTCTTGGAGGGAATTCTATGAAGATCTTTGATGCATCTGCTCTAGGAATTTGAAGCTTTCCCTTCCAGAGAGTAAATTAACCTATTCAAGATAAGGCTGGGGGAGGTACAAAAAAGGCCTGATATGTGCTCTCCCTCTTGCTATATACTTCTCTATATTCATCATAATACAAATAAAAATGGAATAGAAGAAGATTCTTGCAAGCCAACAATAATATAAGATTGTTTGTTTTATTTGAATCAAATATGGAAAAAAACGTATTGTAAGGTTAAGGACATTGTGTGTCCTTCCCCCTGATTTGTGATGATTTGTCTTTCTTTTAGACCTTTCACGTGCTGCCATAAGCCTTCTATATTTTATTTTATATAGCTGTAATAGCAATGAAATATCAGGCTGTATCTCTCTGTTGCTGTATTAAAGTTCAATATGGAATCTGTCCACCTGTCTGTCACTTCTCATTAAATTCTTACCTCTTCATTCACATTCTGATCTTTGCAAATGAACATTTGCTTAATAAATGTTCCCAAGACTAACAGTGCAGTGAAATCCCACACAGCAGTAAATTATTAACTCAGTCACAGGGGGAGTGCCATATATGACTTTTCAGAATGACTTATTATGTGGATCATCATGTAATTATGAATTTTTCAAGCCATGATAGAAGAAAATTGAATATTTAATATTTTATGGACATATTCTACAGAGGACATTTTTGAAATTTTTATGATAATTTTTGGTGTAAGCAGAGCGTAGAACAAAAGTTACAAAATTATTGCAAGGTGGAATATTTGATGGCAATGAGCAGTGCTGGCTTGGAGCCAATGTTTAGTATTATAGCGAACCGTAACTTAGTTGACCCACTTTTCTTCCAATATTTTCTAATCTCACGTACAAACAATGGGGCAACTTACCATATATACTCGAATATGAGCCGACCCAAGTATAAGCCAAGGCCCCTAATTTTACCACAAATAACTAGGAAACTTGTTGACTCATATATAAGCTTAGGGTGGGAAATGTATTGCCCAGCAGCCTCCCCCAGTGATGTAATACCCAGCAGCCTCCCCTAGTAATGTAATGCCCAGCAGCCTACCCCAGTAATGTAATGTCCAGCAACCTTCACTGACTAATGAAATGCTGAGACGGCCTTCCCTGACTAATGAAACACCCCATTCAGCCTCCCCCTGGGTGGCTGCATAAATACACAATGCAGCCTCCCCCAACAATAAAATACCCCATTCAGCCCCCCAGCATTCAGCCTCCCCTAGTAATGAAATTCCCTGCATCAGTCCCCTTAGTAATTAAAATGCCAGATGCAGCCCCTGTAGTAATGAAATACCCAATACAGCCCCCCTAGTAATGAAATACCGTGCAGCACCTTGGTGTATAAAATAATAAACCTACATTCTCACCTTCTGATGCTTTCTAATGCTCCAAGAAGCTCCTCTTCCTTCTCCTCTTCACTTGTAACAGGGCAGGGTGAGATGGGTCCATGCGCTCTTCCCACGGCGCACATAATGGCATGGCAGTGTCGCCACTGTTGACATTATAGTGTGCACAGTGGGCAGTGTGCATGGATACCGCTCTGTTATGGGTGAATAGGAGAAAGTAGAGGAGCCATGCAGGGAGCATTGGAAAGCATTGGAAGGTGAGTATGTAAGTTTCTTTTTTTTATACATGTATATGCCGAGGGGTATATTGTTTTTTTTTTTTTTAACTCTCTGCCGCATGAGGTTGTTATGGTGGACTCTATGAATATGTTCAAGTGAGGCCTAAATGCTTTTTTGGAGAGCAAAAGTATCACGGGTTATGGGAAAAAAAACATTTGTTTAAATGGGTTTTCCCACGAAAGAAAATTCTCACATCTCAGCAAACCCCTTGTGATGTGATCATTTTAACCCCTTACTTGACAGGGTGTGGGTGGGGCCTCTCTAAGCAACACATTACTGTATTATTCATCTAGTTCTGTGGGGTGACAATGTGGTTAGATTATCAGGGTACAAGGTGTATATACACTTTCATCTGGCTTCTGACATTGTACTAACACACTGACAGAGAGATGAGACAGATCAGAGATGCATGAGATGATTACACAGAGGCTGACAGACCATTACACTGTTACACTCTGGGCTTTGCTACATCTCACAGCGATGTGCCAGCATTCCCCTAACCCAAGATCACTTATCTCCTTGTAGCTTGTTTTTTGCAGCCTCTCTCTCTGCTCACCATGTGCTGACAGGATGTGAATCAGTGAGTGTCTCTGAGCTCCGGGGAGGGGACATGAATACAGGCACACAGCATAGACAGACAGAAACTCAGCTCCACAATCTCATCCAAGATGGCTGCCCAACCCCAAGAGAAGTTACAAGGTCATGTCTAGGGGAAACTGAAATTTTGTACAGCAGGACTGATAGAGACAGGATGGAATTATATCTGTGAAATGCTGCATTTTTGTTAATAACAGTGAATTAGAGAATGTGTTATTTTGTTATCCTGAGTACATACAAGAAACTTGTCTTTGTGTGAATACCCCTTTAATTCTTAAAGGTTGGACTAGATGTACTTGCATCTTTTTACAGCCTTATATTCTATGATACTATGAAATCTACCTATTAATCTATATCCGATGGCAGGTGGCTAGTCCATGCCCTAGTAGCTGGGGCTTTATACAACATTATGCATTTTCTAACAGCCTTAGGGCTCTTTCACATCTGTGGTTCAGTGATTTCCACGGATGCCTCACATATCCATTTATTTCTAAGAGTGTTTTCACATTGGCTTGTATTTTCAATTATGACACATGTCCTATTTTTTCATGGATGTGGATCATGGAAGGCAATAAAAGTCTATGGGTCTGCAAAAAAAAAATGGATGAAACATCTGTTTTTTTTCACTGATGAAGCTGAAAAACCAGGTGTATTGCTTTCAAAGCAATGTTGTACTTTTAATTTACTTTTTGCGGACACGGAGAAAAAACTGAAGAAAAAAACACAATGGAGACAAAATACAACGGACGAGCAACTGAAGCTGAGCATCAACAGCAATGTGAAAAAGCCTTTACTTGGTAGGTTCTGTCTGCAATTTCGAGTCCTCTCCAAAATGTGGATACCAAGCTACTGTGACTAACTCCTGCCCCCTTTCCTTCACATAGAGCTTCTATGTAATCTGGCACCTCCATAAGCAGCACTTTTTAATGTCTTTTTACCAGGAAGGTTTGAGTCATGAAAGGAGCTAGTACGTGGCGAAAGATGTTTTTTTCTCTGATACATTGCCGATATATTACAATAATACACACACAAAATTTGGACATCAAAATAAAAATGGGGAAAAAAAATTGTATTTCAAACCATTTAAAATGATGGTTGACACAAAAACATGCTCCCGCAACCCCCCAAGTTTACCCCTCCACCCTAAACATCCACACACATAAACAATATATAGCGTCAACTCTCTACCCTCTGCCTTCAGTCTTAATACCAATTTTGATTTGAGCATTCTGTCATGAACTATCCACCTGTAGTTACCTTCTATAACAATCTTATTTGTTTTACTTTTATGTTACAATGATTTAAAATCACATTAACCTCTTTGATTTTATTCTGTCTTTTTTAGGTATTGGAAATGGACAAAACACTTCCCTTTCTGGGTTGCCTTCTTTTGTAAATGGATTATTCCTTCACAGACTATTGTGAAGTCCCTTTTCCTTTTTATGTGGTAGGTGCGACAGGTGGGGGATCTAGGCCGGTGTTTACTACCATAGTGGACCTCTTATGGCATAACACAATGGTCAATTATATGTTGATAGTTTGTTGCTGGACTATTGCCAGTTCTGAGGTGACCGGACTTATTATATATTGGTATCATCCTATGAAGGAGGGGGACAGTATGGTCACTCTAGAGACAATTTGTGTGTGTTGAATACACCAATATTACTTAGGGTATCCCCCATGTATTTGTACAAATTTTTTTCTTAACAAACATGGCATCTGCACTTACACTGTGACCGGCGTTGAGACACGTGATGGGGTGCCATCAGAATGCTGCGTGGATTCCAGCTGACTGGCAGATTACACTGGCCTGTATCTAGTGAACGCGATCATGCTAGAGCACCTTTCCTGTACTCTGTTGGTACATGGGTATGTACGATTTCAATGCCAATTGTGTGTTCAACTGCCCCATAGTCCATACAGCTAATGTTTAACTGGAAGATGCATTTGTGGTCACTTTATTAACAAACTGCTCCTGGCTCCCAATAGTGATGAGTATTAGCCTATACGTGGTACTTTGATCTATAAAGCACACTACTTATTCACTATATGCAAAATTTGCATCTCTCATATATGTATGTGTCCTAGTTTCTTACATGTTGGGACAGCAGTTTGAGATCAGTGCAGAGATGTGGTGAAATGCTTCCTCAGAGCTTTACCCAATCTCATGGACAGCACTCAGGAATGTCTTGCAGTGCTGGATCCGGCTGACCTTCAGACTATAAAACGCAGGCACTTTTAAGATTTTTTTATTTTAGATTTTTTTCTTTCTAAAGAGTGCTTCTCATAGCCTGAAAAATATGGTATTTTAAAAAGTTTATTGGGTACAGTTTTTTTAATAAGATCATGTAATAATATTACTCTCATAGAGCTGGTACCTATTGGATCAGACAGTATTGGCATATTGTATAAACATATTAGATATGTATGAAATATCTAAAAAATCTGAAATGATAGATGTAGACCAGCATATAACCACAGTATAGGTCAGAACATCACACATGTATAATGCAAGGCATTATCAGTTCAGTATATACTGGCAAAAATCGTCTTCATTTGTTATTTCTCGGAAAGTCATAAGAAATGTCTGCAAAATTGTATGTCAAAACAGCAACTGGAAAGAGTTTAACATAATCAATTCACAAACACCTCTTACACTTGATCAATACATGCACATAACGTAATGCGTGTAGTGGAAACTCCTTAAGTGAGAGTATATTTAGTCTGGAAACACAAAGATGTAAAGTCAAATTGTAAGAATACAGAATTACTGAACAGCACAATTTTCTATATTTTGTAGGCTTTTCAAAACTGAAGAAATCGCAAAGTATTAAAATCGGCAAGCCGTCCAACCAAGAAACTGAAGCCAAAAGTATTCGCCTCTAGTTACGCATCTTCATGTTACACTCTCCTGCTCTTGTAACAAACCAGTTAAGAGTCCAAAGAGGCCGCTGAGGAAGTAACTAGGCCAAAAACAAGTTAAAGACTTTAATTTTACATGAAAAGGAATGTAATGTGTATAAATAAATTACACATTAAAGCCTCCCATGGCAATTTCCCAATGCATTTTAACATACCTTCGGTACAAGAGCAGGCTTGAATTCACAGGTACAAGCTTATGCTAATGTGAACAAGGTAGATGGGCAGACTGGAGATTTCCTCACCACCAGGGGTTATATTTTAACTAAATGTTAATTTATCAGCAGTTTCTGAGTGTACCTGGATGTAATACTGCATCATTATACAAATAGTCCATATGACACAATTTCATTTGTTTCTGTCAAATCCAGAGTGTGTCTTGCTGGAATTATCTGTTCTACTTACAGTATTGGTCAATAAAACATCTAATTTCTTTCTTTCTCGAAAGCCAATTGCCAGGAAAATGGTGATATTTCTTATTGCAATGTCAGAAAGATTGTGGAATAGATTTGTGTACAGTAGTGGGGCTTAGATTAAAGCTTAATGGTCCGTCTGAACTGCTAACAATTGACACTCTAAAAGGTTCAGGAGTAAATACAATAATAATAAATGCATCATCTGGGACAAAGGTGCTCAATAAATGATAGACAACTGTTTGCCTTTATTCCAGTTACTTTATCTACAAATGGTACTGATAGAGTTCACATGGGGATACTTTTTAGAAAAACAAAGCATAGATTCAGCATCACTACAGTAAAGAGGTCTGGATTATGGGTGAAGTAGGCCCCTGGCTGCAAGTGGTCCCTTCCCACAAATTTTTGGAAATAATATTGCTTCTCCAGAGTTTTCAGGAAACAGAAATGCTCTCAAACTGATACTGAATAAAAATCGCAACTTATTGACTAAAGACAGTGGAAAATTAAGGCTAACATGGACCATGGGCTGTATGGAGATTGCAGGACCCCTACCAGTCTTGAATAAATAGATGCAGCCGTCTATCTCTAACACACCTTTTACATCAAGTCCAATGAGTTTAACCCTAAAAAGGACTCAAATCCTAACCAAAAAATACTGGCTATGAACACAGTGCCGACTGGTAATATTTACAAGGAAGACTGACTGACGCTCTGCGACCCACACTACACATGATGAGGGTTGTCTCACATACCAAAGGGTTAGTCAGTAATCACAGGACAGAAAGTAGAAACAAACAGATGGTAATCTGCTCCATTGGTTCCAACCTGCAGAAATTTCCCCAAGATGTTTTCAGCTACTTTTAATCCTCACTGTGGAACTAAAAATAACACACTTACAATATAATGTCACCTGGATAACAACACTGTGATCCTAAATAATACATACTCCTTACGCCATAACTGGCCACCCTGAGACCTCTCAAATTATTATAAAAAATAGTATACACTAAACCTTATATTCATAGATGTTCATTATATCATATCCCATGAATAAATATATACTACTTCATAATGTATTCACTACGTACCCATAACTAACTAAAATACATAATAAATCCCACTTATGAATGAAAATGTGGCATAAAGCAAACACTTTTTAATATATGCAGCACCCCCATTATACAGTTATTTATATTCTACACACCCTAATACCATATATACTTGACTATGAGGAGACCTGAGTATAAGCTGAGACCCCTAATTTTAACACAAACAACCTGAAAAAATGTATTGACTTGAGTATATAGCCTGCTGGTTCATGCTCCCAGTATATAGCCTGCCAGCTCATACCCCAGAATATAGCCAGAAGCCCCTTGCCCTCCCAAGATCATAGCCAGCAGTTCATGTCCCCCAGGAAATATACCTTGTAGCCCCTACCCCTGGGTATATAGCCAGCATCTCCTGCCCCCAGTATATAGCCAGCAGCCTCTGTCCCCCGAGTATATAGCCTGTAGCCCCTTCCCCAAGTATATAGCCTGTAAGAAAAAAACAAAATTTGTACTCACCTCCCGGCGCTCCTGGGAGGTCCTCTTCTATCCATCGATGTCCGGCATTGGCTTTGTATTGGCACGCCGTCCATCGCATGCACCATGACGTCAGCCAGGCAAATTGTGATTATGTCAGCTCGTTAGAACAATGAGTATCACATTAAGAACTCGTTATGCTTCTACTATGAACAGTCCAGTCATCTTATTAAGTCTTGTCTTACAAGACCAGCGCCAGAGAACTACAAGCACCTAAGAGACCTTTGGGAGGGTTGCTTGGGTGCACAGGTATTTCCTGAACCAGTCTTGAAAGTTTTATTGCCAGAATCCATTTCAGTCACTGACAGATCCATTTCTAGCAAGGCCTATTATGAGTCAGGGGCTGCATATAATTTTGTCAATCTGAAATTAGTTTTGGCTCGAAATGTAGATTTAGTCAAACTAGATGCCCTCTTCCTGGTAACAGGAGCTGACACTTCCTCTTTAAAATATGGCAAGATTTGCTTCAAGGCTTGTCTTATTACCCTGCAGGTTGGATGTATTACATCTGAGTTGCTGGAATTTTATGTTTTCAATAATTTGTCTGTTGACATCAACCTAGGGCTTTCCTGGCTAGCCCTGCATGATCCAGCCTTTGATTGGACCTCTGATGAACTGGTAAAGTGGGGTCAAATGTTTTTCTTGGTGCACCTCTTTACTTGTTTCTGATGTTAGACTGAGTGTGAATGTGATTTTATGTGAGTGTAACTTTATTTCTGATTTTGCTAATGTGGTTCACGTGGTCAACAAAGCTTCTGCTGACACCTTACCCCCATATTGACATTATCACTATGGAATTGATAACTTGCCAGGTTCTAAGTATCCCAAGGGTAGCATTTTTAATCTGTCTCTTCCTGAGTATGAGGCTATGAGACATTTGTGGCAGTTTGCAAAAGGGGCAAATTCGCCCTTCTAATTCTCCCATGGGGGCAGGTATTTTCCGTAGTTAAAAAAGATTCTGGCCTTGTACTGTGTATTGACTATTGTGAGCTGGATAACATTTTAAAAAACTGATATCCTCTCCCATTGATCCCCAACTTGTTTATTCAGATAGTGGGTACCTGTTGTTTTTTCAAGATTGATCTCCGCAGGGCCTACAATCTGATTTCGATCAAGGAGGGAGATGAATGGAAGACTGTCCCTCAATACTCCTAATGGACATTTTGAATATCTTGCAATGACTTTTGGCTCGTGCAATGCTTCAGCTGTCTTCCAACTGTTTAAAATTAATGATATTATTAATAATATTTTATGGGATTTGCTGGGTATTATATGTTATTTATTTGCATGATATCCTATCTTTTCTTCTGATTGAACCACACATATAAAACATGTCAGAAATGTATTATCTAGGCTCCATTTGAATCATTTATTTGCTAAACTGTCTAGTTGTCATGGGTGCCCCTGCGACCCATATCCCGGGTCACAGGTGCACCCGTATACCTTCGTGTGCCCCATAATGTCCATGCTTCCGTGAGCGCACACGCCACCTCTGTAAAATTTAAAGGGCTGCTAATTGCCGCTGGACAGCTGCCTGCCCTAATAAATGCCTGCCTCCCTATGTTCCCTGCTAGATCTTTGTGTGCCAAACCTTAGAGAATTCCTGCTCCTGTGTTCCTGCTTCCTGCGTTCCTGTGTCCCGTGTGCCTGTGTTACCGATCCCATCTGCCTGGACCTCCCGTTGCTGACCCCGGATAGGACTTGACTTGACCCTGTGCCCAGGGACGATTCTACCTTTTTTGCTGCCCGAGGCGAAAACTGAAATGCTGCCCCTCCCTCCAAAAAAAAAAAAATCCTAGCCTTGATCTCCTTCTATATTCAGCCCACTGAATTTACATACGCAACTCAGCGCTGTGTTTACAAACGCAGCGGTAGTGTACAGGGGCGGGTCTTGACCAGATCATGTATACGTTTTTTATGGAAACGCATGTGATCGGTAACCAGAACCCGGTGTCTTGCAATATATATACACACACAACTTACTACATATACATACATACTGTACAAATACATACCACTTACTACATTAACATTCCACATTAATACACATTTCTCATCTATACATACATCAGCCATATATATGAAATACACCACTACTCCTATAATGAATCATGACTCTCCATTCTTCTTCAGAGGATCTTGCTGGTACATCAGCGGGTGGTAGATGGAGGGGGCAAAACTGAGAGGGGTCAAATACTGACTAAAATTAGTAAGCAGGAGGAGGAGGGAAAATAGCAGCTATGGAGGTGTGAGGTGAGAGAAGCTGAAGAAAGGCCAAAACCCATGGGTGGGCAGTTTGTGGGAAAACCTCAGAGCTGAGCACCTGGAGTGTGGAGAAGGGGTCAGGAGAGGCATTAGTGGGGCCGGACAGCCATATTCTTCTTCCTGCGCCATCTCTGCTTCTCTCTCATCCCTTCCGTTCACTGCCGAAAACACAGCAACCTTAGGAGAGCAGCGCAGGAGGGGGAGGGGAGCCTGTAGCTCTAGAAGACAAGCAACTATCACTGGCAGAGCAGCATCATACATACATAGCATACACACAGCATCACACACAGTAGGCAGCAGCATACACATCATCATATACAGCAGGCAGCAGCATACACATCATCATATACAGCAGGCAGCAGCATACACACATCATACACAGCATATACATGCAGCATCACACACAGCATCAACCACAATAGGCAGAAGCATTCACTCAGTTTCATACATAGCATAAACATGCAGCATACACACAGCATCACATACAGCATATACATGCAGCATACACGCAGCATATACATGCAGCATACACACAGCATATACATGCAGCATACACGCAGCATATACATGCAGCATACAAGCAGCATATACATGCAGCATACAAGCAGCATATACACAGCATATACACACAGCAGGCAACAGCAAACACACAACATATACACACAGCAGGTACCAGCATACATACAGCATATACATGTAGCATACCTGTAGATTACCACAGCAACGTGCACAGCAGACAGCAGCACACATAGCTGCTGTTGATCTTCAGAAGCTCCGAGCTAGTGGGCGGGGCTTGCTTATCTGAGCTTCTGCAGCAGGAGCAGAGCTCAACTAAGTGGAGGATCCTTCCTGGCTGTCCGAGGCTGTGGTGGAGCAGCAGCATAGTGATCACACTCCAGCTGACTGCTGCTCCACCGGTCAGAGAAGCCTCCGCACAGCCATCCCGCCGGACCCTTCAGCCAACAAGGAGAAGCCTTCCCAAACAGAACACCGGGCCAGTCTGCTCCTGCCGGGCAGCACTGCTCTATGGCTCTGGAGGAACCAGGCGGCATTTGATGATGTCACGCTGCCTGCATCCTCCAGACCCATAGAACAGCGCTACAGTGAGAATATGAATCGTGGCAGGTCCGTAGTGCTAGTGGGTGATCCGGGCGACCTCCCAAATCACCCACAGCTGTTTTGCCGCCTGTCACAGGGCTCCGCAGATGCGGCCCTGCCTGTGCCTGAACCTGACCACGAGACTAAGGTACCTTAGGTACCTCAACCTGCTAAGATACTATAACCTTGGCTGCCACCGTGGGCTAGTCGCACATGTGGACCGACCCGCTGGTACCCTGCCGCAGCAAGACCAACCCGGGCTCTGGTGAAGACCAGGTGCCACTTAGATTCCAGTCCCAGGTGTTGGCTAGTACCACCTCCTGCAGTGGTCCAGTGAATCCACACATCCGGAATCCTTCCTAGGTTACATCATCATTCCTAAGTCTTTTTGTGTGGATCCCATTAAGGTCATGGCCAATGAGAACTTTAAACATCCCACTAATCTGAAAGCCCTACAATGATTACTGTGTTTTTAAAACTATTATTTAACATTTATTTTAATAAATCTGTATTTGGTTAACCATTGATAGATCTTATTAGGAAAGATGCTGATTGGCTAAATGACTCCACGCCCCAGTAGTCTATGCACTTTTACACAGAAAGAGATTATTTTAAAAATACAGACATAACTACTGTGTCCACTTACCGCTCAGATGGATATGTCAGCCAGAAAAGGGGAATATGGAATACATAAAGTAATGGAAAAGCAGCAGCTGACATCAAAGAGGACTGGAAAGACACATCACAAAGTGGGAATGAAATAGATTTCATCCGTATCAAACTGCTTTGTTTATCCTCCACCCTTCTTTTTACTGGCCTGAGTGTAGCTTTATAAAGGTACCCTTTAAATTGAGGAGGTGGACTGTATGGAAACATGAGGGCAGACTGTAGATAGGACTTGTAGCTTAGCTTTTGCCAAGTGAAGGAGCTGCTTCCTGTTGCTACAGGGCAGAGAATCGTGAACAAGTACAGTGCAAAGTCAACCCCTTCACACACAGCTCTCCCTCTACTCCGTCTTGTTGTCTCCTGTTGCCTTCTGTTTTGACAGCCAAAATGTAGTGCTGATGGAGGAGGGGCTGAGGAAAGCAGAAAGATATGATTAGCAGGTACATATAAGAAAATGTATAAAAGAAGTCATACATCTCCCCGAGTCAGCTTGTGGCTTCTCATCCGTGCATGGAAACACCCGATGAAGGGACGCAATCACAATGCATGCAACAAAGAATGAAATTCCTGAGCTAGGCAAGGTAAGTAGTCCATAAAAAAGCTCATGCAAAGGATAAGTATAGTAATACAATTCTAAATATGACAAATAAGTACAGAATATAAACATTATATATAAACAATAAAGTTTTATGGACAGAATTCTTTAATTAATTCTCCCTCTATGTGTAGTCTGTGATTAATTTGTACATATAGAAAAATAGGACACAGGTAAAATATAATACCTGATACCCAAAAAGACAAACAGAATAAATTGATACGGATCAGTATATCGATACAGACAAATGCCTGCAATAATTAATGTTTATTGCAATAATTTTAGTTTTTTGGCTATTACAGCTATATAAAAAAGTTAATAAACTTTATAGTTACTCTTTATTATAAAATTACTGAGAAGCTGCTGTCATGTAATAAATTAGGGTGGGTGAGGGTGGAAATTGGTGAGGCCATATATATAAATAACCTCTTAACGCCGCTGCCCCTTTTCATTTTTGTGTTTCCATTTTTTGCTGTATAAGACCTTGTTTTTTACGCCACATATTGGGGCACATTTACTTACCCGTCCGGAGGAGTTCACAGAAAGTTCATTGTCCGACAATAATCAAATGTGCCGCGATTTACTAAGATCGTGCACTAGATATCCTGCATGTGTCGCTTTCCCACTCAGGTCTGCCGGAGTCCACCATCATTTTCCTGGTGCATGTAAGTGCATTGTCTTGCGACATAATTTGAATCTTAAATCCCATGCTCAGTCCGAATCAGTCGGATTGTCCCACGGCACGCCCCCCGATTTCTGTCGCATGGAAGCCAGCGCAGCTGCGCCACAATCCCAGCGCAAACCCCTGTTAAATACCCATCAATACTGCGCAAAACTCGAAACCAAAAGTGCGATCCACGACCCTTCATAAGTAAGCCCCATTGTGTTTCCTAGTGACTGTATTAAATATTACATTGTGTACTGGAAAGCTGGAAAAAATTTCAAATGTGGTGAAATTTCCGTCATTTTCTTGTGGGCTCTGTTTTTACAACTTTAACTATGCTCTCCAAATGACAACTCAATTGTACTCTTTGGTTCGGTACAATCACAGCGATACCAAAATACAAATTTTTGTCCAATAACAATAACTAATAACGCTAATAACTTCTTTATATTTTGTTATATGGAGCTGTTTGAGGTGTCATTTTTTTGGTGCAAGGAGATGACATTTTCATTTCTACCATTTTGGGGACTGTTTAACCTTTTGATCACCTCTTATTCAAAATTTTATGTGATGTAAAATTTCTCAAAAGTGGCAATTCTGACATTTGGTCACTATTTTCCAGTATAGGTTTCACCACTGGGAATAACCATTATTATATTTTGATATTTGGGCATTTTGGGATGCCATATCTAACATGTTTATGATTTAACATTTTATTTATTTTTTTATCACTTATAGGGAAAGGGGGGCAATTTGACCTTATTTGGTTGGAAAACTTGCAAATCGGCAAATATATACACTCACTGGCCACTTTATTAGGTACACCATGCTAGTAACGGGTTGGACCCCCTTTTGCCTTCAGAACTGCCTCAATTCTTCGTGGCATAGATAGGGTGGAAATTGGTGAGGCCATATATATAAATAACCTCTTAACGCCACTGCCCCTTTTCATTTTTGTGTTTCCATTTTTTGCTCCCCACCCTCATAACTTTTACATTTTTTCATGTACAGAGCTGTATAAGACCTTGTTTTCTACGCCACATATTGGGGCACATTTACTTACCCGTCCGGAGGAGTTCACAGAAAGTGCATTGTCCGATTTACTAAGATCGTGCGCTAGATATCCTGCATGTGTCGCTTTCCCACTCAGGTCTGCCGGAGTCCACCATCATTTTCCTGGTGCATGTAAGTGCATTGTCTTGCGACACAATTTGAATCTTAAATCCCATGCTCAGTCCGAATCAGTCGGATTGTCCCACGGCACGCCCCCCGATTTCTGTCGCATGGAAGCCAGCGCAGCTGCGCCACAATCCCAGCGCAAACCCCTGTTAAATACCCATCAATACTGCGCAAAATTCGAAACCAAAAGTGCGATCCGCGACCCTTCATAAGTAAGCCCCATTGTGTTTCCTAGTGACTGTATTAAATATTACATTCCGTGTACTGGAAAGCTGGAAAAAATTTCAAATGTGGTGAAATTTCCGTCATTTTCTTGTGGGCTCTGTTTTTACAACTTTAACTATGCTCTCCAAATGACAACTCAATTGTACTCTTTGGTTCGGTACAATCACAACGATACCAAAATACAAATTTTTGTCCAATAACAATAACTAATAACACTAATAACTTTTTTATATTTTGTTGATTTAACATTTTATTTATTTTTTTTATCACTTATAGGGAAAGGGGGGCAATTTGACCTTATTTGGTTGGAAAACTTGCAAATCGGCAAATATATACACTCACCGGCCACTTTATTAGGTACACCATGCTAGTAACGGGTTGGACCCCCTTTTGCCTTCAGAACTGCCTCAATTCTTTGTGGCATAGATTCAACAAGGTGCTGGAAGCATTCCTCAGAGATTTTGGTCCATATTGACATGATGGCATCACACAGTTGCCGCAGATTTGTCGGCTGCACATCCATGATGCGAATCTCCCGTTCCACCACATCCCAAAGATTCTCTATTGGATTGAGATCTGGTGACTGTGGAGGCCATTTGAGTAAAGTGAACTCATTGTCATGTTCAAGAAACCAGTCTGAGGTGATTCCAGGTACCAAGGGGCCCAAAGAGTGCCAAGAAAATATTCCCCACACCATGACACCTCCACCACCAGCCTGAACCGTTGATACAAGGGAGGATGGATCCATGCTTTGTATCACGTTCAGGCTGGTGGTGTGGGTCATGGTGTGGGAATATTTCTTGGCACTCTTTGGGCCCCTTTGTACCAATTGACATCATTGCAACGCACACAGCCTACCTGAGTATTGTCTGTACCATGTCCATCCCTTTATGACCACAATGTACCCAACATCTGATGGCTACTTCAGCAGGATAATGCGCCAGTTTAGCTGGAATCATTCAGACTGGTTTCTTGAACATGACAATGATTCACTTTACTCAAATGGCCTCACAGTCACCATATCTCAATCCAATAGAGAATCTTTGGATGTGTGGAACGGGAGATTCGCATCGATGTGCAGTAACCGACAATCTGCGGCAACTGTGTGATGCCATCATGTCAATATGGACCAAAATCTCTGGAGGATGCTTCCAGCACCTTGTTGAATCTATGCCACGAGAATTAGGCAGTTTCTGAGGCAAAGGGGGGTCCAACCCGTTTACTAGCATGGTGTATACCTAAAGTGGCCATTAGTGTATATATTTGCGATTTGCAAGTTTTCCAACAAATGGTCAACTTGCCCCCCCCTTTCCCCTAAGTGATAAAAAATAATAAATGTTAACTCATAACCATGTTAGATTGGCATCCTCCCAAATGCCCAATATCAAAATATATAATGGTTATTCCCATTGGTTGAACCTTACTGGAAATAGTGACCAAATGTCAGAATTGGCCACTTTGAGAAATTTTTACATCACATAAATTTTGATAAGAGGTGATCAAAAGGTACAGTCCCCAAAATGGTAGAAATGAAAATGTCATCTCCTTGCACCAAAAAAATGACACCTCAAACAGCTCCTATAACAAAATAAGAAGTTATAGCGTTATATTATTGTTATTGGACAAAATTTGTATTTTGGTATCGCTGTGATGTGTCCAAAACCAAGAGTCACATTGAGGGTCATTTGAGGCATAGTTAAAGTGTAAAAACAGAGCCCACAAGAAAATGACGGAAATCACCACATTTGAAATTTTTTCCAGCTTCAGTACAACATGTAATATTTAATACAGTCACTAGGAAACACAATGGGCTTACTTATGAAGGGTCGTGGATCGCACTTTTGTTTTCGAGTTTTTGCGCAGTATTGATGGGTATTTAACAGGGTTTGCGCTGGGATTTGGCGCAGCTGCGCTGGCTTCATGCGACGAAATCGGGGGCGTCCGTGGGACAATCCGACTGATTGGACTGAGCATGGGATTTAAGATTCAAATTATGTCGCAAGACAAGGCACTTACATGCACCAGGAAAATGATGTGGACTCCGGCAGACCGAGTGGGAGGCACACATGCAGGATATTAGTGCACGACTTGTAAATCGCGGCACATTTGATTATGTCGGACATGAACTTTCTGTGAACTCCTCCGGACGGGTAAAAATGGGGCCCCAATATGTGGCGTAAAAAACAGGTCTTATAAAGCAAAAATTGAAACAAAAAATGAAAGGGCAAGCGGCGTTAAGAGTTATTTTATATATATGGCCTCAACCATTTCCACCCTCACCCACCCTAATTTATTACATGACACACTTCTCAGTATTTTATAATAAGATGTAACTATAAGTTGATTAACTTTTTTCTATAGCTGTAATAGCCAAAAAACTAAAATTATTGCAATAAACATAATTATGCAGGCATTTGTCTGTATCGATATACTGATCCTACATCTTTATTCTGTTTGTCTTTTGGGTAGCGTATTATATTTTACCTGTGTCCTATTTTCATATGTACAAATTAATCACAGACTAACCATAGAGGGAGAATTAATTAAAGATTCTGTCCATAAAACTTTTTGTTTATATATAATGTTTTAATTCTGTACTTATTTGTCATATTTATAGAATTGGTATTACTATACTTATCCTTGCATGAGCTTTTTTTATGGACTATTACCTTGCCTAGCTCAGGAATTTCATTCTTGTTTGCATGCATTGTGATTGCGTCCCTTCATCGGTGTTTTTCCATGCACGGATGAGAACACAAGCTGACTCGGGGAGATGTATGCTCTTTATACATTTTCTTATAGTACCTGCTAATCATATCTTTTCTGCTTCCCCTCAGCCCCTCCTCCATCAGCACTGCATTTTGGCTGTCAAAACAGAAGCATAGAGACAACAGGACGGAGTAGAGGAGAGCTGTGTGTGAAGGGGTTGACTTTGCCTGTACTTGTTCACGATTCTCTGCCCTTAGCAACAGGAAGCAGCTTCCTTCACTTGGCAAAAGCTAGCTACAAGTCCTATCTACAGTCTGCCCTCATGTTTCCATACAGTCCCACCCCTCCTCAATTTAAAGGTACCTTTATAAGCTACACTCAGGCCAGTAAAGAAGGGTGGAGGATGCAAAGCAGTTTTATACGGATAAATCTATTTCTTCCGACGTTGTGATGTGTCTTTCCAGTCCTCTTGATGTCAGCTGCTGCATTTCCATTACTTTAGTGTATTCCATATTCCCCTCCCCTTTCTGGCTGACATATATCCATCTGAGCGGTAAGTGGACACAGGTTATTATGTCTGTATTTTTATAAATAATCTCTTTCTGTGTTAAAGTGCATAGACTACTGGGGCGTGGAGTCATTTTGCCAATCAGCATCTTTCCTAATAAGATCTATCAATGGTTAACCAAATACAGATTTATTAAAATAAATGTTATAATAGTTTTAAAAACACAGTAACTTGTAGGGCTTCAGATTAGTGGGATGTTTAAAGTTCTCTCATTGGTCCCTGACCTTGATGGATATCCCACAAAAACACTTAGGAATATGATGTAACCTAGGAAGGATTCCGGATGTGTGGATCACTGGAACCATCGCAGGAGGTGGTACTAGCAACAACCCGTTGGGACTGGATCTAATGTGCCACCTGGTCATTCACCAGAGCCCGGGTTGGTCTTGCTGCGGCAGGGTACCAGCGGGTCGTCCACATGTGCGACTAGCCCACGGTGGCAGCCTAGTGTTATGGTCTTACCAGGTTGAGGTACCTAGGTCCTTAGTCTCTCTGTCAGGTTCGACACGCAGGCCCATCTGCGAGCCTGTGCAAGGCGGCAAAACAGCTGTGGTGATTTGGGGAGGTCTCCCATACCCACTAGCACTACGGACCTGCCACGATTCATATTCTCACTGTAGCGCGTTCTATGTGGGTCTGGAGGATGCAAACGGCCCGTGACATCATCAATGCCGCCTGGTTCCTCCAACCATATGAGCAGTGCTGCCTGGCAGGCAGCAGTCTGTCCGATGTCTGTTTTGGAAGGCTTCCTCCTTGTTGTTGCTGAAGGGTCCGGCGGGATGGCTGTGCAGGCTTTCTGCTGACGTGGAGCACGTCAGCTAGTGTGATCACTATCTGCTGCTCCCACAGCCTCGGACAGCCAGAAGGATCCTCCACTTATGGAGCTCTGCCTCTGTGCAGAAGCTCAGATAGACAAGCCCCGCCCACTAGCTCGGATGCTCGAAGATCAACACAGCTATGTGTGCTGCTGTCGTCTGTGCACGTTGCTGTTGGTAATCTACAGGTATGCTACATGTATGCTGTAGTATGCTTGGACCTGCTGTGTGTAATGTTTGTGTGTTTGCTGTTGCCTGCTGTGTGTGTATATGCTGTGTATATGCTTGCTTGTATGCTGCATGTCTATGTCTGCTGTGTAGTTGCGATGTATGATTCTGCGTTGTATGCTGCATGTATATGCTTTGTGTATGCTGCATGTATATGCTGCGTGTAATGATGCATGTAAGCGTATGTGAATGGGCTGTGGTATGCTGCATGTTTATGCTATGTATGAAACTGAGTGAATGCTTCTGCCTATTGTGGTTGATGCTGTGTGTGGATGCTGCATGTATATGCTGTGTATGATGTGTGTATGCTGCTGCCTGCTGTATATGATGATGTGAGGCTGCTGCCTGCTGTTATATGATGATGTTTGCTGTGCTATGTGTGATGCTTGTTATGCTAGTAGTATGATGCTGCCTCTCCATGATATTGCTTGTCTTCTAGAGCTAACGGCTCCCCCATCCCCCCTCCTGCGCTGCATCTCCTAAGTTTGCTGTTTTTTCGCAGTGAAGGAAGGGATGAGAGAGAACAGATGGCGCGGAAGAAGATATGCTGTCGCCCCACTAATGCCTCTCCGACCCCTTCTCTCCACACCTCCAGGTGCTCAGCTCTGAGTTTTCCCCCTCCCACACTGCCACCATGGGTTTGGCCTTTCTTCAGCTTCTCTCACCTCACACCTCCATAGCTGCTATTTTCCCTCCTCCTCCTGCTTACTAATTTTAGTCAGTGATTTGAACCCTCTCAGGTTTGCCCCCTCCATCTACCACCCGCTGATATACGTGAACAAGATACTCTAATGAAGAAATGGAGAGTCATGATTCATTATAGGAGTAGGGTGATAGTTCATATATGGAGGCTGATGTAGTTAGATGAGACTGTTATTAATGTGGAATGTTAATGTGCTAAGTTGTATGTATTTGAGCAGTATGTATGGATATGTAGTATTTGTGTTGTATATATATAGCAAACACCGGGTCTGGTTACCGATCACATGCTTTCCATAAAAAACGTATCACTGCTTGGTCAAGACCCGCCCTGTACACTCACCGCTGGCGTTTGTAAACCCAGCCTGATTGCGTATGTAAATTCAGTGGGCTGATATAGAAGGAGATCAGTAGGATTTTTTTTTTTTTGGAGGAGGGCAGCATTTCAGTTTTCGCCTCGGCAGCAAAAGGTAGAATCGTCCCTGGGCACAGGTCCAAGCAAGTCCATCCGGGGTCAGCAAGGGAGGTCCAGGCAGATGGATCGTAACACATGCCACTGGACACGAACGCAGGAAGCAGGAACACAGAGCAGGAATTCTCTAAGGTTTGGCACACAAAGATCTAGCAGGAACATAGGGAGGGGCAGGATTTTATTAGGGCAGGCAGCTGGCCACGGCAATTAGCATCCCTTTAAATTTTACAGAGGTGGCTGTGCGCTCACGGAAGCATGGACATTATGGGGCACACGAAGGTATACGGGTGCACCTGTGACCCGGATATGTCGCAGGGGCACCCATACAACTAACAGTTTAGCAAATAAATGATTCAAATGGAGCCTAGATAAATCAGTTTCTGACATGTTTTATATGTGTGGTTCAATAGTAAGAAAAGAATAGGATATATGCAATAAATACATATAATAACCCACAAATCCCATGAATTTATTAATATATCATAATTTTAACAGTTGGAAGCAGCTGAGGCATTGCACGAGCCAAAGTACATTGCAAGATATTCAAAAATTCATTAGGAGTATGAGGGACAGTCTTCCATTCATCTCCCTCCTTGATGCATCGATTGTAGGCCCGGGCGGAGATCAATCTTGAAACAACAGGTTACCCACTATCTGAATACACAAGTTGGGGATCAATGGGAGAGGTATAGATTTTTTAAATGTTCTCCCGACAATAGTCAATACACAGTAACCAGGCCACATCTTTTTTAACTACGAAAAATACCTACCCCCATGGGAAGATTAAAGGGCGATTTGCCCTTTTGCAAACTCCCAAATGTCTCATCCTCATACCAGAGAGACAGATTAAAAATGCTACCCTGGGATACTTAGACCTGCAAGTTTATCAATTCCCATAGTGATAATTTCCAATATGGGGGTAAGGTGTCAGCAGAACTTTGTTGACCACGTGAACCACATTAGCAAAATCAGAAATAAGGTACACTCACATAAAATCACATTCACACGTCTAACATCAGAACAAGTAACGAGGTGCACCAGAAAAACATTTGACCCCACTTTACCAGTTCCATCAAGGTCCAATCAAAGGCTGGATCATGCAGGGCTAGCCAGGAAAGCCCTAGGTTGATGTCAACAGACAAATTATGAAAACATAAAATCTCAGCAACCAGATGTAATACAATACATCCAACCTGCAGGGTAATAAGACAAGCCTTAAGAATCTTGCCATATTTTAAAGCGAATGTCATCTCCTGTTCCCGAGAGGGCATCTATTTTTAATTCTACATTTCGAGCCAACTACTTTCAGTTGACAAAATTATATGCAAGGCCCCTGACTCATAATAGGCTTGCTAGAAATGGATCTGGTCAGTGACTGAAATGGATTCTGGCATAAACTTTCAAGACTGTTCAGACATACCTTGCACCCAAGCAACCCTCCAAAGGTCTCTTAGGTGCTTAGTTTCTCTGCTCTGCGCTCTGGTCTTGTAAACAAGACTTATAAGATGACTGGCTGTCATAGTAAAGCATAACGAGTTCTAATGTGATACTGCATTGTTCTAACGCTCTGACAAATCACAATTTGCCTGGCCTGACGCTCATGGTGCATGCATGGACGCACGCCAATCAAAAGCCAATGCCGGACATCGATGGATAGAAGAGGACCTCCCAGAGCGCCGGAGGTGAGTACAAATTTTGTTTTTTTTTTTTTCTACAGGCTATAATTACTGGAAGGGGCTCCAGGCTATATACTCGGGGACAGAGGCTGCTGGCTATTACTGGGGGCAGAGATGCTGGCTATATACCCATGGTAGGGCTACAAGGTATTTTCCTGGGGACATAACTGCTGGCTATGATCTTGGGAGGGCAGGGGCTTCTGGCTATATTCTGGGGTAAATGAGTGGCAGCTATATCTGGGAGCATGAACCAGCGTCAAAAACGGTGGCGGGGAGCTGATATACTCAAGTCATATCATTTTTTTTCAGGTTGTTTGTGTTAAAATTAGTGGTCTACGCTTATACCCAGGTCCTCCTCATATCAGTTACTATTGGTAATTAGGGTGTGTAGAATGAAATAACTGTATAATGGGGGTGCTGCAATATTAAAAAGTGTGCTTTATGCCACATTTTCTTTCATAGTGGGATTCATTTGTAATTTTAGTTTAGTTATGTGTACTAGTAATACATTATTAAGTAGTATATATTTATTCATGGGATATGATATAATAACATCTATGAATATAAGGTTTAGTGTATACTATATTTTATAATAATTTGAGAGGTCTCAGGGTGGCCAGTTATGGCGTAGGAGTATGTATTTTTAGGATCACAGTGTTTATCCAGGTTATTATTTGTAAGTGTGTTATTTTTAGTTCCACAGGGGATTAAAAGTACTGAAACACTCTTGGGGGAATTGCTGCGGTTGAACCAATGAGCAGATTACCATCTGTTTTTTTCTACTTTCTGTTCTGTGATTACTGACTAACCCTTTGGTTGTAGACAACCCTGCATCATGTGTAGTGTGGTCGCAGAGCGCAGTCAGTCTTCCTGTAAATATTACCAGTCGGCACTGTTTTCTAGCCAGTATTTTTTGTTAGGATTTGAGTCCTTTTTAGTGTTAACTCCTTGACTGGGTAAAAGGTGTGTTAGAGATGATACGGCTGCATCTATATTCAAACTGGTAGGGTCCTGCAATCTCCATACAGCCCATGGTCCATGTTAGCCTTAATTTTCCACTGTCTTTAGTTAAATAAGTTGCGATTTTTAATTCAGTATCAGTTTGAGAGCATTTCTGTTTCCTAAACTCTGGAGAAGAATATTATTTCCAAAAATTGTGGGAAGGGACCAACTTGCAGCCAGGGCCTCTTCACCCATAATCCATACCTCTTTCCTGTAGTGATGCTGAATCTATCTTTGTTTTTCTAAAAGTATCCCCATGTGAACTCTATCAGTACCATTTGTAGACAAAGTACTGGAATAAAGGCAAACAGTTTCTATCTTTATTGAGCACCTTTGTCCCAGATGATGCATTTATTATTATTGTATTTACTCCTGAACCTTTTTTATAGTGTCAATTGTTAGCAGTTCAGAGGACCATTAAGCTTTAATCTAAGCCCCACTACTGTACACAAATCTTCCACAACTTTCTGACATTGCAATAAGAAATATCACCATTTTCTGTGCATATTGCTTCGAGAAAGAAAAATTAGAGTTTATTGACCATATGTAATTAGCAGATATTCCGCAAGACCACTCTGAATTTGACAGAACAATGAAATGTGTCATATGGACTATTTGTTAATGAGTCCAGTATTACTCCAGGTACACTCGGAAACTGCTGATAATTAACATTTAGTTAAAATAACCCCTGGTAGTGAGGCAATCTCCAGTCTGCCATCTACCTTGTTCACATGAGCATAAGCTTGTACCTGTGAATTCAAGCCGCTCTTGTACCGAAGGTATGTTAAATGATTGGGAAATTGCCAGGGGAGGCTTTAATGTGTAATTTTATTATACACATTACTTCCTTTTCATTGTAAAATTAAAGTCTTACTGTTTTTGTGCCTAGTTACTTCCTCAGGGCCCTTTTGGACTCTTAATGGTTTGTTACAAGCAGGGAGATGTAACATAGATGTATACTAGAGGCGATCTTTTGGCTTCAGTTTCTTGTTGGACGGCTTGCCATTTTAATACTTTGCGTTTCTCTTCAGTTTGAAAGCCTACAAAATATAGAAAATTGTGCTGTTCCGTAATTCTTTATTCTTACAATTTGACTTTACATCTTTGTGTTTCCAGACATAATATACTCTCACTAGGAGTTCCTCACTACACGCATTTACGTTATGTAGCTGTATGATCAAGTGTAAAAGTGTTTGTGATTGATTATGTTAACACTCTTTCCGTTGCTGTTTTGACATACAATTTTGCAGACATTTCTTATGACTTTCCGGAATAACAAATGAGACGATTTTGCCCAGTATATACTGAACTATAATCTTGCATTATAACACATGTGTGATGTTCTGACCTATACTGTGTTTATATGCTGGTCTCATCTATCATTTCAGATTTTTTAGATATTTCATACATATCTAATTGTTTATACAATATGCCAATACTGTCTGATCCAATAGGTACCAGCTCTAGTGAGAGTAATATTATCATGATCTTTTATAAACACTGTACCCAATAAACTTTTTAAATACCATATTTTTCAGGCTAGAGAAGCACTCTTAGAAAGAAAATCTAAAATAAAAAATCTTAAAAGTGCGTCGTTTTAGTCTAAGGTCAGCCGGATCCACACTTCACGACATTCCTGATTGCTGTCCATGAGATGGGTAAAGCTCTGAGGAAGCATTTCACCACATCTCTGCACGATCTCAAACTGCTGTCCCAACAATGTAAGAAACTAGGACCATACATATTGAGAGATGCAATTTTGCATATAGTGAATAATTAGTGTGCTTTAAGATCAAATTACCACAGATAGGCATACTCATCATTATTGGGAGCCAGAGCAGTGTTTGTTAATAAAGTGACCACAATGCATCTTCCAGTTTAAACATTACTGTATGGACTATGGGGCAGTTGAACCACTAATGGGCATTAAATAGGCAGGATGGATCCATGCTTTCATGTTGTTGACGCCAAATTCTGACCCTACCATCTGAATGTCGCAGCAGAAATCGAGACTCATCAGACCAGGCAACGTTTTTCCAATCTTTTACTGTCCAATTTCGATGAGCTTGTGCAAATTGTAGCCTCAGTTTTCTGTTCTTAGCTGAAAGGAGTGGCACCCGGTGTGGTCTTCTGCTGCTGTAGCCCAACTGCCTCAAGGTTCGACGTACTGTGCGTTCAGAGATGCTCTTCTGCCTACCTTGGTTGTAACGGGTGGCGATTTGAGTCACTGTTGCCTTTCTATCAGCTCGAACCAGTCTGCCCATTCTCCTCTGACCTCTGGCATCAACAAGGCATTTCCGCCCACAGAACTGCCGGTCACTGGATGTTTTTTCTTTTTCGGACCATTCTCTGTAAACCCTAGAGATGGTTGTGCGTGAAAATCCCAGTAGATCAGCAGTTTCTGAAATACTCAGACCAGCCCTTCTGGTACCAACAACCATGCCACGTTCAAAGGCACTCAAATCACCTTTCTTCCCCATTCTGATGCTCGGTTTGAACTGCAGGAGATTGTCTTGACCATGTCTACATGCCTAAATGCACTGATTTGCCGCCATGTGATTGGCTGATTAAAAATTAAGTGTTAACGAGCAGTTGGACAGGTGTACCTAATAAAGTGTCCGGTGAGTGTATGTTCCACATTGTACTGTATATCCACATTCTCATTTTCACAGGTTTGCTTCAACACACATCTATTTAATGTTTTGTACATTGCGTGGTGTAAAATGTCACCAATTAATATATTTTTTGTACATTAAATCTATGCAATTTGTATTTTTCTTAGATTTTACCTGCATTTGGCATTGGTACTTTGAGAAACTTCGTAATTATACAACAGTTATTCTGATGTTCACATTATGCTACATATATAACATGAAATTATTATCTATATTACCGTATTTTTTGGGCTATAAGGTGCACAAAAAATCTTTCGATTTTCTCAGAAATCAAAGATGCGTGTTATAGTCTAGTGCGCCTTATATATGAACCATACTTACAGACAACAGCTGCCTTGAACTCTGCACAGGTCTGCCACCTGCTGGTCATTCATTCTTATAATCAGGTGTGCCTTATAATCCAGTGTGCTTTATATATGAACCTAGACATTTTTGCAGGCAATTATTGATGGTGCGCCTTATACTCCGGTGCGCCTTATCGTCCGAAATATATCTGAAATCTATAAATATTAGAAAGTTTCAATATGATGCATTATTGAGTATTTGCTTAGCTCAGATAGGAATATCTCTACAATTTTAATTCAGTGTAAATAATGTTGATTATTGTTTAGAATAGAGGGCTTATATACTATAGAGTAGTCCAAGTACAATCCAAATGTAGTTCTGAAAATGTGTATTGTGTTTACAAACAGATTTGTTATAGTTCTTATATTATTTTGTATATTTATGATGTAATAGAATTTATAATACTATATTTACTATCTCAACTATTTCCACAAGACACAAGTAAAAGGCTACATCTCCCCCCCTTAAGGTTGATAAAGTGCTGTATGATAAATGTCCTACATGCCGCCATTTTTGTAGACATTACAGCAAACATGTCACACTACTGAAAGCACTGACTGATGACCTATGTTTATATTCTATATACATTCTGGATACGCCATAAGTGGAGGCAAGATCCACAGAATTTATTTGGCTGGAGCTCCAGACTCTACAGTATTTTCTTGATAATCTTTGCAAATGACATTTTGGGTATTAACCCATATTAGACATCAATGCGTTGAGCAATTTTCTCCTTTTTATTTCGGTCAATTACATAGAGTAGCGGAGCAGCCTGCACTTATTACTGGATTCTAATTGGTTTCTAATGTAAGCAGGAAGCATACATGATACCAGCCCCTCATTACTTCATACTATGCCGTATGCAAATCAGGCAGGAATAAATGTTTGGCGCCAGCTGGCCCAAATGTACAATTTAGAGATCTTTTTTTATTCTTTGTTCTTTGATGCTCAGTAAATGAGCTGCAGAACTGTACTCCACACACAATTCAATTTTACAGGCCTATTATCTGAGATATAATGTGGAGGTTAAATATATCAGGGCAGCCATTATGTGAAAATAATTAACAGTAATGAATAATGCACTAATTCTACTGATGAGAGATGGTTATATGTGTAATGAAGTGTTGGGGCACCACTGACAAATGAAATTACACATATTTAAACACTGTTTTATGATATTACTTTGCTGTTATAATTTCCTTTACCTACAATGAGCCACTTTGATTATGACCATTATCTTGACAGCGCTAAAGAATGAAATAGTGGAAGTTAATGTGACAGCGATTAGTCAGCCGGAAGATCCATCATAGACACGGAGCGGAGTGAAATAAGAAGAAGGGGAGAAGGCCCTCTGTACTTTTCAGCTTCAGACATGAGAAGAATGATACCATCAACATCAGTTCAATATTAAATGGGGAGAATTATCTTGTCATGCAGTTCTAGCCCCTGAAGTACTACTTATTTGTACCTTCCAGGGAAAGGTCAGCCCTTCTTACCCATTCATAACAACATGTTGATAGATTCCTTGAATCAATAATAATGGCAAGGAGATGGGAAGGAGTCGGCAGATAATCAAGGCTGTTTAACACTTTCTTTTCTCTACTCTAATATTTCAAAAATATACTAAATATCTTGCAGCAGATTATTTTATACGTTTTTTGGAATATCCCTTTAAGAAGAAGCTGAGTTTTAAGTGTATTTTCCATTCTTTTTTAAAAAAAAATAATAGAACATAATTATTCATCAGTTTCTAACACAAATCTGACAATTTTGCTCTAATAAAATGTCTAAAATACCTTGCACCAAACATATAAGTTATTGAAATACTTTTACTACTTGCCTAAGTTGTGCCAAGTTTTATTATGATGCTATACAGTACCCCATTATACAGGAATATTTAAATTCCATAAATGAATCTAAATTCATAAATCTACATTTGCGGACCCACTGAATTAATTCTAATATACACATTCACCACTTAATTAACGAGAATGTGTATAGTGCACATGAGTTAATTGGAATATAGACGGTGCCCTTCTATTCATCAAATATACACCACCTCTGAATTAATTAAAGTAAGTGCAAGAAATTAATTTGTCACTTGCATCACCCCTCCAAATGACTTATATTATATAAAGCACCTTCAAATTATTATATTATATACTTCATCCACACTGAAACTAAAATATACCATATATACTCGAGTATAAGCCGACCCAAGTATAAGCCGAGGCCCCTAATTTTACCACAAAAACCTGATAAAACCTATATATTTTTTACTCGAGTATAAGCCGAGTTTGGGTTTCCAGCACATTTTTTGTGCTGAAAAACTAGGCTTATACTCGAGTAATATATATATATATATATATATATATATATATATACATACATACATACATACATACACACATACACACAACCCTCCTTCCAAATAAATTATTTTGTATTGGGCATCCCACCCCAAATTGTACAAAATGTACATATACAAAATTAACTAAATTAATTATATTATATATAGAGACCAACATGATATACATTGCCCCACTTATCGGTGCTCTCCAAATTATATCTACTGGCCCCATAATTAACTATGTGACTCATAGTGGGGTATTTAGTGTTTATCAGTCTAAGGGTTGCATTGCCATAACAGACAATTAAAGGGGTGTTCCCATTTAAGAAAATTAATGTTACTGTTTTTTTATGATAAAAAGTTATACAATTTTCCAATATACTTTCTGTAGCAATTCCTTACAGTTTTCTAGATCTCTAATTGTGGCCATTCTATAGGAAACTTCTATGTTTACTAGCAATGCACAGAAATCTGGTCACACAGGTGCAGAACAGATAATAATGATAATAGAGATGAGCTGATAAAAAATAATAATTATGAAGAGTAGACAAATAATAGTAATAATGGAGGCTGCAGAACTCACAAAAAATATTATGGAGACCTCCAAAACAAAAAAATAATGATAATGGAGACTCCAGAGCAGACAAAAGAATAATATGGAGATTCATAGGAGATAATAATAATGGTGACCTTAGAGAAGACAATAACAATGGACACACCAGAGCATACTATAATAATGATGCTCATAGAGAAGACAGTAATATTGGAGACCCCAGAGTATAATAATGGTGACCCCATAGCAGACACTAATAACACTGGATACCCCAGAGCAGACGAATAATAATGAGTGAGAACCCAGAGAAGACAAAAAGAAAAAGAAATGTCACTATTCCTCCCCGCCCTGCACAGCAGAGGATCTTCTTTTATGCTCCATGTTCTGCTCTGGCTCCTGAAACCGTTGCATACTACCGGCATCAAGCCCCAGAGCAGGAATTGTGAAACTACTTATCCTGCACTAATGAGCACTTCCATCAGTTAAGGATCTGCAATTTAAGGCTTTGAGGGATAAAGGTTCTGCTCCCCTAATTTATACTGTACAACCTAATATATTTAAATAAAATTATATATCATATATATAAAATTATATTTTCTTTTGGGCCCCTTAACAAACTCTTTATATAAAGTGCTTTCTCATAATAAACAGTAAATGGGAACTGGGGAACTGTTCTCAGCAGATTAAAAAAATTGTGCCTCCCTCTTATCAATATTATAGTTTCAAGACATTTTAGAAGCAACAATTATAGATGGGTGAATCAGGAATCGGAATTCGTTTAGAATTTTAGGAAAACTTCGATTGGTCATGACAGTTGTCTTGTCCCTGCAGCTCAATAACAGCATGATGCTACCGCCACCATGTTTCAATGTTGGAATTGTATTTGGCAAATGATGAGCAGTGCCTGGTTTTCTCCACACATACCACTTAGAATTAACACCAAAAAGTTCAATCTTCAGCTCATCAGACCAGAGAAACCTATTTCTTATAGTCTTGGAGTCCTTCCTTTTCGCAAACTGTATGCAGCTTTCATATGTCTTGCACTGAGGAGAGGCTTGCATTGGTACACACTGCCATAAACCCATGACTGGTGAAGGGCTGCAGGGATCCATGACTTTCTGGAACTTTGTCCCATCTCCCTACTGCATCTCTGAAGCTCATTATAACTTAGTTTGGCTGGACCGGCATGTCGAGGAAAAGTTATGGTTGTCCCAAACATCTTCCATTTAAGGAGTACAGAGGTCACTGTGGTCTTAAGAACCTTGGTTGCTACAGAAATTCTTTTGTGACCTTGACCATATCTGTACCTTGCCATAATTCTGTCTCTGAGCTCCTTGAACAGTTCCTTAGACATCATGATTCTCAGGTGCTCTGACATGTGTTGTGAGCTGTGAGATCTTACATAGAAAGGTGTGTGCCTTTCATAATCAAGTCCAATCAATTTAATTAAACACAGTTGGACTCCAATGGAGTATAACCACCTTGAGTAGGATCAGAAGAAAATGGCCAGCATTTGAGTTATATATGAGTGTCACTTATGACCATATGATATTTCAGTTTTTCTGAAAAATAGCAAAAATATCCACATTTCTTTTGCTGTCAAGATGGGCTGCAGAGTGTACTTTAATGAGCAAAAACAAGAACTTTTTTGATCTCACCAATTGGCTGCAATGCAACAAAGAGTGAAAAATTGTGAAAAAAGGGGTCTGAATACTTTCCACGCCAACTGTAACTGCACCCTTAACTCGTTTGCCTCTCATATCTCCAACAAGTACATAGTTTTGAATGATATTAGCAGCTCTTCTATAATCTGCACATATATAATGCACACTTACCAGTTGTTGCACTTGTAAAGACAGCCTATCATTTATATTGTATTATATGATATTTGTTTGTATTATTAAACATTTATTTGCAATAATTCAGTAGTCTAATATTAACTTCACAGCACAGAAGATTCCAGTATATGTGGATAAAACCGGCCACATCAAAATAGGTCACAGTCAAACCTGGCCAGAGAGAGTCTTTTCATTCCAGACATCACAGATGGTGTTTGTTAAAAGTGCAATGCCAGTATGTCACCACATGTATCACCCGCACAAGGGTTCATTATGACATTACTTGAAAACTCAAGTTTTTGGCATTGAGTGATCTATAGCTTACTACTGATTATGCTAGGCTGCCAGCCTCTGCTGCCTCAGATTGTTAAATTGATGCTAATTTAATGTAATCTCATATATGATCATGCAGAACCTAAGAATTCAAGCTTAAGGGTTTTCCCGTCTAATTTGTACTGGAAAATTGCGATTTTTTTGGCTTTCTAATACCCTTACACACTTTGGACTTTGTGGTATGTAGTTCTAATACATCATATTGAGAGATCATCAGATAATACTACTGGAGGTCATTAGTGATAATGCGATAATAAAGGACAATTATGCAAATTAAACATTTTAGATCATTTCTAGGACATACTGTTTATATAATATTTGGGTAACTGAGTTTATAGCTTCATTTTACCTACAGAAATCACCTGCAGCTTTCAGCTATTACTTTGCATTAAAAAGGATAAAATCCACAGAAATAATTTATATGTTGCAGGTTCAGCCTTAAAGGGAACATGTCACCCTTAATATGTAGTCTGACCTGAAAACAGCATGTTATAAAGCAGGATGATTATATATATATATATACACACAAATATGACCAGGATTATAATAAAATATTGTTATAAAATATATAAAATAGGTGCAGCTCAAGGTTCACTTTAATGACCTCCTGCTCCAGTGCGACTGTATCAATCCTGCTCAATAGTCTTTTATTTACTCTGCATTAGTGATCCTGTGCTATATAACCTACTGGACCTCTGCAACTAAAGAATCGTTTCATGTGTTACCTCCCCCAGCATCTTACATGCTGAACATCTAATATGCTGAAAGCATGGGGTTAGCATATGTCTGCATATGTCCAGGGGAAGGGAGTGGCCAGAGTTGGGAGTAGGGTGTAGGAGTGAGGAAGAGTAGAGAGGGGAAGGATGGAGAGCTGGGAGAACTGTAAGGAGATAATGATGATGACACAGGGACTTAGACGCCCCCTGACAGGATCCAGTTTGCTGGCAGGGAGCCAGGTATACGGTTCTAAAGTATATAACTACTTTCACTGTTAATTATAAAAGCAGATTGGGAATTAGTATTAAAATGGCTAAGGAAATCTGTCATTAGGTAAAATGTGATATCCTGACAGGTTTCCTTTAAATCTCTTAACCTATGCTGATAGCTGGGCAAAGTGACAAAGAGGCTTTTTCTTTCTACTTAGCATAGCAAAAGCAGAGAACAGTAGATATTGGAGCAGATTATTAAATAAGTTTTATCATAATTGTTGTTTGTTATAGCCATATATGTAATACTGAAATCCACACATGACAATGAGAGAAGTACACTATCTTTATATGCTATGTTTTATCAGAAAATATGGTTCTTGGAATGCACACATCAAAAGCTGTGTGTGGAACATTCCATAAATCAATAGCTTCTAGACCACCTTTACAAGCCATAACTTTAAGTAATCTGTATGACTTTATCAGCAGTTGGATATATGGCCTCACATACTACTCTAAAATTCATGATCTCAATAACTGCAATTTTCCAGGGCCTATAGCTTTAAAATATGCACTAATAAACACCCTTCCACTGTACAAGTTCTTGTATAAAAAGAAGATGTCTTCTGGCAGGACTTACAAACAAACCGTACCACTTAATTCTGTATAAATTCCTTGGGATGGTACATTTGTTAAGATGTTCTAGGGATATTGTCAAATGTATTGAATGTTTTGAATAACTTTCTCCCTGTAGAAAAATGGACTTCACTTTGTCTGGAATAGACTTTAGAACCCTTTCCAGTGTGATAGGTAACAACAATTTCTTCTCTAAGCTCATTGCATGTTCAAAACCGGTAAAATGTCACAACCTCTGCTTTTAGAGGGGTGGTCCCACTTGCCGGCAATCAAAAAAGAATTTGATTAGCATCACATGGCTGCTCCTTACCCTCCATATGTCCTATAAAAGCTGGATGTAAAACCTCAACATACTTTGAGAAGCCAGCATAAAAGTGCTCCTCCCTTTTCAGCCTCTGCATTTTTGTAAAATATGGAATTTGTCATGTGGTATTGTCACGGGTGTCCCGCAATCCATGCCACGGACTTACCTCTCCACGCTCCTGGCTGTGCTCCTGCTTCCTGACTAGGCCGCGCGCTCCAGCTCCTAGGCCGCGAGCACTGGCTCTTCAAGATTTAAAGGGCCAGCGTCCACCTGATTGGAGCTCATTAATCCGGCTCGTCTTTATATCCAGCACCTCCCTTCACTCCCCGCCGGAGCTTCAGCATCATTTCCTTCTAAGTGCAGGGCCGGTTCTAGACAAAGTGGGGCCCTGGGCAAAACTTAAAGTGGGGCCCAAAAATAAAACTATTTTATGACCAGTCACAGTCAGTAAGAAGCTCCCTTTAGTATGGTAGAATAATCTGTAATATGAGAGAATTTTATAGGAGATAGATAGATGATAGGGAGATTGATGGGCAGCACGGTGGCTCCGTGGTTAGCACTACAGGCTTGCAGCGCTGGTAAACATCTGCAAAGAGTTTGTATGTTCTCTCAGTGTTTGCGTGAGTTTCCTCTGGGTCCTCCGGTTTCCTCCCTCACTCCAAAACCATACTGGTAGGTTAATTAGATTGTGAGCCCCAAGGGGTTAGTGACTGATCTGGCAAGCACAGTGCAGCGCTGCGTAATCTGCAGCAAAGAGAACGTTAATTCCATGGGGGACACCAAACAATTTTTGCAGAAAATTGCACTGAGCATCACACAGATGCTCACTATCATTATACGCTCCCTTACACAATGGTAACCCAAATAAATAACTATATATCCATAGTCCAAGCTAATGAGATAACAAAAGTCACTTTTAGATGTGTGCCAATGTATTAGCTGCACAATAACAGAACCCTCCGCGTGAAAACGTCATAACATAGGTGTAAATAATGGAGGGATGGTGTGAAATAAAAACTTTATTCCAGAACATATGTGTGTTTTTAGTGTTACATATAACTTTATGGGCATGTCCTGGGTTGCAGTGTTAATATGTAGCCACATTAGGCGAAGAGGATCGAATGTTCATCGGATCAATTGTGTCAATTTTCGCTAAAAAAAAACGATCACGAAATAAAAGGCAATAAGAGAGAAAGTGTGTTCTTAGATAGTTTTGGATAGGAGAGGGTTAAAAACATGAATATTAGTTGATATTATTCCTTATAAAAATGTAGTAACATATAAAGTGAATATTTCCATTATCTGTGAGGTGCAGGAGCTCCTGTGTGCAGCAAACGCTCCCTGTAGCCTAAGAATCTTAAGGGGGGTTTACATTTCAGAGGGCTGTATCTCTGGCTCTGTGACACATAGAACATCACTTCATATGACAGAGGAGAGTCTCCTCTTTTAAATGAATCTAAATTTGTGTTTCTAGGTGTCAGGAAAACTGAGATATTAACTGTTAAACTGCCGTCGGGAGTGATTTTTATATATAAAAATGGCACCTGATATTCTCACTTTAAACCTGAATATCTGTGGATCCATAGCACCTAGAAACAAAATTCAAGATTCATTTGAAAGAAGAGATTCTCCACTTTCATGGGGCCCTGGGCAATTGCCCACTTTGCTTACCCATACCACCGGCCCTGGCTAAGTGAAAGCCCTCCTGCGTTCCCTGTGTTTCCAGTGTACCTTCGTGTTCCTGCGTTACCAGAGTTCCTCCTTGTCCCTGCCATTCCTGTGACCTGCTGTGCCTTCTAGGGTTCCTGCACTGCTGTGCCTTCCGGGATTCCTGTCCAGCAGAATCTTCAGTTCTGCCAGCGTTACCAGTGTTCCTCTGTGTGCCAGCCTTACCAGTGTTCCTCTGTGTTTCCTGCTGTCATCTCAGGTTTGGACAGTTTCCTGCATTTCCTACCATACTACCTTGGCTGCCACCATGGGTCTAGTCACACCAGTGGAACGGGCTGGTGGCACCCTGCCACAGCAAGACCATCCCGCTTTGCGGTGGGCTCTGGTGAAGACCAGATGCCACTTAGACCCCATTCCCGGGTTTCGGCTAGCTCCATCACCTCCCACGGTGGTCCAGAGGGTCCACAGACTCTTCTCAAAGAGACTCTCAGACAGTTCATCCCCTCCGAACTGGGACAGTATTTTTAGAATAGCTGAATAGTGGAAGTATTTTTTTAATCTAGTTTGTGTGTTTGTAGATGAATCTAGGAGACATTGCACTAATGGAAAGAGTGCCAAATACTCTTACAATACACCAGAACAAATGATAGGCAGCCTAGCATGAAATCTGCCATATGCGCCAAAGTACAACGCGCAAGAATTCACTCCCCTCACTGGCCTGACTGCCCATTTCCTCGACCTCCAACTCCTCCAACTCCTCTTCTTCTGCCCATACACGCTGAACAGTGAAGGACTGAACAATCGTCCCCTCTTCTGTCTCGCCAACATTCTCCTCCTCTTCCTCCTCATCCTCCTCCACCTCTTCCGATATGCGCTGAGAAACAGACCTAAGGGTGCTTTGGCTATCAACAAGGGAATCTTCTTCCCCCGTCTCTTGTGACGAGCGCAAAGCTTCCGACTTCATGCTTCAAAATTAAAGTGTAAAGTGTTAAATTTTTGTGTTTATTTTTTTTTATTTATTTTTTTTTTTAACAAAACGATGCTATCCTATTGCTATGGCTAGTTTCTAACCTACACTGACAGCACACAACTGGATTTAGTGCTTTGCCTGTGATGACTTTTAGTTTTGAAAAAAAAATTTAAGTATTATGTAAAGATTTGCTGCAGAGTGTACATTAATGAGCAGAAAAAAGTAACTTTTTTGATCTTACCAACTGGCCACAATGAAATAAAGAGTGAAAAATTTAAAGGGGTCTTAATACTTTACTTACCCACTGTATATCCACTACTGACATACATGATATCACATCTTATCTACTCCCCCCAGGATGGGCACAGGCAAGATGGCATCCCCCATAATAATGTACAAAATAAAAATAGAAGAAGAGATAGCGAGTAAAAACTGCTACTAATAAAGTGATATGTTTTAAGAAGTGAAAGTACTTTGCTCTTTGGAACTTTGAGTGCTGCAAAAGTTGTTTTGTAACCTTGGCCAGATCTGTGTCTTACCAGAATTCTGTCTCAAAGCAGTGCCTTAGATTGTATGATTCTCGTGTGCTCTGACATGCACTGTGAACTGTGATGTCTTATATAGACAGGTGTGTGCCTTTCCTAATCAAGTCCAATCACTTTAATTAAAAACAGTTTGACTGACGGTGCAGTCACACATTCAGTTTTTCAGATGCAGTATTTGAAGCCAAAAGCAGGTGTAGATCATTATGGGTTGAGACAAATAGTTAAAAGGTGATGCTAAAAGGTGCTTTGGCATCAGAAACTTCATCTGAAAAACTGAACATGTGAATGCACCCTCAGCAAAGGGTCTGTATACTTATGACCATGTTATGTTTCAGTTTTTCTTGTATAATAAATTAGCAATATTATCTTCATTTCTGTTCTCTTTTTGTCAAGATGGGCTGCAAAGTGTACAATAATGATTTTTTTAAAAAAGAGCGCGTATTCTGCATAAGGCAGGATGTAGGTAAAATGTATACAATGGAGCTTTATCCTTTCTGCAATGAAAAGTGTCTTTTTTGTCTGTATAGTTTTGTGCTGAAGGTTTTTACTCCACCTTTATGGTGTGAGGGCTCCACACCTGCCCTACTCTCATAATCCACACCAGGCTTCCAGCTTTTTTGGCACAGTTTTACCATGATTAAGGCTCAAAATGTTAAGAGCAAATTACTATGAATGTATGAAACAATTTGCACTTAATGTTTCAGTCATATCTATGAAAAATATGACTTAAATATAGTTTTATTAATAATACATATTTTAATTAAACGGGTAGAGGTGCATCTAGCAGGAAAAATTGAATCTTCACTCGATTTCACATACTGGTATGATTCATGGGCAGTAAATATGCAAAGCTTTATGCCCATAAGGCAATCAAACTGCAAAGCTGATATGCATGTTTTTATCTAAAAGAAGGAAGTCTAGCAAGGCACAAAGACATAATAAAAAGCTGCCGGGATAAAAAATCAAACTAATGAATCTCTTTTAGCTAATACAGATCTGTGTCACAGGAAATCATTAGTACAATAAACATACAGTAGTGGCCTCATAATTATTCATTGTTATCTCATAAATGTAATTGCATAAGCTACAAAGTAATGTAGGGGGCTAATATATTATTACTTAGATGGAGAAAAGTAGAAATGCAATCCATTATATATAATAAATAAACAAAATGGCTAAATAGATGGATGGATAGACATTCAGATACTATAGATAGGTCAAACATAGAACAGCGTTCAATTGATAAAGCCATGATGAAGTCGCAATTCCTAGCGCACAGGCTATTTCCCTCATAACGTCACCTTCACACCAAGTTGACGTGCATTGGGTCACGGCAGGCTGCGGAGTGGGATTTTCCTGTGTCACCATGTTAGCTATATGTTATGCAAGCTGCTGATGCCGGGCCTAGACAGACAAGGCTTGGTAAAAAATAGGCCATGTCAGATGTACCAAAAGTCCTTTTTGTGGTACAAGATTTGTTTTTATTGATATTATTGGGAGGAATGTGCAACCTTGCATAATATTTTTGGGTGGCAAAATGGGTGACTTTGGACATATTTTTTCATTATGGTGTTCACCATATGAAACAATAACTATAATATTTTAATAGATCAGGCATTTTCATGTTCAGGGATACCTAAAATGTTTATGATTTATTTTACATTTGTTCTAGGGTAAGGGGCTCATTCTAAAGAAGCTGGGCGTGCATACGTCCAGCACGCTGGAGAGAAGGTGGGGGTGACTCCTCCCTTCTCGATAGAGATGCACGGCATATGGCCTTGTACAGGGGAAAAATAGGACATGTCCTATCTTTTCCCCGTGAACGGAGTGGTACTCACTGCGCCCATTGCCGTCTATGGGGAGTGAATGTATGGCCTAAGGCTGGTTGCCCACGAGCGAACCTTGTATCACTGGACTCAACGTACTTGCTGAGTTCAGTCGAATAAATAAGGCTCAGTAAGTATAAATAAATGCTCAGAATTTTACCCCCAATATCATGGCAAAAAATATGTGGGCAATGCTGCAACGGACATGGATACAAAACTATTAACTAAGTAATAGTATGTAATGTTTAAACTAAGGTTTCCCCCTTATTAGCAGGAATTTTACAGTAAATCCAGCAGAACAAAACATTATAGGGAAATACATAAAAGCATGGTACATTTTATATAGAAAATGAGAAATTTTGTATAGAGATTTTAATCTCTGGTGCTCCACACTTCATTTGACCATTAATCATGATGTTCTCAGCAATTCCAGGCAGAATTTTTGGAAGCTGTGGGTTTCAAACTCAGCATGAAGAAATTGATGTATTTAAAAAAATTGACTGGCATGTAAAAATATTTGATAAAACCCCCACTCTGCCAATGCTGCCCACATTCTACTGGTTTTTATGTTCTGGTGCCTCTTGGCTTCTGTGCCTAGTAATTGTGTCAGAACTCAACAATGCTTGCTGCAGTGTTCTGAGTTTTAGACACACCTAAGGCTGGAAGCCTTGATTGACAACTGTCTTGCAGAGTTTTTTGCTTGGGGAAGCCGGGTGCTGTCATTTTATAACTCAGTTATATATCACTTATGACTTGAGTGATGGATGGCCAATCCAGTCAGCTGTTGGGAGCGGTATCCAGAAACTCCTTTCTAAACCTGCCCAGTGCCATTACACCGTGTTGGTTTTACTAGTCTCCTGACACATTTGTCCTATTTCTGATAATATTGTTTTTGCTATACTGTGTTTCTGACCTCTGCTATGTTATTTGACGTTTCTCTTTCCCTTTCCTGTGCACTCAGTGAGTGTAGGGATTGTCAACCAGAAGTCCCAAACCGATATAGTTTGTTCTCTATCATGAGAGATTGGCTAAGTGTAAAAAAGGTTCTGGAAGTTGAGGCCAACAAAAGACGAGGGAAGGCACAGTCATAGTCATGAAATATTAGTAATTCTATTTCTTTTTCTAAACTAATTTCTAAACAGTGTATCCAATCAGACAACCCTTTTATAAGAATAATCTGAACAAGACTTCTAACTATATGTATAGTAAGTTAGAGAAAACTAGTTAAAATACATGCAGTCTATTTCAAGACAAGTATGCACTGAAAGATGAAAGGGATATATAACTAAGAAAGCAAATAAAGGCTGCTTAGAAACATAAAATGTCAGGAAATGCTCAATCCTTCATTGGCTTCTACATTTCACAGCATCAACAATCATTATGGCATCTTTTTTCTGTATATTATATTGCCTTAGAAAGCCGGTGTTTGCACTTTTTATTTAATATATTGCTGCCACGCTATTGCTCCCAAGATATTTAAAAAATATTCATAAAGAGAAAAACTAAATCGAACATTAAATTTAGTATCATCTATCAAGGTCTGAAATCTCATAACTCAGCAAGAAAAGAATCTGGGAGAATCCAGCGGAAAGTTTAATAACCATTTTGCTGGGTAATATTCAGTGTTTCTTCCAGTTAGTGGTTTTGGCATTATGATCTTTTGATGTGTGCTACAAGGTTCTTTGATATAAATGGAGTTTCAGTGATCTTCAGTACATCCTCTTAATAGCTTTATCTCAAAGAATGTTGATCTACTCAAAGGGAGATTTTATTTGCCTTTTAAAGATACATTTCATTTTGAAACAATTCCAAAGTAAACATAAACTTGTCAATATTATGGTACATAATACAATTTTATCCAAGTAATAAAAAATTATCTTCACTATCAAAACCGTTTAATTTCAGAAATGTACTATTATCACCTCTGGATCATAAGTACTAATCACCAGGCTTTAGATATGGAGTGGTCAGTATTGGAGAGTTGCAGCCAATCTGAAGAGGAGTGAAGTGCCAAATTCACCAGTCTGCATACAGTATTTCACAATGTCACCTGAGTAAGACTAGGTTCACTTTTACAACAAATGAATATTTTTTCACCAAGGCATCAAAATATAAAAATATAAGCAATTTATATGATCAAATATTTCCCTTTATTTTGCATCTACAACAGTTAGGCAGACTACAAACAAACCTATGTAGATTGATTCACCAATTGTGTTTTTCACTTTCATGTGAGACAATTATATTAATGGCTTGTGATTAGCAGAGGCTAGCAATTGCAGTTTGGTGGGGGTTCAACTCCAGGTATCCCATCAACAAATTGTTTGAAGAGTTTGAGAACTTCAGTAAATATGGACAACTGTTTATCAGTTGTTGTGTATGATATTGCTTCATACTGCAGCTCTATCCTATTTAACCAATGTTGCCACTACAGAATGAATGGTATTAGTTTGGGAATAGTAAAAAATATGGACTAACTTTGACATGTGTATAAGTGAGTCTTAGGTGTCCATGATTATGTTACTGGTTCAATAGTTGGTCTTAATTGGATTATCTATGGTAGCTGCATATTAGGAATACCCCACAAGACATGCCATTCTAAAGAGGCCTTTATCCTGCTATATGGTCATCTCAATTTGGTCCTTGTCAGATTCATCTAGACTTAAAGGGAAACTGTCATCAATAATGAACTTAGTAAACTGCTTCGGGTATGTTGTCAAATGGATTGACAACTTCCAGATCATGTTTCTTTCATGGCCCAGTGTGGCTTCACCCAGAAAATCTACTTTGAAGTGAGATGTAAATTAGTTGCAAAAAGTCAAAGTGAAATCCCCCTCACCTATGAATACCCATAAAACTGTAATTGACATTGTATTCATGCACATCACTTACCTGCTCTCCTGATGTCTGGATAAAGACATTAATCACAGCAGAGGAGGGCCTTCTGAGGAGGGAGAACTTGACCTTAATGCTAAAATCTACACCTCTGTGACTTTATACAACCACTTTACATCTCATTTCAAAGTAGATTTTCTGGATGACTCCACCACCTTGGGCCTTGGAGTCTGTGGACCCTCTGGACCAGCATGGGAGATGGCACTAGCCGACACCTGGGACCAGAGTCTAATTGGCACCCGGTCTTCATCAGAGCCCGCCGCAAAGTGGGATGGATTTGCTGCAGCAGGATACCACCAGGCCGTCCAATGGGTGCCACTAGCCCGCGGTGGCTGCCAAGGGAGTAATGCAGGAGACAGTCTGTACCCGGGGTGACGGCAGGAGAATAGCACAGGCAGACAAACAAGGACTCACCTCAGGAATCAACAGACAAGCAACAGACTGGCACACAGGAACGCAGGAATTACAGGAACAGACTGACACACAGGAATGCAGGATACACAGGAACGGACTGGCACACAGGAACGCAGGATACACAGGAATGCAGGATACACAGGAACGGACTGGCACACAGGAACGCAGGATACACAGGAACGGACTGGCACACACAAACGCAGGATACACAGGAACGGACTGGCACACACAAACGCAGGATACACAGAGGAGCTTTCTCTTCAGGGGAAGGCTTGAAGATCCGGCAAGGGTCACAGGAAGGGGCATCATTTTTATCAGGCCAGTGGCAATTATCGGAGACTGTCGCTGGAGCCAGGGGAGGTAAGAAACGCAGGGCCCTGGGGGCACACAGAGAGACAAGGGTGCACTCACAATCCGAGACAGGGATCGCCGGAGCACCCGTAGCATTTAGGTCAATTTCCCTACAATAAATTTTCAAGAACTACAGGTTGTCTTGGTGCCAAATGTGACAGGTGTCATTGTCATGAAATAATTAATCAGCAGTGTATAAGGAAGATCAGTTGTAGTAATTCCAGGCGGTTATATATTTCAGCTAGAATTTATTCATGGGATATTGTTATGCCTTAGAAGATGTACTTGCCCCTTTTAGTAATGTTTCCTAATGGTTTAGAACACAAAGATAAGTACAAGATCTTTCTATCTTTGTTGTACATATCTAACAATATTCTCACAAATTGCTTTGGAACTGACTCAAATCTCATTTTATCTGGTATACATTTTCATGAAGAACTGCCATCAGCTCTCTTTCAGAGAATCTTTAATTTACTCCTCTTTTCCCTTTCCAATGAATCTTTTAATGTGAGAAACTTGTCAGCTTACGCTTCATGGTACAAAATATGTGAGCTCTGCCATGCATACAAATATGTCACCCTACACAAAGTAATGACATTGTTTTCTCTATACCTCCCTCTGTAAAACACAGTTAGACATATTTGTGGCATTATAATGTCATCACTGCTTTTCCTCACTGAAGTGTTTGATTTCCACAATCTGGAAAAGCCTTTTATCAATTAAATGTATTTAAAACTATCTCTAGAGAATGAGAAAACACACCTGACATTATTTCTGCGAATGCTGTAATCATTACTAATATTTTACTAGTCTGGCAATGGCTGTTCACATGTTCATTAGGCAATGTTCTCCTGGGATAGCTTCTGTCACCCCATTGAGGATTCCTGAGGCAGGGCACTAAAGTCTTTATCTCATATAAAGGTATTGCCTATAACATTTTACTGTATATCCACTACAAACAGGCCTCTTCAAGAGAAGATGTGTTAAGTCTGTATCGAGCCATCACATGACCTCTGGCCTTATCAATAATGAAGCTATAATCTGTATGTATGGAAAACCTATGTCATCCTGAAGTCACCAGAAACAACAGACACAATGCAGGGGATACAAAATATGTGCCTTATGCAAATTATGTCTGATCCACCATACATTACCGCGAATAAGGAAGTTAAATACAATTTACAGACACTTGAATGAACTGACCCAGATGGGAGTTCCGGACCACGCAGCTATTGTATCTGTATTGGTAGTAAGAGTAGTTATGCACTCAGCATCCACGTCAGGAAGGCGTTAACAAAGATGTGGTGCAAGTTTATTATGAACTAACTGTAGTATCCGGCATTAGTAAATAACTGCTCTTAACTATACAACGTAGAATGGATTAACAAAAATTATTTTGAACATAAAAATCACAAACTAAAGCAAACAAACTGAGCCTCTGTATCCGGATTTATTATATTATATTTTATTTATTATAAATACACTTTGTTTGTGTTTTAAAATGGATGGAGTCTTTCAATTGTAATTGAAATGTGTGTAAATGACCTTCTGTGTAGTGGCTGACCTGTTACTGCAGCTCACCTCACTTTAGCAGTTTTTCAAGAGCCATTCTCTGTGTTGCTTCCAGCAACAGAGGCAACAGGAATAAGATGATCGGTGGGGGCTCTGAGTCTAAATAGATAAAAATCACTTGCCTTAAAAAACAATGCCACCTTGGACCAGATGAGCTTTTGCAACCTTTAAAAGTCACTGATGACAAATACAACTAACAGCTGTATTCATTAGATAAATAAAGCAAATCCATCCAAAAACTTTGCAACACGAGTTGTGGTGCAAATATGGAAAAGTCGTAGAAAAATGTGCAAATGCACAACTGCTCAAAAATCTGAGACTTTTTCAAACTAAGAAAAAGAATAAAAAAGGAAAGATAAATCTCCCCTAATGTGTTTCGTAACTACCGGTCGGGGCATTAGGGGGTGGGGTTAACAGCATCAGCGTATCAGCACCAGTGTAAGATAAATCCCCCTGTATATGTAAATCTTTATTCATCTGACATAATATACATTGGACTGCACATCCGGACAGATCGAATCATATCATTTTTACATTTCATATAGGGAGGAGACCTCACTAATCATCATGTCATATAAGTAGTTAATTTGCTATTGGATATATCATCTGAGTACTTTGTCCTAACAGTTATTTAATGTAATGTTTCATTGTGACTTGTAATTTAATAACCGCAAAATATAACTTCCTGCTAAGTCTTCTGGGCAGAAAATATTTTCCAAAATAATCAATATTATTCAAGACTTTTATTCCTAAAAAAAACCCTAATTAGTTATAACTGGCATTTATGAGTCGATCTGTGCACATTACAGAAGTACCAATAACAGCAATATCCCTTTCATTTGTTCGGTTTCCCTCATATCGCTGTCCCGCTTCATGGCTGCTTACAGCAGGACAGATAGAGTTGCGTTTCAATGTTTTAATATTGTTAGAGCAGGGAGATAAACACTTTAGTACATATTGGAGAGTAATAAATTGTGTTGAACATTGATAAACTAATGCAATTACCAGCAAGGTCACAGAGTCAGCTAATTTAGAAATATCAGTAGTAGGATTTGGAGTTGTCCCCTGGAGAACTGTAGCCACTTTATTACAGCAGCAGGGTGAGGAGGAAATGGTACATTACGATTGATCTTTTGATCTAATTGTAGAACTCTGCCATCCCCTGTTTGTCCAGAAGTGCTTAGCTAGCAAGAAGAATCACTGCACGGCTAATTGAGGAAAATACCCTAAAACTTGATGAAATGTGAGGAACATAGATTAACTTGAGCACTGAATTAGCTCTTCATTGCATGATATGAAATAAACAGAATAGACAAGTTATTAACACAAATCACATTATCGGTCCATATATTCCTTCTTGCTATATTTCATCAGGTTATTTTTCCAAGGAAATTAATAGATCATTGCTGCGTATGCATGTTTATGCAAATATGGAACCTATAGTTCCATAAGTTAAAAAAAAAAAATAATTTTAAGTCCGCCAGCACCGTAGCAATAGCACCGTTTTTTGTTGGGTGTATGCCCCAAATCAGTCTTGACACTGCAGGCAATATATTCCAAAAGGTTTTTTTTGTAAATTATTTTTTTTTCTTTGCACAATGCACTTTAGGCTCATAGCACTTTTTTCACATTCTTACACTTTCTTGTATATCATTTATTTACTGTTTGCAGCATCTATTCCTGAAATGGTGATATAATAATATGAACTTTCACATGAAATGATATGGTTTCAGCTATAAGCGTCTTTTATCAACAAAAGAGTCACCCTGATTTACCTTGTTAAAAAGAATTAAAAAGGCAATCTATGAGGATAGAGCAATTTTGCCCACTTCCAATATGGCAACCATGATGTTTGGGTTGTTTGTGCGCATGACAGGAAGTCGAGCCCTACCTCACTTCCGGCGGGCTTGTTTAGCGGCTCCTGCATTGTTTGGAAGGCAGTGCTGGATCTGTGACGCTGGTGGCCGGATTCTGAGGTGTTGTGGACGCTTCCTGACATGCGCCGCAACAAAAATGCTCTTTATGGTAATTATCTCCATCTGTATATGGTTTTTAAATGGTTCTGTGGCACATTGTTCGGCAACCCCTGACCTATGACCTGTGTTTGGACAGTGTGGTACTGGACTTGTTGAGTATGGCCTCTGGTTGGTATTATGGTTGCGTCATAGCTGGTTCAAAATAATTTGGGGTGATTTAGAGTATTGGGCTAGACTATGTGTGTTTAACCTTCTGTGTTCCCCTAAAATGTGTAATTGCGGCTGGGATATTTATGATGTGTTACCAGGACCTTGTTACAGATTTGATATATGATAACTCCCAGTCCAGATATTATCCCACTGTCTGTTGGTTTTTTATGTGTATCTCTTTTAATGGGGTGTTTTTAAATATTTTTTTCTGGTCATTTTGTATGACTGATGTGATGAATAAAGATTAATTATGTGTACCATATGAAGTATTGGTTACTCTACTTATTCAGTGCTTTTTTTGGTTAAATATTAGTTGAGTGGTCCTCTATTTAGCCCCTTATTATTTGTATTATCAATTCCTTGTGGTTGATATTTTTCCGGTGAAATATATTCCAAAAGACGAGACACATGTGTTCTTTATATAAGCCAAGTGCAACGTTTCAGATCCTATTCAGGATCCTTTCTCAACAATGTGATAAATCGATCATTCCATATATACAGACAACATCAATAATCATGTGATCAAATTAGGTGCATGTTTACATCAAAATTGCAATTAATGTTAACCATATGTAATCCCTAGTGAAAACATTCCCTTATATTACAAATGTATCTCTATGTTATATCCGCATGAATTATCTTTTGCACTTTGTTGCAATATGTCCTTATTTCCCTTGGCGTTGCACATGCGCACAGTATCCTATGACATCAGGGAGCCAATTATATACAGGCAGTCCCCGGGTTACATATAGGTTTGTTCTTAAGTCAAATTTGTATGTAACTCGAAATTGTATATTTCATAATTGTAGATCCAGACAATTTTTTTTTGACCCAGTGACAATAGGAGGTTCAAATTTATTTGCTGTAGTTGGACCAAGGATTATCAATAAAACTTCATGACGACACCTTATTGCTGATCGTTGCAGTCTAGGACTAAATAAAAGCATCCTGAGAGCTTCATTAGAGGTCACAGTGGGCAGAGGGGTCCGTCTTTAACTATGGGTTGTCTGTAAGTCAGGTGTCCTTAAGTAGGGGACCGCCTGTACTCCACATAATGTAAGACCTCCTCCTTCACCTGTGTGGACGTGTGCCTCTTTACAGCGCACACGTCCTTCACTCCACTTACTGTATCAAGCACTAAGCGTCTCCATGGGTCTGGGGTCACCTGATTCCCACTCCTCCAGCCATTTTACTCGAGGGCATAAGTAAATTAGACTTGTATATGGTAACTGTCACTTTTCAGAGGTATATCAGTGGTAAAAAGGTTTCAAGGGGATTTGGGAACATTTGTAAAATATTCAGCAAAGTTAGGCTAGACAGTGTTTTTTTTCTCAGATTTTGTAAGCCAAAACCAAAGTATTATTGAAAGATTTCAGTTTTAATGATCCAATTCTTACTTTGGCTTCCAAATACTGATGTGGAAAAATTCTCGAAAACACTAGAAAAGAACCTTGTGTAGCAGAAAATTGTTAGTAACAACGTAAGCTTTATTAGTTATTAATGCCTTATCTCTGCACCTGTTTTACATGCTAATGACTAGGTTATTTCTCTGGTTTTTTTCTTGTCAATATCTTGTCGATTTTATTAGCTCAATTTTGAATTTCAAGTGTCCTACTGATAAATTTTTATTTCCGGTTTCTGTACAGTATAACTTAAAAAGAACGATCTGACATGTTTTTTCTAATAAATTTTTTTAAAACATATTTTTGTGGACCCTAAATAACATAAAACAATTCTCATGCAATTATACCATATTTAAACATTTTTGTAAGCACCTTCATTTCCATGATGAATCCTGTTTGGGGGTGGGGCATTATGCATTGTCACCCTCTAGGAGCCATAATGATTGAATTTTTTTTTCAATGCAGCTATATGAGGGTTAATATGAGCTTTTTGCATAAAGACCTGTAGTTTATTTGTGCACACACTTGGGGTTCATAAAGCTTTTGATTGTGTTTAATATAATTTTTGTGTAATGGATGATTTTAAAAAATGTCAATTTGGGGGTGCAGAGCCAAGCCAAAATGAGACATGGCCGCGTGATACACTTGCTCCCGGCACTTCTTCTGAAACAGTCACCAAAGCCACCTAACCAAAGCAGAAATGGTGAAATACAGTGACCATGTCCCTAAGGAACAGAGAGCTACCTTCTGATCTGGGTCTCAACAGCAGGACCTGGATAAACTCTCCACCCAGCCAAGCAGACCACACAAAACGGCGCCCACTCCGCATGAACTTATAAGTGTAGCAGGTAACTCTTTTCTTAAGAAAACCCTAAATCAAGCGCTGAATCCAATAGTAAAACAACTGGCAGACATTAAGACGCTATATTGGCTTCAGAGTCAGAGCTGGAACCCTAAGGAAGATGATTGAGTTTGAGGATGCGGTATGCCACAATATAGAGAGCATCGGTTCACAGCTAAATGAAACATTACTATGGGTGGAAGATCAAGAAAATAACATCTGCATATTTTTTCTGTGACTACTATTTTCTTGATCTTTCACCCATAGAGGACTACCAGAGGAAATCTCCCCAGACCCCCCCTCGGATGTCATTTGTGGTCTTCTTAAATATACAGATGCAGCAGACAGATTAAAAGGAGCAAAAGAGAAGGAGGGGTTTCAGAATGCGGAGCAAAAGATAACTGTCTCTTTCTCTGGCTCTATCCCTTTGTCATCTCTGTGACAAAGAATGGCAGACAGGTGATCATCAGGACCCCGTAAGACCAAAGTGCGTCATGGAATGAGCTAGGAATTGAGGCAGTAGATGTACCATGTATGGTAACGGAAAATAGTGCTAACAAGAAGAAAAAGAAGAATATACACACACTCATCCGCGAAGCTGGGTTCTGAGGATGCGCGCTGAGGATGTATTGGTAGGCAGAACGCAAAAGGCTACTCCATTGCCCAGTAGCCTCTTTAGGAAATTTGCATATGGGGGGAATTAAAATTTAGAAAAAGTTCTGAGCCAAGAAAGAATTAGCGCTAAAAAGGGCTATACTACTATGCATTAGAGAAACCTGCCACCGGATCTACCTTAATAGGTAGATCCGTGGTGGTAGGTTTCCTTTAAAGAGTGTATGATATGTGATTCCCCAAGAGTGAGGGACCACATCCATCATCAATCTTATTCTTACTGAGAATAATAATAGATATTATAGTGAACCAGTATCTTTAAAAATATACTGCAACTCAATTGTATAACAGTATATTGATCAGCAATAAATTAAAAAAATATTAAAGTAATTAAGTATACAGAGGCTTACCGGTGATGCGGTGTTAACAGACACATGCTGGCTACTGCAGCAGTTTCAGCCTGAAGTGTGAGTGCATACTGTCAATGTGATATACTGACATTAATGGGTGGCAGTGTGGCTGAACACGAGTCCCTTAAAAAGGTATGTAATAATGGCATATATCAAATCATTTCAGAACCTGGACAACCCTTTTAAATAAAGTAAACTTGGTAACCCCTTTCCCCCTTCTCTAGAAAACACATACAGGCTTTCCCCTACTTAAGAATACCCGACTTAAAGATGACCCCTAGTTACAAACAGACCTCTGGATTTTGGTAATTTACTTAACTTTGGCCTTAGACTACAATAAACAGCTGTAACAGTTATTAAAGGTGTCTGCAATGAAGCTTTACTGTTAATCCTGGTTCTTATGACAACCCAACATTTTTAAAATCCAATTGTCACAGAGACCAAAAGTGTTTTGACTGGCGTTACATTTATAAAATATACAGTTCCGACTTACATACAAACTCAACTTAAGAACAAACCTACAGATCCTATCTTGTACGTAACCTGCCTGTATACCTAAACAAAAACATCTTAACCATGTCCATGTCCCAAAATGCCTTGTCTATAAACATGTAAAAATTATGAACCCATATAGTAAATTCCATGACAGAAAAAACAGTTCTTTTGCCTAACTTTTAATAAAATGAAGTAAAAAAATCAATCAAGCAAATAGTAGCAATGAAAACCTCAGCTGTTCCTGTAAAAAAACGCAACTAAAACAGCTTCATATTCGAAACTATTAGAGAATTCAATTTTGGACATTATCGTTAAAGGTATTTTCTGAAGGTCTTCAAATGAAGTGAATGCAGCAATCACATGGATCTCTTAACATTAGCATTAGAGTTGCATGAATTTCTCAAAAAGTCAATTCTATCGATTCAGTGAAGTTTTAAAAAAAAAACTGATGTAATTTGTCACAAAGGGCATTAAAAATGCTATTATAAAGCACTAGGAAAGTGTATGTGCTATGGACCCCAAAGTGCTACATTTTTCTATATATAACACACAGCCCAGAAACATAATTGCACACAAATAAAAGACAACAGCAGCAGCTATGAACAGGGGGTATTGACTTGAAAATGATTCATCACTGCCTGGCAGGACTGTTTATAGAGACTGTGACATTACAGGAGATGGCCAGCTGCTGATTGGCTACTGCACGTCATCACATGTTATGTACTCTCCGCTGTTTTTTTTCCTTATTTGCCTCTTATTGCCATGAATTGCCAGGAAATTCAGTGATGTTTATGACAAAAATAAAATCTCTGCATCAAACCCATTAAAGGGGTTTGCCCATGAAAGAAACTTCTCAAATTTTAATCCCCTACTGATATTTGCACAATAATGCTCCTTTACTTTACAATTTAAGTGTAATATTACACTGGTCAGTGTAAAATTCCAGAGTGTGGACGAGGACTCTCTAAGACTCTTCTTGATTCATCTAACGCTATGAGATGCTATGTGCTGACAATGTACTTAGAATATCAGAGTACAGGGTTTATCTACACTTTTATTTAGCTTCTGAATATTCACTAGTATCTGAAACATAAAGAAAGAGCAATGAGACAGATCAGAGATGATGAGATCCATTAGATGGATATGAAACAAAATGACATACTCTAGCTCTGCTACATCTCAGCTATGACACACACAGTCACCTATGCTAATCCCCTGCTATAAAGACCTTAGGTCTATAGGTTAGACCTTAGTAGGTCTTAGCATAGGAAGTGTCTGAGTGTCTGTAAGTAAGCTCTTGTAATGGATGGGGGAGGGGTAGACAGCACACTGCAGTGCACAGACAGGAGAAGCTATTCATGCCCAACCATAATCAGAAGTTTTACGCTCTGATCCCAGGATCCAAAATTGTGTACACCAGTACTGATAGAGAGAGGTTGGAATTATATCTGTAAAATGCTGCATATTGTTACCCTGAGTATATTAAAAAATCTTGTCTCCATGGGAATACCCCTTTAAGCCCTAGCTCTATAGAACAAGGAGCTGGTTATTCTGCATACTTTAAATAACTGCTGATCTCGGCTTGTGAATACTATGAATTATTATCTTTATCATCCATACATCTTCATACTACGTTAACTATATTAGGATGATTAAATCAATTTAGATTTTTTTTTATTCTGTCATTCAATATGAAAGCAAATGTGAGTCTAAATATATTGGAGTTTTCCAAATCCTGACTGTTCATGGGAGAATTCATAAGTCATATCTTGACTTTTCTGCTCACAATTGATTTTTATTTATGTGTAAAATTGCATGTCAGAGAAATGTTTTGATTCATTTGACACTGACAATTTATAAATGACTTTCCCTAGATACAAGCAGTTACAGTTTTAGTAATGATTAAGCCATATTAATACAGCTAAGTCCTTCCAATTTATTTTATTCACTTTCCTATAGAGAGTGCTTCACTTTAGGTAATTTTTCATCATGACCAATTATCTGCCTATAACTACTTGTGCCATGTAACATCATTATTCCTGCATATACCTGCCATTTGCCTGCAGAATAAATGGACGTCTATGTAGTATATGATCAGTGACACAAATACAATTATTCCATCCTGCCGATATTAAAGGGTTCCATGTGTTTTTTTCAGTACACCCAAGTGACTCAATAACCTTAATAGATTATGGATTGGTTTATATTGTGTCTCAATGATCATGTTGAATCATGTCTTTTCCCTGATATATAAGCATACTATCTGTGTACATTAATACTATACAAGCTGTAGTATAGAACAACCATATTCAACAAGTAAATTTTGGCAGTATCTTGTCATGTGGCTTTTCTTCTTTAGAAAATTGCAAAAGCCTGTATGCCTGTATCTCGGACATTCTTCCTTTACTACACACCATCCCCCCCAATGCACATGACAGGAAGTGGGGAGAGGGGAGGGAGCTGGATGAGTGTAGAAGAGAGGAGACTGAGACACAGAGAAACACAGGCTGCACCTGCCCCTTGAATCCCCTCCCCCCTCAGAACTTACAAGGAGCAAGGTAGTGTGAAATAAAATTTTATAAAGTATTGGGATGATTCTGAATTCTGACAAATTTTAAAATTTTTTTAAAAATCAGCATAGCATAAAAATGGCATTCCTGTTGAAAGGTTCGCATTAAATAGCACATGGGCGTACTTATCCTCGAGCCCACCATTCAAAATTATTCTATAGCCCCTCTGTCCTTCAGCATATAAAGAATATGTGATTATCTACAATGAAATAACCTTTTTCAGAGGTATAATTTACATCTGGGGGCCGCAGTGCAAAACTGTACCATGTCCCAAAGTCTGTAATCTATTATTTATGATACTGGTCTCTCCATATCAGTAGAAGACACTTTATTGCTCCCCAAATGGATGTGACCTTACCTCCTAGCATTATGCCATCACCCATCAACAGGTATTGGTTGCACATTAGTTTCATAGGGGTTCGACTTCTATTGGAAATGTGAGAACATTTTAAAAAAATGGACAAGGTAATATCCATCTTCTATAGGCTGCAGAGTTGGCATTGTGTATTGATAAATCCTACCTTTTGGAAATTTGTGTTTTCCAACATTTGTGTCCATTGAATATAAAGTGCATAGACTGTGAGATATCATTTAGTGAGGACATGATATCAAATGACACAATAAAAATGACAAATGTAACTTCGCTAGTTTTATGTGTAGCAATATGTATGCCGGAACCTATGCATGGTGTTATGTAAAGGATATTTTTCAGCACAATTTTTTTGCTGAAAAAGACCCACTCGGCTTATACTCGAGTACATAAAAAATAAAGTAGCTACTACCATTTTCTTCTCCCTGCAGCACCTCTTCGGGTTCCTGGCTGGGCCAGCAGATACACATCTATGCAATATGCGCAGAAACTATGATGATGACGTCTGCTCATGTCATAGTCTGCTGTACATGATATCTATGGGGGGAATCTACTGGACATTATATCATTGGGGGCACTCTGCTTGACATTTTATCAATTGGAGGGGGTCCTGTGGAAATGTCATTGATGAGGGGAGACTACTGGGCATTTTATTGATGAGTGGAGACTATTGGACATTTTATTGATGAAGGGAAACTACTTGAAATTTTATTGATGAGGGGAGATTACTGAACATATTATTAGAGAATAGCAGCTGCATTTCCCACCCTAGGCTTATACTCAAGTTAATGGGGCTTATTTACTAAGGGTCCGCACATGGGATTGTGTCGCACATGATCGGATTTTGGCACAGCTGCGCTGGCTTTCAGGTGACAGGAATTGGGGGCGTTTCGTTGGAAGATCCGACTAATTAGGACTGAGCGCGGGATTTAACTTTCAAATTGTGTCACAAGACAATGGAAGACCAGGAAGAAGATGGTGAACTCTGGCGGACCTGAGTGGGGAAGCAACACATGCAGGATATCGGGTTCAGGACCATAGAGGACAATGCACTTTCGGGGAACTTAATCAGACAGGTAAGTGAATGTGCTCCACTATGTTTTCTCAGTTTTTTTGTGGTACAATTAGGTACCTCAGCTTATATTCATGTATATAGGGTACATACTTTCAGTCATACAAGTGCATGAGGGACTTGGAGGAGACTAACAATGATTTAGAGAAAAGGTGCCAGATTTACCATGTGAACGATGCTGTACAATAAATCTGATGCACAGTTAGACCTTGATACCATACATTAGTTAGCTTCAAGACATAAATTGTGACACTATTTTGGTGCATATTTTTTATCTTAAGCTACCTCTACCCCTTTTCCAATAATGCCTTCTCCAATAAGATGTTCAAACTCTCATAAAATGTCTACACTAGTTAATCAATGTGGGGGAAGGCATGAACAACAATTTTTGATGCATTTATAATACTATATATAATTCAATATGTTCTACATCCAAAAATGTTAAAATCTCAAGCTGCCTGGGTTGACCTGCACAAGCTCACCCACACAATCTGATACACTTTAGAAGGATTATTTCTTCCTAAATCCCTATATTCCATCATTGCTTTTGAAGTGTCTACTTATGTTAGTGATCATTAGCTGTGAATAGTAAATTCATTATTCAGTCCCAAAAATCTGACATGTCCCCAGTTTTCACCCTTACTCTTGTTGCAACATTACTCTTTGTTGCTTGTATGTATATTTGGATGATTTTGGGACAACTTAGTAAAATTCCTAGCTGTGGTTGCACTGCAGGATAAATGTACATCCACATCACCCTTCTGCACAATTTAGCACCGAGATACTCTGTTATCAAGGGAATCCTTCTAATAACTAAAACTATACTAAAAGCATACAAAACTTGAATTGTGTATAATCTGGATAACTATCCTGAATGTTAAAATACATCATCTAAATAATAGTTGTAATATTAGATATAGTTATAATATTATAGTTGCAGAGTAAAAATATTTAAGTATTGTAAAAAACTAAATAAGATATATAAACACTGTAACACATCCGAATAATCTGTACGACTACAGTAGTTACTGCTCTCATTTCTAGTACCCAGCATGGTTCCTCTTCTTATTCTTGGTCTTCAATGTAGCATCCCTCTAAATGTGGGTTCGAACGCCTTCCCTCTTATTTCTGATCCCACACATAGATTCACTGTAATTTCCGGACCCGTATGTTTTCCCTTTAATTCTAACACATTAATGTGATTCTTTTGCCACTTTTTATCTTGTGTCACATTCTGTGACAAAAATGTAAAGGGGTTGGCTGGTAAGATCTTTTTCTATTAATATGTTTCCTAGGGGGTGTAAAAATAACAAACATGGTATACCACCCATCCCTGCTGTCCTCTGTTGGATGTGCATGTGCCTCCTACAGTCTATTACAGGTCACAGCCAGAGATTTTAGCTGATGTGCACTGTAAGTATAGAAGCACAGCTGAGCGGTGCCGTACTGCACCTAGAACCAGAGTGAAAAACAAATGATCACAGTGAACCCCTTTTATCCCTCTTGACACCTCACTGGCAGATTGTAGCGTCCACTGTCTCATTTGTTCAGCATTTACATGAAATTGTACATGACATGGTCTTTTTGTGATGATGCAGATTTTTCTACCCCCATGTTCCTTATAAGCAGTCAGATATAGTGTACTGTTGGCCTCACAGAGGAAGATTTATTATTAGGAGAATTTCCGTTTTGCTGAAGTCTGTTGTGGCAAATTTGCACCAAATATATCAAAGGGTCCATGGACGCACTTTCGCCCAACTTTCCGTCGTTTTTGGGTTTTGCAAGGCTGTGACAGGTATTTAACAGAGGATTGTGTCACGTGCGATCGGATTGTGCCGCAGTTGCACTGGCTTTCATGCGACAGAAATCGGGGGGCTGGCCGACTGACGATTCAATGGATTTGACTGAGCGCAGGATTTAACTTTTAAATTGTGTCGCAAGACCAAGCACTTACATGCACCAGGAAGAAGAAGGTGAACTCCGTCAGACCACAATCTTAGTGAATCGTGGAACAGTGCATTATCGTCATACAATGCGCTTTCTGTGAACTCCTGCAGACGGTAAGTAAATGTGCCCCAATGTCTAGTAAAATTGGTGCTTTTGTTCTTAATCCATCTACTCACTGGAATTAGCTTTTGATAAATCTGTTGTACACATCACCAGACAAGCTACCCATAACCATATCCCCATCAAGTTTTCAAAAGTGGAATGAATGGCGTAAAAATCACACATTTTAGTGGAATTTAGTTTAAAAAGTTAAATCACTGGTTAATGTTAATGCCATTGAACACAGATTTTGCAAAATTACCGTATATTCTGAAGCACAAGCCAATTTTTTGAGCACAATGTTTGTGTTCAAAAAACCTCACTCGGCTTATTCTCAAGTAAGCAGGGCACACAGCCTGCCAGCCAGCACGCACCCTCTGATTACCGATTACATCAGCTGGCAAAAAAAGAAACAAATCTCTGTTCTCACCACCCGTGCTTCAGCTTCCTGTTCCCCCCCAGCTTCCCCGTAGTACTGACAAAGGCCCCTCCATGCACCCTGCCTGTGCACCCTCTAGGAGGTGGGGTTTTTTCCACAAAAGAAAATACTAAAATTTCAATCCCCTAGCGATGTTTACACAATAAAGATCATTTTAACGACTTACTTTACAATTTTACTCAGTGTTATTGCTGTTTTAGTTCCCATCACTCCCTAGGCTGGTCAGTGCAAAATCCCAGGGTGTAAGTGGGGACTCTCTAAGCAGACACATTATAATCCCTGTAGTTCTGTGGTGGCAATATGGTTAAATTATCAGGGTACAAGGTGTATATACACTTTCATCTGGCTTATGATTTTGTACTAACATACTGACACATAGATAGAGAGATGATGAGATCCATGAGATGCCTACTACACAGAGGCTGACAGACTTTTACACTGTCAGCTCTGCTACATCTCTGTTCACACAGATATGTGCCTGCCTCCCCTTTCCCCCGGATAACTTATCACCTTATATTTTACATCTTCTCTTTCCTTGTAATGTTATGTTTACTGGCAGGAAGTGAGTGAGTGTCTGTGAGTTCTGTGCAGGCACTGCAGGGGGCGGGGCTACAGGCTAAGAGCAGAGAGAGACAGAAATTTCAGCAGCATGGCTGTCACACAAAAATTCAAGATGGCGGCCCAACCCTAAAGTCAGAAGTTACAGGGTCGTGTCTAGGGGGAACTGAAATTGTGTACACCAGGACTGATAGAGACAGGTTGGAATTATATCCGTGAAATGCTGCATTTTTCTTTATAACAGTGAATTACAGAATGTATTATTTTGTTATCCTGAGTATATATAAGAAGCCTTCATCTTCGTATACTTGTTTAATGAGGGGAGGCTGCTGTGGACATTTTAGTAATGAGGTGAGTCTGCTACTGGACATTTCATTAATAAGTGGTGGCTGCTACGGGACATTTCATTAATGAGGGGAGATTGCTGGATGGTGGGCATTTCATTGATGAGGGGAAGCTACTGGACATTTTACTTAAATGTAGCTTCTGCATTTCCCAACTGGACTTGTACTTGAGTCAATGGGGCACATTTACAAGAACATTACAAACTGCACTATTCTTTATTTCTGGCGCCCATTCTTTATGAATCAGGTTCCCCCTGCACTGCTCCGACAGAGTGCACCACTTTAACATGGGCCTTACAATTCTGTCAGATTTTGCATGTTAAATCTGGCGCACGGTCAGAATGAGCACCAGAACGCCCCCTCCATTGCAGGAATTTGTATCGCATGAAGAATAGCGCAGCCGCGCAACAAGCAGTTTGCACTAGAAAGACCATGTAGAGTCCAACTGAAAACTGGTGCATGGAGCTTAGTAAATGTGCCCCAATATGTTTCTTGTGGTAAAATTAAGTGCCTCGAATTATGCTCAGGTCAGCTAAAATTCGAGTGTATATATCGTAACTGTCTCATTTTATTAGTATGAATGAAAAGCTGTTAAATAACTACACATCTGCGTTGTCACCTATCATTGTATATTAAACATATTCATGTTTCGTCATTTGTTCTCCTCAAGCATGCTATTTGTCTTCTTCTCATGATATTATATGAAGAACACGTTCTAGTCCTGGTATTTAAAAATAATATATTTCTATAATTATGTTCTTTTGCTTTGGTGACATCTCTTAAAGGGACAGCACACATTGAATTTTCTACTTAATAAACTGATGACTGGCACCGGTCTCCTCTCAGCACATATATAAGGGATCCGAACCCTCCCCTGTCTTATACAGCGACACATTTTTCATTTTCCTCCCATTGATTCACTTTGCATACATCAAATCACATTTTACAGTGCAGCGTTGTGCTGATGCAGACATAACAATTGCACTAAGAATAATGCGTGGGTCACATCGAGTGATTTATTGAACTGGTTGGTTTGTTGGGAGAAAAAAAGCAAAAGGCTAATCTGATTTATGGGTCTAATTTTGTTTGGTCACATTGCAACTTGCCATTTGTAGTGGTATAGAATTACCATGTACAATAAATGTCAAAGATTCATTACCTATTGTATTAGTGCTTTTAAACTGCATACTTAACAATTTTGCTCAGGTTTATGATTTCTGCGTGGTGCGACAAAGAGGGAAATGGCTAAATAAACCTACATGATATTTGCATATGACAAATAACATAAATGAGTTACATGTTACATGGACCTCACTCAGTTTAAAGAACAATTTACATTTATCAGATACGGTAAAAGCAAGATTAAGTAAAGTAGGCTTTATTCAAAATAACATACAGGCAGTCCCCGGGTTACGTACAAGATAGGGTCCGGAGGTTTCTTCTTAAGTTGAATTTGTATGTAAGTCGAAACTGTATATTTTATAATTGTAGATCCAGACAAAGTGACAATTGGAGTTTAAACATTTTTTGCTTTAATGGGACCAAGGATTATCAATAAAGCTTCAATACAGACACCGTACAGCTGATTATTTCAATCTGGGACTATAGTAAAGCATTCAGAAAGCTTCACCAGAGGTCAGAGGGGTCTGTCTGTAACTATGGGTTGTCTGTAAGTCGGGTGGCCTTAAGTAGGGGCCATCCTGTATTTATAGGGCTATTCCTGTCTCAGTCTTTTTTGCAGCCGGTGTAACAGTCCAGACTATAACTGGGGTTAATGTGGCTTAGTCCAGATTATACCCTGGGTATACTTTGGCATAGGCCAATGGGTATTGTCTTCACTTCCTGGAGGTGATCGAGAGTTGTCATTACCGTGGTAAAAGGTAAAAATTCCATAACATAAAGAAGCAGTATGGCTCCCTCTGCTATACTTTGTATGTAACTACTAGTTACCTCTAAGTCATACAATATTCTCATTTGGCTGTTTCCGTAACTCCATACCAGGTAGAAATTAGCTCCTTTGAGTTGGCACTAAAGATTTGAACTATCCAAAAATAAATTGTATTTATATAGTACAATCATATTCTGCCGCACTTTAAAGATCATAGGGTACAAGTACAAAGAAAATATGAAGTAATAAAATGGACACATTAACAATAGGAATGAGGCCCACGAGAGCTTACTTTCTATGAGGTAGAAGAGGACTCAGAAGGTGACAGTACTTGTACAATGCTCCAGCCATTCTTCATAAGAGATAAAATATGCACCCCCAAAACATGCATCGTAGATTAAGGGCGAATTTACACGACCATTGGGAGACGTATATATATACAGCCGTCGTATATACGTCCCCCATAGGACGGCAATGTGCGCACCCAGCCGTATGGCACCGTACCATTGTGTATCCAGGAAAAGATAAGATATGTCCTATCTTTCCCCGTATTACAGCAATGTGCACCATGTATCTCTATGGAGAGGGGCGGGCGAGCTGCTACGGCCCGGCAGGCACACTTTGGTGTGAATGCAGCCTTAATCAAGATCCTAAGGTTCGAGCAAGAGCACACAACTGATAACTATAAATTGCAATGTCCTCCATCTAGTTGCTGTTCTCAGTTACTGAAAACATACAGGATATGTAGGGAGCTTAGCAATAGCCAAGGCATGTGATACTCAGGAATCTTCAGCATTTACAAAAATGATGTACAAATGATTGCTAATAAACAGAGAATTTCAATGGTAAATTCACACCTTGGGATACAATGTACTTAAGGAAATCTACCCTTTTGTTTTTATGCTTTGTGAACCAAACATACCTTGTTTAATCCATGCAGAAACATATCTTGTTTGATCCCTGAACTGAGTGGTTTTGCTTTTTTTTTATAAAATTAAGGACCTTGGGAAAGCTGGGTGCATACTGGCTATCACATGACATGGAGCTTTCTCAACTGTCCAGACAGGACTTATGAACCTGAGCTGAGTGACTCATACACAGCAGCTGGGGGATGGTGCAGTGATTACTTGCTTCTGCCTGTCAGGGACAACACAGTGAATATAGCATTCTCTTAAGAAGTGCATAGTTAGGGTAAAAGGAGAAGAGCTCGAGAAGCCACAGGAGCGACAGAGCCTCATTATCATAACTTTATTTTAAAAAATTCCGAAAAACCGCTCAGCTCAGGGATTAAACAAGAAATGTTTCTGCATCAGTGTACCTACTGCATTCTCAAGTTATGTTTGGCTCATAATGCATAAAAGCAGTGTTTTACTTTGTTTTATGGTTAATATGAATGATTTCTACCTACTATTCCTAGTGTGAATATATTATTGGTAGCCCCTGACTAATCAATCTTCTGCTACTCCCAAACAATTGCAATATAGTAACATCCCTTTTAATTTTGGAAATTGAGTTCACTTAATCTTCTCAATCAATGCTACCATTGTCATTTGTAGACCATCATTAATAGATCTAGACTTCTACATGGCATCTGTTAAGGTAAACCTGAAAGATTACAGATGAAATTGATGTTGTACTCATTAGGGCGAAGCTAATTAACTTTGTGTAGACATGTGTTGCCATATCAAGTCAGGGCTAATTTTAGCTGGTAATTTGTGATTGTTGGAAGTCTGCTTTTAATTATAGAATCATTTACGATTCATTAAAATGTTAATAATGTCAGTTTGGACTTAAAGTCTGGATGGCGACATCAATGCACCTGATCCCCTCCAATACACGGGATCATGTAGTAACAAAACCAGGCAAAAATATGAAATATCTAATACCTAGACGCAAACTGTAAAGGGGAAAATGTATTGATTACTTGTTCTAACTATAGAAGATCAATATCAGATCAGCGGGATCCAAAAACAGCCACTGCCCTGCCGCTGATCCGCTGTTTGAAGCAGAAGCTGTGAAACAGTGAATGTCACTTGCTTGTCACAGGTCTGTGACATCCATGTAATGTCCATTCATGTTTACAGCTCAAACCCCAGATACCAGATTATAGCAGGGCAGAGGTTACCAAACAGTTAGTCGTCTTGGGGAACACATTTAGAAAAGCTACAATGTCACATGTGAATACCATCAAACTATATAGAATATACCATGGTAATCAGTTCCCCCATATATTTTACATATTAGTCATCTACTTTGAGTAGACGAGAGAAGACCACACTGTAATATAATTTTGCGTGATCATCCATGGATTCGCTATATGATCTTTCTCAACTTTCATATAGTATATTATCACTGTCTGAATAAGTATATCTACTGGGGTCCTGTAGATTCCTCTCATACCTTATGTTTTGCTCAGAGAGACATCATTTTGTTGTGCATAAAGCAGGACAACTGAAGGTACCGAATTTCAGCAGCTAGGATCCTCTGTCCTGTCCTCCCAGTATATGTGGCATCCTGCAGGACAGAGGACAGGATAGAGAGACATAGCAAGCTGAAACTTTTTACCCTGCTCCCTTACCGAGAAAAGTATATGCTCAGTGGGGACCATAATAGCCTATAGGGACACTGAACATCTGCAGCAGCCAGTCACTTACTGCTGCCCATGCTAAGGGGTAGATCCGGATGATGTATCCAACTGTATACACATAGTGGGATACGACCTAGTCCTCTGTTGTAAGGATAAGTCGGGAATCCGCCCAGACATCTACAATGTGGTGTGAATGTAACCTAACTTCCCCAAAAGAAATACTTAGAAGATAAAGGGGAAGTTAGGGAGATTTGACATAATAAAGGACCTTGTGAGAAGTGAAGCATATGTAAGGCCATATTCATGCAGCATTTGAATTGCATTTCATCTTGCATTTCAAACACAGTGGGGCTTATTTACTGAGGGTCCGCATAAGCACTTTTGTCGGACATCCCAACGTTTTCGGGGAATGCACAGCTGTGACAGGTATTTAACAGGGGCCTGAGCTGGGATTGTGTCGCACATGATGGGATTTTGGCACAGCTGCGTGGACTTCCATGTGCCATAAATTGGGGGGGTGCCATCGGATGATCTGACTGTTCGGACTGAGCACGGGATTTAACTTTCAAATTGTGTCACAAGACAATGCACCACGAAGAAGAGGGTGAACTCTGCCGGACCTGAGCAGGTAAGCCACACATGCAGGATATCGGGTGCACAATCTTAGTGAATCGCGGCACAGTGCATTATCATCGGACAATCCACTTTTGGTGAACTCCTCCAGAAGGGTAAGTAAATGAGCCCCACTGTTTGAACACAGACTTAGGATGACCCTGCTTCTTTTGTAAAATGATTTATTAGTTAATTAAATAGTTATTAGTTATGAATAGAATGTTGTAATATAATAAATCTCTTCTATTAAACATTTCTCAACATGTTTCTGTATCTGTATCTCCTTTAAAAACGAGAGCTTTTCTTCACTGATGTACATCTATCAGTTTCAACATGGTCATTATGTTACTTGGATCCGATGTTTTTCATGTGCACTTTCCTTGTCTTACAGTTTGTAAGTATTCAACATGCTACCCTATGTGTTATCAGACACTTCTTCTGTGTAGAGGTTATGCTAGACATCGAGGTAACTTCACTTTTCAGTCTGTCCATTGCAGCCATTTCATCTACTTTCTGTAAGCCCACTCTGAGCCAGGGAGGGGAGGCAGTGGGAGTCATGATGTGAAGGGAGAAAGAAATCGGGTGTTGTTCCAGCTCCACCTATTCAGCTGAGCTTAGAGTTCTAAGTAAAGGAGGGTGCTCTACACCAGGATGAAGGATTGTAAACCAAACACACCTGAATGCAGGTGTGTGCCCTTCTAGCAGGATCCACACTTCTTTTAGCTTCTTATTCCCGTTTTATTTTACAAAACACAGGCTTTACAGATTATGCAAATAAGCATAAGGGGCTCCTGGTTCCATATGTGTTAATTGAGTCAGAGCCCTTGAGGCTCATTTGGATAATTGTTACATTATGTGGGTTTTTTTTGTAGAAACAATGGTATAAGAAGCTAAGAAAAGCACAGATCCTACCAGAGGGGCCACAGGGCAGCAGGTAAGTGTGCTTGGTTTACGATCCTTCATCCAGGTGGTAGATTTCCTTAAAAAAAAATTATGGCCAACCCCTGCAACTTATTTGCTAGAGAGGTAATGGATTTTCTGCATATGTACCAGTTATGAATGCTTGATTCTCTTTCCTTCACACAAACACATTTTTCACAAACTATTAGACCCAGACCTTATCTATGTTAAATATTGATTAAAATATTTACCTTCAATCTGAATTATCTTGGTCAACTATTAGGTTTTGTGTTTTTCTCCCCTGTCAGTAGTTTCACATATATAATCTGGTGTTTTCCACTCTCCACTCTCAAATATATACTCATATCTTACAGGACTCCTAGTCTACGTGGGTCTAGATGATCTGGTATTGGATTGTGTGTGAGCTGCATTGTGAACAGGGATGGATGTGGATATAATCGTTGTACAGTGTTGACCTATCTGTTAACAATGAGAAATAAATATTGCATGTTAAATATACCACATCCTCTCCTTTAACTACAGCAACATGGGGCTTGACACTGTGAGATAAAAAAAATGTAGTCCTCCACATCCTGTTCCAGTATGTACCATATAAATTGGTAATTTATATTTGTGATCTGGAAAGTGACAAGCTTGAAGAATTATGATGTGTAATGGCCCGGTGGATGGGTCATTACTAAAAATGTAACTCTAGTAATCCTGCTTGTTGCTTGAAGGAAGTATGGCCAGCTTCTAACTTTTAGGAATATACACTCGGCTGCCCCTATGCACTATCTTTTGCTGTCATCTAGTCTCATCATTTGGTATTAGACATGCAATATCCTATCCCTAGAAGTAGAATGTTAAAATCTGTGATGTTTATATTAAATGTTGCAATATTTTATCCTTTTTGCAGCTCAAGGTCGGTGATTGGTTGGAACTCTTGGAAATTCCCAGAACTGGAAGATTATCAGAGGCAGGACCAAGTCTATTTCTCCTGAGAGTATTGTGTACCAATACTGCAGAGGCCAGGTTTAGATTGCTGCTAAGATTTCTGTCTCCACATGTGATCACTGGTTTGTAGCCGCTATTACCATGGCCTTCCCCTTCACCATTGATCCAGATATTTATTATTACCAACACTAACAGTGCCCCAGGGGAAACCTTCCCTTAGTGGGGTCTCTCCCACTTCTTGAATCCGCTCACTGTCCAAGATGGGTGTGGACAAGGCCTGTTCTCCTGGACCAAGCCACCCATGACACGACCACACTACAAGCCATCCACTCGGCTCATTCAGTCATTGTTGCAGCAAAGTAAAAGAAGACTGGCAGGGGCTATCAATAATTGGTTTGGCAGTAGCAAAGGGAATCCATCACCATGACAAAACAACTCCTATGTTATGTAGGGCTATACACACACATGCCACTGATATCTTTGTTTTTATTGTCCAGTTGCTCCTTCTGTGCCAAAATGTTGCCTTAGAAATATGCAAATCAGGCTAAAGTGCTTTGGGGTGCATTAGCAGAGCATCACAGGCCTCTGTCTCCACAGAAAAAAAAACAACACCCCGTGCAACACTCCGATCACTTCACTTCTGGGTCCAGTGAGAAGTGCACTGCCAAAGCACTTTAGCCTCATTTGTATATTTATAGTAAAGTTTTGGCACAGAATGAGCAGCTGGGTAAAATCACTGGCCTCAGGAGGTGAGTGCTGAGGCTTTTGATTTGCCACAGTTGTCACAGAAGTCTAGTTACTTCTAGTCTTACAGTCTAGGGAGGACCTTTCAAAATGAGAATCGGGGTATGTGATTGTGCCTTATTTTTCTTTCTTCTAACGTTTTAATAATTCTTGAAATGTTTTTATTGTAACCCCATACATGAGCATAAACAACAACCAATATCCATTTCCATAATAGAAAATACAACATGCCCAACCCACACCTATAGTAATAGGAAGAGAGAAGAAGAAATAGGATGGGGGACACCTCTCCTATATCAAACTTTGCAACCACCTACCACCTATGCTTTTTATTTCACACCTACCCTGGCCACCAGTGGGTTTTCAGGTTAGCCTGGGTTCCTCATTATGTGTTTCGTGGCTACTATGGCTGGCACTCCCAGGCTGAGAGTTCTAATTTTTCTACTAGTGCTCTAGGATGACTGTATAGATTTACTATGACCACTTTTTTGCTGTGCAACATTGTAAACTGAAGGCTTCTTGTCAATGCTCAGATATTGCTTAAGACAGTTGCAGGGGAGCAAAGCACTCTATGACTTCTATCCCATAAATGATTGGAGCTTGTCATAAACCAGTCATATATTTTATAATTTCATTCCAAACATTTGTTTACGTGTTTGTTTACACATTTCTAAATGCATAAAATAAATGAGAAGATGTCTGTGCACGCTGATTTATGGACAGTCATTGAACAATGATATAGTGCGGGGCTTGACTTTTGTGCATGTTCTAGTCCCTGGGGTGGGGAAGAACAGGCAGACGGCCATGATTCCTCAAAGAAGACTAATGATTGTAATGGAGACAATAAAGACTGGATAAAGATGAATGTTTTATCCCATCTTTACAATAATAATTCATTTAGCACTCATTCTGTGTAATCCCTATGTCCTCACATGCACCAGCACATTCTTCATCCTGCTTGACAGAAAAGACTTGGATTTTTACTATGCTCATTGTGCAAATGAATGTGAATGAATATTCTGCGCTGTCTATTGAAGCCTTAGATATGACTTTTACACACATCTTCAGAATAAAGCCTAGAAATGGCCGAGGAGGGATGGGCAGCTTTACTATAGTGGGAAAAAATGCCAGATTTGAATTAATAATGATCTCTGTGGAATTTGCAATTCTTCCGAAAACTCTGAGTTCAAAATAAAATATTTAAAAGTAACAGTGAAGAAGGTGGAAGGCTGCAAAGTAGAAAGCATCACAAGGCACTTTCAATGTGAAAAAATCATCACAGTATTGCACACAGGAAAAAGAAAACATGCTTCTAGAAAGTATTAATCTTAGGAAGTGTACTTTGGCAGGTTTAGCTGTGAGGGGATTTCTCTCACAGGATGAAATAGAAGTGTGACTGACAAACTCTTAGCTTTCCTATCATGAGGCTAAGTATTGAAATAAACAATGTCACCCCGGTACAGCTGCACGCACTATTCACTAGGTTACTCTATGAGCGGCAGGTAGAGCCTACCCTAAGGTTATAAGAAGCCAAACTGTCCAGGAAAATAAAAAATAACTGGCCCCCATAGCAAACTTTTGGCTAAAGACCCCCCACCACCAATAAAGGTCTTCTTGCTGCCTTTCTCCTGTACAGAAGACTATGTCATGTATATCAACGTGACATATTATGCAGAAATAGTAGGAGATTGGGGCTTTTTGTAGGGTAAGATAGTATAGTATTTTATCAATTGTAACAAAATGGAACTAAGGACACAGAACCAGGCTGAGCCCTAGAAACAAGGTCAGTGTTACATTCAGGAAAGAACCAAGCTTAGAACATAAATTCAGAAACAGAAATAAGTTCAGTAGTTAAAGAAAGCACCAGAACCATGTCTAGTACATAAATACAGCAACAGAACCAAGATCGCTATTATACTAAAATACAGAACAAAGCGCAATACAGAAGCATGTTTTCTACATAAATACAGTGCCTCCAACTAACTCTACTACTCACATTTCAGTTTTAAACAGAAGGAAACTTAACATGTTTACATATGCAATTGTCACTGCAGATTGTTGAAGTATTGATTTTTACACTTTGTGAAAATTACAAGAAAATGAAGAAAAATAGAAAAAGAATAGCAGGTATCTACAGTGAAATAAAAGTGGAACAAGAAGAGGTGAGACTGCAATCCCTGCCCAGTATGGTCTATATACTGGGTTTTTTGCCACAGCTGCCAATCCTAGTTGCCAAGATTCATGACAATGTCAACAATAGAAAAAAGCACTCTTTTTTGTTTCAGTTTTTAAAATTGGTATCCTTTATTCACAAAACAATGTCATAAACATAACCTAATGCTGTCAATTGTCTCTATTTTAAAAAAAATCTCTATAAATCGAAACTTTTTTAATAAATTGTGACAAAAAAAATATTTTCTTCACTTATCAGAGTCTTTGCCTTCACTGAACTCTTCCTAACATTTAGAAAATATTTGATGCATTCCTCTGAAGACGGACTTCTGGGGACTTACATGTATTCATAGAAGGAGCCCAGTGAGAATGCACAGATACAGAAAAAGAATGCTTAAAAAACATTTTGCTTTAATAATGGATTCTGGTATGATATGTTCAGTTTTTCCTGTGCAGTTTTTGAAACCAAAAGCAGTTGTGGGTTATAATGGGGAGAACATATGATTAAGAGATGCCACTCCTCCTTGTTATTCAATCCACTCCTGGTTTAGACATTGAAAACTGCATCTGAAAAACTAAACACACACCCTAAGGGAGTCCTGCAATGAACATTTTATTTGCATTGTCCTGCCTCCTTGTTACTCATTGACAGGTTTCACTGCTAGGAAGTGATGCTATGTGGTACATTGAGAGAGAGCTCTGTTACATCATTGACCAGTTCATGTCATGTGACCAGGGTGATGTCATTAAAGGTCCTTCATGGAGCTATTGGGAGGAGTAAAAGTCCATGGAGGCATGCTGTGATTTCATGTGATTACATATATGCATTGGGTAAATGTTGCAAATCATAACTGGTAGAGGATTTTAGATGACATCCCTCTGGTCACATGACATGCTGAGAAGAGGCATTGGACATGGCAGGATGCCAGATAGGATAACAGAAAGTTTATTTATGGGAAACAATTTTTATCTAAAAGCTAAAAACATTGTTACAAACACTTGTGTGCACCCAGGTCCTCACCCCAACACAGATTTTACCAGACAGGACTCAAGGCCTCCCCCTCCATCTGAGAAAACCAAGAACGTGCTATTTTAAAGATACACATCCTTGGCTGCCTGGGACTGTAGAAAAATCATGGAGTTGTGCACAGGGCCGTACTATCATTGTAGCTTCTTCTCCAGGCCCTGCAAATCTTTCTTTCAGTTAACAAAGATATTAGTACAAATATCTTTATACTGCGTTGGCATCCAATACAATTGGAAGCTGTGACAGAGCAGGGAGGAATACATTACTGATTAAATTGCCATGTTGGAAATTTATGATTAAAAAAAAGTGGGTTTTACTTGTAGTTTGGGCACTTAGCCGCTAAAATGTTTGCCGTCACTGGGTTCAAGGATTGTATTAACTAGAGCAAAATAAAGCAAGTAAAGCAGGTCCAGGTCCAAAATAGGTGTCTCTCCTTTTCTCTAGTTATTATTGTAGAGTCACCTTTTAATGGCAAAGAGGTATTAGTAATTTAACCAAAATGTTCAAAAAGACCCTCACATTTAGAAGAATAGAAGAAACCCAATCTATAAGTACAGAAGAGATGCAATGTATAAATATAGCAGTAATGACCTAGTTATTAAACGGCTCTGTTTTATCAAAAGTATCTAGCATTAGACAGTGCACAGTTAGACATTATAACACCAGATTCATCACTGTCATTGATGCTGCATGGTAAACCTGATGTGGTACTTTGCACCTACTATTAGGTAGCTTAGTTAATAAAAGAAAAGAGTGGTGCATTTGCATAATTTTAGGAGCACAACCTTTATTGACAAGCCACAGCCCATTTCTGAGGCCAAAATGCTTTTAAAAAATCCTGCATTCGTTTTTTTTATAACATCCGTACATCATCGATTTTTTTTCACATCAGTAAAAACAGACAGTTTTTGAATGCATTTTTGCCCAGCTGGTTGCCTAGAAACATTTGAGAAAAAACAAATGCAGATGTCATCCGCGTGCCGCCCATTTATTTTTTCAGATACATTGACTTCTATGGAGGTCCATGGTCTGCATGGGAGAAAAAAAAATAAAGACATGTGAATAGACTGATAAAAATCAATGGGTCAGTATGCTATCTGTAAAAATAATGAATAGCATACTAATGTCAAAAACACCCATCTGAATGAGCCCTAACAGGCATGCTGCAGTCTTCAAATAGCAGTCTGCGCCCTCTGCAACGTCATCGGACGTCAGACTAGTAAAGGCTCCCATAGCTGTTATTAGTAATTCTTGACAACTGGGTGTTACCAGCTGAGGGTTTTCCCCCACAAAGTTTGCCAATTTCTATTCAGTGTTGAGAAAAACCTCTTTGATAATGGGAACAGTAACACCAAGTGTGCAATGTATTCATTCTAGAAACCTGATACCCCCACTGATCAGTGGATCGCAACAGAATTAAGAGTAGAAGGAGTTATCTGCTTGTGGCTCAGGTACACGCATTGCCAATTTGCCAACTGGTAATACTGGGGTAATTGGAGGAGATTCTAGGTGTTGGTCTCCCATCAACCTGTTATCCTAAGAATAGGTCACCAATAGTTAAACTCTGAGTTTCTCGCAAACCAGCAGGTAGAAAAATGATGTACTACTTGTATATCAAAGTTAAAAAAAGAGACAAAATTCTATATTGAAAATATAATTTTGTATACAGTGAGGGGAATTTATCATTACAATATGTCTTTGACTTGGTTGTCAAATTCCATTTGGAAGTCCATTTTTGTTTTATCTGAATTCACCAAATGAGTCTATGTATGTTGTTATATTTGGTTTTATTTTGGTTTGTCTCATAATATTGGGCTTTTTTTCACGTTTGTAGCAAATTGTTTTTGGAGCACATGTCCCTCTAAGGAGCAATTGGTCTTGATAAATTTGGTATTTGGTTTGTCCGATTTCTATGCCAGGGGGGGACTGGAGTGATTTTGTGCCAAAACATGTGCCTACACAAGAATTTGGCGCAAGCAGAGTCTATTTTAAAGTGACTTTGCACTGCCCTATGTTCATTTTGGCACAAAACAGAATTTGTACCAGAACTACGCCAAAACAATGCCAAACATAGGCAAAAAAACTAATAAAAAATCCCCCCCCCCATCTTCATATTTAAAATTAAAACTTGTGTTACTTAATGAGGAAATTTATGCTTGAAGGGAAATAAAAGAATGTACTAAAACAGACATGCCAGAAAAGGTGACAGGTCCTATATGGGGCACATTCCCAGAGCAATGCTATTATCTGCCCATAACAAGGTAGAACAAACACTATGGGATTGGAATATTTTTATCCTTGCTACAGATTATCATCACATAAAGATAAAAGTGTCATCCAAGTAATACACTTATGTACATGCCAATATTGAGAAAGAACAACATTATATGAGAGAGATACAAGCAGCCAGATTACTGCCATAAATTTCGATTCCACAAAAGAGATGTGCATCTTTATTAGCTTCCTATTATACTTTCCGGGGTTTATTGCTAAAAAGCATTAAACAATAATTAGATGATCCCCATTTCCCTCTACCATCTATGGTTTAAAAGAGCAATATAGCTGGTAATTGGCCTTGACCAAAGTAAATAATGTCCTCCGTTTTACTTACATTTGGTTTTCACATAAACTACCTACTGAGTTGTATTGAAGTAAGAGGCAAGCAGAAACCAGTATCTCCATCCATCAGTATTAATCTCACACTATACCGAGGCTCCCTCCATTCATCTTTCCGACACAAATTAGAAATTCAAGAGTTTTAACAAATGAGCCTGCAAATGTAAACTTATTAGGCCATATATTTTTACTACACACTGTGCGGTGTCCTCCACAAAGCTGTCCCTTCAGAGAGTGTTTTCTTATTTTGTGTTATTGATGGCAGCTAACTAATCACATTTTTAATGTTGTCTTTGGGGAGGCCCATTTGAATGAACGTGCAATCCAAAGTGCCGGGAATAAATCTACCTTATTAAATGCCTAAAATTATGTGTCTTACACGATAAAGAAACTGGAAAGCATTATTACACTTGCTAACCTCCGTCTGCTGGAATCAAAATAGAGGGATAAATTAAAATAATATGTCAACAGCAGCGAGCTGTAGAGAATGTGTCTCTGGCATAGGAAAGGACAAGAAAAATTGGCTAATTGGTACCTTCACTTGTATATACTTGAGTGAATAGATCTATATTCAGTTATTACTTTATTTTAGTCATGGAGAATCAGGAAATTCGAGTTAATTAAAACAATAAAAGATCTCCCAAATGGATAGACAATACATGAATCAGTGTTATACATCCTTTTATAATGAGGAGTGGATAGGTTGACCTTAAAGCAATTTTTCAGTCTTAAGATGAAGTCCTGTTCTTAACATATCAGATTTGTGGAGTTCCAACACCTGATCCGCTGGTCTCAGTAGCTCTGGTTCCAGAACTACATACTAGACAGGCAGCGCCAGCCATTGTGTAGTGACACCATACACCCCCACTGATCAGTGGACCTCAACAGCTATGGTTCCAGAACTACATACTAGACAGACAGCGCCAACCATTGTGTAGTGACATCACGCACCTCACTGATCAGTGGACCTCAACAGCTATGGTTCCAGAACTACATACATAGCAGACAGCGCCAGCCATTGTGTAGTGAACACCATACAACCCCCACTGATCAGTGGACCTCAACAGCTATGGTTCCAGAACTACATACTAGGCAGACAGCGCCAGCCATTGTGTAGTGACACCATATACCCCCACTGATCAGTGGACCTCAACAGCTATGGTACCAGAACTACATACAAGACAGACAGCGCCAACCATTGTGTAGTGACATCACGCACCCTCACTACCACCCATCCACTTATCAGTGAACCTCAACAAGCTAGGTTCCAAAGCCTGCATACTAGACAACACAGCGCCAACCATTGTGTCGTGACATCACGCACCTCCTGATCAGTGACCTCAACAGCTCATGGTTCCAGAACTACAAGTACTAACAACAGTGCCAGCCATGTGGTATTGACCCATCCAACCCCACTTATACTCAGGGTCTTATACTCATGCCTATATAACCATCAAACTCAGAGCTCATCTTAATTACCTGTGACAAAACGCAACCAATCACAACTCAGCTTCTAACTGCCACAGCAGCAGCAGACAATGGTGTTATAAGTTATTTTGGAAAGAGCAGGGTGATAATTTCGCTTAAAACCGATTCCTTTGCGAACATATATACCACACACAGCTTTATTATTAGATATATATTTTACATATATCTAGGGCAATTGATAACAAAACAAATGTTAACATAGTCACATGTCCAATGTCCATGAAGACAAAATCAAAACACCATAACGTAAACTTTTTTTTTCAAAATCTGCACTAGATAGCATGCTGTCATGGTGTGCATGGTCTTTTTACTTATGGAGGTCTGTGGAAACTTAAAAAAGAGCTTGTGTGGTGTAAAAGTCAATGAAAAAAGAGTATTTGGAAGGAAACTGACAAATATAAACACATACGAACTAGTCTTTTTTGGCTGACCTTACCCGATCAGTTTGCCATCCTTACAGTTTGTTCCATAGACATGTCATCATGGCTACATGCCATTGGGAAGTAACTTTTGATCATTTCTTTTTGTTCGCCAGCATTGAAATAGTACACTCTCAAATGACTTAATCTCATGAGATTTAAATCAATCTCTTAGAGCCCTGCACTTCTTGTAGCGGCATCATTTCAGTGAAGAAAAAAAGCATTGTCCTACAATCACTGCTAGTTTGTACATCTCCTTCGATTTTTAAACATTTGTACTAGATGTAGCTTTTAACACCAGGGAAGAGAAAGATGTGAAATAATGTAGAATAAGAGCTACATTTAAAATGCAGTCCCAGAAGAAGACACGTTATGGAGCCTCCACTTGTTAGTAAATGCGGCCAGCGTACCCAGCCTTACTTTAGTGTGAATAATGAAACAACCTACATAAACATCAAACATTATATAGATCCCTTGTGCCAAGCCTTTTGAAAACAGTAATGCATGGGCACAGAATTTTTTTTCACACAACCCAAACAAAAGTTTTGAGAATATAGGTAATATATTAAGTCCATCACGTTGATCTGTTTATTGTAACGACGTCTTCATATTTTCATATGAGAAATTCCTGTTGCACTTCTTCTGGTACAATGCCTTAGTGGCTCCGTTAGGCCCCTTGTACATGAATGTTGCTTTTTCAGTCATGTATTTCAGTGCCATATTTGCCGTTCATACATGATGTTTTTTAACATATGTGCACATATGCTATATCTGCACATATGTCACGTATCCATCTAAAAACAGTGAGTTGCAGACGTGTAAATAGCTTGCTCAACTCATATGCACACATATTTAAACATTCCTATGGCTGCTATGGGGAATACAGAAAATAGACATGCTCTATATTGTCCGTACTCTCTCTCACACGGTGGGACAATACAGCCTTTTAATGAATGTCCGTTGAACTGGTAGCACATGGCCTTTTAATATCTTGTGAAATTTGTGGTATAAAGGTAATAATTATTTCCTATTCCATTTCAATATTAAGGCATCTTTGCAGTCCTCACAATTTTTTTTATAACTTTTATTTCTAATACGCTTAATTTCTAAAGGGCTACTGGGGCGCGAGCATCCGGACTGAGGCTACACACGCGGCTACTCTACGCTCCCAGTACCCCTCTCGATCCTCTTACCAATATCTTCGGCTCGTGGTTATGTGATGTTTCCTGATCATGAGGTTGCGTGATGTCACTAACAATGGTTTGGCGCTGGTTGTGTCTAGTATGTAGTTCTGGAACCATAGCTGTTGAGGTCCACTGATCAGTGAGGGTGCGTGATGTCACTACACAATGGTTGGCGCTGTCTGTCTAGTATGTAGTTCTGGAACCATAGCTGTTGAGGTCCATGATCAGTGGGGGTATGGTGTCACTACACAATGCGGGCGCTGTCTGCCTGTATGTAGTTCTGGAACCTAGTGCTTGTGAGGTCCACTGATCAGTGGGGGGTGTATGGTTGTCACTACACAATGGCGGGGCGCTGTCTGCCCTATGTATGTATTCTGAACCATAGCGTTTGAGTTCCACTGTATCAGTGGGTGCGTGATTGTCACGTACACAATGTGTTGCGCGCGTCTGGCCTAGTATTAGTTGCGCTTGACCCATAGCTGTTGATCCACTGATCAGTGGGGGTGTATGGTGTCACTACACAAGGGCTGGCGCTGCCTGTCTATTATGTAGTTTGCGAACAGAGCTACTGAGTATCCTTTTTAGCGGACAGTTTTTTTTGAACTCTCAACAAATCTGATATGGTGACTAACAGGACTTCAAGCATCTTGTAAGCTGAAGACAGTGCTGTTTATAGGTCAACCGTGGACCTCAACAGCTATGGTTCCAGAACTACATACTAGACAGACAGTGCCAGCCATTGTGTAGTGACACCATACAACCCCACTTATACTCATTGGTCTTATACTCATTGCCTATAGTAACCAATCAGAACTCAGAGCTCATATTAATTACCTGTGACAAAACAGCAACCAATCACAACTCAGCTTCTAACTGCCACAGCAGCAGCAGACAATGGTGGTTAATAAGTGTATTTTGGAAAGAGCAGGGTGATAATTTCGGCTTAAAACCGATTCCTTTTGCGAACATATATACATACACACAGCTTTATATATTAGATATATATTTACATATATCTTAGGGCTAATTGATAACAAAACAAAATGTTAACAAAGTCACATGTTCAATGGTCCATGAAGACAAAATCAAAACACCATAACGTAAACTTTTTTCAAAATCTTGCACTAGATAGCATGCATGTCACGGGTGTGCATGGTCTTTTAATTATGGATGGTCATGTGGAAACATTAAAAAAGAGCTTGCGTGGTGTAAAAGCTAATGAAAAAGATGTCATTTGGAAAGGAAAACTGGACAAATATAAAACACATACGGAAGCTAGTTCTTTTTTGCTGACCTTACCCAGATCAGTTTGCCATCCTTACAGTTTGTTCCATATGACATATGATCATGGCTACATGCCATTGGGAAGGTAACTTTTGATCATTTCTGTGTTTCTCCAGCATTGTAAATAAGTAACTACTTCAAATGACTAATCTCAATGAGATTTAAATCAGTCTTTAGAGCACTGCACTTCATTGTACGGCATCATGTCAGTGAAGAAAAAAAGCATTGTCCTACAATCACTGCTAGATATGTACATCTCCTTCGGATTTTTAGAACATTTGTACTAGATGTAGCTTTTAACACCAGGGAAAGAGAAAAGATGTGAAAATAATAGTAGAAATAAGAGCTACATTTAAAATGCAGTCCCAGAAGAAGACACGTTATGGAGCCTCCACTTGTTAGTAAATGCGGCCAGCGTACCCAGCCTTACTTCTACTTAGTGTGAATAATTGAAGACAACCCTTACATGAAACATCAAACAATTATATAGATCCCTTGTGCCAAAGACTTTTGAAAACAGTAATGCAATGGGCACAGAATTTTTTTTCACACAAACCCAAACAAAAGTTTTGAGAATATATGTAATATATTAAGTCCATCACGTTGATCTGTTTATTGTAACGACGTGCTTCATATTGTTTCATATGAGAAATTTCCTGTTGACTTCTTACTGGTACAATGCAGTATTTTGCTCCGTTAGGCCCCTTTCACATGAATGTGTGCTTTTTTCAGTCATGTATTTCAGTGCCATATTTGGCCGTTCATACATGATGTTTTTTAACAGTATGTGCACATATGTCACTATATCTTCACATATGTCACGTATCCATATAAAAAACAGTGAGTTGGCAGACAGTGTAACTAGCTTGCTCAACTCATATGCAACACATATTTTAAACATTCCTATAGGCTTCTATGGGGAAATACAGGAGAAAATAGGACATGCTCTATATTGTCTTACGTCTCTCTCACACGGTGGACAATACAGCCTTTTAAATGAATGTCCGTTGAACTGGTAGCACATGGCCTTTTTAATATCTTTGTGTGAAAATTTGTGGTATAAAAGGTAATAATTAGTTCCTATTCCAATTTCAATATTAAGGCATCTTTGCAGTTCCTCACAATTTTTTTTATAACTTTTATTTCCTAATACGCTAATTTTCTAAAGGGGCTACTGGGGCGCGGAGCAGCCGGAGCTGAGGCTACACAGCGCGGCTACTCTACGCCCCAGTAGCCTCTTCGATCCTCTTACCAGATATCTTCGGCTCGTGGTTATGAGGAGCTGTGCACACTCATCCGCAAAGCCGGTGTTCTGCGCATGTGCCCAACAGCAGGCCCGCGGCTGCACAGTCACTGCATATGTGCAGAACTCCGGCTTCGCGGACCAGGGCGCACAGCTCCTCGTAGCTGCGCGCCGAAGATATCTGGTAGGAGGATCAAAGAGGCTACTGGGGTGTGGAGTAGCCGTGCCATGTAGCCTCAGCTCTAGTTACTCCACGCCCCAGTAGCGTGTTTAGAAAATTAGCATATTAGGGAAATAAAAGTTATAAAAAGATTGCAGGGACGTGAGGATTAGCCCTTACCATTGATCCGGTAGGTTGGTGATCACTGTGCATATGGTCCATACACCAACAAGGAAAAGCGTGACAATATCTTAACCTTTTGACTTTCAGGCACACCATTCACTACAGCTTTTTGAAACTACCATCATTTTCTAGACAATCATCTTGGCTATGTCATACATAAGAATAATGTGTAACTATTTATCATATGTTTAGTTATGCATATCCTTGGCATGTAACTGCATTGTACCTGTGTAGCTCCCGGTACAATCCTTTTCTTACTGTATACTACAAATCACAACCTGTTCTCACATTCCCTTATGGCTCAGTATATTATTAGGTTGATTCCCAAGGGAAAGGTCAATGGCTCAAATCGAATAGCAGCTTTGAAGATTTCCCAAGAAAACAGAAACAGCACCATCAATAGGGGTATATTAGCCAAGAAATGTGTCAAATTGCATTGTGTAAGTGCCATAACAATTGGAAGAAAAGAAAACCCATCCATTCCAAAGCCAAGAGACAAATTATCAAAACAAAATATCAGAATATACAAGTAGGCACCAAATTGATGGAGATGGCTTATTCACTTTAATAGTAATCAATAGAATCCAGATTAAAATGGGCCAACTTAAAAGAAAGGAAATTGAAGTAACTGTAAAGTTCAGTGGACACCTGATGATATGGGATGTTTCAAAGGTGTTGGATGTTGGATACTTGACCAGATTTAATGTCGGTCTCAATGCGGAGCTACAGTGGGTACTTAAAATAATCAGACCCCTTTAATTTTTTTACTCTTTGTTTCATTGCAGTCAATTGGTAAGATCAAAAAAGATTTTTTTGCCAATTTATTAAACAAGAAAAACTGAAATATCACATGGTCAAAAGTATTCAGACCCTTTGCTATGACATATTTATTTTGCATGCTGTCCATTTCCTTCTGATCCTCCTTGAGATAGTTCTACTTCTTCAAGTCCTTTGTTTAATAAAATTGACTGGAAAGGCACACACCTGTCTTTATAAGACCTCACAGCTCACAGTGCATGTTAGAGCACATGAGAATCATGAGGTCTAAGAAACTGCCAAAGGAGCTCAGAGACAGAATTGTGGTAATACCACAATTGTTCTGTCAGTCAACTCCAGTGCCCCAAGTGACCAAGTACAGAGAGATTCTGGATGAAAACCTCTTCCAGAATGCTCTGATCCTCAGACTGGGCAGAAGGTTCACCTTCCAACATGACAATGACGCTAAGCACACAGCTAAATTAACGAAGCAGAAGCTTCAGAACAACTCTGTAACCATTCTTTACTGACCCAGACAGAGCCCTGATCCAAACCCAATTAAGAATCAGACATAACTTTCACTATCCAACCTGAGAGAACTGGAGAGGATCTGCAAGTATGGGTCCCCAAATCGAAGTGTTTAAAACTTGTTGCATTCCCAAGAAGACTCATGGCTATACTAGCTCAACAGGTGCTTCTACTCAATACCGAGTAAGGTCTGAATACTTATGACCATGTGATATTTAATTTTTTCTTGTTTAATAAATTAGCAAAAATATTTAGAATTCAGTTTTTTTCTGTCAAGATGGGGTTCAGAGTGCACATTAATGAGCAAAAGAAAAGAGCTTTTTTGATCTTACCAATTGTCTGCAATGAAACAAAGAGTGAAAAACTTAAAGGGGTGTGAATACTTTCTATACCCACTGTATATGTGAGTATCCTACGAGCAGGACTGAAACATAGGCTGAGATTGGTATAGAAATGGCAGTTCAGTACAGCTGCTGGATTAACTTCCACAATCTCTAGACCTCAACTTAGTTGAACACTTTATACCCAAGTGAGAAGACACCAATGTTGGGAATATGTAGAAGGGACCAGGGAGAAGATTTATGTTGAGACTTGAGACCTGTTTGAAAGCCAAAGGGTGATTTTTAAAAGTACTAACAAAATAATAAATATTCTAATTTTAGATTTTTAGGCACAAAACAGTAAGGGCTTATGCACACTATCGTGTGACCGCCTGTCCGTAGCTGTATGGGTACACGTTGGGAGCGCTGGAGAGGAGGAGAAGCTCGCCCCTCCTCTTTCCATAGAGAAAAGAGCCGCACGGCCATTCTTACAGCCTAAAGCTGTATTCACACTACCGCAAGGGGGACGTATATACGGCCGATATACGTCCCCCATAGACGGCAATGGGGGCGCGGCGCCCTACAGGAGGGGCACGGTGCAGCACACGTGCAGCACTGTACTGCCCCGTGAAAAAAAAGGACATGTCCTATTTTTTCAGGGCATACGGCGCCGTGCGCCATATATCCCTATGGAGAGGGGCGTGGGTGAGCAGCGCTCTCCCCCTCCTCCTCTCCCCGCGCGCTGCTGTGTGCCCGCCGTGCTACGGTACGGCGGGCACCGGTCGTGTGAATCCAGACTAAGATAGAGCATGCTCTATCTTTTTTGCGGCCACGCCACGGTACATTGTGCTCACTGTACCGAGCTCGGACACCATAGACAACTATGGGGGACGTATATATATATGCGGGTGTTACCAATTGTCTGCAATGAAACAAAGAGTGAAAAACTTAAAGGGGTGTGAATACTTTCTATACCCACTGTATATGTGAGTATCCTACGAGCAGGACTGAAACATAGGCTGAGATTGGTATAGAAATGGCAGTTCAGCACAGCTGTTGGATTAACTTCCACAATCTCTAGACCTCAACTTAGTTTAACACTTTATACCCAAGTGAGAAGACACCAATGTTGGGAATATGTAAAAGGGACCAGGGAGAAGATTTATGTTGAGACTTGAGACCTGTTTGAAAGCCAAAGGGTGATTTTTAAAAGTACTAACAAAATAATAAATATTCTAATTTTAGATTTTTAGGCACAAAACATTAAGGGCTTATGCACACTATCGTGTGACCGCCTGTCCGTAGCTGTATGGGTACACGTTGGGAGCGCTGGAGAGGAGGAGAAGCTCTCCCCTCCTCTCTCCATAGAGAAAAGAGCTCACAGCCATTCTTACAGCCTAAGGCTGCATTCACACAACCGCAAGGGGGGCGTATATACGGCCAATATACGTCCCCCATAGACGGCAATGTGGGCGCGGCGCCCTATGGGAGTGGCACGGTGCAGCACACGTGCGGCACTGTACTGCTCCGTGCCCCGTGAAAAAATAGAACATGTCCTATTTTTTCAGGGCATACGGCGCCGTGCGCCATATATCCCTATGGAGAAGGGCGGGGGTTAGCAGCGCTCTCCCCCTCCTCCTCTCCCTGCGTGCTGCCGTGTGTCCGCCGTGCTATGGTACGGCGGGCACCGGTCGTGTGAATCCAGCCTAAGATAGAGCATGCTCTATCTTTTTTGCGGCCACGCCACGGTACATTGTGCTCACTGTACCGAGCTCGGACACCATAGACAACTATGGGGGGACGTAATTAAAAAATATTTAAAATGCGGGTGTATATTTGGCTGTCTATATATAATATATTATTATATATATATATATATATATTATATACGTCCCCCTATTGTCCCATATTTTCTGGCGCATGACCCTAACATGCATGACACAATTTCTATAATAATCATAAATAGTTGCAAATCAAATTGTATGAGATAGCTAAGATAATTGTAGTTAAACAAGTCTAAACATTATACAAGGACTTGTTGACAACTGTAATTATTTGATCATTGATAAAAACAATATTTTGGTGAGTTCACTTTTAAGTGACATTATAGTTCTTGATGTAATGATGTCACTAGTCCAGGCTTCAGTAGAGACTGGTAGAGCCCACCACCATTATAAATTGTATGATGAGTACACTATAACGGTGTTAAATCATAAATTGTACACCTCTATGTATTAGTTAATGAGAAAAAAAAATCTACATTATTTTGAACTGGCTTCAAAATCTCCTTTAAATTACCGCAAAATGAAAAATATCCCCTAACTTACATAGTGTAGTCCTTAGTTCCACAAGTCATACATACAATAAACGATCTAATCAAGGATCAATTAACGATAATCATGAAAACAATGTAAACCTTTCAATCTATCCTTTAGATTAGAAACCATAAATATTTAAATAGCAGGCAATGCGGCTTGGCTCCTAAAGCCGTCACACGGAAAGAAAAACACAAGTGTATATAATCTATGTACCTCATTACAGCGGAAATTTAACACAGCAAAACTCCATTGTGCTGTGCTGTGAACTTAGACTTTAGTGCACCTCTGAAATTACTAATTTGTGCAATGGAAAGGAATATGGAAATGACAATTTTATTGTGCGCTATGTAACCCACACAGATGGTTCATGCGAATGCAACATTATCAAATTGTAATAGATGACAGCGTATAGGAGTGAAAACAGGAAAATCAATTTACAATGTGCAAGTGTACTTGCCTTTTTTCAGGTTTTAATTATGTGTTTGTTTGCCACGGTGGCCTAATTTAGTCAACTAGACGAGCCAACATTAAAAGCTGGTAGGTGAGGTAAGTAATCCCCAGGGTGGGATGCTACTGCATAGAGTTTAAAAGCTACATGTTCTGAAGCACAAACCAAGGCAAATTTGAAAAGGGGTCTACATGATAAACAGTGAAAAGCAAGCAAATCAAATTTTTCACAATTAGTTGAACAACAACTGTGACAGGCTCAGCGCTTAGCATTTTCATTTGTGTGCTCAAATTTGGTTATCCGTCCTCTTTTATGCAAATGTGATGTGACAGGAGAAGCTGGGAGCACTCAAGCAGGCCGATCACTCACAACAGGGGCTGTGGTCTGTACAGCTGAGAAGCCCGGATTAAATGGACTGAGTGCTGATGGATAAATGACATGAACAGCACTCAAAGCCTCATAAACTGATTTCTAACTTCACGGGGAGGGCGCAACAATGCAATTATGCTTTTAACCAAATCCTTAACTTTGGAAACAAAGAAAAGTGTTAACTCCTTGAAGATATACATAGGGGATCATGTGCTTACATTTTGCAATTTATATCCCCAATACTGTAGAAATGACGTTAGGAAGCCACCGTAGTCGTCTAGTCGTGAGAATATTGCTCACTGTAGGTTTTATAAGAAGATGAAAGGAAATTAAAACATAATGTTAGAAAGCAAAATGGAAGTTCCATGAATAATTTCAGCCTATGTTGTGGATGCTAAAAATATTTATATACATATATCGTTTTATATGTATACATATATCGCAGGCTGATGAAATGTCTCGGCACAGAATTGCTGCAGTGCTCCGGAGACTACGTATTCCTGCTCTGATTGATAGCGCTAAAGCAGGAGACATTCTTCATAAGGCAAATGGGATTTCTCTGAAGCACTTCAGTTTACAAGAGTATAGAAAACCATTTTACAGCTTCTGTTTAGGAGCTCTGCGTTAAAGTATCACATCCACACCAGCCACAAATATGAAACCAAAGATGGCAAGTCGAGCCACCCTGGCATAGCAGATGTGCATTTGAAGGCAGATTTGGCTTGGTGAATGACACTACACCTGCCAAAAGCTGTCTCACACACTAGATGGTTAGTCAGTGACTATACTACTGATCAGACACAGGCAGAAGTGGTATATATACACTAACAATGTGCTCCAATGGAGGAGTACTCCTATCCATGGTATCTAGAGATGAGCGCGTACACTCGTCCGAGCTTGATGCTCGTTCGCGTATTAAGGTACTCGAAACGGCTCGTTGCTCGGACGAATATTTTCCCTGCTCGAGATTGAGCATTTAATTAAAAAAACACAGTGAAGAACAATGAAGAATAGAAGAAAAACAGTGAACACAGTGAACACAGGATCATTTAAGTGAAAAACACAGTGAAAAACACAGTGAAGAATAGATTACAGATGTTCGGCACATCTGCTTATTTGTCGGAAGATACGCGCAAAACCGTGCGAACAAAATAGTATGTGAAGAACAATATATATGTGTGAAGAACACATTGAAGAACACGGTGAGCAGGACAGAGACATTGGGGAACAGGACAGAGACACTGGGGAACAGGACAGAGACACCGGGGAGCAGGACAGAGACACCGGGGAGCAGGACAGAGACACCGGGGAGCAGCGCAGAGGCATCGGGGAGCAGCGCAGAGGCATCGGGGAGCAGCGCAGAGGCATCGGGGAGCAGCGCAGAGGCATCGGGGTGCAGCGCAGAGGCATCGGGGTGCAGCGCAGAGGCAATGGGGAGCAGCGCAGAGGCAATGGGGAGCAGCGCAGAGGCATCGGGGAGCAGCGCAAAGGCATCAGGGAGCAGCGCAGTGAGATCGGGGAGACTTCAGTGGAAGAAGAGGAGCGTATCTCTCGACAAGTAAGCAGATTTGCACGGAACAGCTGCAATTATATCACACTGTGTTTTTCACTTAAATGATCCTTGTGGTCACTGTTTTATTCTATTCTTCACTGCCTTCACATCTGCTAACTTGTCGGGAGATAATATACATCGCGGAACAGTGAAGATAGATTGCAGATGTTTGCATAAATCTGCTAACTTATCAGAGCACATTCTTTTTTCATTAAATAACCATGGTCCCTTTGGAAAATGCTCGAGTCTCCCATTGACTTCAGTGGGGCTCGTTATTCGAGAGAGCACTCAAGCATCAGGAAAGTTAGTCTCGAATAACGACGCACTGCAGCATTTTAGTGCTCGCTCATCTCTAATGGTATCTCATCCAAAAGGAAGAATGCTATCAGTGGCGTAACAGGAGCTGACTGGCCCCATAGAGATTTCTGCATGGGGCCCCCTTCCACTTAAAAAAATATATAATAGTGGCGAGTTCCATTCATAAACGTGTGTCGCCGGCTAGCCATGCGAGCACAATCGGGCGTGCTGGAAGGTGATCACGGCTCACCACCTCCCCTCTCCATAGAGATAGAGCGCCGCATGGTCGTCTTATGGCCATCGATATGAGGGCTCGCTCTAGGCCACGTGCTAGGAAACACGTAAGACTTTTTCTGCTTCACTGTATCCGCACGCTCATGCGCAAATAGATGCCTATATGCAAGGTGACTTATATCCGTCAGCCGAATCTTGCAGCCAGATCTACACTTAAGCCCCAATATGTTCTTGCGTGAATGCACCCCTACCGGCGGACATATTTCTATACATTACAAAACACATTTTCGACACTGATCATGCAACACACACCTTTATACGTATATACACATAAAGTTCTACACATGTTTGTCGCACCCATATACATACAGTTATCACAAACAGTTATATATACATATACATTTAACACAATACGAGTGATATACAACTCAGGCTACAACATCACACACATGTATGGGGGAGATATGCGGGGCCGATATACTTGTTCCCTACCAATTCTATGGGCTCACGGCGCCCAGTCCACGGGTGTGCTGCACCGTAACCTCCTTCACCCCCGCGGAAAAGACTAGGACCCGGTTCAATACTTTTTCCCGTAATACGGCGCCGTTGCGCACATAACTTCCTATGGAGAGGGGCGGAGTGGTGAGCGCGCTCACCCCTCCTCCGCCGCACTGCCGTGAGCCCGCCGGGTTGCTACGGCTTGCCGGTGGCTCACGGCAGTGTGAATTGTAAGCCTAATAACGTATAGCACAACATACAGTATACACTGACCATATATCCACATACATGAGTCTAAAAAGGCCATATAAAAACATACTGCATTAACATACAGAAATCCACCATACAGCAAATACACACATTCAGTAATATACAGCATATACATAAATACTATATGCACAGGAATATACAAAAAAACATATACATACACACACAACACATACACACAATATATATATATATATACACAATAAATACAGCATTTGAATCTATGCATATATACAAGTATATTATAATTACACACAGATATCTGCCTATATTGTATAGACACAGAGATACACAATATACCCAGTACATACAAAAATATAACAAGATATACATAATATAAACAGTATATACACATATATACAATATATACATCTATAAACAGGTATATACACCAATATATACATAATCATATATAAACAGGATATACCACAATAATATACACCTTATATACATATAAAAAACAGTATATACAAATTATAGAAACCGTATTACATCGCATATACAACAGTATATTACACACAGAAAATAAATATGAATATCTACTACCTTGTTAGGATAGCTGGGGGCTGTTTGGGTTAAACCACGCGGCCGTAGGAGGTTTCAGGCGGGTGCTCAGTAGTTGTTCGGGGCAGGAGGGGGGGGGTGGTTTGGAGCGTGGTGTGTCGGGCGGGGGGAGGGGGGTTGGCGCTCGTGCCGAGAGGAGGTGTTGGTAGGGTTGATAGGTTTGCCGGGAGGGAGGGTAGAGGGGGGGGGGCTGATGGGTGGGGGGTTGTTCATGGGCGGAGGTGTGGTTCGCTGGGCGGGAGTGTGTTCGCTGGGTAGGCGGGTGGTTCGCTGGGAGGGAGGGGTGTTCGCTGGGCGGGAGGGGTGGTGTTCGCTGGGCCGGGGAAGGGTGGGGGGTGTGGTGTTCAATGTGCATCCTGTGTAGTGGGTAGGTAGGGGAAGAGAGAAATGTGAAGGAGGAAGGGTTAAGGGAGGGGGGAGGTTGGAGGGTGGGAGGGCAGGGAGGGGAGGGTAAAGTAAGAGTTGACCGGAGGTGGAGGGGGGGGGGGGGGTTCAGGGACTGGACGAGCCAGGAGACGGTGGGTGCGCCACGGGAGAGAGGTGGGCGGTAGCTGGGACAGAGGGAGGGGCCCGGGGGACGCGATCTGCCAGCCAGGAAAGAATAAATGAGGTTCTATTTGTCCCAGAGCCAGAGATATAGCCCCCTGAATTGTCCCCCCTGCAGATTCTAAGCCATCAGACTGCAGGGAGAATTTGCTGCACACAGGAGTTGCTGCACCTCACAGATAATGAAAATAATGGGGCAGATGTATCAAACTGTCTGAAAGTCAGGATATTTCTAGTTGCCCATGCCAACCAATCACAGCTCCCCTTAAAGATATTCATTAACACTGGTAAAACTGAGATGAGCTGTGATTGGTTGCCATGGGCAACTAGAAATATTCTGACTTTCAGAAAGCTTGATAATCTGCCCAATGACTTATATGTTACTACATTTTTAAGGAATAATTAATAATATTATGTTTAACCCTTATATATGCAGAACATCTCTATGTACACACTTTCTTCTTATTGCCTTTTAATTTCATGATAGTTCTTTTTGCGAAAATTGACTGATAGGATGAAAATTCGATATTATTTATTTTGACAGAATACAGCCTCTTACTTGTGTGTAATATTTTTGAACACATTTGTGGATATAGCAGTTTTTTGAGAGAAAATAATACATTTTCCTTCTAGCCGGAGCTCAGAGTTCTTCATTTTCTCCTATAGTGTTAGATATCCATTCAATGAAATCCAGCATTAGTAGATCCTTCTGATGAAACTATGCCTCAGTTCAGACCAGCACAACCGCGTTTATTCCCCTTTCGTCTCTTAACGGATTCTTTTCAGACGATATTGCTGCGAAGAACATACAGCAGATGGTGTAGTGTGTTTCACAACAGGTTAAAGAATTATTTTTAAAATATCAGGCAGTCCCGCGTACGTACTAGATATGGTCGGAGGTTTGTTTCTTAGTTGAATTTGTATGTAAGTCAAAACTGTATATTTATAATTGTAGATCCAGACAAAAAATTTTTGGCCCCAGTGACAACTGGAATTTAAACATTTTTTACTGTAATGGGATTATAAATAAAACTTCATTACAGACACCATATAGCTGATTATTGCAGCCTGAGACTATAGTAAAGGATTCAAAAAGCTTCACCAGAGGACAGAGGGGTCTGTCTGTAACTATGGGTTGTCTGTAGGTCGGGTGTCCTTAAGTAGGGGACCGCCTGTACTCACAAAAATAAGTAAAATTGCGCATCAAAATTAATAGCGGGACGCTGGCTCAACCAAGCTGCCCGACCCAGGGTTTCACCTCCAGGGCTTCTACATAGCAGCCAAATATGTCACGTTTTGCTTTCAAAATTATATAGGTTTTATGGGTGCCTTTGCTTTTTAATCTGTTTTATTGCTATATTTTGCAGGTTGTGACTGTCTTAAAATTTCTAGCTGAAAAGCAGTTATTTCAGTTTTGGAGATATTGGCGGTCATTTACTAAGGGCCCGAATCGCTATTTTTCGTCGGGTTTCCCGAATATTACTGGTTTGCACCGTTTTCCCCTGAATTGCCCCGGGATTTTGGCACGATCGGATTGTGTCGCATCGGTGCTGGCATGCATGTGACGGAAATGGGGGGGGCGTGGCCGTCAGAAAACGGCCGACGGATTGAGAAAAACTGCGGTACTTAAAAAAAAAAAATGTGTCACTTGGCACGCGCTTACCTGCACCCAAGATAGAATGGTGAACTCCAACGGACCTCGGCGCAGCAGCGACACCTGGTGGACATTGGGCGCACTACCTTGGTGAATTGCCGGAAGACCCGAATCCTCGACGGAGAACGCGCTGCTGGATCACGACAGGACCGGGTAAGTAAATGTGCCCCATTATGTTGATTTATTTATGTGAACATATCAATATGAGGCATTTGTTAACTCTACACGTGTCCATCTATTACATTTAGGAGATGTGAATGTAAATATTTTCTGTTTGGAGCACATTTTTGGCCATCAAAGTCAAATTTTAAGTATTTTTTTAATAAAATGTTACAGTTTGAATCAAAATTGCATGAAGGCGCATATGTCTATAAACTCTTTGATGCAATTTTGAAAATGGGGCAAGTGTCTACTTTCAGAAAATATGTGGTTTGTACGGCTAGACGAAGCGCAGGAGTGCGCGAAACGGCCCGTCGCCGAATTCCTTCTTGTGCTGCACCTCCCTGTCACATGCATATAGCAGAATAAAGAAGATTCCTGGGTGAGTGCCGCTATCTTTTGTCTTTATTTGCATGAAGTATCTACCTTGTGTTACGGCAGAGCACCACCCGTAGTCTTTTCTACCCGGCTCCAAGTTGTGCGTCTAATACCTCCTCACTAATCACTTGCGTTTGGGTCTGGCACTGCCGACATTCTAGTCGGGTGACTTGGTATCCCCCGACACCCTACCTCTACAATTGTCTCAATATAATATAGTATGCACTATATCCTCGATTATTATAATTAATATATACTCAAGTATAAGCCTAGTTTTTCAGCACAAAAATGTGCTGAAACCCCAAACTCGGCTTATACTCGAGTAAAAAAAACTATATAAAAACTCACCTTTCGGACTTCCCCCGCTGCTGGCTATATACTGGGGGATATGGGCTGGCAGGCGTTATACTGGGGGGCAGGTGCTGGCTATTTACTATGGGGCAGGGTCCGGCAGGCTATATAAATGGGGAGGCTGTGACCAATTAATTTCCCACCCTCGGCTTATACTCGAATCAATAGGTTTTCCCAGGTTTTAGAGGTAAAATTAGGGGTCTCGGCTTATACTCAAGTATATACGGTACTATAGTTACTACCGTAACTATAAACTGTACTAATTAAATGGATAAGAAGATACACAGACATATTGACAAAAAAAATGCTGCAAATTCTTATGGGCTTTATTTTTTACAAAAAAAGAAATTTTTTTTTCACACGTGTAACTTTTATACAATTATGTGCATGAAGCTAAAAATAAAAGGTGATGCTTTTCACATTATGAAGTCTTTTCCATTTTGATGTGAACTGTATGGGATATTTTTTTATACAACTGATTGTCTTGCACCCCTTCGCCATTGACATCCTAGGCCACCGGTCAGTGGTCAGCACAAATATGAAAATGATCCTTTAATGAAAAAATGTGAAATGTTGAGCTGTAGTTACACCTGCAATAGTGAGACCATAGTAAGACCATTCAGGTGTAACTCACGTTGGCTCAAAATTATGGAGGCTCATGAAAAAATCCAGGAAGAGGTGTTCATGGTAATTGTATGGGACGCCGGTAAAGCCTACTTCACCCCTTTATGATGCAGCCAGTTTGTATGTTAGGAGTCGGCCTCTTTTTTTGTAATCTGGCATGTGTCGCTTTATATGGTAATAACTTTGGAACACTTTAATTTACCAAAATGATTTTGAGATAGTTTTTGTGTGACATATTTTACTTCAAGTTAGTAGTAAATTTTGGTTGATATGTTATTTAAGAAACAAACTAAAATTTGCTAAATTTTTTGAGAAATTTGTCATTTTCAAAATTTGAAATGATTTGCTTTTGATTAATTGTTACTAACATTTCCCATATCTCAACTTTATGTTGTCATCATTTTTTCAAAAGTCCTTTTATTCTTATATGATGTTAGCTTACAAATAGAACAGTTTAGAATCCCCCCCCCCCCACCAAATTTTAGTTTTTACGTTAGTGAGGCCATATGTGGACAATTTTTTTCAGGATGAGATGTATTCTCCAGTGATACCATTTTGGGGTTTGTATGTCCTATTGTTGATAACATATTAACTTTTTTTTTTTTTTGGGGGGGGGGGGGGGAGAATTATTATGCAATTGATTTTTTTTTTAACCATATGCCTTATTTTGATTCTATGGGTCAGTACAAGGACATTGATACCTTACTTGGATATCTTTTCTTACGTTTTACTAAATTTCTCACAATAAAACATAATATTGTTTTTGCATTGCCATCTTCCAAGTGGCAAAACACTTATTTTTTTTTTTCTACGAAGCTGGTTGATGTGTTGTTTTTTGCGGGACATGTAGTATTTGCACCAGTATAAAAGTCTGGGAGTAGATATGTTTGGGGGGCGATCGCAGGGGAGAAACCTGGCAGGCAAGTTAAATGTGGGTTTTACACCTGGGTGTCAATTGTTAGTAGCAGTGTTTGATGATGCTGGGCCGGTATCACAGCGCTAAGAGGTTAAAGGACATCTAACATCAGTTTACCTGATAGATAGAGGACGTTAAAAGAATATACTATTGGTGACACTTTCATAAGGTGGGTCAAGTTACTTTATTCAAGGTCTGTGGTTAGAATTTGAAGATGACGAGTACAGGAAGTAAAATCTTGTTCTTTATGTCAAGTGCCATTATTCTGAGCTTTTAAGTTGTCATTGCATTACTTATCCCAGTTTACTCTGGCTACAGCTAAGCCCATGGCCCTTTTTTTATGGCTGTGTAGTAGCCCACACGGCCCCATTATAATAAAGGGGTTAGATCTCATGACTATGCTTTTAAAGGAATGGGAACGGCCTCAAAAATAGAGCAGGTCCTATTCATGTTCAGGTGTGTGGCCCTGACAGTCTCTTTCTATTGCCATTGGCACATGAGCACCACTCACCAGCGAATGACATTTGGGCTGCAAAACCATTGCTTGCGGCCCGTGACAAGCACACAGCTTATCAAGGTTGAGAAACGCTTAGCCTACCTAAGTAGCAAAAAGTGTCAATAAATTATAGTATAGTATAATGCTCTATTTGTAATTTTCACTATCAGTTTTACAAATACAGGGCATCTAGCATTATTCATCCTAACAAAGCATTTAACATAATGATGGAACATTTACATTGGTGTCTGCTATGTGACTGAACCCGATTCCAATCTGAAGAGCATGATCAGTGTACCTAGCAAAAAGTCTCCCTTAGGCAATGTTTTGTGGGAACTTCTGCTGCTCTGGGATCATCTATGACTTCCATATTCTGCTATTAAAAATAGGGGCACTATGTAGCAGCCTTGCCTTTGACAGTACACATTGCAATGGAGAAAGGGATATTGCTGGGGTTACTACAGATTAACTCTGTAGTTAGGCTGTCCTCGGTTCCCCCATGCCACTGGAGCAGATCAAGGCTGAAATATACCCAGCCCTGGATTGGCATTATTTTGACCTAATTCAGGCTAAGCCACTAATATGTACTTCTCTAACCTCTGTCTATAGTATTGGTCATACTGAAAGCATCAGCAAAGGGAAAAGCGTATCTGAAAATCTTATGGAGGTTCCTAATGAATAATTTTAATGGAATACTATTTTTACTGGAGTTTCCTCTTAAATACTTGTTATACCTATGAGCCCTCATTAAAGGCAATGAAGGCAAATGGCCTACATTTTACACAAAGATATAGTAAAGGCAGCATTAGTGTCTATATGACAAGTTTTACTCTGGGGTCCCTTAAGAGAAAGAAATTTCACAAGTTTTATTTGAGCAATAATACCTGGTAAATCTCATATACAATCTTTCAATCCTAGTCTCAGATGCAGTCCCAATCCATAAAATTTTTATTGAATAATTTAAGATATGAAGAGGAGAAACAATTTTCCTTAATCATATTAATCTCCCTAGTTCTGCTTGATTGGGTGTCATAACTCTTCCTAACATTTCAAGCATCATACAGAGATTGCAAAATTATTGGTAGACCAAAGCTTTGTAAACCAACAGGAGCAATTGAAGACTTCAGACCCCAAACAGAAACAAAAGACTGAAGCTAAGATGGGGGGGGGGGAAGGGGTACAAAGGATAAAGAGGGAGGTTGATGTCTGAGGTGCTCCTCTGGATACAATACCACAGGTCTACCATTCTCTTCATTAGCATGTCAGTTACAAGTATAACTTGTTTGGTGGCAATTGGTGACATCATGGTATGTCCTAAATGATAATGTGCTCTATAACACTCTGGTACTAGTGCAATATACATACATGAGGTGGTAGAATCTCCTTAACTAAAGAAAGATTACTATTTAAATTACATTAGGATTACTCACAGACTTGGCAAGTAGGACAATTAAATTATACATATTATCACAGACTATGATGTTACGGTCAACAATTGCTAAAGTCCTGCTAAAAGCATGGTACTACTTCCTTTACTTATCCACCGTCACATGTGAAATACCATCTTGAAATGAGTACTCTGAAGCTTTCGTAAAGACATACAGTGAAGGAAACATTTATTCAATCACTGGCTGATTTTGTAAGTTTGCCCACTGACAAAGAGATGAACAGTATACAATTTTAAGGGTAAGTTAATTTTAACATTGAAAGATAGCATATAAAAATATCCAGAATATCACATTGTAAAGATTTATATGCAGTTTACAAAAAACATTTGATCCCCTACCAACCATTAAGTGTTCTGGCTCCCACAGACCACTTATATGCTCCAAGACAGCGTCTTATATGGTCACCTGTAAAAGACTCCTGTCCACAGACGCAATTAAACAGTCCGACTCTACACTCTACAACATGGGCAAGACCAAAGAGCTTTCTAAGGACGTTAGGGACAAGATCATAAGGCTACAAAACCATTGGTAACACATTACATTGTAATAGTTTAAAATCATGGAGTTCCCCCATTCGAGAATACACACACGTACAGGCCCCATCTGAGGATTGCCAATAAACTCCCGGATGATTCATTGGGAGAAGGTGCTGTGGTCAGAGGAGACAAATATTGAGCTCTTTTGCACTAAATCAAATCGCCGTGTTTGGAGGAAAAGAAATGCTGCCTATGACCTACCCTTAAAACAATATTCTGTGCATGTCTTGATCAGTTGGAAAACTTACAAAATCAGCCAGGGATCAAATAATTATGTCCTTCATTCTATAGACTGCATAGAGAGGGCTTTTCTCAAGTTTTCAAGTTATACCCTATGCAAAAGATAACACACCGATTGGAGAGGGTTTGACTGTTGAAACCCCCAACAATCACAAGAACATACCCCTAATACTGCGCTTAAGTGGGAGGATGTTTCCAATTGTAAAGAAGTGTTGGAAGTTGCTGAGCACAGAACTTGGCCATTGAGAGCCACATGCTGCATTGACCATTTCCAACACTCCTATGCTATTGAATGGAATGGCAAGACCCATGCTCCTCCTGCCACTCCACCCAATAGTGAGAAACCGACACTCATTCTCACATTGTTAGGGGTCCCAGCTGTCAGACCCTTACCAATTAGCTTGTTTTCTAACTCGTGTTCAATAACCTATTTTACATAGCAAAGAATGAGGTAACGCTATTTATGCAATCTTCTGAACAGTCTTTGAACAATGCACTCAGATGGAATATTCTGTCCAAAAAGTAGGGAAAGCTACATAAACTTTTGTTAAGAATTTGTCTTTAGAAAAAATGATGCCTGTATAGGAGTAATGATTGGGGTTCCATAAACCTCAGTGGAACACTTTTATCTCCTTTGAAATCTTGCACAGAGGGCCTAACTTTAGACCCCTCGCCGCTCCTCACACTAATGGAACAGACGGCTGCACATGAGCGATCTGCTTCTTTATTCTCTATGGATCTGGCGGAAATTCCAGAGCCACGCTTACCGATCTCTGCAAACTCCATAGAGATTAATGGAGCAGAAAGGTAATGCGTGGCCCTCTGCTCCATTAGTCTGAGGAGCGTTGAGACCCCCTGTGGATGGAGCCAAACTTTGCTTCGTGGGAAAACCCCTTTAAGTACCATAAATCCTTCAACATTCCTCCATGTTCTCAGATTTATGACAAAAGATTGCAGATGTTTACCTCTAAGCGATGAGTGGAACCGCAATGTAATTCGCAGGTTGTGGTCCCAAGACACGAGCTTCAGCAATAAGTCTGTTCAGATTCAGGCGAATGCTCTTTGGTAACACCTGCCATTGGTGCTGGCACTGATCACGGTTTTATCCCTTACATGCAAGGCCGCCACTGGCACATGATTGCTGACAATACATTTTTTTTGAGGATCTTATAGCTCCATGTAACACCACAGATTGCAGGCAAATTGTGCATGTGCATCACTAGCAATTGCATGCCGCTGACGGATTTACAGGTGGGCTGTAAATGATGACACGGATAAGGAGCAGACCCATTTTAAAAGCCGCCAGCACGTTTACTGGCAGCATTTAAAAAGTTAACGCTCGCGATTAGTGCAAGCACCGGTCACAGGTGTTCAGATTCGGGTAGGGACATATCCGAACCAGGACTATTGGTTTAGGTCTAGCTGAACCCGACTAGTCTCTTGTAGTTTGTTGGTCCTCATAGTAATTGTGTGAATAATGCCGTGTGTAAGATGTGTGTACAGAACCCTGGAAGATTTCAGCAGCACTGTGAGACACTCTAAAACCCTGGCTACTTGTGTCATAACTTGCTATTTTTTCGCGTTTTCACCAAAACAGATGGAGTATTCCTATTAGTGCATTGCCTGGGGGGAATAATTGTTGCTTTAATTCTTTTTTCTAAGCCCTCGATACCTTCTCACCAGAGCGTATAATAGTTTATGGACTCGGGTTCAGCCAATGGATCCAAAATCGGCCCAGGCAGTCTGTGTGTACGGCCTTCTTCAGAGGCAGAGGGTGGAGAAGACGCCGTGATAACCATCTAGATCTCTCAGGGGGTCTATCCAGAAGAACCACATGCATCTTGGAAATATAGATAGCGGCACATCTGTAGACACTTTATACAGAGTTAACCTGCAAGTTTGGGGCCTGCAAATTCACCACCCCAAAGACACTTTTGTACATTGGGCATACTCACTACAAAGCTTCTGGTAGTAACAAGTTTCATTGTTATCCCCATCATGAGAATTGGGGTTTAGCTCTCATTAAGTTTTAAAGCAGCAGTTCCAGCATGTGGCCTGCCACTGCACTAAACACTAGGGGAGCATCAGAATTGCCCACCATCCAACACATGCATCTGCACTCCTCTCACCTCTATGGAGCTTCTGATACAGCTAACCTTTGCAGCTCAATTTTTTAAATTTTTTTTTTTTTTGGGGGGTGGGGGGGGTAGTGTAATTTGGCACTTCACTTCTTTGTTTTAGAACTTGCGAGGGAAAAAAAGAAAGTACACATTGAGAAAGAAAAAAAACTTTATTTGGTTAGAAAAAAAAAAATGTAAAACGCAACAAACAAAAAAGTTAAATTATAACAGACATCCTAAGTTTTCACCTTTATATGTGGTTAACAATATTTATTGGATTTGACCGGGTACCTGGTAGAATATGTTGTGCGAATTGGTGGAGGAAGTTTCATTACATTCCATACAACAAGTGTATATCCACAAAATTAAATAGTCAGTAATGCCATTTTTTTCAAGGAGGCCAATGAGATCACCAAAATGTTTGATGATATAGCGTAGTTTCCTAATATGACAAATGTAAAAAGTGATGTTCAATGTGATGAGAAATACACCAATAATGACAAATCTTAGAAGGTGGTATCTCAGACTTACATTTATAATCAAGCAGTGCTTTTGTCACATTTGGCAATTGGAACATGTGGGTATTTACCATTAAGATCATTAAAGCAAACATAGGAGACTTAAAGGGGTTTCCCATCTAAGCAAGATGGTCATGTCCACAGGAAAGTGCCTAACTTCCTGATCATTGGGAGTTTCAGTGATGAAAGGTAAGGTACTTGGCTATCTCTGTCAGCTCCATAGAGCCACCCCGTGTATGCACAATGGGGTACATAAGACCCCCATTCTCGTGATCTGTGGCGGTCCCATCACTGAGACCCTCATCGATCAAGAAGTTAGGTCCTCCCTATCCTGTGGATAGTGCCTAACTTGCTTACATGGGACAACCCCTTTAAGGGGAATGACCTTTTATAACTTAATGGAACTGCATAACCTATAAAATATACTGCAAGTGTTCATAAATAAAAAAGCTCCCATGCCATAGGGGCGTAAATACAAGATACATCACTATTGCAGATGCAATAAGTACAAACAACTGTCCAATATGAACAGATATACATGTGTAGCAGTCTAAAAGACTTAGGCACAACTTTAGTTGAGACTATTCAACCGCCACCCAAAACCATATGTAGGATTTTCCCGAAACAGATTATACGATTACGTGTTCGAAAGGGATCCTAGATTCACTACTTTTGGGCAGTTGCACCATATGCTTTCTACATCTACAGCAAGTCAATAAGTGCTTATTTCCTACACTTACATGTTGCAGTTAGAGTAAGTTTTCTATGTGAATAGCAGTTTGCTGGATTGTCATCCTCTCATATTGTTCCCATTACTGTTGGTAGGACATGTACTGCTTACACAAGGGCTTATGCCATCAGTAAATTATAATTTATATTAAAAGAGGCAAACAACATATGAGCTATGTAGGACCACTCCAATGCAAATTTGTCAGGCAAATGAATATCTGATTGATAGGATCAGGAACTGTTTAAAGGGCATGTGTCATATTTAATCCAGATTGTAAAATATCCCCTTTTCTAAATGTAATTTTCTGATTGTAGAATTTTCTTCCATTTTTGGTCATGATTATGAAGACGTCAAACCAGGGCTTTATTTCTGTTAACAACAGTGTTACCCTTTAATGCAGCGCTGGGACTATACACTAAAGTCACGGTCTAAGAGTCTTCTAGGGGAGGGGAACTTTGGTAACTTTTTAAAATTCCCTTTAAATTGTCTGGAAGAGGCTGGCAAGACTGTTCTTCAAACCAGCAAAGAGTCCGCTCTTGTAATCATCTTTTCAATTCATAAAAATGTGTGAACTGAATACATATCAGCCTTTACTTAAAATTCACCATGATGCCATGTTGTCACCCACTTTTGCTATAGAAATCATTGGTTTTATGTGTGCTCCAGTGATTTATAGTGTGTGTGTGTATAGTTACATTCCCTGCATGAAGAACATGGTTTCAAGTATTTTTATATATATTTATACCTCAATTCAGCCATTTTTGGGTGGTCTAAAAAGTAGATCGACTTACACTAGAGTTTTAGCTAAAGTTGTCTATTATTATATGTAAGAAAGTTCATGTCAATTGTTCTTACATTGAAAACTGTGGGAAAATATAATCTATATTTGGCCATTTTGCATGTGACATTTGCAAAAATAACTGTTAGAACACAGAGAAAATCCACTGTTTAATAGTGAAAATGTGTCTACTGCCCAAACAGAAGGATCAACCTGCAAGAGACAAATATGTCATGAATTAACATTGCACATATTTTCTTGTTTCCATGTATGCAACAGGTCGGTGATTAGTAACACACAAGACATTTAGGAAATATTTATTAAATACTTATAGCCCCTGCGTGTGCTATAGCTTCACAGGCTGTTACACCATATCAACCTGCCACCACAGAACTCCTGAAGGAGGCCATGGTTTACAAATATAAGAAGCCACACCACAGCCACGGTGCTGGGAAGATTTACTTTAAAAACAGATTTGCTGCTTTAGCGTTAGGTCTACATGTCGAGGACCAGACAAACCAAGGCCAAAACCACTGGCTCGGTTTACATCATCCTTTAAGCTTCCATTAAGCTGCAAACCTGTTACCACCCGATTTGTCACATTTCCACTGTTGCCGTGCAGCACACATCCTAACATTAGATATGTATTAAGTGGACTCCTGAACTGGTGCAGACACTTTATAAATACATGTACAAGCAGTTTGCACATTTTTTATAGTCAGACAGAAAACTGGTGCAAACACTTTAATAAATGTGGGCCAATACGCTGTTCATGATTACAGGCAGGGAAGTTTAAGGATACGAAGACTATTTCCTTTCCCCTATGACATTTCATCTGTCAATATAAACAGATTAGCAATCTGTATAAAAGTCCATCCTTTCCTCCATTAAATAATAGGAAGCAAAATATTTTGTTGCATTTTCTAGACACGCTGGACAGGCAACATATCTGCTATCCGTGTGTCAAAACTACTGATAAAAAATATTTCAAGAAATTGTAACAAGTTTGCATATTATCCTTGACCCAATATAGGGGATTAAAGCTGATTGATGAGAGCCTGACTGCTGGGGTCCTATTCTGGGGTCCAATTCTGGGAATTGTGAATTTTGCCGAGCATAGTGCTTTGCACTCCCAATCACTGTCTTTGAGAGTAACATGCAAATTAAACCCCTATCCCAATGAATGTGGGGGCAGAGGGTAGGGTAGTCCCCTACCTCCACTCTTTACTGAGCACAGGAATCGGATTCTCGCATTACTGGGCGTCCGTTCTTGTGATCAGTGGGGCACAAGGCAGTCAGACTCTCACCTCGGCAGCTTGGGGATAACTTGCTAACTCGGTACAACACTTAGTAATATCTAGCAGACACAAGTTCAACTATACTTTACCTGTTTCCAGATGGGCCTTGCAGAAGACCATATTCTAAAATCTTTATACACAGTACCTACAAGTAGAAAGAGTGTTTAGAGGTTAAAACAAATTAGTTCTTTATGAATTATCCAGTTTCTAATGATCTAAAAGGCATCTGACTACATATTAATCTTAGTAGCTCTTTGGCACATGGAAACAATAGCAGCAAAGCCAGCAATGAAGTAAACGTCCATCAGCCGGTCATTAGAGGTCAATAGTGCACAAATAAACATAATCAGATTTCTTGTGCATACGAGACATACATATCAAGGCACAATTTTAAGGTTATGTCCACAGCAGATAACAGGCCGCAGCAAAACTTGCGGCAAAATAGTTTTTTTTTTTTGCAGTAGAATTCATCATTTACACGTCATAAGGCAAAATCCAAAATAAACAAAACGGATCATAAAGGGACATGCTAGGAACTTTGTGATGTAAAAAGGATAAGTAGCAAAAAAAATCGACATTATACGTATGTGATTTTTGCCAAATCTTGCAGCCATGTCAAATGCTGCAGATTTTTCAATCTACAGCATATGCCTCCTTTGTGAACATCCCACTAACGTAAAGGAAATCTACCATTAAAATCAAGCATGGATAAACCAGGGGTGCTTATTCATAGATACAGGCATAGGATAAAATTATGCTAATGAGCCAGAGAAGCTCTGGTGGGTGCACCCAGAGCCCCTCAGTGCTACAGATTCACAGGCTGTTTCAATGAGCAGAACACGTCTCACCCAAACACTGCTCTCTCACTTTGCCTGTGTAATATAGAAGCAGCAGGAAGTGCAGGGGGAGGGGAGATATGCTCTGCTCATTGTAACAGCCTGCGAAAAAACATCACCAAGGGGCATTATAAACACCCCCTGGAGTGTCTTGGGCTCATTAGCATATTTTTAAAAAATTTTTGAAGGATGTCATGGATAACAAATACAATACAATTGTATACAGATTACCATAGTCCTAGAGCCTGGATCTATGAGCAAGCACCCCTGGTTTATCATGATAAATTTATTCTGAAAAGAGGAGGTCAAACACCAAGCCTGACATTGCTTTGGCTAAGTTACAGAAAATAACAGACATTTCTCTAAAATAAAATATCACTGAGGAGTATGAAGTGTATTACTAGAAAGTATATGAAGTGCCCTGCACAAGGCTGGTATACTTGTGGGGTGAGTTGGGAGGTGATGGACTCCCTCTATGATCAGTACCAATCTAATGCTGTGGTAGGTCAGTGAAAAGAAAGGTTTCGGAGACTGGCCTCTGCACATTGTAGGACACAAGTAATCTTTTTGTTTTATGGAGAAGGGACTTCTCAGATCATATATCAGTACGATGTACTGTGTATTGTACTAAAAAATATCTATTTTGTTTTTCCTCCCTGATCACATAAACCGAGGTTTCTTGGGATCAGTGAAAATCAATTCCCCCCAGAAGCAACTAAAAAGTACCACATTACGGGGCCAAAAGTTTTCAAAACATTTCCACAAAACACTAATTTGATATAAAGGTATCAGATAAATATGTGTTACTCACCAACAGTTGTCTCCATCTAGTCAGGTAGACCACGCGCTTCTCCGAGCAGCCACTAAATCACAATGTCCAATCAACATACTTTCCATATCAGAAAATGTTGCACATGAAACTTTAGAGGTTTAATTCGGCATAACAGCATAAAATCTCCACAGGTAAACCATTGGAATGGTTTGGGGTTTTTTTTCTTTTTTTTGTTCAATATTTTTTTTTCTTTTTTTTTTTCTGTCAGTTTAATTTGTCAACAGATTTTCATTATTATTTTGTTGTCTTTCTTAGACCATTCCACTTTATTTTTTTTCCACATACTGAAGTCACATGGACTTATTCGCAAAGCATTTGTACAATGTTATTAAAATCCAATACGTAAATTACGTACACAAAATGAGCTGAACAAAAAGGCTACTACATAGTAAAGCCTACACTATGCATGTATGTATACATAACAACTGAGATTTCCTTTGTAGCATTCATCTACTTGTTTCAGAGAACATTCAACGATTTTAAAGCAAATTTTTGGGGGAGGGGAGATTAGCTTAACTTGCATTTCACAAGTTCCTTAAATAAAAAGAATAAACCAAATTGTACACCCAGCAGAGTGTATGTAATAAAACCATTGCATATGTGTGTATGATATTGCATTGTGCAATCATTTACTGAAATGTGACAACTATAGAAGGCTGGCTGCTCAAACCAATTGTCCAACATATCTTTTCACACAGAAAAAAAACATCCCCTGGAATAGTGCTGCAGTTCAACTAAACATCAGTCCAAATAGGGAGAGCTCAGTCCCGCAGGCAAAAAGAAATCATCTCCTCCATGAACGAGACTCATTGTCCTCTTCCTCCTCATCATCGTCCTGCAGCAAAGAGTCATCCACAGCTGTCTCCTCTGGAAACTGGAGCAAAAATATGGAACATAACGATATATATTCAACTCAAGGTGAAAGATTCAGCAAAAACATATGCGGTAAAACGAGTAGACAAACTTTCTAAAAATGTAAACATTTGTTAATAAAATGTTGAAAAGTTTTTCTCTAACCATCTTAGTCTTTTGCTGTGATAGGTTTGAAATTTAGAAACAAGCAAATAAAATTCAATTCTCAATATGAACTCTAATGGTAAAAGTGGAACTAAATGTGCATCAACATTTTATAAATGAATAGTGCAGATGAGAGAAAAAACTCTCCAAGGGGTCCGGCTGTTTATTGTCTCATGGTGCACAATACCAAAGTACAAGTGCAACGTTTCAGCTCCTCAATGGAGCCATTTGCTGGCGAAGGAGCTGAAACGTTCTACTTGTACTTTGTATTCTGCACCATGAGAGAACAAACAGCTTAAATGACTTGGGAGTGTTTCTTCTATGTGTCTTTCTGAATTTGAACAAGGCTTTAGTGCACCCACCTTGCACCCACTTGATCCTCCATTTTCATTGTGCTGCTCCACCCTGCTCTAGTAAACTTTATAATTTACTTTCTTAAAGAAATGTGCTCATGTGTCTTTCCATTGACTTTCTTCCTTAAGCAGTTTGTGTAAATCATTTTTCTGCCATATACACTTAACGACTGAGGGATAAAAGGAAACTGACAAGGCATCTAATAACTTCACTCCTTACAGACCACCAATGCAAAGTCTAATCTCTTTCGGTAGAGAAAAAGAAGTTATGTATTTGCCGTCTGTTGTTGAAGCTGTACGCATGCAGCCCACTACAGGAGAAAAAACGCCCAGAGAAGCTGCTTCACTTAAAGAAAATCCATCATAATAAACCAGGGCCTGTGGAATTTTTCTTATATTTGTTATCCATGGCCTTCTTGCTTCTAATACCAACTTTTAAATTTATGCTAATGAGCCAGAAGGGCTCTGGGGACACTTCCAGAGACCCTCAGTGCTCTGACTTCAATGGCTGTTACAGTGTGCAAGGAACAACCTACATTAGGCAGAGGGACAGGGCCTGGTTTGTCATTATGGGTTTTGGTTGTAGATTTCCGTTACTGAAGTATATTGCAAATTATTGTTATCTATACTATTCATTTCTGAAATAAAAAAGTCATTGAAAGTATATGGAAGATAATGTTTATTTTAAGTGACCAGCCCGTTTGGGACTCGATTTGTTTAAACACTTTGCATTTTTTCTTCCCTTGAAACCTTCCAAAAGCCCCAAAATTTAGCATTTTCTGTAATCATGGCCATTTTGTTAAATGATACGAGTAAAAAGAAAAAAATTCATTAGCCCTTTTTTGGACAGAAGTTGATGAAAAACATGCAATTGTGAACACCAATTAGCATCTAAGTGTCAGAAATGTCATGTAAACAACAGGATGACGAACTACCATTCTGAAGACACCAAAAATTTGTTGAAATGGACCTGAAAGGTTTCACAACTTACCTCTTCCTCTTCTGGTTCTACCTCTTCCACTTCTGTGCTACTTGGATTGGCTACCGGTTTACTCCAAGCTAATTTTAAGTCCTGCCCTTTGAAATGAGCTCCATGGATGGCAGCCTACATCAACATGCGTACAAGTAAATAGAAATTAATAAGCAAGTCAAGATCCTCAGTAACTCAGATTTCAGAGTTTGCTGCAGTATTTTATCACATTTCTATGAACATGGGTATGGGGGCAGCGGGTAGCCAGAACAGATTAATACTGCACTTATATGTAATAAAACACTACTTGTGCTTCCTCTTGTGAGAAGCAGCAGCACTGTGACCTGCCGGAGCTGAAAGACAAATAACCTCTGAAGAGCAGCCTGGGTAATTGAAAACTGAAAAGAGCCGTATTAAAATACTCAAATCTTGCTCGGTGCCAGCTGCACAAAGTGGCTGCTTAGGAAATTGTATGCTCAAATTAAAGTAACATGAAGCGACATAAATCAGGGTTAGCAACATACCCAAATAACCAGGACAGTCACCCAAGATTTATAGCACAATCCTAAAGTACAGCATAATGTGAAAAGGAGAAACAATTACATGTTCAACAGCAGCTGACCATGAATTGTGTGATATTGAAGTCCTGCGGTATAAATTTTAAATCTGTACATAGAAATTTATGATATATTTAAAGGCCTTTTTACCAGGCGGCTCAAGTCTGCAGCTCCCAGGCTCATCACAAGATCAGACAGGGAAAACTTTAAAGACACCGTTTTAACTCTTTTTGCATCCATAAGATGGTCAGCTTCTGGATCCAGACACATAATATGTTAAATTTATTTAGACATCTTATTCTTGTCATATCTGTGACAAGAAAACATGATAAAATGTCACAAACTCGCCCAAATAAAAAAAGCAATGCGAATCCCCCACATAAGATATGCCGATACTGGCCGACTGATGCCAGATGGATGCTCTTATGACTTAAAGGGAACCTGTCAGCTAAAAAAAAAAAAAAAAAAAAGCTTTACATACTAATGAAAAACTGTCCCTAGTCCTCTTCCATTAATGCCACTGTCAAAATCATTGAGGTAGCAGAACATGGCACTGTGGCACTTAGCAGTCCAATCGCTGGCCATATCTTGCAGTGGTTGGGCGAATTCATAAGGGGGCCATCCAGGCACTCCCCTCTCATCTGTTTCTCCGCCCCTTCCATTCTGCAGTCACCACCCCCTGGACAACCCCCTTATGAATATACCGGACTGCTGCAAGATATGGCCGTCGATCGGACTGCTAAGTGCCACAGTGTGGCAGCGCTTATCGTTACGTTCTGCTACTTCAATGATTTTGACAGTGGAATTAATGGAAGGGGCTAGGGACAGTTTTTTTTTTTATTAGTATGTTGAGCTAGTTCTGCTTAGTTAGCCGACAGATGTCCTTTAAGGTGAATTGAGCCCTAAAGTTATATTTGATTTGCACACCAGTATCCTTGTCCTGTATACAAAGCAAAAATAAGGCTTGGACATAAGGTGCACAGAACCTTAAAGTGGGTGACTTTTTTTGGCACTTAAATCCATGGAGCGATGGCCCTTCTTATTATCTATACACACATACATCTGGATATGTTGAGCCAAAATAATGGTAGGTAGGGACCCATCAAAAAATTTATGTTTACAGGATGCAGTGTTCAAGGGGTTATGACCGTAATAATGGTGCAGATAGTAAACTTACAGCCTCTGCTTCCGCTCTGGTTTTGAAGGAGATTATTGCACGGAGAGAAGAGTCATCTATCTGACAGTCGTCAATTTCGCCAAATTGCTGTAAATAAAACAAACACGAATTGTTAAAATCACTCCCACAGTCTACAGTAAATTCTATCACTTATGTTTTCCCAATACTTTCACAGCACTGGGAATTACAGAACTAAGTCTGATCTATTATAATGTACATGAAGAACCCGGTGGGTATGTTCCCTGATCATATGCAAAATCATGATCAGGGAACAAATAAATATCATTCTGGGCCACTTTCTTTTTATAGAGGGGTGGGTGTAATCTGGGGTCTCTTACTGTAATATGACAATGTCAATAAATGACATCTTAAGTGTTGGTGATCTTCTCCCCAAAAACTAACAGCCCCCTATATATAAACTCCAGGTACAAGAAAGTTTAATTTCTGTAATATGCCTGTGCCAATTGCTCTGGAAAAAACTAAAACCTCAAAAGTTACTTGCAAGGCCCAAATATGGACTAGGGGCAATTATTCTAATCATTTCTATATGCCCTAATTGTGGTATAATCCAGGTTTACTCTATGGATACAGCGAGATTAATGTGCATCCTTCAGTCTTTAGCGCAACCTGCTGGTCAAAAAAAATATTGCAATATTTTTCCTAATCTATATATTGAAAAGGGAGTTTACAAGCTCCCATATTCCATATCCCATAATTAAAGGCAGTATTGTTCAGCTTTATAAGATATCTAGACATTGCTTTCTTGTTTCCACAGAAGATACTTAGAATTTTTTTTTTTTTATCTTTACGGAAATAAGATTCAAGGTGCACTGGGGTTGGGGCTATGCATGACGGTGCTTCCACTTTCTCCTTTATACATCTTTTATGCAAGTTTACCAGTACACCTGGCTCAATCTCTGGGGAATAGAGAAGCTAATTTGCATAAAAGATGAAGAATGGTGAGAATTTTCATTAAAATTATGGCTTTCTGAGAAGCAAGAAATATACGGAAAGCTTATAATGTGCCCTGCACAATACTGGTTTTCCTTGTTGGTAGATTTGGGAACTTGAAGACTCCATTTGAAGGGTCTGCCCACAGAATAGGGGCCAACTTGTTCTTTGGTGGGGGTCTCTGATTGGACCCAGAGAACGGGGGTCTGTTGTAACCGCAAAAGTATAAGGCAGCCAGTTATACATGTGCGTTTCTGCTCCATTCACAGTCTATGGAACTGAGAGATGGTGGAGTACGGCTCTCAGCCATCTCTGCCAGCACTACAGAGGTGAATAGTGTAGCAGTGAATCAGCAAGCAAAACCCCAAAACGTGTTACAAAAACATAGCGATTACTTAAATGAAATATATTTTACTTCTACTTACTGCAAAGTGAGGGAGAAGATCTTCTCTATCACCTTCACTAAATCCAAAGATCTCAAGAGCTTTAGGGCGGTGGTCTACAACAGCATGCATGGGAACACCACGACCCCTGCCTCTTCCACGTGACATTCCTCTTCCTCTTATGTGTGTCCCTCTTCCTCTTCCTCGTCCGGAAGATAGAATACCACGCTTTGCAGCCTGCAATGATAACCAATACATTTATTACTAATTAGTATATTTATTTACTGGAAGAGGTTGATGATTGTTATCTGCAGGATGATTACATCAAGCTAGGCAGGTGGAAAAATATATATCCTCTTCCCAGAAAAATCTAGGTCTGAGAAGGAATATACCGTATATACTCGTGTATAAGCCGAGTTTTCAGCACAAAATATGTGCTCCTTCGGCTTAACACGAGTCAATTAAAAAAAAAATTTTAATATCCACCCTCAGTGCCGATCCACCCGGCGGCTGGCTCCCGAGTTCAGCTACATTCAATAAACTTATTTCTCACCTTCGCCGATACTCGGTGGTGGCTCTCGATCCCCTGGCGAGTCTTCTGTCTTCTGTTTGCGGCGAGTCGCGTCCATGCGATTCTCCCCGCCTGTGCGCGTACTAATGTATGCGGCACGGTGGTGCACATGTTTTTGACCATCGCGGCGACACCGCCGTCAATCATAGTGAGCGCCGCGCGGGAAATCGCATGGAACCGCGAAACTGCCGCAGCAAGAGAAGGTACATAAGCCGCTTGCCGGGGATCGGGCTGCGAGTATCGCAGCGGAAGAGTGTGAACATTACAGTGTCATTTTTTTTTTAAATGTGCTCCACTCACTACGGGGGAGGTGAGGGCGGGGGGCGAGCTTTGGGGGTGGGGCCCCAGGCTAGCGTTCAGACATGAGGGGGGGGGGGTCAGCTGGGTGACTCGGGGGGGGGGGGGTCAGGCTGGCTGTAGACATGAGGGGGTGGGTGGGGCAGGCTGGCTTAGACATTATGGGGGGGGGTCAGTCAGGCAGCCTGTAGACATGAGGGAGGGGGGTGCATGCTGCTGTAGACATGAGGGAGGGGGGGGCAGGCTGGCTGTAGACATGAGGGATGAGGGAGGGGGGGGGCAGGCTGGTGCTGTAGACATAGGAGGGGGGGGGCAAGCTGGCTGTATACCTGAGGGATGGGGGGGGCGGCTGGCCTGTAGACATGAGGGAGGGGGGCAGGCTGGCTGTGACATGAGGGAGGGGGGCAGGCTGGTCTGTAGACATGAGGGGGGGGTGCAGGACTGGCTGTAGGACATGAGGGAAGGGGGGGCAGTGCTGGCTGTAGACATGAGGGAGGGGGGGGCAGGCCTGTGGCTGTAACATGAGGGAGGGGGGGCAGGCTGGCTGTATATATGAGGGGGCAGGCTGGCTGTATACCACTTGGGGCTGGCTGTATACTACACCCTCGGCTTATACTCGAGTCAATAGGTTTTCCCAGTTTTTGGTGGTAAAATTAGGGGTCTCGGCTTATAGTCGGGTCGGCTTATACTCAATTATATACGGTAGTTAAAAATGAGCACCAATAATAGTAAAATGTTTCTTTCCAGGCTTCAGAGAAATGTACCTCCAGTTGTAGCTCAGTATATTTCCGCCTTAACTCTGCTACTTCTTCTCCTGCCTGAAGCTTCTTGTACAAGTCAAGCTCTGTGTCAAGTAGTTCCTTCTGCATCTGTAATGAATAAATAAAATAGTTTAGATAAAGTATAAGAAGCCCAAAAGCGCCTGCCCTCAGGAAGTCACAGGCCAACAACCCATTTACCTGCCGCTCCTCTATAGTTCAATGCGGTGGACTGTTCAGCAGATACTGCATTACAGTCATAAATGCCCTGCCAATAAACCCATAATGCCATGTTTATGGTAACCCTGATGTATTCAATGTATTTCATAAAACAGTCCAGGGTATTTGTTACTTTTTAGCTATGGACATCATCCAAACCAAGATGACTCAATGAGGAAATGCATTGGAAGTTGGAGCCCATATGATATGATGCCGCCTCAAAGTCTTTGCAAAAACAGTATCCTAATCTAGCACCTAAAAAGTAGTCACAAATGTCAGAGCCCACAGTACCTGAGCTTTACTTCTATTAGTCTTCAAAACATTCCCGGAAGAAGAGACAGCCTTCAGCTCATCTCTTAGTTTGGTAATACTGTTGGTCAGGATGTCCAGTGTTTTCAGAATTTCTGCTTTGTCTTCTGCCTTCATGCTCTTGTTCTTCTCCAGCTTTGTTATAAGCATCTGCAAGAATACCAACATTTTAGCTAGATGAGAGGGAATGCCATAAAATTTTACATGTGACACCTATATCAAAAGTTCTTTGGTGTCCAGATTTCTTTATTTCTACTGCTCAGTTAACTCTACATACAAGGCCACGTCCATTCTTTTTACATGTTTAGCGTGTACACACCAGGAAAGCTGAACATGCCCATAGCTGTAAGCTGTCAGCATACCTCGCATACAGTGGGACACAAGAAAAAGTGTAGCAGACTTAACCATTTACTATGTATAGTTTAGCAGAGGCCATAGTAGCCTATGGGACGGATATTACTGCATGGCATCCATTCCCAATTAATCAAAATCTATTTGACTGTATTGCACCAATAAAGGAGAATTTATACAAATTTCAAAAATTATCTTGATACAAGCCTCAAACCTCTTACCTTCTGTGTTTCTATGTGTTTTTCTAAAATCTCCTGCTTCTTCTTCCTTACATCCTGTTGAAGTTTTAGTGCTTCCTATTTTAAAATGCAAAGGGTTTCCATCAGATATTTGCATAACAAAAAAAAAAATACATATATTGTATAGGTATCCCACAAACACACTTATCAAAATAATAATCACGTACTGTGGATTCCAAATCAATTCCGAAATTGGCACGGAACACGAATTTGCCCAAAAATAAAGGCTACTGCTTGGACAACTTAAAGAGAACCTACCACCACGAATCTACCAATACAGGTAGATCGGGTGGTAGGTGGATGTAAGGGACGTGGCGCAGAACGCCATCATATCGGACGAGGGCGCGCAGCTCCTCGTAGCTGCGCGCCGGACACAACAGGGTAGGAGGAGTAATGTGGCTACTGGGGCGTGGAGTAGCCGCGCTGTGTAGCCTCGTGCCGGCTACTCCACGCCCCAGTAGCCGCATAACTAAATTTACATATTAGGTTAATAAAGTTTCCCAAAAGTCAGCGGGGACGTGAGGATTAGCTCTAAAAAGAGCTCTCCTCACGTCCCTTACATCCACCCACCACCCAATTTACCTTTATAGGTAGATTCGTGGTGGTAGGTTCCCTTTAAGTATATGAAAGTAATCAGGTTTAGCAGATGTTATTGTTGTGTGCATAGATACCTAAATGGTGAATGCTCACCTGTTTCTTTTTCTGTGCCTCAGTGCTGTCCACTGAAGTAGAATAAGTTACAGATTTTTGGATGGCTTTTAAAGCTTGTGGGTTGTAAACAGTCTTTGTAAGCCCTGTAGAGGTGGACAATACCTACCAAGAAAAAGGAAACATTAAAATATCATAATTTATCCAATCTGTTTTCATTACTACTATAAAGCACAGATATATCTATACTTTCACAACAATCAAACAATGTTTCCAGTGCTACACTCTTAAGGCTGGGATTTGTTTCCAGCCGCAGCAGGGATGTGATCTGTCCCTCAAAAACAAGGTGAAAATTGCTCACATAACATGCTTACTCACCTTTTCTGTGGTGGTAGAAGTGTGTTTTGGTGGAAAACCCAATCTCTCCTTTATTGGTACTTTCGGGACAGTCTGGGGAGAAAAAAAGGAACTAAATGACAACGCTTATACTATATAGTAACTAATGTTAGTAACTATATAGTTACAGCTAGCAACTATCTATTAGAAGCATGGATGACCTGGGCCAAGCAGGAAAGACAAGGTGAGGCAGAGCAGTGCCTTAAGTGCATGATCATATTTTACACTATTTTTTTAGTAACACAGGACATGGAATACTGTAGGCAGGTACAGTATAAAGGTCAGAGGGTAGTAGTTCCCTTTCACTATACCTCTAGAATACATACACATAATCTGGGTTTGCTTTATTTTAAGTTACAGAAGATTAGGAGAACAATTATCTATATATTCAAAATACCTGTATTGTTTCTGTATTCGCACTCTGTGCCTCGGCCGGCTCCATGTTACTAGAGGGAACTGGACCCAGACGTTCTTTGACAGATTGCTTGATAACTGGTAAAATTGGAGGCTGAACATTAAGCTGACCAACCTAAAGAGGAGTAAAACAGAAATATTTTAAATATGTGTAACAAATGGGAATTAAGCTTTTCTCGCTACCTTTTTGGTGTTAGAGATTCTATATATTGACTAATCAATTTGGCCAAAAGTGAGGCTTCCTGCAAACCAAAATATTTACAAATTGGGTAAAAATTACAGCCCAACTCCTGCACTTTGTAGATGTAGGTTTTGTTTCTAAGACAGAGCAGGAGCTATTCTTAACAAATGACAGGATGAGAGATGAAGGTCAGGGTCATTTCTGCGGTAGTAGTCACACAGAAGCCTGCTATAGCAAAGACACACAGCAAAGGGGGATCCGCAAGGAATCTCACACACCAGTACTCCAAGTCCAGCTACAATCCTGGAAAAGAAATACATTTTTTCCACAGTCCTGGTTACCAACACCACACAGAAAGGTATGGTTAAACAGATCTTCAGAACTGCTACCCAATGCGGTCTGGAGCTGCAGATTTTTTTTAACAACCAATACCAAGGCACAGGAATAGTGTTATACTTCACCAGACATAGGGCCACGTAGAAACCTTCGCTTCTCTGTGTCTACACAAATTGTCCCTATGAAGAGCTATGTAACATTATATAAAATAGTGTTGCGACTTGTACCACTTCTCTCACACTGGCATACAATGGTACTCTTCTCTAATTCAGCAGCTGCCTTATATCATGACAGTGTCATTTTGTGTAGCTGTAGAGTAGGTGCTTTTCAAACAAGTGTTGCATCCTGAAGAATTGGGTCAAAAAGTTAGCATTTTTTTTTCTACCTTTGGAACATTTGGAGCTTGTGTTTGCTGAGCAGTTCCCTCTCTGTGCCAATACATTTTGATAAACCGGTTATTCAGAACGGCTTCTGTGCTTGAGATTGCTTTCCTTGCTTCAGCATGGCTTGCAAATTGAATTAAAGCCCCTTCTGGATCTCCTTCATAAGCAACCTGTAAATAAAACAGTAGTAGTAAGAAGCAGAAAACACTACTATTGAGAGTCATTTGTACAGCACCCATTGACGGTGGGGAGTCTCGATGAGTTGTAGGGCCCAACACTAGTTTACTGTACCAGATTGTACTCCGCCACAGAGGTTTCCGGTAACGCCATCACTAACACTGCGGCATTTGTTTAAGCACTAGAAGCTGCTTGCTTTAGTAAGCAGCTCCTAGTGCCCAATTTATGGGTGACTGGTCCTCTTTAAGTTGGTGTAAACTATGGTCCACAATATGGCGCACCATCAATTTTCTTTTTTGCGCACACAATATTTTTCTCCTGATCACAACATAGAAGCAATGCCCCTTAGTCAGAAAAGTGCCTAAACAAGCCATTTTAGACCATTGTATTGGTAGGAGGAGATTAAGGCAAAGGTTCAAATTTACAGTAAAGATCTACTTACAGCACTTAAACATATGTGCAGAACAGGAGTAGTCCCCTAGGATTACAATGGGAACCGGTCACCAGATTTGCACTAATAAACCTAATGAGAGGTTTGAATTCATTTTGTGCAATGGGATTAACTATTGCACACTTTTTTTCAAATGCATACTTCCTATCCACAGAAAATAACCTTTGTAATCCTACGAGACTCACTGTGTGAATAGGCCCACTCCTCCAGCTTCTCCTTCATTGCTCCCTCCTTTTGGCAGAGGCTGGCGTCAGCCAAAAGGGAGGAAGGAATGTTGTAGAATATTTTGGCTGCAAATGGAGGTTCATGTGATCTTTATCTGACCATGAGCAACCGCTCTGCCAGGACTTAGTATTCATGAACATAAGATTAAAGTCCTGGCAGGGAGATTGTTCATGGACAGATAGAGATCATAGGACCCTCCATCAGCAGCCATTTTATAGGCAGGTGGCTTCAACTTACATATAAATATTGCCTAATATCCTACCACACATTACAAAAAAACATGACAGAAAAGTGGCCAACTTGAAGGGCAATCTGTCATGCAGTCCTCTCTACAGGCAGTATGTTATAGAGCAGATAGGGCATGTTATTCATTTATATCCCTGCTTTCCCTTTGCTTAGGAGTGGAGTAAGAAATCCATCCAAGGATGTTTGTCAATTCCTAATAAGAGCATATTTTGATTAAAAAGACAACAATTGACTAGAGGAAGCACTAAAAGTTCAAAAATATCCCCTTCCTCACCACAATTAAAACTTATGACCTAACAAAATACACATGTGGACCAAATTGTTGGTCACAGAAGTAACTTGAATCTGACAAAATTGAAATAAATAAAATTTCTATGCAAAAAGGAACAAATGTAGGTTAGACAATGCTTTTCAACCATGCTACAATAGAATTAAAAAAAATAAAACCGGCCTGGACAGAAATGATGGTTCCCTTTACTTAATATTTTGTTGTTCATACTTTTCAGACATATTACTGCAAATAAAACGATTTCTGGCAATGAGACTTCTCCACCTCTCAGCAGGTATTTTGGACGACTACTTGTCTGGGGCGTGAAGGGTGCCTTTCCCAGATGACATGTTTCAGCTCCTTCTAAAGATGCTCAATAAGATTTAAGTCAGAGCTCATAGAAGGCCATTTGAGAATTGTCCAAAATTTTCCTCTTAGTTGTGAACTTGCAAAAAATGGGTCACAAAATTATAATAACATCTGAAACAGTAAATCAAATTTGAACAGATAGAAAGACAGATGTTATAGGGAAAATGTGAAATTTATTAAATGTCAAACATTGAGATTAAAAACTGTTAAAAATCCCATGTTCTGTTTTCACTAGCCATGGGATTTTTATCTGTTTTTAATCTCAATGTTTGACATTTAAATAAATTTCACATTTTCCCTATAACATCTGTCTTTCTATCTGTTCAAATTTGATCTTTTCTTCTTAGACATTCTTGGGCGTTTTTAGCTGTGGGTTTTGGGTCACTTTTCAAGAATCGACCTGCGACTGTGACCATGCTTTCTGAAACTGGGCAGCACATTTCTCTCCTTTTATGGTCTTCAGATTTCACTGTGGCTGATGCAGCAAAGCAGCCCCAGAACATAACAGAGGCTCCTCCATGCTTCACAATAGGGACAGTGGTCTTTCAAGATGGGCTTCATTTTCAGTGTGTGAACATAGAGCTGATGTGCCTTGCCAAAAAATTTGATTTTAGTCTCATCTATCCGTAAGACATTCTCCCAGTAGCTTTGTGGCTTGTCAATATATACTTTTGCAAATTCAAGTCTTTTTTATGATTTGCTTTCAGCAATGGTGTTCTCCTTGGTCGACTCCCATTAACTCCACTTTAGCTCAAACCCGACGTGCAATCTGACAATGAAGTTCCTTGAGCATGAAGTTCACCTTTAATCTCTTAAAGGTAGAAGTCATTCTGGGCACTTTTGTTACTATTTGTGTCTTTGATTTGTCATCAATTGTCTTCCTTCGGCCAAATCCAGGAAGTTAGGCTGCAGTGCCATAGATCTTAAATTTCAGAATAATATGTGCAACTGTAGTCATATGAACATCAAGCTGCTTGGAGAAGGCCTACATGCTTGTCTACAATGGTTTTCTAAGCTCCTGAGACAAATCTTTCCATGTTCACCATGTCACCAAACAGCACAGTGAGAAGCTGCACAACTATACACAGGCCACTAACTGATTACAAGTTTGTAGACATCTGTCATGCTAACTGGACACACTGGGATTTAACATGTCCTATTGCTCACATTTTTGTCAGGGGAATCATCATTTCTGTCCAGGCCTGTTTCACATGATTCATTTATTGAAGCATGGTTGAATAGCAATGTCTGCCTTTCATTTTTTTATTTTCAGAGAATTTTTTTTACTTTTGTCAGTTTCAAATTATTTTTGTGACCATTCCGTGTTTTTATTTCATTAAACAAGTGGTACCAACAATTTGTCCACGTGTGTAGGTGGGGTGGGTCCGACCACTAGAATGGTTGTCCTATGAATCCTTCCTGCTGTTAATACAGCAGTGTGAAATAACCAAGCCCATTCTCAAACAAAGCACCATCCCTACATAGGGATATAACCTGTTCTTGTGACTAATTAGGATTGTACACACACAACTATAAAAGAGTAGGATGCAAAACAAAAATACCTGCAGATTCACCAATGTCCCAAATTTACTGAAATGTTCATTCAGTTTACTGATGTTATTGTGCTCCGGAGGAATCCTCCTCAATTCTAGCTTTGTATTTTCATTTCCAAATATCACTTTCTTCTGGAAGCCAGGGGCATTCATTCTGTTGAAATTTGGCCTGTGAAAAGCATAAGACGGGTAAACAATATGCAAGTCAATAGCAAGTCAAGAACAATCTTTACTGACAGGACATGTGTGCATTTAAAACATTTACTATGTTTTACTGAGTTTTTTTTAATAATTTTTATTGTCAATGTATTGGGAGAAAATCCCGCCAGCAAAAAAAATTAAATAAATAAATCTATCTTGGAAATAATGGGATATCCCCTCAGAACAACCTTCCGTTGTAAGACAAGAAAAGCCATCAACATATCAGAAAGGATGACAGCTGCAAGTCCTGGACTGGTACAATTTAAGTTTGGGTACATTCACACAAATGGCTGGGCAAGCATACATAAGACCCCTGGAGAGAAAGAGGGATGAGCACCTCCCCTCTCCATAGAGCAGTGCAATGCAGCCGCTGTAAAACAGCAAAGTATAGGACATGTCCTATATTTCGCTGTGTACATCCATGGTGAGGTGAGACAACTGTTGCTCACTGCACAGTGACTGGGTGCCACACTACATACAGCGGAAATGTATACAGGCAGTCCCCAGGTTACGTACAGGATAGGGTGTATAAGTGTGTTCTTAAGTTGAATTTGTATGTAAGTCGGAACTGTATATTTTATCATTGTAGTCAGACAATTTTTTTTTTTTGCCCCAGTGACAATTGGAGTTTCAAATTTTTTTGCTGTAATGGGACCAAGGATAATTCATAAAGCTTCATTACAGACACCTTACAGCTGATCATTGCAGTCTGGGACTATCGTAACATCCAGAGAGCTTCACCAGAGGTCACAGTGGGCAGAGGGGTACGTCTGTAACTATGGGTTGTCTGTAAGTGAGGTGTCCTTAAGTAGGGGACCGCCTGTATATATATTTAAAGGTCAATAACTGGTGCATTACATCCATCCAGGGAGTATTCACAGGAGCATAAAAAAATTGCTATACTGAAACATAAGGAGGGGCTAACAGCAACCTGTAGGTTTTAAGGAAAATATTCTTCATTAGAATACGAAGAATACCCTCAACTCATTGAACTTTAACATGCATAACAGACCACTTATTTAGAGGATATCTGCAGCACTGAAGTACGTTTGTATACTTTTTAATAAAAGGCAGACCACAAGGAATAAAATATTTTAGATACCATTGTTGTGGGGGTTGCAGTGTTTGTTGGGACTTTTACCTGCAGTGTCTCCATTGCACTTTTAATTTACATAAACTTTCTAGCACAGGAGTCATCTTCCTTTGCAGTGTGTAGCACAAGGTGCAGAAGGATATAAATAACCACCCGTCGAAGCACAGCAACTTAACTTTGCCCAACTTACTTGTCAAACCAGGGTTTTTTCAGAGGTATTCCAGAGTCTGCAGGTGTGAGATTTCTTTTCCGAGAATCAGAATCCACTACAATTCGCACATTATTGTTGACAGGTTTTTCTAAACAAAAATACAATACAATAAGAACAAAATATAACAAATCCATTTGGAGGCCCTTAAGTGAATGCATTTGGAGAATTTGCCGATTTGCTTGTCAGGTAACAATCTCTTAGTGGAAACTCCAGAAGCTGGGCTACAATGTGTACTTGCTGATCTGTCAGCGCTTTGCTGCCCCCTGCTGAAAACTGAATAGACATTGAGGACGAAGGAATGATAACGAGTTTGTACATAGACTACCGTATATACTCGAGTATAAGCCAACCCGAGTATAAGCCGAGACCCCTAATTTTACCACCAAAAACTGGGAAAAAGTATAAGCCGAGGGTGGGAAATGCATTGGTCAAGCCAGCCCCCAGTAGTATACAGCCAGCCCATAGAAGTATACAGCCAGCCCATAGAAGTATACAGCCAGCCTGCCCCCACAGCCCTTAAAAAAAATAAAACTTATAAACTTCACCCTCGATGTCAGCGCGGCTTACCGATAAACTTCTCCGCGGCTCCTCTTCTTTCTTCTGTCATGGACGCGGCCATGTTTTCTTCGTGGCCGCGCATACTATGACGTCAGCAGCGGCCGCGTCATAGTATGCGCCTGCTAGAAGAAAACATGGCCGCGTCCATGAAAGAAGCAAGAAGAAGAGGAGCCTTGGAGAAAAAAAGAAGACTGAACACGCTGACACCGGTAAGCCGCGCCGACATTGGAGGGTGAGTATATAAGTTTATTTTTTTTAAGTGGCTATTTTTTTTTTTCAAATAGACTCGTGTATAAACCGCGGGGACGTTTTTCAGCACATTTTTTGTGCTGAAAAACTCGGCTTATACACAAGTATATACGGGATATGCTCCTTGAACAAGGCCCTCATTAGTGATATGAAACAAAACTAAGTTATAAGTCAAATGTTTTAACATCTGACTGCGCCGTCTCATTTTGTTCTTACATGTACCCCATGATTTGTACAGCACTGCAAAATATAATGGCACCATATTAAGAGTTGTTTTTATTATAGTACCTCGTGGTGGCAAATCCATATCTCCAGACGTCAAGCCAATCAAATTTGGCCTTTGGGCATGTACACGATGCCTATACACGGGTCTTGATGAACTTGTTAAGCTTGGGGCTTCTGGATTGTAACCATCACCATCATACGTTTCAGGGAATAAAGGAATAGGCCCTGAAGACATAGCACAACAAGGGTAGACATGAATATACATAAACCTGACCTTAGCAACAGAAACTTCAGACTACTTTGAACACACAGTACAAGGCCACAGTATCCCACAATGCTGCATCATTTCAATAGGAAGCTACTTTACAATACAAGTTTCTATCCAAGTGTCCCATGGTTTACAGAACTAGACCAAATAATAGATGTGCGGAGTACAACTCGGGTTTCTCATTAAACATCATACACAGTGATAAATCTGGCGCAGAAGACCGGTCTAGTCAAACTCCACAATGGTGTAATGTGCCATATAATATTTCCAAATATTTAAAGTGTGCCTTCAAGGAGTGACATCACTTACATAACAGTACACAATTAAGTTTACCTGCAGCAAAAAGCGAAGGTGGAGCAACCGGTGGAGGAGGATGATGGATGCCAGTAGTCACTACCGTGGGGACAGAGCTTGTGGCAGAATTGGGAGGAGCATCCATTCCAGCAGGCTGTAAAGGTGGAAGGGGTGGAGGTGGACCTACCAGATAGAAAACACAAAGGGGATCGTTAGTCAGCACCTGTAATGAGGAGAGCCCAGCCAAAAACAATGTTGGTGGAAATTTTTCAGAAGTGTGAGCGCAAAACAGTTCTAGTTGATCATGGCAACTAATAGGAGCTCAGCTTTCATTTTATAAACTGCTGTGGGAAAGCCAAAGCTGAGCTTTCATTGGTTGCCATAAGGAACTAGAACTCAGACACTTCTGACACAGCGCAGACCCATTTAGTGAGACTGAAGAGCAAATAGGGCATAATAAAAAGAAAGTGGAAAGTGATGATTGAAGGAGAGGCAAACTATATTTTAGTTACATAAATAATACCTTCAGATTCATTAAAGAAGGGCGGCCCTGGTGTTGGTGGGGATTTGACCTTTAGCAATGATGCGCCTGTTATGGTGTAAGTGACAGTTGCCTGTTGCTGGGCAAGGAACAAGGGAGGCGGAGTTGGCAACATGTGCATCGCAGTGCAGACCAATGGGAGCACAGAAGATATTTGACGGGCAGCTGCTGAGCATGCAGAAGAGTGAAGCTTAGCTCTGTGCTGAATGCTCGCTCTAGTTTGTGACAAAGAATATTGCTGAAGGCTGCCAGGTAGCCCTGCAGAACCTGATAGACCCAATTATAATGTCACCCACACCCTCTCCAGATACAATGACTAGAAATATACCTGTAACAGGTGGAAGGCTGGGTGGAAGTGGACCTGGGGGTGGAACTGGTGGCCGTAAATTGACTGGGGGAGGGGCCAGAAGTGAGGGAGGCGGTGGAAGTCCTGGAGGGGGTGGTCCTTCTACTACAGGTGGCTGTGCTGGGAATGGAAGGATTCCAGGTAGGTTCACATCTTCAACAACTACAGGATCACTGCCATGATCAAATGGACATAGATCTCCTCGCATACAAAATCCTTTCTCTGGAGAATAAGAAAAAAAATAAATAATGCTGTTACAGGTTCATAAAGATACATATGCAGAACTACAAGTATTTTAGAAATAGGATTCAAATTTCCTGTTATTGATTAAAAGAGGGTGCCCAGACATACATATATATATAGATACATACATATGGCAGGCCTTTGGAGGCTATATAAACAGACAATAAAAACCCCAAAAAGCCTATCCTGCATATCAGTCCCCATTACGTTTGTGTGAATGAGCCCTTAGTTTCAATGCTGTGTCAGGTGAGTGGAAGTAGTTGGAGGAGTTTGTAAACAAACAGGGGTTTGCCACTGACGGAGTGGGAGTTAGAAGGAGGTAAGAATGTTTTTGTTTTATTTTTAAAACCCACCAAGCTATGGTATATAGGTTTTTATAGCCTGAACACCCCCTTTAATAGAACTGAAAATGTAGGCATGTATTCATAGTCTAGTGTGAGCAGGGATCATACACTACAGACAGTAAACTCTTGTTCACATGTATGTGTATGTTTAGCTCTGGAAATTTAATGGCATTATCATCCATGAAATATTTTAGCAACCAGTAAATGCTTGCAGATACAGAACAATGTCACTTCTATAGACATTTGATGGGTGCATTCAATGCAACAAAATCTGTCCGGATACATGTGGATGGTAACAGTTGTCTTTACAGACAGACTAACATCCAGCAGTGTGTAAAGACACAACTAGCCGATTGTTCAAATGATATACAATGCAGATAATGTTAGGAGTGAAAAATCTATACCATCATAGTCCCTGCAGCGCTTCTTAGGCATTGGCGGTCTGATATAATTGCTGCGGTCCACTTGGTCTTCATGGAATTCAGGCCAATTCTCAGATGAATTATTGCCATGATGTGAAGGAGTGATCACTGTGATGGTGCTGCTTAGAGTTGGTACAGGATAATGTGCCGTTCCAATGTGAGGCACTGTAGAACTGGTCTGGTAACCATCTTCTGAGGGCTCTGGCCTCTCAAGATTATACTTGGGTTTTCCAGAATCCTTGTCTAACAAAATAATAAAAATAAAGATAAATATATATAAATATATACACACACACACAAAGAAAATGGCACATTAACAAATACTGAATCATAATAAAGTACCCAAAAGACTTTTTGGATTTGTCCCCATTTTATAAGGTATCACATAAATACAGGACAGGAGAAAACAAGTTGATTGTTAAGGTTCCAACTGCAGGGACCCCTGGAATTGAGAATGGGCACCCTCAAGCACAGGGGAACCTGTTCTCACTAATGGGCAGGGCAGCCCCTATATAAGCAAGAAGATTACAGACGCTCCTCCATTACTCGACCATCTCTTTCAGCATCAGAGATTACTAGAATATCCCCCTACGTCTACTGCTGTTCATTGTGTCCCAAATTGTCAGTGGTAAGCGTGTCCTGGGCATGACAATAGCATAGTGCTGACAATAGCTTTGTTCTTGTTATATTTACAAAGTTACTTTACCATTAGCTCCATCAGGAAGCTTTATGAAAAGAGGGTGCCATGAGAAACTGGAACAATTTTTTGCTCGCAGACAATCAGAGCCCAACTTATATTTTACCATGGCAGTATAGAAAATTCAAACTTAGCTCTGATTGCTTGCCATGAGAAACTAGAACAGTTTTGCTCTCATATAGTCTTGATAAATAAGGTCCCCCAAGAGTATACAATGACAGTGGCAAACACAAAAATCTGTAAATCTATCATGTCAGACACATACGGCACATTAAATCTACACTCCTCACACACCTCTGCTCCTCGTTCTACTCCTTGTTCTGCTGCGGCTTCGATCTCTGTCTCGATCACGTGGTCTTTCTTTACTCCAGCTGCGACTACGACTTCTGCTGTAACTGCGACTTCTTCCTCTTCGTCTGTTGTATCTATCCCGATAGGAGTCTCTCCGGGGAAGGTTACGCTCATGCTCCCTTTTCCGAGAACGGTCATCTTTTTTTCGGTCGTCTCTACTCCTAAAACAAAAATGAAAACACTTATAGTGCATCGAATTTAATTGTATGGAGAAAGATAACATTTTACTAATAACTGGGTTTTCCAGGAAGTACTGTTTATAGTCGATCAGCTATTACTTCCTGTGGATTGAGAGCATTAAAGTCAGGCTGTAGTAGGTGCATGACTGTGGTCGGGACAAAACCCAAAGTCTTTAAACAAACAGAGCTCCGGCAGAGATGAAAAGCACCCCAGCTAAATGAGAGCAGGGAGGGAGGCAAGTATTTGCTCTTCCAGCCATATATACTTTTTTTGTATATACCTGGATAACCCATCTAACAGGGTAATATCTGGTGACAGTGTCACTTTTAAAGAGTATCTTTTACCTTATCATGCTTTCCTTTATAATCTCAGCTACAAGAATATTTGTTGTGCCATTTGGCTAATAAGGTACACTTGTGGGCCCGTCAACCACCGCCCAAGATGGGGGTAGTAACAGACAGAGATCCCATTAATTTACTATCCGTGTCCTTTGAGCAGACCTAGTAGACTCAGCAATGCCATTTGGCTAATAGGGTTAAGCAGTCAAAGCTGTGTAATATGCTTCCAACCAAGAAATGGATTAATTTTTTAGCCAAATTGCATTGCTACTAGGAGTATGGAGCTGTAACATGCTGCCGTTACACAGGTCTGCTTATTTCTTTTACTATGGAAAAAGATGAAAATTATTACTAATCCTGTCTTCATAATTTGAGTAAAACAATAGTTTCAAGAAATCTCAATTTTTAATTTGAAGAAAAAATAGTTTCAACAAAAACACTGATTCTCTTACCTTATATTCTTTGAGATCTGCACTTTACTCCCACTCAGACGACCGGATGTAGTATCAACATCTTGTTTCTGCTCTGGGCCGCTTGATCGGAAAGAGGTGGCAGACGCACCCTCTCTGTCAGAATTACTACGCTTTCTAGTATTCTCCCTGTGACATTAGAAAAATAGCGTTTAAACGCAGAAAGGGTAAATAACTTTTAATCTTCCAGAAGTCCACACATGGGGCTTGTGTTTTGCAAGACAAATTGTAGTTTTCAACTGTACAATAGGTTAAAGGCTTCAAATAGTTTATAAAATTGTTTAGGATATTTTTTGCAATTGGAAGGATGTTCAGCTACTTTTTACTATGAAAACACAAAGAAAAAAGTCACTGTTTAGCATTATTTTTTGACGGCCATATATTTTGATCACTTTTTATTCTCCATTGTCTATTCTCACATGGGTTTTAATTACATTTTTTGGAATGCAAAGTGTAGCATAATTCATATACAAATGCATCCTTAAAATAAAAGATGATATGTACCTAGTTGTTATTTAAAATGTTGCTCCCCTAAGCAGAGAAATGTTGTGGACATACACTGTAATGAAGCAACAAAATTCTACTGGCCCTCCAATCCATCCTTTGATTTTCTCTTCACGGAGCAGACACAGGACACAGAGGCTGGTCACATGTCCACATCACATGTCCTGCGCCTGCCTGGGCAGGTCATGTGATCACCACTACATTTGGCTGTAGTTGGTTCGTTGCAGTACATCCAGTATGTCCAGTCTTGTGGTAAGACGTCATCTCAGTGAAGAAATGTGCAGTTATGGCAGTTACACATCATAACTATGGTAACAGAGCAGGGCAGTCTCTTAGATCATCACTGGGAGCAGAGCATAAGGGGGAGGAGCTGTAACTGAGAACTAAAGGATCATGGGAGATATAGTTTCTGCCCACTTTAAAAAGCCCATAACATTTTGTGACTAATGACATTGAGTTTTGTTATATTCATTTATTCATAACCTTATGGATTTTTGTAGGAGATGTTCATTTCCCGGAATACCCCTTTAATGATGCTAGAGAGTTTTTTAGGGGAAATATTTACCAATGGATTAACAACAAAAATGACAATCATCAGGTTCCTGTAGATTCTTATGTTATAAAAATCAATCCTCTGAGTAAAGAAGTCTTGCAGAAACTTCTGACTACATCACTCACTGCTCAAGCAACTCCCTCACTAGTGTGGGCTTCTCACTTGCCCTGATGTGCTCCTGCCCAGTAGCAAGAGGCAAACAATTAAATAATTAGGTGCCAATGGTATGCAAACTCTGGAGCGAATTACCTTGCTCACTGCCTTAGAGATCAGCTGGAAGAAGCTGCACATGTGCAGCAAGGCAGAGGGCATAGGTGTCCCCTAGTCTATTCACTGTGCATGGGAGAGAACGGCTTGATCAGTTACAGCAACGTAGTCAGAAGAGAGGGGGCGTGAGTGAGCTGTGAGAGCCGCTGCTGCCTGACTTCTTGACTCAGAGGATGGAGGAAAACGATACTTGGTTGATCAGTGGAAAAATAGCTGAAGAAACTAGTCATTAGGTGTAAATGCTACTGCTAAATGCTTATCACAAATACCATAACTGTACTGAAATCATTGGAATATCATCTATTAAAAGAAGCAAAGCCATGGACAAGGGGTAATGTCCTCTTTAAAAAAAAAATTAGGTGTGCAATTACTTAGTATCTCTGTGTCGTGTACTTGATGGCTGTGGGCTATGATTTACTCTTCTTGCAGCTTTTTTTTCTTTTTCATCATCTTTGGGAACCTGAAATAAAAGAGAAGTTAGAAAACATAAAATGCAGATACAAAAATCTTTTCATACTCTGATAATAATCTAATATTTATTGGATTAGACTATAAAGATATATAGAATAAAATATCCTTTTCTCAGCCACTATAGGTGTACCGTTGATGTGTTTTAGTACATCAAGACACATCTGGATGATAGCCAATGATAATGTACTTGTCTTATTTGGTTTAGGTTACATCTGCAGCCTATTGATGTTTTTACTGGGGAGAGATAGAGGCACAGATTCTGCTGTCTTTTTTGTTATTTATGCTACTCAATTTGCATTTCACAACTCAGTACTGCTGTATAATGTCCTCTATGCTGCTGCTATGGATAAACAGACCAGAATCTTCTCTTCTCTATCTGCAGTTTTTGAAAGAATTACTCATCATATACTTTCACACATATAATTGTAAAGTTTTTACCATAATGAATTTATTACACAGCAAAACTGTGTACATTATGTTTTTAAATATACCTCTTCGATCTGGACTTCTTTCTCTAGGTCTTCTAATGGGTCTTCTTTTACAATGACTGTTGAAGTTGGTTCAGGAGGTGGGAGATAGCTCTTCGTGTTCACAGCTTCAAACAATTTGTCTACAAAAGTTTGAGTTTCTAAAAAAAAAAAAAAAAAAAAAAAGAAAAAGAAAATTTATAGTATTACATTTGTAAATTCATACTTCAGATTTAGTTACCTTTACATTATATTCTTGTCAACTTGGTATATGAAATTTTTTGGCTAAATGAATGTGTTTTTCAAAAAATTTTCAGTGGATAAAATACCAAAACACTCCACAAAATTTGATACTCAATCCCTCCCGTGTATAACAATACCCCATATGTAGTGGTAACCTGCTGTATATGGGCACACGCCAGGGCATCAAAGAAGCCATTCAGAGCAGATTATGCATTGTCACTTTTTATTGGCTATACAATCTTTATTTTTTTGGCAATTTGGACATATAAAAGGCTTATTTTTGAGATTTTATTAACTCTTGAATGTATGGAGGAAAAGAAAATTGTCAATTTTTGTTTACCTTCTTTTTGTATATTTTGGGGGTCGTACACCGTACACTAAAAATACTATATTATCTTTAATCTACAGATCACTACGATTACGGTGATACCTCATTTATATAGTTTTTCATTTATTTTTACAATTTTACTGGATAAAAACTAATATGGAGGAAATCTCATTTGTTTTTGCATCGCCATCTTTTCGGAGACGTAACTTTGATATTTTTTGGTTGACAGAGCTAGTTTAGGGCTTATTTTTTAAGTGTTGAGTTGTTCTTTTCAGTGGTACCATTTTGGCGCACATAACTTTTTTGATCACTTTTTAGAAGATTTTTGTGCAGAGATTTTATGAAAAATGTACATTTTTGGCGTGTTTTTCGGGTTTTGTTTTTACGGCGTTCACCGAGCGGGTCCAATAATGTTTCTGAGTTATTGTACAGATTGTTACGGACTCAACGATACCAAGTATGTGGGGTTTTTTTGTGTTTTTCTCACTTTATTGCATGTGTATAGGGAATATTTGTTTTTAGGGGACTTTAACTTTAATTAATTCTTTTTATTAAAAAATTATTTTATTCAATGTTTTTAACTTTTTTTTATTTACTTTTACAAGTAAGCTTGAACAAGCGATCCACTGATCGCTCGTTCAAGCTCTTCTTCACATTACACAGTGTAATACAGATGTATTACACTGTGTAATGTAACACACTGAGCATGAATGTGTGACTGCGCGACTGCGGCGTGTTAGGGGTTAACACCCGCGATCGGAGAAATCTCCGATCGCGGGTGTTAGAGGCAGGTGTCGGCTAAAACACCAGCAGTTTGACGTAATAGTACCGCATTTTGCGGGAACGCACCTCCCGTCATGCAGTACTATTACGTCAAATGTCGGGAAGGGGTTAATATCAATCAGCTTTAGGTAGAGCTATGCAGCCTTCTAGCTAAAAAAGCAGGAAAAAAAAGCAATTCCCAACGTGTTATATCATACAGCGAGAAAATTGTATGCCCAGACAGAACATATTCTGAAGTAGCCCAATAAGAACAGGCCTATTTACATGTCTACGCATACCACCAGCATGTAATAGTTTGGCCTAATGTCCTTAATGGAATTAACCATTTAAAGCATCGGTTTTCAACCGATGGGTTGTGACCCTGGCGGGTTTGGAAAAACAAAAACACAGGGGTTGCCTAAAGCCATCAGAGCCACGATTTTATTGCGTTTTTTGCCGTGAATCGCAGCAAAAACGCAATAACACAAGTGCACACACTAGTTGCTGCGGGACCTTAAATGACACCATTCAAAGACTCTCACTGCAGGGGGTCGCCATAGCAGCTGTATATATATATCTATACAGAATTACAGCTCCTACAGCCTGCCAGCTAAAGGACCTGTGATGATGTTCCAACACCCGAATTAAGCGATCAGTCCTGATTGTAGGTTTTATGATAAGGATTTATCCTTCCACCCCCCCAACGTTAACACGGTGATATCACTTTTATGCTGTTTGGACTTTATGTGTTTGACTGCTTATGGTATAAGATACATATTTATCACTTTAACAGGCACTTGCCACTTTACTCTCTGGATTAACTTGCATTGTTTATACAACTAGTCCTAGCAGGTTGGGATTTCCTTGTGTTGGTCCATACCGGACCTATTGGGGGCTGTGAGCATATTACGCACATTGGACGTATTTATGCATTGTGTTATGGTACATGTGGCCATACGATTTTAAATGTTTTTATGTTAGTGCTATTACATTTCAATAAAGTAAGGAGTCATGTGATAATATATTTGATGATTATCCTTTTTTGGCCAGTTTTTATGCACATTCCCGCTGTATAGTTCATGTTATACATTGAATATAGGGATGTGGGGCTAGTTAGTCCATGCATCAGTATCTACATATCCTATGGCTCGGTCACTGATATTACACTCCAATATAACCCTTTTAACCAAAGATGTAACACCAATATAGCGTGTGGTTTTACCTCTCTGAAGAAAAACGTCCAGCTGGTCTATGCACAGCGCCTTCAATTCTCTGTCAGTTTTATCCTTCTTCACTAATGCGACTACGTAATTTGCGAGGGCTGATGGATCAGCGTCACAACTGTAATAAAGAAGGAAACAGTCAAGGAATAAATCTTCCACTAGTTTATAAATGTCAGCATATTCTTCTAATAAACTGAATTAAACTTCTATCTAGCAAAGTATACAAACACAATGCTAGGTGCAAACACTTCCCATGTGATAGACTGTGTACAAATAAGAGCAGCTGATGCCTACAGATCCTACTGACTGTGAGAGTGAACCGGCTGCACAGGACCGGGTCTGGTGTGTGATAAATGGACAGTGCGCACAGCACATTACACCCGTTCAGGGTTTCTGGTTTGCAGCCCTTGTATCATATCACTACAAACAGAGTCCTGTTCTCTGCACTGTGGTCGGTCGGTAAAATCCAGCCACACAAGGTTTATTTTTTCACAGGGCTGTGGAGACTATAAACTAAATATGTGACTGATCAACTTCCCTCCATAGTCCTTGTTTCCTGGTCACTCTAGCAGTTCTATCATGAGAGAAGATATTCACTACCAGTGCCTCATTCCTCTGATCTCTAGCAGAGGAGCTTCACCACTGTGTATGTACTTTAAGTCCTGGACACATTCATCTCCACTAAAAGCCTAGAAGAGGGGTGCACAACCCACACAGACAGGCTACATGCGGCTTGTCAAGAACTAGAAATGTGTCTCACATCTTGCTGACGGAGTCCAATAAGCTCTTCCAAAACTAAGGGAAGTGTTCATCGGTGTAGGAGTGGAAAGCACTTGTCAGATATACTCTCCTTCTCCAGATGCTGGTGCATACAACCAGCATGGGACACAGAGCAGAGAAGCAGAGTCGGAACATTTTATGACTATCCTGTCACAGCCTTTGTTTGTCACAGATCGACCTCTGCTACATGCTGCTTCCATCATAGGTCACGTTTACCATAGAGACAAAGTATCCAAGTAAAATTGTTAATAGATGAATTTTTAAACATTTTGATACTGTGTGAGTGGCCTGTAAATGAGGTTTCTTTAAGAATTTTGTGGATAGGGGATCTATGTCATTTATGGGAAAACCAGCGCACCAAGAGCCTTTTACCCCATAGTATGAAACCACAGAGGCTCCTGGGTGAGATGGGTCATGAATGGTGCAGCTATAGAAGCCTATGTACCACTCATTATTATTGGTTATATGAGAACCTGTGCCATGAGATGAAGATGTTCACATCTTTTATAAGCTTTGGTGATGTTGAGGGCACAGACTCTGTTTTGATTACAGCGTGTGCAGAGCACCGGAGGGGTCAGCTATGCTCCTGGAACAGAGTACAGAAGTTTGGACAGAGTAAAATAAGGTGCACACAGCCCTGCTAAATGCAAAAACCAGATGGTAGACTCCCTTTAAATGGCTTGTCCACAGGAGGAATAGCAAGGCTGCTTCCTTCCAAAAACAGCTTCTCTCCTGACCATGGGTGGTGCAAGGTATTGCAGATAAGCTCCATCCACTTCTATACAGCTGAGCTGTAATACCAGTACACACCATGCTCAGGTGTGGCGCTGTTAAAGCAGCCATGATATAAGGCACCATTCTAATTCAGAGAAGATAACTTGCTCTTGTGGATTCAGAATAGAAAAGGCAGCTGATATGTCTTATTGAACTTAGTCAATCCTTGTGCCCGTTCACTGAAACCCGCAGATTATGTGTGGGATTTGCACTGCAGTCATGTAACCATATCCTTAGGATACATTCACACACTGCTAATACATATAAATACCGCAGCACACGGAGCAGTCTCTGAGTGTAGCCCATTGTGTCCTATCACACGGTGCATCTCTAGACTCATCATGGTGTGCAGGGCCCGCGGTGCCATAGAGGTGGTGCACAGCAGCCACCATGGAGCAGCAGACATGCGCACATCACCCGCCAGCTCTACTTACATGGGCTCCAAGGTCTTGGACAGCCAGTGCCTTAACGCATCGAAGTCCTCTATTATCATGTTGGCGCCTCTCTCCCGGAGCGGTAACAGTGATCCCGGCTGCCGGTACAGCTCCTATCGCCGTAACGAAACCCTCCAATAGAACGCAGAACCCTGTACTGTAAGATGGCGGCCACCAGAGATCGCGACACCTGAACTACGTCATCACGTCCAATACACGCACGGTGAGAGCGGACGCATGCGCAGTCTTGTACTGTAAGCCTAGGCGCTGGCATGTACCGGTAGCTCAGTCATTTCGCAGGTGAGCTGGGAGGCTGTTACTACATGTTCTTCCTGGTGAACAGACGATTCATATAAACGGGCCTGCCGCTATAATATCAAACATGACACGTTTTATAAATAAAAAAAATGTACACTATTTATCAAAAACCATAAATATTGACTATTAACATGATTTCAATTTTATTTTTAGTAATTTTCCTTGAATTTAATTTCATTTGGAGTTTTTTCATTGCACAGATTATGAGATGTTGCCAGTAAGAGGTGACAAGATGGAAGCTTGTGTATGAGTGTGGACAAGTGCTCTCTTATGCTTCAACAGTGCATGGGATGTAACGTAATACAATGTAATCCCCTGTGTATAGATCAGCAGACTAATCTACCAAACTATTTGCTACACTTCATGGTCACAGTGTAGGGTCTCGGGTACACATGGCTGTTTTGAATGTCTTTTCCATTACAGTCTTTAGAAACTCAAAAAATACTGATCACACACTGGTGTCGCCATCATGCAATCCGTATTTGCAGATTAGATGGAAGGACAGGACACATGGAAGACAAATACAAGTAATAGATCAATAAGACACCAAAATGGCATGTGCTGTGTGCATGTAGTCCAAGGCTTCATTCTCATGACAGTAATCAGAGCGAGCACACAAAGAAGTCATGATGAAAACCAGCACCACAGTATAGATTTTCTTTGAAAATGATCATTATTAAAAAAGACACTAAACAACATTAAAAAAATATGATCAGCTATCAGGGGAGTAACTACAGCGGAAGCAGCCATAGCAGCTGCTATGGGGCCAACCGTGTTAGCTGGCCCTGGCATCTTACCTGACACAGTAGAGAATGGAGGATGTGCACCATTTTATACATATTATACTGCACATTGCACAACATAATCTATATAACAGTGCACATCTTCCACAGTACACAGCATGAATCAGTAGCTCGGATTAGGGACAGTAACTTCTCATCTCCAAGTAATTCCTGCTGTGTACTCCCCCCATATGGTCAGCACATAACACATCCTAGATCTTAATGAATGAAATATTTATTGAATTTGTTCTGTACAAAGTTGAATATGCTGATAAAAAACATGAAAAACGAATCATCAATAGAAATCAAATTTGTTAATCAATGGAGGCCTGGATTTGGAGTCAAAATTAAAGTGGAAAAAAAACATTGCCGGCTGATCCCACTTTTATGTAATGTCCTTAAAACAAGACAAAATGAAGCTAAGTATTGTGTGTGGGGCCTCCATGAGCCTGTATGACCTCCCTACAATGCCTCGGCATTCTGCTGATGAGGCTGTGGCGACTGCCAACTCCTGAGCAGGTGTCGTGCAACGCAGAGTTGATGGCTTTTTTTTGTATGATGTGCTGTAATTTTCAAGGGTATGTGCAACTTTTTCACACATTTTTATTCAGTTTTTTGGAAATGAGGTGATAAAAACACAGCAATTTTTACTTAATGTGTTGGGGATTTTTCATGACACTCCCTAACTCAAGGACAACCGACTTCCAGACAACCCCTAGTTATAGACGGACCTCTGCCCACTGTGATCCCTGGTGAAGCTCTCTGGATGCTTTACTTTAACCCCAGGCTGCAGTGATCAGCTGTAAGGTGTATTTAATGAAGTTTTATTGATAATCCTTATTCCCATGACAGCACAAAATTTTGAAAATCCAATTGTCACAGAGCCAATACATTTTTGCCTGGAACTAGAGTTATAAAATATACCTGTGCCAACTTACAAACAAATTCAACTTCAGATCAAACCTAAAGAATCTATCCTGTATGTAACCCAGTGACTGCTTGTAATGGATATTGAAAGTTATTGCACTACATTTCCTCAGCCACTAGGGGTCAGCACAATATACTGTACAGGCAGTCCCCTGGTTTTTCCTGGTTACGTACATGATAGGTTCTTGAGGTTTGTTCTGAAGTAGAATTTCTATGTAAGTCAGAATTGTATATTTTATAATTGTAAATACGGACAATTTTTTTTGTTTGTTCCAGTGACAATTCGATTTTCACATTTTTTTGCTGTAATGGGACCAAGGATTATCAATAAAACTTTATTACAGACAACTTACATCTGATTATTGCAGTCTGGGACTAAAGGAAAACATCGAGAGAGCGTCATCAGAGGTAACAGTGGGCTGAGGGGTCCTTCTGTAACTAGGGGTCGTCTGTAAGTCATGTGTCTTTAAGTAGGGGACCGTCTGTACAAGTAAGTAGATGGTCAGCTCTCAGGCTACATGTACTCTAGACGTTGTTTTATACAGGATGTAAGCAACGGGTCCGTAGCCCGGACTTGTCTCCAGTATGTGCCACGTGTGTTCTGTATCTCAGTTGTATGAACACAGATGTGTCCCGTACGTCATCCTTATTTGCAGACTGCAAAAACCCAAAGGCTGGCTTATAATGGTACTGGCTGACCCTGATTGTGTTACCTAGCAACTGACCCGCAAATACAGACTGCATGCGGATGACACCTGTGTGGATGGCATAGGCTGCAAATACAGACAGAATTAGGACCTGCTTCAATATTTATGTTTCAGCATAATGTACAGGTTCAGGTACGGGCCGGTTAGGGTCTACATAAAAATACTTTAGGATGTTTGCTAGCTTAGAAAAATACATCTAACACATGCCGTATCTTCATAGTAGTGTGCTTGAGGGCTAAAAAGTTGGTTATTTCAGGGCAACATGCAAAAAATAAAAACTTTTAGGGCAAAATACTTGACTGTGTAGTAAGAATTTATATACAGCTTGTAAGAAAGTGAGAGGTGTAGTTTGGCAGGACAGGTATCTGTAGTACAGGCAAATGAAGGGTGTTGGGCAAAAAGTCATGGATTTGTCTACAGTTACCTAAGGGTTAATGCAGACATGTGGTAAGCAGGAGTAGTCTGTTATTTTGGCTTAGCTAGCATAGACACCTTTGTAATGTCCGTACTAGACCTGCATATTATGGAGTAGGCTAATAGTGGGATTCCTACTCCATCCGGGCTTCGGTCCTTGGTTTATGTAAAACCCACAGGTGCAGGTCACAGGTCTTGTTAGGCCCTGACAAAGACTACATTTGAGAATCAGTAGGTGAGGCACAATCTGGAGAGCTGAATGCTGAACTGTGTACATACAGTGAAGGTAACTGAGTGTCTCCATATCCTGCTGGCCAAGCTGGCCAAATCAATAGCTTTTGGGATGTAAAACAACTTTGCCTATTATCTTTGTTACCTATATTCAGTAGTTTCTTTGCTATCCCCCTTCAGATTACCTCAAAGCTGCAATGGCTGCTTCCTATCAAGTGCTGATAAGCCCTATGAGTCCGTAGTTCATTTACACTATGGGCACATTTACTAAGGGTCTTTTCTTTGCTATCCCCCTTCAGATTACCTCAAAGCTGCAATGGCTGCTTCCTATCAAGTGCTGATAAGCCCTATGAGTCCGTAGTTCATTTACACTATGGGCACATTTACTAAGGGTCTTGTCAAGATCAGTGGATCTCGACAAATGGACCCAGATAGCGAGGGCCAAGCTTGTAGCTGGGAATCTTCCATACATGGTCCCCTTATCAAACGAGCTGTGTCAGGCAGAATTTTGGGTTGTTTTCATGGCTTCCATGTTAACTTTGTCGCCACCCTGCTGTGTAATCCACAAAATATACTGGCAAACTTTTATCATGTACCGATATTATTTGAGCGCTTCTTGCTCACCTCCTTTGGTTCCTCTCTGCCACCCATTGGTTTGAAGCCTGAGTCCATTTAGGGTATGTCGCCATGACACTCTCTAGCCTGCTGCCGCTGCCTCTGCATGCCGTCCCCTATAGTGTCAGGGTCAATTATTGGATGTTTTAGATGCTATCTAGCTTCATTCTGTCACTCTGTCATGGCCATGCTGTTGCCCATAATTTTGGCATAATGGTGCGTTTAAGCAGCCTCAGAGGCATCCATGCATGCTGCCCCTGCTGTTTCCTGTCCATTTCCGTGGTGTTTCCATCCTTTTCTGAGGTTCCCAGGTGTTTGGCCAAGCTTCCCTGTGCAGAGCCTTGGTCCCCTTGAAAAATGCTCGAGTCTCCCATTGACTTCAATGGGGTTCGTTATTCGAGACGAGCACTCGAGCATCGGGAAAAGTTCGTCTCGAATAACGAGTACCCGAGCATTTTAGTGTTCGCTCATCTCTAATAATAACTCGTACCGCAATCAGGGTTTTAGACAATCAGTCAAGATTCCATGCGGTGAGAAAGGAGTATACCCAACTCCAGGGTTCAGTGCTAGTCCTTATATGCACCGCAATAAGAGGGGAATGTTCCCAAATCCCAGATTCAATATTGGTCCATCAAGTAACCTGGCTACTTGATGTACTGGTCGGTAAAATCACTATAGCTTTATTGTTACGCTTTAATTCGGACTATAGCCTGCGTATGTTTATTTTCATCAGAAGGAGGAAATCACTTCTAGGAATCTTATATAACGATAACCAGCACTCTGCTAACATTGGAGAAAGATGACATAATTGTTGTGACAGGCTGCTAACTTCCTTCTCACGCAAACAGAAGAAGAAAAGTAAATTTTGCCACAGAATGTGACTTATGTCTATATTATACATAATGCAGCATTTGTTACAGAAAGGTCCTTCATGCTTTACACATAGATGGTTTGAAAACAGGCATATCAGGTAATTTTCAGGACCAAATATGAGTAATTTGTGAGTAGAGATGAGCAGGTTGTTTGAAATTCAGGTTCAACAGGTTCATCCGAATTTCGCAACAAAACTCGGGAGCCAGACTTTGGGATGAACATTGACCTGGACACTAACCCCATTGAAGTGATTGGGGACTTAGATTTTATCATCCCAAAAATATAAACTAAGAAATAATTTAAAAAATTAAATAAAATAAAAATGGGTCACAGAGGGTAAAGGTGCTCTGGGTGTTCAGACCCATTTATTTACAGAGAAAGAAGCAACGAAGAAACAACAAACCCTTTCACTGCAGTTAAAGGCACTTTGGATATTCAGACACAATTATTAAATTGAATTTATGAAAAAGTGGAATGGAAACATTTCAAAAGGTAAAGTTCCTTTAGTGGACTTAAACTATTTGAAATTGAAGTGCCGCAAATCTGGAATTGAAAAATTGTAAGATATGGGAATTCGGAATTAAAAACTTTTATGTTGAAGTTTTGGGAATGCAGAACTTATTCTGACACTGTCAAAACCAAGTTGCGTTGGAACCATGCTGTGAAGAAACATTTGCTGTGAAGAAACAGATCCTCTTCTCAGTGATGACAGCTCCGGTGGTGCTGAAGACGTGCTCACCAGCCACAGGGCAGGACAAGGCATAGAGGGCAAGCTCTGTCCTCATGCCCAATTTTCCTACCCAGAAATTGAACAGGGGGACCCATTCTTCAGTACCTGGCGACCTGTAAGGCACTGTTGTCTATCCCAACAACTGATGGGTGTCAGTGCACAGGAATGGGGCTCCTGTGGGCCAGGCTGTCCAGAGGCAAGGTGTTTCCTCTTCCCCCACAATCCTCCGATGCCTGCGAGCTGCTCTTTTTGACACCCAACTCCTCCTCATCCTTCTGCTCCAAAACTGTTCTCTGGCTGTACAGTGCAGTAGCGCCCCCCCCCCCCCCCCTTAAAATCACTGTCCCAGCCCTTAGTAAATGAGCCCCTATATGTGCTAACAGCTAGTACAGTCATGGGCAAAAGTTTTGAGAATGACATAAATATTATATTTTCACATGATCTGTTGCCCTCTGGCCTTTATGTGTGTTTGTCAGATGTTTTTATCACATACACAAATACAAGTACAATCATATTATGAGTAACAAAAGCTTTTATTGACAGAATGAGTTAATGCAGCAAGTCAATATTTGCAATGTTGACCCTTCTTCTTCAGGACCTCTGCAATTCTCCCTGGCAGCTCTCAATCAACTTCTGGACCAAATCCTGACTGATAGCCGTCCATTCTTGCACAATAAATGCTTGCATTTTGTCACAATTTGTTGGTTTTTGTTTGTCCACCTGTCTCTTGATGATTGACCACAAGTTCTCAATGGGATTATGATCTGGGGAGTTTCCAGGCCATGGACCCAAAATCTCTATGTTTTGGTACCATTCTGGTACCATTCTTTATTCATGGATGTGTTTTTAGGCAAGACTGTGAGAGAGCCGATTCCCTTGGCTAAGAAGCAACCCCACACATGAATGGTTGCACCTGCCTGCTGCCATTCCTGAGCAAGCTCTGCACTGCTGGTAGCCTGATCCCAAAGCTGAAATACTTTTTAGAGACGGTCCTGGCGCTTGCTGGTCCTTCTTGGGGCACTGGAGCCTTTTTGGCAACAATGGAACCTCTCTCTTTGAATTCCTTGATGATGCAATAGATTGTTGACTGATTATGAGTAACAAAAGCTTTTATTGACAGAATGAGTTAATGCAGCAGGTCAATATTTGCAATGTTGACCCTTCTTCTTCAGGACCTCTGCAATTCTCCCTGGCAGCTCTCAATCAACTTCTGGACCAAATCCTGACTGATAGCCGCCCATTCTTGCACAATCAATGCTTGCATTTTGTCACAATTTGTTGGTTTTTGTTTGTCCACCTGTCTCTTGATGATTGACCACAAGTTCTCAATGGGATTATGATCTGGGGAGTTTCCAGGCCATGGACCCAAAATCTCTATGTTTTGGTACCATTCTTTATTCATGGATGTGTTTTTAGGCAAGACTGTGAGAGAGCCGATTCCCTTGGCTGAGAAGCAACCCCACACATGAATGGTTGCACCTGCCTGCTGCCATTCCTGAGCAAGCTCTGCACTGCTGGTAGCTTGATCCCGAAGCTGAAATACTTTTTAGAGACGGTCCTGGCACTTGCTGGTCCTTCTTGGGGCACTGGAGCCTTTTTGGCAACAATGGAACCTCTCTCCCTGAATTCCTTGATGATGCATTAGATTGTTGACTGAGGTGCAATCTTTCTAGCTGCGATACTCTCCCCTGTTATGCCAGTTTTGTGCAGTGCAATGATGACTGCACATATTTCTTTAGAGATAACCATGGTTAACAGAAGAGAAACAATGACGCCAAGCACCAGCCTCCTTTTAAAGTGTCCAGTGGTGTGATTCTTACTTAATCATGAAGAATTGATCTCCAACCCTGTCCTCATCAACAACCACACATGTGTTACTGGAGCAATCACTGAAACCATGTTAGCTGCTCCTTATAAGACAGGCCTGCAATGAAGTTGAAATGTGTTTTGGGGGAAAAAATTCATTTTCTAGGCAAATATTGACTTTGCAATTAATTGCTGTTAAGCTGATCACTCTTTATAACATTCTGGAGTATATGCAAATTGCCATTATAAAACCTTTAGCTCCAAGATGTCTTTAGCTCCCAGCACCACATCTCCGCACTGCACCCATAAAATCCAAAGTCACTTACAGCATCAAGTAAACTAATAACAGTGCTCCTAAGCCTCGCATAAATAAACTCCTCATAACACCACCAGACCTTTCGGCCACACCCCCACCCGAATCACCCACATTAAGGTCCCATATTTTTTTCCTCCCTCAGGGCTCAGACATCTACTGCCTGAGGCGAGATTCTTCATTTTGCCTCATGGCAGATGCAGCCCTGATGGCAGCTATGCGAAAATGGGAAAAGGGAAATGGGATAATGTGGTGACTTACACACACTGACTGACAAGAATGGAGGAAATAAGGTGAAATAAGAAAATAAACCCCAAGAAACGGTCTCTCTACAAGATTCTAGACCTTAGACCAGGGGTGGGGGAACCTATGGCTCGCGAGCCAGTATGCGTCTTTGAGGCCGCATGCTGGCTCGCAGCCAGCGCAGCTCATCCAGGGGCGTTACTACAGTCTGTAGCAGCTTCTTTCGCTGCCTGCCAAGACCAGGGGCCCGTATCTGCGTGTGTCCCCGGCTTGTAGTTGTGCCCCTGGATGTATTCGGCAGAGCATTCAGGGGCGGGCACCGTGTGTGAGAGGAGAGGGGCGAGGCGACTGCGAGCGCCAATCCGAGGGGAGGAGTAGTAACAGCGCAGGGATGACGATATAACAGGGAGGACACTAGAAAAAGAGCGCATACTCCGGAGACATCCAGCACCTGAAGGAGGATCAGCAGCCAGAGATAAGTGCTCCCTCCCCCCAGTGTCTCCTCACACTCCTTGATAACCCCTTTGTGTCCTGTGTGCAGGAGCAGCTAAGTGTCCCTTACAGACCCCTCCCATCATCCCTCATTCTTCCCACCATCACTGCATTTCTACATTAATGTGGAGTTCTGCGCAGTTAGACATAATAGCTAGGACCCAGACAAATTGTGGTGCACGTCGGAATAAATGTGGCGCATGGTCCGGCTCAGCAGTAACAGCAGTCTAGCGTCCTGTGAGACACCGCGTAGCCGCCACACAAAACTGGTGATCCACTTTAACTATGTGTATTATAATGTTCTGCGGGGGGTGGCGGGTGTATTATAATGTTCTGCGGGAGGTGGCGTGTGTATTATAATGTTCTGCGGCGGGGGGGCGTGTGTATTAGAATGTTCGGCGCGGCGTTGGCGCGTGTTTTGGGAGGTATGCGTGGTGTGGGAGGTGTCTGTGGTGGCTGGCTTGTTTTGGGAGGTTCTGCAGTGGGGCGCGCTTGTTTGGGGAGTTCTGGCGGGGCTGCACGTGTATTCTGCAATTTGTGCTCCTGTTCCTGCTTATCAGTGACTTTAGTAAATGAAGCTACAAGTTCCCTAGGACTAAGCACCCTCTTATTGTTTACTTTTAAGACAATACAGGCCGTCCTCGGGTTACATACAAGATAGGTTCTGTAGGTTTGTTCTAAGTGAATTTGTATGTAAGTCGGAACTGTATATTTTATCATTCTAACCCCAGACAAATGTTTTTTGGTCTCCGTGACAATTGGATTTTAAAAATGTTGGGTTGTCATAAGAACCAGGAATAACAATAAGCTTTAATTGCAGACAATTTGATACTGTTATAGCTGTTTGATAGCCTAGACTAAGTACAGTAACATTACCAACATCACAGTGGTCCGTTTTGTAACTAGGGGTTGTATGTAGTCGAGTGTTCTTAAGAGGGGACCGCCTCTACTTTAAAAGGGACACTGACGAAACAATGCGCTCCAGCAGTCATTAGTACAGCAAGGAGGTTCCTCCCCTCTGTACTAAGCCTCCACTGGACCGAAACAATGGTAATTTTAATTGTAAAATTAAAAATAGATAATTTACATTGGAGCTTGTGATGCAGGACATCTCCCCCAGCACTCTGGCTGCTGATTTCTTCTGCGCAGGCCTGAAAAGCTTCATCTCTCCATCATCAGGTGGAAGAAGGCAGATCCATCTCATGCACTTAAAAATCAGCAGCCAGAGTGCTGGGGAGAGTCATGCATCACAAGCTCGAATGTAATTATCTATTTTTTTATTTTATGGGAACTACCATGTTTTCGGTCCAGTGGAGGCTTAGTACAGAGGGAGGAACACTCCTTGCTGTACTAAGACTGCTGGAGCCATTGTCTCTCAGATCCTTTACACATATTGGGGCACATTTACTTACCCGGTCCTGCATGATCCACGATCCGGAGTGTCCGCCAGAATGCATATCTGCCGCGATTCAAGAAGATCCTCGCGCCCAATATCCTGCATGTTTGGCTTCCCCGCTCCCGGTCCGCTCGGAGTTCCTTTCTTCACCATGCATGTAAGTGCTTTGGCTTGGCGACCACAAATTGAAAGTTAAATCTGCCGCTTAGTCCAAATCGCCGGATCCTCAGACGCTGCTCCATCCCCCCTTCCCCCGCCATTTCTGTTGCGTGAAAGCCGTCGCCGATGCGCCAAAATCCGATCACGTTCGTCACAATCCCCCCGCCGTGATCCCCGACAAAAGTGGCTGCGGGACCCTTAGTAAATAATCCCAATATACGGCTGTCGCAGAATATATTTTAAAATATGTGGCGCTTATGGCTCTCTCAGACGAAAAGTTCGCTGCACCCTCCCTAGACCCTCCAAAAATATCTGACTTATTATACTCCTGCCAAAATAGAAAAAAACACACCAGCGCAAATGCAAAACAATCTAACATAAGATATTAGTCTTAGGACCCTGACCGAAGCACGCGTGCCGCAACGCGCGTCGGGTTGTTCATCTACCTTGGAGTGCATCTAGCTCAGTGCCTAGGTAACGTGTAAACATTGATTTACCATCTACCACTACCTCTACTTACTACTTTATGTTGGCACTGACTGACTTTACTTATTTACAAGTACCTTTTTACTATTTATGCCTCCTTAGATGTTTTTTAGACCTCCTTTTCAGTATCAACTGGTTACCTCCCAGTGTGCTAATGTCTGTTTTTATTTTAATTCTTGTATGAATTTTATTACCGTATATACTCGAGTATTAAGCCGACCCGAGTATAAGCCCGAGACCCCTAATTTTACCATCAAAAACTGGAAAACCCATTGACTCGAGTATAAGCCGAGGGAAAGCATTAGTCACAGACCCCCCAGTATGTATAATCAGCCCCCAGTAGTATACAGCTTGCCCCCAGTAGTATACAGCCTGCCCCCCAGTAGTATACAGCCTGCCCCCAGTAGATACAGCCTGCCCCAGTAGTATACAGCACTGCCCCAGTAGATACAGCCTGCCCCCAGTAGTATACAGCCTGCCCCCATATAGTATACAGCCTGCCCCCAGTAGTATAACAGCCCGTCCCCAGTAGATATACAGCACTGCCCCCAGTAGTATACACCTGACGCCAGTCCCCAGTAGTATACACCAGTCCCCGTAAGTAGTATACAGCACTGCCCCCAGTTAGTATACAGCCTGCCCTAGTATATACCGCTTGCCCCCAGTAGTATACAGCCTGCCCCCAGTAGTATACAGCTTGCCTCCAGTAGTTCAGCACTGCCCAGTAGTATACAGCTTGCCCCAGTAGTATACAGATGGCCGCGCCCCAGTGTATAAACACTGCCCCCAGTAGTATAAAGCCTCGCCCCCAGTAGTTAAAGCTGCCCCCAGTAGTATACAGCAGTCCCCAGTATACAGCACGCCCCAGTATATCAGCACTGCCCCAGTAGTTAGCCACCTAGCATTAAAAGAAAACAATAAACTTATATACTCACCCTCCCGTGGCCCGACCTGCAGCGCTGCTCCCCCGATGTCCCGCGCGGGTCCTCTTCGGCGCCAGTCTTCACAACTTTGTGCCGGCGCCGCCATTGTTATCCCTGGACGGCGCCTAGTATGACGCCGCCGCTGCTGACGTCTACTAGGCCCACCTGGAGGAAAAACATGGCGGCACCCGGCACGAAGTTAGTGAAGACAGAAGACGGGCGCCGAAGCCAAGAAGAGGACCCGCGCGGACATCGGGGAGCAGCACTGCAGGTCGGGGCCACCGGAGGGTGAGTATAAGTATTTATTATTTTTAAAGATTTTTTCATGACTGCATGACTCGTGTATAGCCGAGGGACGTTTTTCAGCACATTTTTTGTGCTGAAAAACTCGCTTATACACGAGTATATATGGTATATATCTAATAAAGTTTGTCTCATGCTTTACAGCATTAGTCTCTGTGCAAATCTGTATTTTTCTTCGAGTAGGTTGTGTATATTCAGTACCAGTTACAGGTTTTCTTTAATTTTCACCCAGAGGATTTTGGGATACCATTCACCTCTGTTTCAATTGTTTTTGGAGATTGTTATTACTGTAATAGGGCATCTTTTATGGAATCCAGAACAAAATAAAAAGATGGCAAGAGTTGAGGTGAAGAAAGATAAAAATCACGAATGACCCTCTTCTCACTTTCAAAATGTGTATTAATTCATGTGCAAATTGAACAGTGTGGGGCACATTTACTAAGGGTCCGCAGGCCGCGAATCCGTCGGGTTTTTTCCCGATATTTCCTTTGCGCTGTATTTCACAGGATTGTGACGCACGCGATCGATTTTGGCGCAAATCGCGCCCGACTTTGTCGCCGACAGAAACGGGGGCGTGGCCACTACGGACAACCGAAGGCATTGAGAAAACCACATAATTTAAAAAGCCTTTGTGTTGTTCCAAGATCAAGCAGCTCACATACACCGAGAACTGTAATAAAAGCAGCCGTGAACCTCCCTCGAGCGGACTCGGATCAAAGGCCCACTTCCTTTACCTTCCCCACTCCTCACCTTTTTTTTCCTCATGCCCCCGTTCCAGCTTAGTCACACCCTAATTGTCTCTTGTGAATATCGGGATCCTTCCCCCCCTTCCACCCAGCTGTATTTTTACATCTATGTAGTCACATACACTGCCCCATTAGACAGTACACCAGACACTCTTAACTCAGCGGCCCTCGTGCCTTCGTCTCCCCCTTCGTACCCACCCGAAACCCGCCCCCCCCGGGACCCTCCCCCCGCTCGACTTCCTGGACCCATTACTTTCTCCCCTCCCCCCCCCCCTCCTTTCCTCTGACGCTTTTCGGTATATTTGGTGACTTACACAACACTGACTGACAAGAATGGAGGAAATAAGGTGAAATAAGAAAATAAACCCCAAGAAAGGTCTCTCTACTAAGATTCTAGACCTTAGACCAGGGGTCGGGAACCTATGGCTCGCGAGCCAGATATGGCTCTTTTGAGGGCCGCATCTGGCTCGCAGCCAGGTCTCCTATCCAGGGGTGTTACTACAGCTGTAGCAGCTGCTTCGCTGCCTGCCAAGACCAGGGGCCCGTATCTGGCGTGTGTCCCGGGCCCCTGTTGTGCCCCCGGCTGTAGTTGTGCCCCTGGGTGTAATCGGCAGAGCAGCGCAGGGGTACACGGGGTTAATTCAGGGGCGGGCACTGTGTGTGAGAGAGGGAGGGGAGGAGCTTGACTGCCTGCAGCTAATCCCAGGGCAGGATGTAGCAGCGCGGGAGATTCATACACAGGAGACAACATGCTTCCTCGGTATCTGGTCTGTAAGGACATGCAGAAGTAAAAGCAGACTTGAGTCCTCAGGAAGGCCTGGTTCAGCCGCGGGGGCCAGGCACGTAAATTGACACCTTTCTTTCGTTAGCCGCCACCATAGGACTCCAATCGAGGAAGTGGGAATATTGTTCTAAATACAATTTGGCGAGCCCAGGAATCTTTGAATAGCCTAGGCCCACTGCGTGGGCCACGAAGAACCGGCGATAACGTTATCAGCATCCTTTGCAAGCCTTTAATTCGGAAATATGTAGCCGAGGATGGAGTGCGTTTTGATGAACTGGCACTTCGGGCTATCTCAGTGTTGGCTGTAGCAGATGTTGGCCCGCGAGGGGCGGCTAGAAGCGTGAGTCTATGCCGTACATGGGAATGTTGGGACTCGAGGTCAGCAGAAACACATGATGTCATCCAGGTAAACCCAACAGCGGTACAGATAGCCTTCCTGAAGAGATCGTTGACAACTCTTCGTGAAAACGGCGCTGGCGCTTACAGAGCCGAAACAGGCATAACTAATATTCAAAATGCCCATCACGGGTGTTAAAGGCCTTCCATCGGTCTTCCCTCTGATGCCGACTACAATCATGCTGATAAGATGGAGGCCCCACGCAACGATCCAGCATGTTGTAAAGTCTCGCTAGCTCACCGTAGGGGCAGGATCAAACACTCCGGATCAGCGGCACGAGATAGCGATTCTTAACACGTGACCTGGTTAATACCGCGCTAGTTATACAGGGCGGAGAGAGCCATCTTTCTTGGTGACAAAAAAGAATGCCGGCCTAGCGCTGCCGGAGAGGAGGATTACGAATGAAGCCTCTTTGTAGATTCTCCGAATCCTCGACATGTGCGGCTGTTTCAGTACGAAGGCGGGTACACCCTAACCGACCCGAGGATGATAATCCGGCCCAGGTCGTGGGAGCGCATCTAGGTCGATGTGTGGAGGAAGGTGTCTCAGCTGTGCATTTCTTGAGAACAACATCCGCTAAGTCCCTGGTATGTGAGTGCGGAGAAGACATCCACCCAAGGCTTATGCAAGACAAGGGGTAGAAGTCCCGACAGGAGCGGATGTAGACCTCCATACGTGTTATGATCATCCGGTACCCCAGCGAGAATCGCATCCCCAGAGACCAGTCCAGAACAGGGGCATGTTATGTTGTCAACCAGAGAAGGCCTACGCATGAGAGTGGAACGTGCACTGGGGCGACAAAAGGACAGTCTTTCTCCTATGTAATGCTCCACTTGCCCAGGCAGCAGGGTGTTCTTGTGCGAAAGCACCGAATAGGCACGGAGAAATTTGGCCACCACCAGAGGCAATGTAGACAATGCTTCCTGAAGCGTAAACCACCGGTGAGTGATGCTGGAGACCAGGGCAGCAATCCTAAGTTCGCATGTAGAGCCCGAAATCCGGAGGGCGGAAACTTGATCTGGGTGCCATTGCCAACGCTGAATGAGTACGGGGAGAGTCAAGCGGTGGAACGCTTTATTCTCACCTATGGAGACGCTTCTCCTGAGAAGCCTAGGCTGGGCGTTTCCCGTGACGTTGGGGGCGGACAAGGACAAGCCCGACGAGTGCCCTGGCTGGCTGCACATATACATGCACATGTTTCTCCTCGACGTCGCCTGAACGCTCTTGTAGAGAAACCGTGACTTCGATCCACCTGCATAGGTTCCATCAAAGCAGAAGATTCAGTCCGGGGCTAAGCGGGCTTTTGGAATACCGGTGCCAAGGCGAGACGACGTCTAAACCCTGCTTGAGGGTACTCGGAGGTAGTTCCAGCCGCGCTCCTTAAAAACCGCACCATTCTATTCGAGTGGCCAAGGTAATCAGACCACTCAGAGTTGACCCCAGTCCCGTTGCTGCCAGCGCGTCCTTGACCTGCACAGAAAGGTCCTGTTCTAGGAAGTAAAGCAAAGAAGGCCGCAGTTCTGTCCAGTGCAGATTCATAAGCCCGGGGGCGGAACCTGAACCGCTGATCTCTCTCTCTCCCCGAGAATGAGTTACGTCCCTGGTGCAGGTTCAATAATGCAGACTTGCCGCAGGAGCTTCGGGCCGTTCTCGAAGACTGACCGGAACTCTGGCAGAAATTCCGAGGGAGTGTACAACCGGCTCATTCCCTGTCCCAAAGAGTAGTAGCCCAGGCCAGGGCCTTCCGGAAAGGAGGCTGAGACATGATGCCACCTTGGACCGCTCTGTGGAAAATTGCGACGCCATAAGTTCTATTTGCAGGATGGCACTGGGTGATGAAGCCCCTGCACACTTGGGATCCCCGTCATACTTGCCGGCAAAGAGACCGTACCTGGTTTCAGCAGCAGGGAAGATAAAAGCCTGCCGGTAAGCAGGAGTTGTCCAGCGGCCACCTCAGCGAGACTGTTGCTGATGCTGGGTAGCTGCAGCTGTTGCAGCAAGGCGGTGACTTGCTCCGTTGATTCCGTTGTGCAGCAATCTGCCGGGACGGGTGGATCTCGATGTTGCGAGATCAGGCTGACCTGGAAAGGAGCCTCGGCGATCCATGGCCGATCTTACTGTCAAGATCAGTGGATCCTCTGGCAACCGCGAGGATGTAACTACCACACCCGAACCGAGCCTACGGCCCCTGGTATTCACCAGAGCCCCGCCGCAAAGCGGGTTGGACTTGCTGCGGCAGGATCCACCACAGGTCGTTCCCACGTGTGACTAGCCCACGGTGCAGCCGAGGTCGAGGTACCTATAGCGGATGACAATCCGTAGACATGTCCAGGCACGGGTCAGGGAGGCGGCAGAGATGCAACGTCAGGTCCAAGTCCGGGTCACACAGGAGGCTCAGCACGGTGGGAACGGGAACCACAGGCACAACGAACACACACGACCGCAACACTGAGAACTCTGGAGTAAACACGGAGCGGAACAACCAGAATACACGGGAACACACGAATACACGGAACTCATAATACACAGAACGCACAAGGGAATAATCGCTAGTAATCTTTCTCTAAGGCTATGAGGCACAAAGATCCCAAGTTAACAGGAAGAGGCAGGCTTAGAAAATTGGGCAATATGCCACGCCAATTAATGGCGCGCTGGCCCTTTAAATTGGAGAAGGTGCCTGCGCCACGCTCCGCTGCGCAGACCCTAGCAGTCGGTGGCGCCGCGCATCGCTGATGCTAAGCCGATCCGGGACGGGTAGATCGCGGCCAGCTGCCTGGCTTCCATCAATATATTAGGGAACATGTCCTGGGACGGTCAACTGATTTGGACTGAGCGCCATACTCATTTTTAAAGGAACCTACACCACAAATCTACCTATAAATAGGATGGGTGGTAGGTGGATCTGGGATGTAGGAAGGGCTAATCCTCACGTCCCCCGTGCACTTTTTTTGTACTTTTATCAAAGTTTTTATGCTATTTTTATTATGCGCTACTGCGTGCGTGGGAGTAGCGCATTGTGGTTACACGAGGCGGCTACTCCACGCCCCGGTAGCCGTTCTTTTCTCCTCCTACTCTCACCATTTCGGCGCGCATCGGCGCGTAGACTGCGTGCGCTTCCCGCGCTGACAAACCTGCATTCTGCGCATGCGCAGAACATCAGGCCCGCGCCTTTGCACGCCCCGGCTTCGGAGCAGTGACGCGCAAGTGGTGCCATAGGTTCGCCACCAACGCCCTAGTGCCTGGCGGCTGGAACCTTGTCCCTATACAAATGCGATGTCCTATCGATAAAAGGTATACCCAACTCCAGGGTTCAGTGCGAGTCTTATATGCACCGATAAGAGGATGTTTCCCAAATCCCAGATTCCATATTGGTCCATCAATACCTGGCTACTTGATGTACTGGGTCGGTAAATCACTATAGCTTTATTGTTACGCTTTAATGTCGACTATAGCCTGGCGTATGTTTATTTTCATCAGAAGGAGGAAATCATTCAGAATCTTATATACACGAAACCAGCACTCTGCTAACATTGGAGAAAGATGACATAAATTGTTGTGACAGGCTGCTAACTTCCGTCTCCACAAACAGAAGAAGAAAAGTAAATTTGTCCACAGAATGTGGCTTATGTCTATATTATACATAATGCAGCATTTGTTCAGAAAGGTCCTTCTGCTTTACACATAGTAGGTTTTGAAAACAGGCATGCAGCGTATTTTCAGGACCAAATATGAGTAATTTGTGCAGTAAGATGAGCAGGTTGTTTGAATTCAGGTCTCAACAGGTTCATTCCGAATTTCGCAACAAAACTCGGGAGCCAGACTTTGGATGAACATTGACCGTGACACTAACCCCATTGAAGTGATTGGGGACTAGATTTTAGCATCCCAAAAATAAAACTAAGAAATAATTAAAAAATTAAATAAAATAAAATGGGTCACGAGGGTAAAGGTGCTCTGGGTGCTTCAGACCCATTTATTTACAGAGAAAGAAGCAACGCAGAACAAACAACCCTTTCACTGCAGTTAAAGGCACTTTGGATATTCAACACAATTATTAAATTGAATTTATGAAAAAGTGAATGAAAACATTTCAAAAGGTAAAGTTCCTTTAGTGGACTTAAACTATTTGAAATTGAAGTGCCGCACATCTGGATTGAAAAATTAGAGATATGGGAATGTCGGAATTAAAAACTTTAGGTGAAGTGGGAATGCAGAACTTATTCTGACACTGTCAAAACCAAGTTGCGTTGGAACCATGCTGTGAAGAAACATTTGCTGTGAAGAAACAGACTCTTCCTCAGTGATGACAGGCTCCGGTGGTGCTGAATCACGGTCTCACCAGCCACAGGCGGACATGGCATAGAGGGCAAGCTCTGTCCTCATGCCCAATTTTCCTACCCAGAATTGAACAGGGGGACCCATTCTTCATACCTTGCGACCTGTAAGGCACGTTGTCTATCCCAACATCGATGGGTGTCTATGCACAGGAATGGGGCTCCTGGGGCCATGCTGTCCGAGCGAGTGTGTCCCTCTTCCCCCACAATCCTCCGATGCCTGCGAGCTGCTCTTTTGACACCCAACTCCTCCTCATCCTTCTGCTCCAAAACTGTTCTCTTCGTCCGGCTGTAGTGCAGTGGCGTAGCCCCCCCCCCCCCCCCTTAAAATCACTGTCCCAGCCCTTAGTAAATGAGCCCCTATATGTGCTAAGCTAGTACAGTCATGGGCAAAAGTTTGAGAATGACTAATATTATTTTTTCACATATCGTTGCCCTCTGCCTTTATGGTTGTTTTGTCAGATGTTTTTCATACATACCAATGACAATGGCATCTTATGAGTAACAAAAGCTTTATTACAGAATGAGTTAATGCAGCAAGTCACTATTTGCAATTTTGACCCTTCTTCTTCAGGACCTCATCTGCAATTCTCCCGGCAGCTCTCAATCAACTTCTGGCGACCAAATCCTGACTGTATGCCGTCCATTCTTGCATGCACAATAAATGCTTGCATTTGTCACAATTTGTTGGTTTTGTTTGTCCACCGGTCTCTGGATGATTGACACAAGTTCTCAATGCGGATTATGATCTGGGGAGTTTCCAGGCCATGGACCCAAAATCTCTATGTTTGGTACCATTCTGGTACCATTCTTTATTCATGGATGTGTTTTAGCAAGACTGTGAGAGAGCCGATTCCCTTGGCTAAGAAGCAACCCCACACATGAATGGTTGCACCTGCCTGCTGCCATCCTGAGCAAGCTCTGCACTGCTGGGAGCCTGATCCCAAAGCTGAAATACTTTAGAGCCGGTCTGTGCGCTTGCTGGTCTTCTTGGGGCACTGGGCCTTTTGGCAACAATGGAACCTCTCATCTTTGAATTCCTTGATGATGCAATAGATTGTTGACTGAGTGCAATCTTTCAGCTGCGATACTCCCCCTGTTAGCCAGTTTTGTGCAGTGCAGTGATGACTGCACATATTCTTTAGGATAACCATGGTTAACAGAAGAGAAACAATGAGCCAAGCACCAGCCTCTCTTTTAAGTGCGCCATTGTGTGATTCTTACTTAATCATGAAGATTGATCTCCAACCCTGTCCTCATCACCAACCACACATGTGTACTGGAGCAATCACTGAAACCATTGTAGCGTGCTCCTTATAAGACAGGCCTGATGAAGTTGAAATGTGTTTTGGGAAAAAATTCATTTTCTAGGACAAATATTGACTTGTGCAATTAGTGCTGTTAAGCTGATCACTCTTTATACATTCTGGAGTATATGCAAATTGCCATTATAAAACCTTTAGCTCCAAGATGTCTTTAGCCACCCGCACGACATCTCCGCACGGCACCCATAAACCAAAGTCACTATCAGCATCAAGTAAACTAATCAGTGCTCCTAAGCCATAAACATCTCATAACACAACAGACCTCTCTGTCGCCCACCCCCCACCGAATCACCCACTCTTAAGGTCCCATATTTTTTTCCTCCCTCAGGGCTCAGACATCTGCTGCCTGAGGCGACATCTCTTCATTGCCTATGGCAGATGCAGCCTTGATGGCACGATGCGAAAATGGGAAATGGTGATAATGTGGTGACTTACACAACACTGACTGACAAGAATGGAGAATATAAGGTGAAATAAGAAAATAAACCCCAAGAAAGGTCTCTCTACTAAGATTCTAGACCTTAGAGTCCAGGTTGGGAACCTATGGCTCGCGAGCCAGATATGGCTCTTTTGATGGCCGCATCTGGCTCGCAGCCAGGACTCCTATCCAGGGGCGTTACTACAGCTGTAGCAGCTTCTTCGCTGCCTGCCAAGACCAGGGGCCCGTATCTGGCGTGTGTCCCCGGCTGTAGTTGTGCCCCTGGATGTATTCGGCAGAGCATTCAGGGGCGGGCACCGTGTGTGAGAGAGGGAGGGGAGGAGCCTGACTGCCTGCAGCCAATCCCAGGGCAGGATGTAACAGCGCGGGAGATTCATACACAGGAGACTAGAGAGCTGCATACTCCGGAGACATCCAGCACCTGAGGAGAAGGAGTCAGCAGCCAGAGATAAGTGCTCCCTCCCCCCAGTGTCTCCTCACACTTTGCACTAACCCCTTAGTGTCCTGTGTGCAGGAGCAGCTAAGTGTCCCTTACAGACCCCCTCTGCATCATCCCCTCATATCTTCCCCCATCACTGCATTTCTACATTAATGTGAGGTTCTGCAGCAGCTTAGACATCTAATAGCTAGGACCCAAGACAAAATTGTGGTGCACGTCGGTAATAAATGTGGCGCATGGTCCGGCTCAGCAGTAACAGCAGTCTAGCAGTCTTGTGAGACACCGCGTAGCCGCCACACAAAACTGGTGCATCCACTTTAACTAATGTGTATTATAATGTTCTGCGGCGGGTGGCGGGTGTATTATAATGTTCTGTGGCAGGTGGCGTGTGTATTATAATGTTCTGCGGCGGGTGGCGTGTGTATTATAATGTTCGGCGGCGGTTGGCGCGTGTTTTGGGAGGTTATGCGTGGTTGGGAGGTTCTGTGGTGGCTGGCGCTTGTTTTGGGAGGTTCTGCAGTGGCTGGCGCTTGTTTTGGGAGGTTCTGCGGCGGCTGGCACGTGTATTCTGCAGATTTTGTAGCTCCTGTTCCTGCTTATCAGTGACTTTAGTAAATTGAAGCTACAAGTTCCCTATGGGACTAAGCACCCTCTTATTTGTTTACTTTATTTAAGACCAATACAGGCCGTCCTCGGGTTACATACAAGATAGGTTCTGTAGGTTTGTTCTTAAGTTGAATTTGTATGTAAGTCGGAACTGTATATTTTATCATTCTAACCCCAGACAAATGTTTTTTGGTCTCCGTGACAATTGGATTTTAAAAATGTTGGGTTGTCATAAGAACCAGGATTAACAATAAAGCTTAATTGCAGACACATTTGATAACTGTTATAGCTGTTTATTGTAGCCTAGGACTAAAGTACAGTAAATTACCAACATCCAGTGGTCCGTTTGTAACTAGGGGTTGTATGTAAGTCGAGTGTTCTTAAGTAGGGGACCGCCTCTACTTTAAAAGGGACACTGACAGAACAATGGCTCCAGCAGTCATTAGTACAGCAAGGAGTGTTCCTCCCCTCTGTACTAAGCTCCTGTACCGCAACAATGGTACTTTTAATTGTAACTTGTAAAACTAGATAATTTACACATTGTGAGCTTGTTACTGCCTGACATCTCCCCAGCACTCTGGCTTCTGATTTCTTCTGCGCAGGCCTGAAAGCTTCCATCTCTCATCTCAGAGTTGGGGACGAAGCCATAATCCAGTCAATGTCACATTAAAAAATCAGCACTCCATACAGGGTGCTGGGGATCTGTCCTGCATCATCAAGCGCGAATGTAAATATCTATTTTTTTTGATTTTAATGGAACTAACCATTGTTTCGGTCCATTGGAGCTTAGTACAGAGGGGAGGAACACTCCTTGCTGTACTATGACTGCTGGAGCCATTGTCTCCTATCAGATGCCCTCTTTACACATATTGTGGACAATTTACTTACCCGGGAAGAAGAGTGCCTGCATGATCCACGATCCGGAGTGTCCGCAGAATGCATATCTGCCGCGATTCAAGAAGATCTTCGCCCAATATCCTGCATGTTTGGCTTCCCCCCGCTCAGGTCCGGGCCGGAGTTCCCTTCTTCTCCAGGTGCATGTAAGTGCTTTGGCTTGCGACACAAATTGAAATGTTAAATCCTGCCTTAGTCCAAATCTGCCGGATCCTCAGACGCTCTCCATCCCCCCTTCCCCCGCCAATTTCTGTTGCGTGAAAGCCGTCGCCGATGCTCCAAAATCCTGATCACTTTCGTCACAATCCCCCGCGTGATCCCCACAAAAATGTGGCTGCGGGACCCTTAGTAAATAAGCCCCATTATACGGCTGTCGCAGAATTATATTTTAAAATACTGGGGCTCTTATGGCTCCTCAGACGAAAAGGTTCCTGACCCCTGCCTTATACCCTCCAAAAAATATCTGACTTATTATACTCTGCAAAATAGAAAAAACACAAACCGCGCAAAAATGAACACAATAAACATAAGATATTAGTAGTCTTAGGACCCCTGACGAAGGCAGCGTGCCGCAACGCGCGTCGGGGTGTTCATCTACCTTGGGGCTGCTATCCAGTGCCTAGGTACTGTTAAACATGATTTTACCATCTACCACTAAACCACCCTTATCTTACTACGGTTTATGTTTGGCACTTTAGACGGACTTTACTTATTTACAAAGTACCTTTTTACTATTTGCCTCCTTGAGTTTTTTTAGACCTCCTTTTCAGTATCAACTGGTTACCTCCCAGTGTGCTAATGTCGTTCTTTATATTTTAATTCTTGTATGAATTTTATACCGTATATACTTCGAGTTAGCCGACCCGAGTATAGCCGGACCGACCCCTAATTTTACCATCAAACCGGAAACACCCATTGACTCGAGTAAAGCCGAGGGAAATGCATTAGTCACAGACCCCCCCAGTAGGGATACCTCAGCCCCCCAGTAGTATACAGCCTGCCCCCAGTAGTATACAGCACTGCCCCCAGTAGTATACAGCACTGCCCCCAGTAGTATACAGCACTGCCCCCCAGTAGTATACAGCACTGCCCCCAGTAGTATACAGCACTGCCCCCAGTAGTATACAGCACTGCCCCCAGTAGTATACAGCCTGCCCCCAGTAGTATACAGCCTGCCCCCAGTAGTATACGCCACTGCTGACGTCATACTAGGCGACGCCTGGAGGAAAAACATGGCGGCGCCCGGCACGAAGTTAGAGAAGAAAGAAGACGGGCGCGGAAGCCAGAAGAGGACCTGCACGGACATCGGGGGAGCAGCGCTGCAGGTCGGGGCCACCGGAGGGTGAGTATATAAGTTTATTTTTTTTAAAAGATTTTTTATGACTGTATGACTCGTGTATAAGCCGAGGGGACGTTTTTCAGCACATTTTTTGTGCTGAAAAACTCGGCTTATACACGAGTATATATGGTATATATCTAATAAAGTTTTGTCTCATGCTTTACAGCAATTAGTCTCTGTGCAAATCTGTATTTTTCTTCGAGTAGGTTGTGTATATTCAGTACCAGTTACAGGTTTTCTTTAATTTTCACCCAGAGGATTTTGGGATACCATTCCACCTCTGTTTCAATTGTTTTTGGAGATTGTTATTACTGTACAATAGGGCATCTTTTAGTGGAATCCAGAACAAAAATAAAAAGATGGCAAGAGTGAGGTGAAGGAAGATAAAAAATCACGAATGACCCTCTTCTCACTTTCAAAATGTGTTTAATTCATGTGCAAATTGAACAGTGTGGGGCACATTTACTAAGGGTCCGCAGCCGCGAATCCGTCGGGTTTTTCCCGAATATTTCCTCTTTGCGCTGTATTTCACAGGATTGTGACGCACGCGATCGATTTTTGGCGCAATCGCGCCGACTTTCGCGCGACAGAAATCGGGGGGCGTGGCCACCGGACAACCCGAAGGATTTGGAAAAACCACATAATTTAAAAAGCCATTTGTGTCGCAAGATCAAGCACTCACATACACCAGAAAAAAGCAGGTGAACTTCGGCGGACCTCGGCGCAGCAGCGACACCTGGTGAATATCGGCGCACGGACCTTAGTGAATCCCGGCAGAACCCGAATCAGCGCCGGAGAACCCGCCGCTGGATCGCGACTGGACCGGGTAAAAAAATGTGCCCCTGTGTCTCTACCATTCCTGTTTTTTTATCCTCCTTCACCTCACTTATTATACTTCTGACTATCCAGAATACTTCCATCAGACTTTCACCTGCAAAGCTAGAAAACAGGCTTTTGGCTGAATACTTGTATCCCTCTTCCCTGGCAACATTTTCTTCCCCTTAAAGGAAATCTCCCATGAGGAATCTACTTTCAGAAGTAGATCTGCTGGTTAATGCCTCCTGCCTTTGCCCTAATCTGTAATTTAATAATCCTGGAACCTATATAACTTGTTAAAAACTGGGGCGTGAAGTAGCCTTAGCTCCCAGTGCCCGGCCAATCTAGTACACACCACAGTAGCTTCAGCAGTTCATTTACATATTACTAAAATAAAGTTTTTAACAAGTTCCAGGATTATGAAGTACACTGCTCAAAAAATACACAAGGGGACACTTAAAGGGGATTTTCCACCTGGGCATTTACATTTAATTAAATTCATTTGCCATATGTAAACATTTCTTCAATTGGATGTTATTAAAAAAAATGTTCCTGTGTGAAGATAATTTCTGATAAATGTTGCCATGTTGTCCCGTAGAAACGAGACCGCTTCCTCGAATACGACCACCTCACATTTTGGTATCAGTGGCCAGACATTCATTGCCACAGGACGGCTGTGGGACATGCAGTAACTCCCAGACATTTCATATACAAAAACCTTTTGTTTCTTTGTGCAATACCCCTTTAAACAACACATCCTAGATATCAATGGATGAAATATTACAGTTGAAATAGTTTATTCATTACATAGTGGAATGTGAACAATAAAACATAACATTTTTCTAAGTGTGAATGAACTTGTTGAATCCAAAGTACAATGGGTTTGCTCTATACAAATGGTGAAGTACTTATCATAGAGGCAGGTAGCAGGTTTTTTCCAATGACAAAGGGTTTATTCAGTATAAAGATACTCATCAGTTTATATCACCAAGGGTTAGGGTGTGTTCACACGTGGTGTTTTGGAGATGTGTTTTCAAACACATGCATTTTATATGTTACCATGCGTTTGGCGTTTATCTTCATTGGTGGATGTGTAAGCAGGTGTGTTAACATTTTCACAGCGACATACACTTCCAGCAATGAAGATGTTAACCAGCCAAATGCATGTTAATATGTAAAACGCATGCGTTCAGACACATGCGTTTGAAAATGCATCTCCAAAACACCACATGTGAACAAACACTGAATGCAACTCAGATATGGGGGAAGAGGTGAACCGGGATAGGTAGCCAGTTCAATTAAGGGATGTATTAAAAGAAGTGGAAAATGATTCCATTATTACTGAAAATTACCTTTTGTGTAAGTGAAATGCTGTTTGCATAAAATAACAAATCCAACATATTCGCACAGCTGGTGAGGGAAAATTATAGTGAGGGGGGACCCCAGTATTGTTATATTATAGCATGAAAGAAAAAAAATGATAGGAGCTGGCCCTGTTCGGTCTATGAGAGCTTTGTGTCTAATTGTAACGTTCATTTATTTGTTTGTAAACTCAGCCAGTGACATTGTATTCAATATTGATGTGTCCTGGCGGGCGCTCTGAGAGGGGGGAGTCCTCCTGCCTAGTGAGTGAAGGTGAACACCTTGCTTATTTGTTTATAAATAATAGAAGGGTTTGTATCAATACTGAATAGAATGTCTCTGGCTGTGTATACAAACAAATACATAGATGTTACAATAAGACACACACATTCCAGAGCCCGACAGTGCCAGCTCCAAATCAAATTGCTCTTCCTCCTTGCTATGAAGCATTTCAAGGGGACACTCACACAATAGAGGGGTGCTATGACATAACAATGGTGGGGCCCATTACTATAATTATCCATCACCAGCAATACACTGCAGGATTCAGCAGTCGTGTTTGTTATTTTATGCAAACAGTATTTCACTTATGCAAAGAGCATTTTGTGACTGGAATAATTTTTTCACTTATTTTAATAATTTTAATAAAGATTACATTTTAATTGCACTTTTCCTACTTCTCCCCTACATCTGCATTATAGAAACACTCCTTCACCCCTGCCCTGACACCCCCAAAGTGGCGTGTGGGTCAGAGAAGCCAGGAAACTGGTGGGGAGGGTTTGTTTGTGTCCTCACAGGGGGGGAGAAACAGGGGAAAAACAGGACACATCCAGAGGACAAACACTTGTAACAGATACATTGTTTACACTTTTTTTTGTAACGGATACGTTGTTTACACTATTTGGGGGCTGTGATCTGTAGCCATTTCACATCCCTCATAGAGGTTTATGCGGTGCGGTGAGTACACCATGTCTGGCTGGGTGGCTTTCTGTGGAGAGGGGAGGGTTGTCATAGAGGATAGCTCACCCCGCCACTTCGTAACCCAGGCAAGCACATCTTTGTGTTCAAGGGGCCTAAGGGCACATTTACATGACCATATGCATTTGCGGTTCTGTATTTGTGGCCATTTTCTGGCTGCAAATATGCACCATGTGACAACTGTATGTAACCTGTTTAATCACAGTTTTTGTAGTAATGGATTTTTGATTTTTTGAATACAACTTTTTTTTACTGCTTTCTTAATTTAATTTGATTTCTTTTTAAGAATTAATTTGCATCCCTACATATCAAGTTCCTGTAGGGTGTTTCCACCATTTCAATGATTGTACAAATGACTTGTGAAGTGATTTGGGAGCCACTCAAACCTGCGTGAACTGACAGCTCAAGACTAGATCCAGATTGTTGCGGGTTTCCAGGAATCAGGACTACTTTGACGATGCCACTTAATATTTGGACACGTCTTGAATGCTGTACCCAGATTTGTTAAAACTTGGAGTGCCCCTATTAGAGTGGCTTTGCAGCTCAATTTTAATTCTGATGCCACTGTTTTTGGGTGCAAAGCAAATTGTATCATCAGGAGTTTTTGTCTGCCTTGGTGTTGTTGGCCAATTCATATCAACTTCTGGCTGCACTGCCCCAGCGCCAACTCCTGTCTCAGAAGCCTCCGCTGGGTCTCCACTACCCCTGCTTGAAGGGATGTCCTCCAGCCTGTCGGTCCCATAGTTAAAATAAATGTAACATTAATTTAAAAAAAAATGGATTTTTCAATTTGCCATTTAGTTTTTAATGCCCGACCAATGGGATAGGGCGTATGACTGCAGATGTTTTTCACTGCAAAATCATTGCAAAATATAATGCTAGGAATCCCTTCATGCAATATGAATAGCGACACCAATGTGGTGCAATATGAACCACAGGCTGAAAGGGACTACTCGCATTCTATGAAATCTAAGTCACAAATGTCCAGTACATTGAACACATGGGGCTTACAAGGTTTTTGGGAGATTGTAGATTCAGCTCATTTCCTCTGCACCATCAGGACAATAATTTCTTGCCATGCCCTGCATCATTTTCATGATTTTTTTGCACTCTCCAGACACTGTAGACATTTTCCAGAGGCGTCCACTGTAAAGACCCATAAATCACCCGCATATGGTCGACCCCTATGTCTGAGCCTCAACACAGAAGCATTGAGTTCATCTAAATATAGAAATGGCCCAGGATGATGTTGATGAAACGGTCTATAAATTTAGAAGCACACTGAGGGTCGTGTGCTCTCTTGCAAAAGTGATATATAATCTGAATGTGATGGATCCAACACGAAGAGTTGGGAATCAGTTTAAAATGTCACCAGGAAGTTGTTGATGTTACCTGAAACCAGGCTCTATGATTTGATTTCAGCATTGCTTCAATGAGTGGAAAGCAAATGTCAGAGGTGAAGAACCTTTATTACATTGATCAAAGACTGTGTATAGTAGAAAGTGATTATATTAAATAATGATACTTATCATAATACAAGATAATAAAACAATACATGATAACACAGTAAATGAACAGTCCTCAGGTGTTCTTTTCATTAAAAAAATAATAATAATGAATATATATTTCTGGGAACACTTGTGTTTGGTTCTGGCTTGCTGATTCTAAAGTTCATGCAAACCTGAGGTTGAATCTATAGCAAACATCTGGAGGCCAAAACCTAAACACAAGTACTAGAAAAAAAGTGACACTTGTGCCATACACCTAGCTCTGTGGCCGGGGCCCCTGCCAGTGATAGTAGTAGCACTCAATGCCGCCAGAACAGATCGCTAAGGAAATATTACTGTATCTAAATACCATCAATTGCAGCTTCAGCTTTGAGACGCAAGGTGGTGGAGAGCCTCCTACACAGATGGCAAAATGAAGAGAGATTAAAAGATCAGCTTTTCCCTCATCCCAAAATGCCCTATGGTTGTGAATGGTGTGAATGCCTTAGCAAAAAAAAATGTCCAAATCGCTTGTTTTTCATCAGTTTGCAACCCATAAAAATTTGATAAAAGGTGATCAAACTGTATAGTTGCCAAAATAGTAAAATGGTTTCAATGAAAATGCAACACCTCTGCCAATACATAGGCAGGCTGGTAGTTGTGAATAGCGCCCTCTCCAGGTCAGGAGCTATTAGGGGGAGTTGCGAACCCTCTATGAAGGTTCTAGTATCTGGGCATTGTGTAAATGCAGCTGTAGATTCTGCCTAAAGAGGCAATAGTTAAATGGGTGTAAGATGTTATCCAATTATGTGGCTGTATTGTAAGGGTGATGCCACACATGGTGTTTTTGGTCCGTTTTTAAGCTTGCTTTTTCGGTCTGTTTAAAAACACATGCGTTTTTAGAATGCATCCGTTTTTTCCCAATTATCTTAATAGATAAACAGGTTGAAAGCAGCCAATCACACTGTGATTAGAGAGGGGCTAAGATGGCCCCGGGGAGTATAAAACCCCTGTGCAGGGGGAGCACATGGTCTTTGAACACATGGACAGAGTGAAGAGAGTGAGTGTGGAGCACACCTTCAGTGCTGTCACAGAAACCAATCCCAGGAGACTCAAGAGCTGCAGCTTCCACAGTTTAGACACAGCTCCATCTCAATTATCCCAGGTTACATATACTATCAGGCTGCTGCACTATTCCTACTGACCACACTCCATGACCACTCCAGCGCCTGCTACCTGCTGTACAATAAAGAACTGCGAGTTATTTTGCACAACGATGCCTCTGTCTGATCCCTGGATACCGCTGTCACTACCACGGGCTCCCCATCCATTACCCAGGGACCTATCTTACAGACACTCAGGGGTTGCCCCAGGGAGAACCAGTACATCAGCTTCTCCCTCCATATTTCTTGCATATTTCAACAAATAAGAAAGTTATGGGTTGGTGGAAAAGGGAGGTGTCATTGAACCACATAGCAAAAGTCGCAAAAACAAGGAGGATGAGAAAATGGCACAATTGTGGTTTTCCATAATTTCACATCATGTGGATTTTCAGCTTCCAAGTATTTTTTATGGAATATTAGTGATGCCAATAGCAAGTAACATCTATTCTGCGGATAACAAGCCCCAGAAGCTCCTGTAAACACAAAAATAAAAAAGGGTCTGGGTTTTGGAAGATCGGGAGTAAAAAACAGAGGAGCAGAAATGAAGACGGCTGAGACCTGTGCGGGTTACATCCAATGCACGTGACTGTAACTATTAGAGCGGCCGCTGTCCGTACTGTCACCAGGTCTCCGGCATCTGCGCGCATCTGCGTCATGACGTAGCTGCCGGAATTTCCAGCGTTTTCACAAAACCATAGTAACCGAAAGCCACGCCCATCGTGATGGCCACGCCTCGGGGGCGGTGCTGAGGAAGCACGGGGGCGGGAGGTGGTGCAGACCTTAGCGGAGGTTTCCAGTGCAGCGCGCTAGAGACTACATTGTGATTACAGGTGACACATACAGGGTGGAAGCGCCGCCCGTCACACAGGAAGCGGCACAGCGACATCAGACGAGTGGTCATGGATCACCAGTACCTGCAGCCGGCCAGCCGCTACCAAGTGGTAAGTCACCTGTACGGCCCGTGACGTCATGGCAGGCGTGATGTCACATGTGTGTGGACAGGATGCAGAGCCATGGGCCGATGCGCTCCTACCATTGTTTCCCATTACCTGCTTGCCTCATGTCACCCTGTTCTGGGATGGCAGCAGGCCTTGTCATCTAATGCTGCACACCTAGTATGGCAGCTGTGCTGTGTCCTCTGAGCGGAGGAGGGAGCACATACTGCACCTATACATGTGTGAGAAGAAAAGATGAAGGGCCTTGGACCATGGCCTTATAGACCGGCAGTCAATGGCCCACAGTCCGACAGACCCACAGTGTCACAGACCGGCGGCAGTCACTGGCCCACAGTGTCACAGACCGGCGGCAGTCACTGGCCCACAGTGTCACAGACCGGCGGCAGTCACTGGCCCACAGTGTCACAGACCGGCGGCACTCCCTGGCCCACGTGTCACCAGACCGGCGGCAGTCAACTGAAAGCCCGCGGTGGTCACAACCCGGCGGCAGTCCTGCCCACGTGTCACACGCTGGCCAGTCACTGGCCCACATGTCCAGACCGGCGCAGTCACTGGCCCACAGTGTCACAGACCGCGGCAGTCACTGGGCCCACAGTGTCACAGACCGCGGCAGTCACGCTGGCGCCAGTGTCACAGACCGGCGGCACATCACTGGCCCACAGTGTCACACAGACCGGCGGCACTGCCCTGGCCCACGTGTCACAGACCGGCGCACTCACTGGCCCACAGTGTCACAGACCGCGGCCACTCACTGGCCCACATTGTCACAGACCGCGGCACTCACTCACTGGCCCACGGTGTCACAGACCGGCGGCAGTCACTGGCCCACAGTGTCACAGACCGGCGGCAGTCACTGGCCCACAGTGTCACAGACCGGCGGCAGTCACTGGCCCACGGTGTCACAGACCGGCGGCAGTCACTGGCCCACGGTGTCACAGACCGGCGGCAGTCACTGGCCCACGGTGTCACAGACCGGCGGCAGTCACTGGCCCACAGTCTCACAGACCGGCAGTCGGTGGCCCGCAGGCTGACAGACCGGCGGCAGTCGGTGTTCCGCAGCCAGCCATGTGAAACATAGTAATTCCCTGTAGTGCAAGGTGAAGGAGATACCTGTTATTGTTCGCACTGGCGCATAGGACCCTCAAGATTCACCTCGCCACAGGCTAGTGTGGGCATTTGGCTGAATCTATTAAGTTGTCACTTGCATGGTTAGAGCACTGAAAATGTTGAACTTTGGAGTTTATTGGAAGGCAGGTAGATATTGGGGTATAGAGACTGGGGAGCCCTACTATGGTTACTAGGGGGTGCAGCACCTCTAATTGAAGGCATGATATATGCTGTAGTACCCAAGAGATCCTTCTCAGCATATTGCCAGAACCACTAAGGTTGATATCATAACATAAGAACTTGTCCTTCCATGTGTTGTCCAGCACCACTGCTCTGGTCTCCCCGCTTGGCTTTGTATATGAGTGTAGAGGTACATGATACATTAGTGAGACAGTCATGTAAACAAAGCCGGACAGGGAGGACCAGAGCAGCAGCATAGGAGCGAGGATGGGTAGAGGTGGCTGTAATTGTCTGGATTTTTCATCACAATTCCTGACCAAATAATTCCTGAACCCGTTTCAATATAGAAGCCATATGGTGGTATCTCTCTATAGGGTTGAGTGACATCCTGTGGTTTCAGTTGTTACCATTGCCGTCATGGTAAGAAGTGAACATAACCCGGTTAATCGTTGTTTTGGGAGTTGCGGAATAGGCTGTATCTGTCATACTTTGACCCATCATTTATCTGGAACTTAACGGCAGGGTGTAGTCCATGTCTGCTGGGAGTTATTATGGCTGGGATTGATTTATAGCAGTTTAGTGTTGAGCGATGGTAGAAATGACTGTTGTTATTATTGCTAAAAACAGAGATCACTATGATGTATGGAATTGTCCTTTATGCAGTGTTTCTATTGGAGTGAGGTGGGTCTTTGGGAGAAAAAACTGGTTTATTATTTTCTATTTTTATTTATTAAATAATTTTCAGTTGTTTCCATAAACCCTGACATCCACTTGATGCTCAATGTGCTGGTTTGTTAATGCAGATTTTTCTTACATGGATTACAGAACTAAAATCATTGTCACATGTTTGGGCCCATTGGAGCCTTGATAGCAAAAGTGCACAGTGGATTCTTTGCCAAGTGGTTATACTTGTAGAGAATCTGGCCATTGGTGTACACGTGATCCTGTTTGTTTACAGGGGCACTGAAGCTTCAAGAGAACCCGTCATGCAAAATAACCCCCCTAAACTAAATAAACTGCCATTAGAGAGCATTGCCTCTATCCCTTTATTGTCCCTCTACATGCATGTAAACCTAAGCAATGAGGTCCTAAAGCTGTATGCAAATGACCTTTGAAATGTCCAATGAAGCATTAGCATATTCAAGCTGTCCACTCTATTCATGAGTGGGAGGCACAGCCACACCCCCAGTGCATGACTGACAGCCTGTGTAATGATGTGAGGCTGTATAATGATGTGCTTCCTGGTGCTGGTGGCCACGCCCCCTGCAGCATGTGTGTGTTTAGGAGAGATACAGCAGCTCCAGGCTGCAGCCATGTTACAGCAGAACATGTCAGATTCATGTGTAGCTGATGTCTGTGTCTCTCACCTGTATATTAGGAGGTCAGCAGATGCAGCACACACACTAGCCATGCTTTACTATATATTACACACAGACATGAGCAGGGGGGGGAGGGGGAACAGGGGTGATATCACTGTCTCTGACCATGTGACCAGCCTCATTTACATGATAAAGAAAAGATGATTTTACAATGATTAATGTATGAATTGATTAGTTAAAGGCTGAGATGAGATCCTTGTGAGCTGCTCCAACAGGTAGTAGTGACAGGACTAGTGACACAGACCTGATGACAGGTGTCCTTTAACTCTTGCAGCTTCCACCCTGGGCCCGTGTCCATGACCTCCAGTCCTCGGCCCTGGTCTGTTTAGTCCTCCAGTCCTCGGCCTGGGTACTCTCACCATGTTAAGCATGTAGAGCAGAGGAGTTGCGGACAGTCAGGTACTTGTTGTTCAATGGCACCATGGTCATTGTCAGAAGAGGAGGAGGAGGCCCTCCCCCAATGTCATGGACCTGCTATCTGCTTTTTGGCTTTTTCAGCACGAAAATTGTGCTGATAAACTTTGCTTATACTCGAGTATGAATTAGGACTTCTCATACTTGGATGGGCTAGGACAGTGATGGCGAACCTTTTAGAGACAGAGTGCCCAAACTACAACCAATACCCATTTATATGTTGCAAAGTGCCAAACTTTTTGTATCACAGGTTTTAATTGTATTGGCGGCCTGAGTTCACCAATACAATAGAAAGATGATGGAGAAATTTGGATTGTAACTTCCCTCCAGGGTCCCCTGAAGAGAAAGAATCAGAGGACCCAAAGAAGGTGCTCAAACAATAATCCATCTCTATCCACATTTTCTCGCTCCTCCTGTAGTCCTGGCACCCAAGGATGTTGCTTTAAAATGGCGCTGAGCTTGGCATGTGGACTTGGACCACAGGAGGAAACTTGGTCCTTTATGGCAAACTGTTGGAGTGAAGGCCTGGGTGCCCACAGAAAGGGCTCAGAGTGCCACCACTGGCACCTGTGCCATAGGTTTGCCACCACTGGGCTAGGATATTTACTGTGATTTATACATTTCAGTTGATATTGCCATGTTTAAAGGTTCTGACACGCAAAGTATTAAAAATGGAACAGTGTAAAGTGACATTGTGTTGTTCACTGCCATGGGACTGGTAAAGAAAAAGAAGTGAAGGTCCTTTATTCTTTTTATTTGTGAAACTAATTGGTAGAAATACTTAGGGTGCGGTCACATGCTGCAATGGCGCAACACTGCTTTTCCAAGTGCATGGGGGTGTACCTCGGTCCAATCTCAATATCGGTTCCAGCGAAATACATGTGATTGTTTACCGTTCGCATGCGTTTCACGGCCCTTTTTACAATTGTCTTTAACGCACTTGTTTCTGACTTGTGGAACATGCATTTTATTTTAAAGTGAACCGGTCATCAAAAATTGGCCTCATAAAACACTACCAGTATGTTGTCAATCAGCTGAGCAGCTTCTAGGTGATGTTTCTTTCATGGCCTGGTATGGTGGCATCATCCAGAAAATCAACTTTGATTTTATGAAGTCAAGGAGGCGGAAAGCTTAAGACTAAAGTCAAGCTTACCCTGCCTTAAAATTCCCCCTTCACTGTAATTGATGGTTCTGGTTTCCTGAAGTCTGGGGCATGATGTCAATCACATTCTACGAGGTGTTCAGAGGCACAAAGAGCTTTACTTCACTGTTAAACTCTCCTCCTACTGGTGTTGGTTTATTAGGTCAATTTTTGATTACAGGTTCACTTTAATATACACATGTGAAAAACACCCTGCTTAAAAATGCATCATACTCCGAAAAATGCAATGCTTTTTTCATGGATCCGTTGTCATAGACCACAGTCATCAGTCTTTTTTTTTTTTTTTTTTTTTTTTTTTTTTTTTTATAACACGTGTTGCAAAAACACAGTAAAACTGATCAAGAATGCATTGAATACATTATGACAGAACTCAGATCAAGCTCTGTAACACTTTATTAAGTCGTGTTTTCATTCCCCTTGAACTTGTTCAATTTTTTAATGAAAAAGTATCAAGTATTTGTGAAGGGGAGGCAGGGGCGCACCTACCATGAGGCAGGGATGCGAAACTCTATCAGCGGGAGGCATTCTCCTGGTGACCAGCACTCACCACGGCTCAGCTGTAACTGCCCCGTCGGCTCCGTCCCGAGCCACCTGGATCGCCTCTCCTGTCTCTGGCCTCCTCCCGTCCCTCCTCTCCCGGCAGCGCACTGTATGTATTGTATGGTGTATGGCGGCACGCTGGATGTATTGTATGGCATATGGCGGCACGCTGGATGTATTGTATGGCATATGGCGCACGCTGGATGTATTGTATGGAATATGGCGTACGTGGATGTATTGTATGGCATATGGCGGCCGCTGGATGTTATTGTATGGCATTATTGGCGGCCACGCTGGATGTATTGTATGGCATATGGCGGCACGCTGGATGTATTGTATGGCGTATGGCGGCACGCTGGATGTATTGTATGGCATATGGCGGCACGTCGGATGTATTGTATGGCATATGGCGGCACGCTGGATGTATTGTATGGCATATGGCGGCACGCTGGATGTATTGTAGCTGGCGTTATGATTTTTGGTTTATGGCGGCCGCGGGGGATGTATTGTAGGCGTTTATCGGCGGCAACGCGGTGGATGAGATTTGTAGGAGTTTATATTTTTTTATTTATTTCTTTTAGGCGGCACGCGGGATGTATTGTATGGCGTATGGCGGCACGCGGGATGTGTGTATTATATAGTACATGGCGGAACGCTCTATGTATTTTGCAAAAAGATTTATTTTCACATTAGACCAATATGATTGGGTCTGGTCCTGAGCTCCTTGATATATTACATATAACACATTCCAGTTTTACAATTTGCACAAAATTGTTAAAAGCCTGTATCATAGCATTCAGTGGAGTGGAGAGAAGTGCAAAGAGCATATGTTCTCCGAAGAACCCAGCATGTTGTTGTAAACTAAAAGCACACAAGTTTTAATTGGACCAGTATAATTTTTATTGTTCGTTAGGCACATAAAACTGCTGTCATGGTGATTGTGACTGATTAGCTGATACTTGATGTTTGTGGGGGTGATTGAAGGTTACATCGGCCCAGCCTTTCTAAGGGACAGCTGACATCTGCGTTCAGGCTTTTGTTCTGCAGTTCCTTAATACTGGATGACTAATGGATCCATTTCCCCCCTTTACATTCAATGGTCATGGTGACCATTAGAATCTACTTTTACCTTTTCTGTTAGGGTGATGCCACACGTGCCGCTTTGTCTGCATTTACAGGCAAACGCAGGCATAGCCTCACCCACCGGGGCGGCCTCTGATCATAATCATCATTTTCTGAAACTCGCAGGTGTTTGCGTTAATTTAAGGCAAACCACCGGCGGCTCGATCCCGATCGCAGGCGGTTCCATAGAAACGCTGATGCGATCGGGCCGCGGCCCGCCCGGTGGGTGCGGCTTTGTCTGTGTTTGCGTTCGCAAACACACACTAAGCGGCACGTGTGGCATCACCCTTAGGCCTTCCATTATTTGATTGGATAGTTGGACACAAACCGCTGTATTTTTATTTTCATCTGAAGTTCTGGAAGGCTAACAGAAGACTCATTCTGTCCTATTTTTAATATTGTTTTCTATTGCGCAAGGTTCACACTTTTTAATTTTTTTTTCTACTGAGGATGATCTGACTTTACATTCCAGTTTCCAGTCAATTGACCTCTAGTGGCCAAAGCAGAATTTAAAAAACAGATGGCTATAAAGTAATTAACAAAGGAATGCAAAATCCATGTAAATCAGAAATTGACCTAATAAACCACTTACCATTATGTCATCAAGCAGCTGAACACCTTCTAGATCTAGATCTGTGTATTTCATGGCCCATGTGTGGTGGTATTGTCCAGAAAATCAACTCTGAAGTGATACACAATTTAGTTGTATATAGTCAAGGAGGCGGAGAGTTTAACCCTGAAGTCAAGCTTTCTTCACCTCAGAATGCCCTCTTCACTGTGAATGATGGTCCTGCATCCAGACACATCACTAACCAGATCTCCTTCATTCTGAGGTGAGGAGAGCTTGACTTCAGTGTTAAGCTCTTCGTCTCCATGACTTTATACAACCAATCTCACTTCAAAGTCGATTTTCTGAATGATGCCACTGCACTGGGTCATGAAAGAAACATGATCTGGAAGGTGTAAATCTGCTTCACAATGTACTGGTAGTGGTTAATTAGGTCAATTTCTGATGACACGTTCCCTGTAACTGATAGGGTAAAGGCATTTGTTAAAAGAAACTGATGCTTTGCAAATAATTGATATGTCCAGACAAACCTTTATATTACAATCCATTATTTAAAGGACACCTGTCATCAGGTTTCTGTCACTAGTCCTGTCACTACTACCTATTGGAGCAGCTCACAAGGATCCCATCTCAGCCTTTATCTAGTGAATTCATACATTAATCATTATAAAATTATCTATTCTTTATTATGTAAATGAGCCTGGTCACATGATCAGCGGCAGTGATGTCACCGTTGTTACCCCTCCCCTCTCCTCCCCCTGCTCATGTCTGTGTGTAATGTATAGTAAAGCATAGTTAGTGTATCTGCTGACATGCTGCATTCTCCTAGCGAACAGAGGACACAGACATTAGCTACACAAGTACCTGGACCATGTTCTGCTTATTAAACATATGGTGAGACACAGACAGCAGCTGACCAAGGGCCTGCGGTCTGCTATAACATGTGTGAGACACAGACAGCACACAAGGGCCTGACATGTTTGCTATAACATGTGTGGACACAGACATTAGCTACACAAGTACAGAACATGTTCTGCTTACATGTGTGAGACACAAATCAACTACACAAGTAGCCTGGCATGTGCTGGCAGAAACAGTGTGAGACACAGACATCAGCTACACAAGTGCCTGACATGTTCTGCTATAACATGGCTGCCTGGAGCAGTTGTATCTCTTCTAAACACACACAGGCTGCAGGGGGCGTGGCCACCAGCACCAGGAAGCACATCATTATACAGCCTCACATCATTACACAGGCTGTCAGTCATGCACTGGGGGTGTGGCTGTACCTCCCACTCATGAATAAGCTGGACAGCTTGAGTGTGCTAAGGACTCATTGGACATTTCACAGGTCATTTGCATACAGCTTTAGGACCTCATTGCTTGGGTTTACAGGCATATAGAGGGACAATGAAGAGATAGAGGCAATGCTCTCTAATGGCAGTTTATGAAAATATATTTAGTTTAGGGGGGTTATTTTGCATGACGGGTTCTCTTTAAAAAATGGAAACTGCAGAACCTTGAATGCAGATGTGAACGGGCTCTAATGTAATGGTGTGCTCACAGCCCTATTGCGAAAGTTAAATTTTTTTTGGAGGTGCACACCCCCCACCTTCACCCTCTCGGATGTATACTACCATGTGTCACGGCGTGGCCGCCGCCGCCGCCACGTGACGTGGGGTGCAACTGTATGGGTTAATTCAGTCGATTCAAATTTGCGCTCAACTTTCACTCAAGAAACAAATTGAGTCTAAATCACACCTCATACAGCTCCAGCACCCAATTATTAATCCGCTGCCACCACTTATTGCATTTATACTGGGACCAATAAGTATCCCACACTACATCCACTCTTGCTCTCAGGCAGTCACTTTGTCACACCACTAGACATGCACACTCAGCACTCCAGCAGTCACAAAGCTAACCACACTTCACAAGGCTGTGAGTTCGCAGAGCATACAGAGACCAAAATTAAAGTGAAAAGCTTTAATTACAAAAAGTTGATCAGTGCATAAAAAAGATATTAAAAACGAAAGAATTACAAAATAAAATGACACAGAAATAAGGAACACACTCAGCTTGTCAGGCAGCCCCCAAAATGTGAACACCAATTCCTGGATTTCATATTGTTTTATAACTTCTCAGTTTGGTTCAGGTTTCAGGACCTCCCATTCATTAATTAGTCCACAGGGTCATTCACGATTGGGCAAAGTGTTAATGAGGGGGGAGAGTCCAGGAATATTTAAACTGTTCTTTGTTTCCAAATCCCTAGATTCAGGGATGGGGGTAGGTGCAGAGGAGAGGTGACCAAATGGCTTGTGAGGTCACCACAGAACATTCTGCAGGTCAGAGTTTATCAGGTTGTAAGGATCTCCAGGATGTTGTAAAGGAGGCCTGGACGCTTCAATGGATGCCATATATTTCCACAAAGTATGCAATTGCCCTGTAGTTAAACCAATCTTCTACATTCACGATTAATATCTCCTTGACACCATGTATTATGTGTGTCCAGAGATGTCATTGGTTTAGGATATGGGTCGTTCCTATAAACAAGAGCTCTTCTACGTTGGCCTTTTTCTCTCATTTCATGTTCTTGCTGGTTTTCTCGCTGGCTGACTGTTGATTGTCTGACTATTGATTGGAAATCTTCTTACCCCTGGTGCATAGACTGTGAATGGAGCAGTGGATTGTCAGATTGTCATTGAGGAAATGGGTCTGAAAAGTGCTGGAAGCGGCAAAAGAGACTACCATAATTTATCGCTTATCAGATTTGGTATTTTAGTTTACCTTGTTATGTCCAGTACATATTCTTTATTTGAGAACTTTTTAAACACCTGTACATGGATGCACTTACCTTCTCCTTTACATACATTGGTTCAGTTGATGATGATTCATGGTGACTTGCAGTTTAATAAACATGGCAGATCAAGTACATGTTTCTTCTGGTTCTGTCACATAGGCAATCATTGCTGCTGTTCCTGCCAAGTTGCTCCCTGAAATAGATTACTTTTGACACAATTAGTATATAGGAATGTATGATAAATATCTGGAGAATTGTTGTTGTTATTATTATTAAAGGGAACCTGTCTTGAGGATATAGACCAACAACCTGTCACCAACCTGTTACACAGGACTGTGACAGGATCAAAACGATCCCTGTCTATATTCTGGAAAAGCGCTATGAACTAGGTATTCAAATTACCTGTAAGGAGAGTCCTGGCCGAAATAATGATACATAGGAGTAGTACGTCATTATATAACATAACTTCTGTAATCTAGAAGGTTACTGATTTATCCAGAATACAGAGAGGCCCTATAAATGAGTAAAGCTCTATATAAAGATCTCTAAGCAGATCTAGGCTTCTAATGAGCCATAAATGTAATGTAGCTCATAGCCTGGCTGCACACAAATGTGCATGGCCTCTGGAAACGGATTGTGTGCTGTTAGAATCCATGCACCAAGCACAGTACAGTGATAGGGAGTCTTTGTATATTAGTGATGAATGATGCAAGGAGTTCCTGTCCAACAGCATGGACACAATAACAGTGGGCAGACAGCTTTAGAGACTTTATATGGTGATGTGGTCCCTGATGACCTGAGCTTAGTATTACATCTACTCAGAGGATTCCCTTGAGCAGTCCAGGAACCAACTCCTATGAAGATTGTTAGGGAAACCCAGCAGTTTGACAGGAGCTAAGCTGGGGATTCCCGAGATCAGCAGAGTTCTCATAGTCACTCAGTAAAGAAAGTTACAAGACCCTGGAACCATTGTAAGATTTTAAATATAACAGTATTGAGGTTTTGATGCGATGTGAAACGCAATACATGTTAATGATAGTTTACATATCTGCACGTGCTACTGTGCAATCGTTTATCTGCATGGAAAGTAAATCTCACAAACAGGTATTCTGTAAACATCCCTTTTCTCTGGTGCTTTAATGAAGCCAGCGTAGTACACCCTAGCCATATTGTGCATATGGTAGATCATGGTAGAAGTTCTGTGGGAACAGGGGAGACTGTGTAACAGCCTGTAAAGCTGAGGTATCCAGGGGTTCAGGTAACAACCCCCCCCCAGAGCCTTTCTGATTTTAGAAGGAGGCCATGGATAACAAATATAGAAAGATTTCCATAGTCATGGTGCCTGGATCTATGAGTAAGGCTATATTCACACGAACGGCTGGCATATGTCTGGCACCATGGAGAGGAGGAGGGGTGACCCCCTCCGCTCTCCATAGAAATGCACAGCGTACGGGTCATTACACGGGGAAAGATAGGACATGTCCTATCTTTTCCCTGTGTACGGAGCTGCACGTGTTTAGCACCATATTCCTCCGTGCGGCCATTGCCATTTTTGGGCGACGTATGAATGGCCTCAAGCTTGCGACCATACATACGTCCCCCATGCGGTTGTTTGAATGTACCATGGTCCCTGGTTTATCATGCTTGAATTTTACGGTGGATTTCCCTTAAGAGTAGATGTAGACCCTCACATCCCTTCTTGTACAACACAGTATCAGTAAATGTTTTTATTTTTCCCCCTACAATTTTGGCCTTCAGGAGACCCCCGAATATTGAACCTTCAATTTTGTTTTTCTTTGAAAACTAAGATTATGTGCGCATTTCCATCTGGGGCTTCGGTTGTTCTGCTCTGTTATACAACAATAACGTGACGCCAGAATTGTATAGCGGGAACGTTATAAACTTTCCAGAAAATACTTTTCCTGTTCACCAGTGATCCATAATTTGTATCTTTATGCAGTTGAGCTTCTCGGTGCACTTGGGGTGGCCACTTGTGCACATGTTTAGCTCTTTTTCCAATGCAGAATAGAAATGTAACATAGAAATAAGGAGCCATTCAGTCTGAGTCACCTCTTCCCAGTACAATAGTACAATGCCCGGCCTCATCAATTGTCACAGCTGCCTCAATGTACAGTCACACTGTAATAAAGGTATTCTGGATAGTTCATCTTGGTTAACCTGTTTGGGTTCAGGCAGGGTCAGGGCTGGAGATCAACTTTTTCTGGCTTTTATAGAAATACTTCTTATGGAATAGATCCTAAATCTTCTAGTGGAGCTGGTTTTGACATTAAACTATCCAGAAGGCAACTAGTGAATGTGAGCATAATAGTATTCCTTACATTACATGGGTCTGTAGTTTTCTTATTTTAGTGACCTGGTCCCCGCTGCCTGTATCGTTGGGTTACCAAAATTTCTCTTACTACAGATGAAGTCTCTTGTGAGCATCGAAAAAAAATAAAAAATAAAACATTGATATCTGGAAACCATCAACAAAATTTAGGTTATGGATCTATAAACCTCTACATATATTAGTATCATACGGAGGGAGTTGTTGGAATAGAATAAAGTCTTATGTAGGTGAACACAAGGGTGATAAAGTGTGTATTTATTGGAGAGGTTTGTACTATTGGGAGATGCTAGTACCCTGTTGGTCTGCCTGTCTCATAAATCCTCATTTGGCAATACATGTAGCAGGTAGGTCATAAATCTGATGTAAATACTTTTGTGTAAAAAATGCTGCATTTGTATCCGTGCCTGAAGAAGGGGCCTGTGTGCCCTGAAAGCTTGCCCCAAATATAATTTTTAAGGTTAGCCAATAAATGTATCATTCCTTAAGCACTTTTGTAGTTTTTACACAAAAGTATTTACATCAGATTTTTGATTTTTCCTGACTAACAATTTTCTCAACATACGCAGGTAGGTCATGGAAGTGACACATTCCTAGGACTCCCTTGCTGTGTGTGGCTGACCATTATAAATACCAGATCAATGCCCTGTCATGAATGGCACCACATGTGTCCTGCACATATCACTGAGCTGTCCCTCATATCACCACTACAGGTGACACGCTCCTGTATGCTATGGTTCCCCAGATCATCACACCAGCAGCATGGGCAGGATTGATTCGTGAAGAGGTGTTTTTATTGGAAGCAGCAGATCCAAAACTGAAAATGGATTTGCCAAAAACAATACAAGTCTATAGCAGTCCTGATTTCAAGTTCATGGCACCACTGCAATACAAAGCAATGATGGCTGGCTGGCTGTCAATGGCAGGACACATAATGACACCTTAATTTTCCTCTGGCCAGTGCCTGTAAATGGTCCAGCCTGGGACAGGGGTGTGTAATGAAGGCGTCACTTGTGTCTGGATGGTGAACAATTGGGGAACTGCTTGTTGGCAGATGAGACAATCCTCTTTCTGGTGATCTCCCTGGGCCATTTGGAGCCTCTTTGCTTTGTATGTCTCTCAGTCCAGCGATTTCCCCTTCTCTCAATGGCTGCGAACTGGCAAAAAATATCTTCAGGCTGGCAGCCATTCATTGCTCACCAAGAGGTACTTCCCAAAAGTAGCCCCTGATGCGTTGGTAGAAGCATTTTTTTCCTTTAGATTGATGGATAATGGGGCACATTTACTAAGGACTTTGCACATTCTTTTATGTGTCGCACACAATCCAGGGCATAGTCGGACTGCGCATCACAGTAAACATGCAAAATACGACAGAAATGTGTCACATGACCTGTGGTAAAGGTGCACTAAAAAATGGTGCAGTGACGGAGCAGTGCAGGGAGCGCCAGAAACGTGAAGAACAGGCGACACAGTTCATGAATCGGGCACCCTCTGCACGCTACTCATGCATCTCCACTGTTTTTAGTAAATGTGCCCAAATCTGTGTTAACTAATATTATGGATAAAGCTTTTGATGCTCTAAAAAGTAGTAAAATCAGATCAGAAGAAGCCGGTTTACCTAAAGCATTGCCGCCTTCTTTGAGTATATGATATCTATACCATCAGATTGTGGTAAAGGTCCCCTGAGTTTTCTGTACAATTTTGTCTCTGACATAAATCCAAGCTGTCGGCATCAAGCTGAGCACTTGGTTGGCAAGCTGTGGGCAGACAGCATCACGTACCTTCTCTAGCAGAACCTGCCTGATTGTGTCAGTGACATTGTCACCGTGACAGTGTGTCATAGATCTCATCTTGGAGATGCTTCTTAGCTATTTGTCGGAAAGGACAGTGTTCTACTTTTCTATCAAATTTTTGAGTCATTATAGCAAATCTATTACTGCAGACAGTGGCGTAACTAGGAGAGACAGGGCCCCCTAGCAGGCTACTGCATGGGCCCCCCCTTCCCAATTAAAAATATACACATAAATATACTCATGTGCACACACAGCATATACACACATACAGTGCCATATGCAACATACTCACATACAGTGTATACAGACACCATATACACATCACAGATACTGCATATATATCACAGTATATGTTATATGCATATTATGCTGGACAATGTGCAGTACAATATAGATATAATGGTGCACATCCTCCATTCTTTATTGTGTCCGGTTGGATGGCGGGGCCCCCTGACACTGCGGGCCCCATAGCGGCTGCAATGGCTGCTACCGCTGTAGTTACGCCCCTGACTGCAGACGTGTCTATAGCTGACTCCTGAACATCCGCTCCTCATTCACACTGAGTTGGAGATTGCTTGTGTGTTTCTAAGCAGTAAGACCCATGTAAGGCTACATTCACACAAACGTATGAGGGACATATATACGGCCTACGCATATACTGCGTATGTGCGTCCCCCATACACGGCAATGGGTGCACGGCGCCATATGTCCTATCTAAATGTCCTATCTTTCCCTGGAATACGGAGCCGCGCGCCATATATTACTATGGAGAGGGGCGGGCAGCGCTCGCCCCCTCCTCTCCCTGGGGTCGATGTATGCCCGCTGTACCACATCATGTGAATGTAGCCTAAGGCTACATTCACACGAAAGTATATACGCCCCCCATACACTTCTCTGGGCTCACGGTCCTGTACGTGCGGCACCGCACCGCTCCGTAGCCCGTAGAAAGATAGGACATGTCCTATCTTTCTACGTAATACGGCACCTTGCGCTGTATATTCCTATGGAGAGGGGCACAGGTGAGCTGCGCTCATCCCCTGCTCCTCTCCGCAGCACCATTGTATGCCGCTGGGCCACGGTACGGCGGGCATACATTGTGTGCATGTAACCTATCACACGGCTCCAATTACAACGGCTGGAGCTCATGCGTGTCCGTCACATGACCAGGGACACATTTCTATCCGCTGAAAGTAGAAATAGAAGCTTTCTATAGCAGGACAGCAAGCAGGGATCTAGAAAATTGTGAGGAATGGATGCTGAAAGTATATTGGAAAATAGTATAACTTTGCCTTACACAAGCCATATTGATTATTTGTAGAAAGTGGACAACTCCTTATACATTTATCACTGATCCACTATTAGATAATAATAATCTTTATTTATATAGCGCCATCAAATCCGGTAGCACTTTACAAATCATAGGGGACACATACATACAAATATAATATTACATTACAGATAACAAACAGTCATATGGAACAATAAGTGAGGGCCCTGCTCGCGAGAGCTTACTTTCTTGAAATGAAAAAAGAAATGTGAACAGAACAAGAAGCAATACACATTAAGAAGTTATACTAAAAAACTAAATGGTAATTACTATTAGATGTAAGGGGTGCATGCCGCTGAGAACTAGTACAGTAAAACAAAGTTGTATGGAGCCGTGGGCAACCAAAAAGTTATGTCTTTGCACTTATAGTTCATTTTCATTTATTTTTTTTCCTATCTCTCTAGCATCAGTTGCGGTATCTATGATATTGTTATCTTACACCAGATGGGGGTCTAATATCCCAGAGCACCAAAAGTGTATCCAGCGTCCCTTTTAGATAAGGAAGGCGGGTTAGAAGCAGAAGACACTATAGGAAGCAAAAAGCGCTTTCCCAACTAAATAATTCCCTATAAAATCCATCTGCTGTGTAAGCAAGACTCGGATATTGGACAGAAGGAAATGATATTAAAAAGCTGCACATCTATCACAAATGATCAGTCCTCTCCAGGAAACCCAGGCCAAGTCGTGCAGCTTCCTGCATATTGTACTTATGTGGATTGGGACAATTTCTTGCTCTGTGGTGAAGAACCAACCATAACAACAATGTAGTATGGTGCAAGTCCTCCAGACGCTGGTCAGCCTCTAATGTGTTATAGCTTTCTACTGGAAAAATTGTCAAGGATATAAACATTGATATTGTTACATTTACTACTACAGGACTCGGCCCTCGTTTTTGCGTTTCTGTATTTTACTCCCCTCATTCCAAAAGCAATAACATTTTTATTTTTCCGTTAACTGAGATGTATATGTTATCTGAGGGACAAATTGTACTTTTTAGTGTTGCCATCAAATATTTCATGCAATGTACTGGAAAGTTGGAAATAATTCCAAGTAAAATTGACAAAAAAACACATTTGGGACATTTTCTTATTGGCTGTCTTTACGGCTTTCAGTCTGCACTCCAAATGATATTTCCCCTTTATTCTTTGGTTGGGTACGATCACGGGGATACCAAATTTATATAGATTTTATAAGGTTTTAGTAGATTTAAAAACTAGAGGTCTTCAAGATTTGGTTTTGTGCATCACATCTGAAGTGATGGGGGATATGGTGGCTTCATGATGGGTGTAGTATGGTCTATATCAGTGATGGCGAACCTATGGCAGAGGTGGCACTCAGAGCCCTTTCTGTGGGCACCCAGGCCTTCACCCCAACACAGAGTTTGCCAGTTAGGACTAAAGGCTTCCTCCTGCAGTCCAAGACAACCCAGGTCGTGCCTTGCTCAGCGCTATTTTAAAGCGACTCCCTTGGCTGCCAGGACTACAGGAGGAGCAAGAAGGTGTGGATAGAGATGGATTATTGTTGAAACTTCTGCTCTGGGTCCCCTGACTTTCCTCTTCAAGGGATCCTGGAGGGAAGCTACAATGCAAATTTCTCTGTCATCTTTCTATTGTATTGATGAAATGAGAACGCCAATACGGTTAAAACCTGTGATACAGCAGGGATTAATAAGGTACTACTTAAATTGTCATGTTGGCACTTTACAACATATAAGTGGGTCTTGGTTGTAGCTTGGGCACTCGGTCTCCAAAAGGTTCGCCATCATTGGTCTATATTATCTACATGCCAAGTTTAGGGGAAAAGATTAACTAAAATTATGGGGGGGGGGGGGGGGGGGGGGAATTCTATTATTGGAACCTTTTTGTAGGTAAAATATTAGCTATAAAATCACAATGTGTAACAAATTCTGTTTCCTTCAACCAAAAAATGTCAAAATGTAATTTATTTCAAAAGTAAAAAAAAAAAAAACCTAAAAAATAAAATGTCCAAAGTATTCACAAATATACGTTCAACACACAGGGAGCTGGAAAAACAGACTGTGGTTTAAATCTATAGAGAACGGCCCTTGTCTGTAGTGGTCACTGCTTAGAGCCTCTTCTAGGAAGAGAGGTGACATCTGGAAGTCAATTTGAAAAATATCGATTAGAATGGCATTGAAGGCGTTAAAGTCACCCCACAATGTCACGGTAATAGAATCAGCTTATTGGGCCTTTTACATTGTAGAGAAGGGTTTTTGGCTAATTAACTCAGACGACAATAGAATATGGAGCCAAAGCTTGTGAAACCTGGCTTCAAAATAGATAAAATGTTTCCCACGTCGATTACCGTATTTTTCGGACTATAAGGCGCACAAAAAGTCCTTCGATTCTCTCAGAAATCAAAAGGTGTGCCTTTTAGTCCAGTGCGCCTTACATATTAACCATACTTACAGACAACAGCAGCCTCGAACAGTGCACAGGTCTGCCACCTGCTGGTCATTCATCCTTATATAGGGCGCACCTGATTATATGACATTTTAGCAGGCATTTATTGATGGTGCTCCGTATAATCCAGTGCGCCTCGTAGTCCAAAAAAATACAGTAATTTCCCCAGATTTTAACCCATTATACTACCAGCCACTCATGTAGGATATGAAATGTCCTTTCTAGAATTCCCTCTTCATCTGTAATGTCCCCAGTTTACTTATTTAAAAAAAAATATTCTCCAAAGTCATATGAAAATGAGTCATATTTTGCCTGAAAAGAGTCAAGTTTAGGGTCTGGGGGGGAGAGGGTCACTTCTAGTGTCATGTTAAAGGGTGCAAGGTAAGTTATAACACACAATTATATTGTCATGCAAATGCTTGGAGAAAGCAGAAAAGCCATATGTGCACTGCAGGTGTAATGGGCTTCTGCAACCTGTCCTTAGTGGAAATGAGGTCCCTAGTTCCAATTAAACACAAGATCAACAAATAAGATAAAGAGAAGAAATTCTCATCTTTAAATATAACACCATGTTTCTATAGACACAAACATCATGGAGTCTGAAGTGACTCCCATTGCAGCCTCTAAATGCAACTCATCTCAGTTAAACTACAACTCATGACTTTGGAGGAGGAGACTTTAAATGTAATCAGCCTTTTATTTATATAAAGGGGTTTGCCCATGAAAAAGTTCTCACGTTTTAATCCCCTAGTGATATTTATACAATAAAGATCAGTTTTGACTTCTTACTTTACAATTTTACCTAGTTTTATTGTTGTTTTACCTCTTATCATTTAGTGATGGTCACTGTAAGATTCCAGAGTGTGGACGTGGACTCTCTAGAGGTATCATGAAGTGTCTGCATAGTGTTAGAAGCTGTGTGCTGACAATGTGCTTAGATTGTCTGGGTTACAAGGTTAACCTACACTTTTATTTAGCTTCTGAACATTGATCTGTCTCATCTCTCCATTTCTGTCTGTCAGATACTAGTACAGAGTACCGAGAAGACACAATAACACACTCCGCTCTGCTGCCTCACGTAATCAATAACAGTCAGCCCAGTTATGCTCCCCTCAGAGTTTTCCGTGGTGAAAATAGGGGCCTCCGCTTCAAACTGTTCCATATATTTGCACCCCCAAATATAAAATATATCAGGTTTATGTAACAAAACCAATAGGTCGGAATGTGTGATAAAGCATAAAATCTGATTTGCACCCTGAATAGGTAGATCATAGCTGCAAAAAAAAACACTGGACTCATAGGAGATCTATACACAAACTGTCCACAAAAAAAAACACTGGACTCATAGGAGATCTATACACAAACTGTCCACTGAGGCCAGTCATTTGTATAGAGGCCAGTGATTGGCCATATTTAACAGCTGATTTCAGGCCTAGAGTAATGTTCAAACAGAAGGGTCATGTTAGTATATCATGATACACATATTTGTATTATAGTAGCTCTGTATTTAAACTGGACAACCCTTTTATGCTTTTTCTTATTTCAGTCTCCCATCCAGAGAGAGTGTATACAAATACAACACAAGTAGCATAATCTTTGTTGTACCCAAAACAAGCACCTATAAGTATTTTTTTGTGTAAGAGTACTGATAACATCAGTCCATGTAAGTGATGTTTGGGCTGTACACACCGGCAGTATGTGCGGTCTCCAATACAAGCGGCTCACATGGGGTGTTTTCTATCCACAAGTAATTTGAGTTGTGGCTTTAGAGTAATCTTTTAATTCTCATACATAACACTGTTTTTTTTATTTGTTTTTCTGGAAGGCTTAATTCACATTGGCAGCTTTGAACCATTTCTTAAAGTCGAATGACCCTGAAAAAGTGAATGTACATGGGAGCAAATAGGAAGCATTTTACCATAAAGGATGGTGTAAAGTGTACTTTTTCTTTGGATAAGGAGTCTTATATCTTCTAAATGTTAAACATGCCCTGTTGGTACTTCTAGAAGGAACTTTACTTTTTTCAAAAGTATTTCCAAGACTATTTCTAAAGATATCAGATCTTAAAGGGAACCTGTCACCAGGAGACCCATTTTTAGCACTCCCCAGTCCCCACAGAGCATAGTACATATACTGCCAAGTGGTGTTTTTGTATAAAAATAGGTTTTACAGAAAAAAATATATGTTATATTGTACCTCTCATTAGCATCTGCTGTGTGACTAGGCAGTTGCCAATTGGGAGGGACTGAAAGGAGCAGTCCCCCCCCCCACCCTTGGGAAACATGTGACCATTTAAATATATGAATAACTTCCCACACTCGGATGGCTGTAGAGGAGCAGGGGGGGCGCTAAGCCCAGTGATGGTGTTTTCATTATTTGAAAAGGTCACATGGAGGAAGCTGTTTCCCAAGGGTGGGGGGAACTGCTCTTTCCAGCTCCTCCCAAAAGCAACTGCCTAGTCACACAGCAGATGCTAATGAAAGGTACAATATAACTTTTTTTCTGTAAACCAATTTTTAATACAAAAACACTTGGCAGTGTATGTGCTATGCTCTGTGGGGACTGGGGGAGTGCTAAAAATGGGTCTCCTGGTGACAGGTTCCCTTTAAGAGATCTGTCTTGCTGCCTCTTTAGACCAATGGATGATTCTAGATTTAAGGAAAAAATCTATGGCAAATCTGCATATAACAGATGTTGATTTGGTCTGCATAAATAATCTGCATCAGACTTATTCCTTTGTGTACATAGCCTTGTTAGTAAGGTTTTGTTTCCACTATACCCTTAATGATAAAGGGCACCCTTCCCTCATATCCTCCCCCCAAATTTATTTATTTATTTTCTTTATACTGTCCCTTGGTGTCAGCCCTGGCCTGACCAGTCTGTCCTGAACGCAGCTTGTCTACGACTGTCTGACCTCTGGAGTCTCTTCTAGCAGCAAAGTTCCTGTACAGGGGTTATGGGGTGAAAACTTAGGGTCACATCCTTGGGTTAGCCCAGAGAGCACAAGCCAATGTTCACTCTAATGGCTTTGTATGTTTGTGTGTGTAATGATGCTTTATGATGTTTGTGGTTGAACTTTGCTTGATCAGATGGAAATACCCTGTAGCTTTAGTTCTGTCTGGATTTTTCAAGTAAAAATGTCACTTTAACATGAATTGTACAATATTTGTGTTTGTCAGAAAACATTGTTCCTGTGCACGTGTCTTGTAGTATGCTTTTATTGTCTAGAGGATTCCAGTATGTTCAGGATTGTCACTATGGATATTGCGAGATATCCCACAGTTTTTTTTTCTTCGGTGGAATACCTCATTAGAGGATATCTACCACCAGGATCAAGGATTGTAAACTTAGTGCACTGACATACTGATGTGATCCTCCTCTAGCAGGATCTAGTCTTCTTTAACCCCCATCGCAAACACTCAGATTGCCACTGGTGCTAGCCACCACATGGGTGCCACCATCTTTGTTGGGATCGTCACTCCCCCAAATGTCATCACGGAGCCTGTCACTGGCTGTATATGTGCAAATGTGGTGACAGGTTCCCTTTAAGGGGGGAATTCTAGCAATTTTTCCATTATTCATATAGGCATAAGAATGGTGGGTGGTCTGACACTTGGCACCCCACAATAAGGACTGTTTCACTTCACAGGATTATAATGCCATGATCACTTTTTATAGTGCAATCTCATTCAAATGAACAGGGCTGAAAAAATAGCCGGTATACAATGCATTAGATACGATCTGGAATTTTTCTACATTGGTCTAAAAGAAGGATTGGATTAGAAGTTCTTTCAAATAGTCTTCATGATTCTTCCTCCCGTGACTCTAGTGAGTATGACCTGGCACAGCACACTCTCTGCGATCCTGCTCTTATAAGTTGTCAAAGGAAGGTCAATCTTCTTTTTCCATTTCCTTCGATGTACAAATCACTATTATATATGACCCTTCTGTATGTTTGTGCGGGATAAAGAACAAAAGCCATAAAGAAAACAATGCTGTATTGTATGGTGACCTTCCTTCAATCACTAGTCTTCTTTCAGGGATGCAAATTTTTTGTGCAAATGAAACTTTATAATAGAGCATTTCTGACCCTGTGGTGATGCACACTTCAAGAGATGGATACTACAATAATATTTAATAACACAAAAATGTTTGAATTTGACACCTACCCTTAGCTGGCAATGGATGGCTTAACCCCCCTACCCTCCTCCTCCCCCCCCAAAAAAAATGCAGGCATGTTTATGTACCATATTTTTTGGACTATAAGGAGCACAATCTATAAATGCCTGCTAAAACGTCTAGGTTCATATATAAGGCGCACCGGAGTATAAGAATGAATGACCAGCAGGTGGCAGACCTGTGCACAGCTCAAGGCAGCTGTTGTCTGTAAGTACAAAGTCAAAGGATTTTTTGTGCGCCTTATAGTCCGAAAAATACGATACTATAGTGGCAGAGGAAATGAGGATCAAATTGAACAGAGGGGAGACGGCGCAATAGTCGGGGCTCTATATGAATAAATAGTATGGCATAGGTGTCGCTGCTGGTATAATATGAGCCGCCCGAGTTCATAAAAGTGTATAACACAATAGAAGACAAAATAACAATATCTGCGCTGACTGTGACTACTGATGCAAACAATGATATATTCAGTGAAGGATGTATGGCTGAGTGGGTACTGCCGTGATTAAAAAACAGTCTTCAGATTGAGGAGGTGATGATGATCAGAAGTTTCTCCTCAGTGGAATAGTCCCACAAGGATAGTAGGTATCCAATGTTTTTAGTAGATGCTTTTTGTGAGCCAAGTTTGAAGTCAGTCAAGAGCAGAGGCGATTCAGCGGGGAGCCCGCCGGTGGCTCGGCCACGATGAGTCGGAAGTGAATAGTGACGTCACTCTAAGTTACGGATGGAGTGGTGGGACATAGGTGAACACGCACCGAACACGTTTTCAACAGCGTTTTTAATCAGGTCAGTTACCCATTCAGCCAATACATCTCTTCACTTCATATATCATTGTTTGCATCAGTAGTCACAGTCAGCGCTGGTATATTGTTATTTTGGAAAGGAGGATCAGTTTCATACATAAGATACAAAACAAAGCAGAGATATGGTGGTAGTATGTATTCAGCAGTAAGTAAGTGTAATATTATTCCACATAATCGTCAGTCTGCTCTTTGAGTGGAAGAGTAATTCCACTCCTTTTTTCTTGTCCACAGCTTGAGAATGAGGAAGACTCCTCGGAAACTCCAGCTGTAGAACAGCCGTCAACGTCGACACAAGCATCTCAAGCGTGCCAGACTACTGCCGCGTCTGCAGATACATCTCCTCCACCCTACAGCAGCATCGTCGTGGACAGTGGGGTGGACGCCGGTAGGTAGAGTCAGATTTTCTGATGATTGCTTTAGATCGGGTGAAGTTATGTTTCTGCTGAATTTTACTACATTGACTACATTATAATATTTGATATATATTAAATGGACTGACAATGTATCCTGTAAGTATGCAATAGCTTATGGCTGGTTAATTTGAGTTATAAACCATGTCTGTATTGATGCTGGTATCTCCCATGGATGTCTGTATGGCCCATTATTAGTGAGCAGTGGATTGTCAGAAATGGCCTAATGACACAGAAATAATTCTAGCATGGCCCGTCTAGATGGCCTCCCCATTAATTTATGAACAGAGGGCTCTTTAGTTCTGGCTGGTCTCTTCCAAGAAGACCAGATAATGGGTGTATTCACTGGATGTAGATGGCACTGTTTGTTTAGTGGGCACAATAATAATAGAAGAGTGCCTACATTGTTTCTTATCTTGGCACCATTCAGCATTTCATTTTATTATAGCCTTTAATAGTGTTTAAGAACTGGTCGTCCAGCTACATCTTCCCTTTCACCATCAGAACTTCATAAGATCTCTCATAAGACTTTTATTGATGCCGTAGGTCATCTTTACATGATTTTCAGGAATGGATTTCTGTTTTTATGAATCTCCTTTATCTTTTGTTGTAATAAAATGACCTTTAGTTTTTTTGTTTTGTTTTGATAGAAGCACAAAATGAATTCTACCCTGTACCACCTCCCTATAGCGTTGCAACCACTCTACCAACATATGACGAAGCAGAGAAGGCTAAGGCTGCAGCCATGGCTGCTGCTGCGGCCGAGGCTGCACAGAGGGTAAGTTTTACTTTTGTTTTTTATATTTTGTCTCATAAAATAGAATAACAGAAAATTGTTATTTTCATCTAAACTGTGAAACAATAGTCAGTTCTTGGAGTGGAGTTGAGAACAGACTTGTATTCCTATGTACTCCTTGCATTATAACATGTCATACTATTCTTTCCATAAAAAGCCTTGCTAGCCCCTGTAAACATGAATAGGGTCCTTCTGTGGCCATTACATGACCGGTCCAGTGTATGACCAATGGTGGACAGCATCATGGCTTCCATATTAGACAGAAGTTGTGATTGTAGTGTGAATAAAGCATACAGTCATCAGATCCTACGGCAGCTGATACATAGGGCAGGGGTAGTAGTAGTTTCCCTCTTGCTTGTTAAAGAAAGTTCACAACATTGGGACCTGTAATGGCCACCATCTTCTGATGTCAGTTCTGGAAATATGAGCAGTGAGTCACCATAACCAAAAACAACTACAAAGGACTCTAGGACTTAATAAACAACACTTCTTTACATAGAATTCCCATTCATTACAACATAACCTTTTTTCCAACTCCATTGACGTGTTCAGGCTTCTCTATTGGAGCATTAAGATGTTATATACCGCAACCATCAATTATGGATGACGAATGCTCTCAGTCAGTGCTGAGTGTAAACTGTTTGGGAAGTATTTATGTAATGTATCGTCTGTATAGCTGGCACACCCTAGCAAGGTATTTTCTGAGAAAAACAATCCTTAATTAGGATTCTATTATGCATGGAGCCATTGGCGCAGGGTTGACTCCGATACAGGTTACATAAAGAGTTGCCCAGTAGTGTCACAAACCAATATTAACATAACACCCATTCATGAACAGAGACCATCAAATGCAAAACTTAGAGGAGATCTACCATCAAAATCCATCATGATCAACCAGGGACACTTGCTTGTAGGTTCAGGCACTGTAATTGTGGTAATCTTCATAAATTTGTTATCCATGATCAAATCAAATTATGCAAATGAGCCAGAAGGGGGTAGTTATCAAACCCCCTCCATGTTGTAGCTTCACAGGCTGTTGCAGTGTAGAAAGAGCACTTCCCCGTCCCCCCAACTGTGAGCTGAAACTTACGTCAGGCAGATAGAGGGGAAGTGCTGGAAAAGTATGGGGTGTGTAATAACCTGTACAGAGGGGTTGTGGTGACGCACCCACAGAGCCCTTCCGGCTCATTAGCATAATTATAAAAGTTGATTTTGGAAGGAAGGAGGCCATATATATCAAATATAAGAAGATTTTCACAGTCCCTGGATCTATGAGCAAGTGGCTCATACTTAATTTTGATGGAAGATTTCCTTTAAGAAATTTTTACCAGATTTCCCAAAAATGTAATACGGGGAATGAGTTGGAAAAAAATGGAAGAACAAAACATAATTCAATTGGTTACCTTTTCAGTCACCCACTACTTTAGCATGCCTCCTTACTTTCAAGTGGTGATCATATGATCCTGGTCACATGCTGTACAAGCTGGGATCATCACTGAGGTCATTGATTGACTGCAGGAGCTACAATCCTGTAGGGGCATGAATTTTACAGACATTAAGAAACCTATAGGGAATTTATCATTAAATCCACTAACCTGCAAAAACAGTCTAGATATTTTATCCAGTCCTTCTGAATCTTGCTTTTGATGGCAGGGGTGCAGTAAGGTCTTCCCAATGATGTCATGAGCAGAAGTTTTCTCTAAAGTTTTAAAGACCAAAATATTGGCAAAGTTCCTATGGACAGTGTCAAAGTAACCAGAAAACACACTCAACAGTGGCATTTAAAGGGGTTGTCTGTTTCATTCTGTTGGTCCCAGGTGTTATGAAAATGACCAACAGGGTATACTTGCCCCTTTTTAATGCTCTGGTGCAGCGTGGCCCCACACGTTACTGAGGAGACTCTGTATACAGAAGCCATTGGTGGGTGACGGGCGGCACCACACTGCATCAGAGTGCTGGAGAGAGGGGAGTATATCATGTGTTGAGTTTTCAGATCACTTGGTTCTAGTAGTAAAAAACAATATCCTGGGAATCCCCTATAATATATAGAAGATTGATATTTACACTGTAAATTCTATTCTACATTTCTGTTCTCTGGGTCTTCACATCAAGGGCAGTACAAAACTGATGTTACCCTTTAGTGCAGTTTATGGAAGATCTTTAATGGACAAATACCAATTTTTGTTACAGTATCTTCCTTGTTATTGTCCTTGTTTCTTGGCAAAAAAAACCCCCACTGCAATGAAAGTAACAGATCTTTAAGTACCCAAATAGATAGCGGAGCTTGGAAGCGTTATCCACTTTTATGTGCGTGTTCTCTTCCAGCCGCTCTTGACTCAATTGTGGTTGTAGAGCACATTACTCCAGTTTGTTATCTGGTAATGTTGTTTTATGCCATGTGAGAGAGCAGTACTTAGAGCTATCTTATTCTATGAGCCCATTTCGGCACACAGGGAGTTGTTCTCGACAGTTTTGGTCTGTCAGCCCGGCTCAATTACACAGTATGAAATAGTTTTCTCTTGTGTGAGATAAAGGCAAAGCTGCCTGATGAGTTGCTGTACGTAAGCGCTCTTACCATGCAAAATGAAAGCCACAAGGTAGATCTTCTTTTGTCTTAGTGTCTCTATTTAACACTTTTCTCTGGTTATGCGCTCTCTGGACAGGATTGTTACAAGGGCACAAAAAAGAAATGCACATGTACTTTTATTATATTCTGCTAAAAACCTGAGGTTTTACTATTCTACGGTCCTGTTTATTTCATTCCCTAAGAAGTTCTGTGTTAGAGTATACACGCAAGTGTCCCTGTTGTGTATAATCTCTGTGTTATCTATGATACCAGATCTAACATTTAATTTTTTAGTGATGGCTGCCATTTTTTAAAAACAGCGTTACCATCAAATTTACACCCGATCGCGAAGGCGATGATGTGAGTAGAGCAGGAGAGTGGCTCATTGTCCTATAGCAGGGCAGCTGATGTGTAGAGCAGGGAGAGCTGAGCCATTGTCCATAGAGGCAGCTGTCTAGAGCAGGAGAAGCTGAGCACATTAGCTGAGCAAGTGTCCATAGAGGCAGCATGCTGTAGAGGGAGGAGAAGCTGAGCACATTGTCATAGAGGGGCAGTGCTGTAGAGCAGGAGAAGCTGAGCACATTGTCCATAGAGGCAGAATGCTGTAAGGCAGGAGAAGCTGAGCACCATTGTCCATAGAGGCAGCATGCTGTAGAGCAGGAGAAGCTGAGCACATTGTCCATAGAGGCAGCATGCTGTAGAGCAGGAGAAGCTGAGCACATTGTCCATAGAGGCAGTGGAATAGCTGCTAGGCAGGCTTTTAGAGCAAGAGTGAGCACATTGTCCATAGAGCGCATGCTGTAGAGCAGGAGAAGCTGAAGCACACGTGTCCATAGAGGGCAGATGCTGTAGACGAGAAGATGAAGTGCCTGAGCACGTGTGGAGGAGTAATTGTCATAGAGGAGCATAGCTGTATAGCTAGAGAAGTCTTAGACATTGTCCATAGAGGCAGTATGCTGTAGAGCAGGAGAAGCTGCAGCAATGGTAACTAGAGGCAGGAATGTTGTAGAGCGGAGAGGGAAGCTTGAGCACATGTCCATAAGAGGCAGTCATGTGTGAGCAGAGAGAGAATGCTGAGAACTTGTCCATAGAGGCAGCATGCTGTAGAGCAGGAGAAGCTGAGCACATGTCCCATAGATGCAGCATGTCTGTTAAGAGCAGGAGAAGCCTGGATAAGCACATTTCCCATAGGAGAGCAGTGGAGCTGTAGACCAGGGAAGCCTGAGCACAAGTCCATAGAGGCATGCTGTAGACAGGGACGCATGAGAAGCTGAGCACATTGTCACATAGAGCAGAGCTGTAGAGCAGGAGAAGTGAGCACAATGTCCTAGAGGCAGATGCTGTCAGAGCAGGAGAAGTTGCGCACATTGTCCATAGAGGGCACATTCTGTAGATGCAGAAGCCTGAGGCCATTGTTCCATAGAGGCGAGCATGTAGAAGCACTGGGATATGTCTGAGCACATGAGCCACATTGTACTATCGAGGCAAGAATGTTTGATAGGAAGCAGAGAGAAGCTGAGCACAGTGGCACGAGACGCAGCATGCTGTAGAGCAGGAGAAGCTGAGCACATTGTCCATAGAGGCAGCATGCTGTAGAGCAGGAGAAGCTGAGCACATTGTCCATAGAGGCAGAATGCTGTAGAGCAGGAGAAGCTGAGCACGAAAGCTGAAGCACATTGATCATTGAGGGCAGCTTGCTGTAGAGAGTGAGAAGCCTGGAAAGCACATATGTCCTAAGGCAGCAGAATGCTCGTTAGAGGGAGAAGCTGAGCACATTGTCCACGAGGCCGCACAGCATGTACCAGAGCAGGAGAAGAAGCTGAAGAGGAGCTGAGACATTGTCCATAGAGCAGCATGCTGTAGAGCAGGAGAAGCTGGCACATTGTCTTAGAGGCAGCATGCTGTAGACAGGAGAAAGCGTGCACATTGTCCATAGAGGCAGAATGCTGTAGAGCAGGAGAAGCTGAGCACATTGTCCATAGAGGCAGCATGTACCAGAGCAGGGGAATCTGAGCATTTAGGACACTTTGTATCATCGACAGGAAGAATGTTATAGAACAGAATAAACTGAGCAGATTGTATTTAATGTCTTCCGGCAGTATATAACAGAGCAAAGGAGCTGGGCAGTTTGTAAATGGTATCCCATATGTTGGCAGCATGTTATAAGATAAGAGGACTGGAATATAGTTATGTGGTAAAAGTTTTATATAGTGTTTTATACACTGAAATCTCTGCACTTTCTATGCTGTCAAGTCATGGGGTAGTCATATCGATACAGCCCTCCAATAGTCCATGTGATACAGAGATAGCTGCCAGTTGCTAAGGATTTACTTCCTGACTTCTCGGCATTGAAAGTGCATGGATATCATGGGTAAATTACAAGTTACAAAGCGGAATATTAAAGGGGTTGGCCACTTTTCAATAACTTCCAATATACATGTCTCTGCATGTATATGTACCTTTAGCTCCTTTAAAAGCTGCAGCCTTCCCTTGCGTTCACCATGCTTCCCTCTGCTTACACACACAACTGCCTTCTCTCTCACTGGGCTGTCCTCATGGCGTCATCTGCTGTGTGCAAGCTTTTCACTGAGCCTTTACACTGATAAAGCCAGGAAGAGGGGAGGGAGAGGGAGCATGATGAGTCATAACTCTCCTGCTACAGCTCCTCCTATCAAGCAGAGCTTCAAAATGCAAAGAAAGAAACATGGAGAGAGTCTGTGCACAGTACACAAGTAAGAGTGACCAACCCCTTTAATCAGCTCAACTCCTTCTGCTTTATGACATGCTGCCTGCAGATTGGACTGACTAACGTTAAAGTCCACTTATACATTAGATGAAAATGTAATGTGTGCTAAGAGTAAATGGGAATGGATATTCCCAGGAAAGCACATTCCAGATAATTTTCCCCAAAGTATACAACATATAAAGTGCAGACAAATTGATGGTCTGCCAGTATATGTGTATGGATACGCTTAGTGTATATGTCGGGTGGTTTCCTGACATATACAGAGGGTATCACATAAACTAGATGTGAACCTCACCTTACAAGGGGCAATGAGGAACCAAAAAGCTAACATTATTTATACTACAATAAAATCACAATCATTCTCATGACCACAGAGAATGGGAAGGTTGGTGCGAGTCTGGACTCTCTCTATTCACCTTGGGGATTTCTATAACAATAAGCTTGGCTGTTCTCTCAAGTCATATCAGTTAATGGAGAGGACCTTGCTAATGACATTAGCCACTTACATATATACCAAAGTGTCTGTAATCCCTTTTTCATAAACCTATTCATGTTGTGACCACTTAGCTTGTTCTCTTACCAGGCCATCTTTCTACAAGAAAAGGCACAGGGTCAGTGTGACTCTTAATATATGTGGCCAATTCACAAGAAGTCTGACCCAACCCTGTGATTCCTTCATGACTGTGTAAGGACCCCTTGGAGTAAATTGTACTCACTTTTTCTATTACCCCATTGTGTAATGATATTATCTTCCATATTTCATGCATTTTGTACTATATTTGTAAATAATAATTTGTATTTATATAGCAAGTTTATTGAGTAATACAATCATTAAAAACATCTAAAAAGCTATATTAAAGCTGGACAAAATACAAGAAACCTCACTCTTAGGTCATAATATCCATACATAAATATAGACGCTAAATATAGATGCTAAATCAGCTCTGTTAGCAATGAGACAATATAAATGAATATCATCAAAAATAGTGGTGGAGTAAAAGTTGCATAACTAGCAATAAGTTACATAACACACAGACTATGTAACTATTTGCTACTTATGCTACTTTCGCTCCACCATTATTTTTGATATCATTCATTTATATTGTCTAATTGCTACCGGAGCTCGTTTAGCATACCACAGTCTATATATGTATGTATATTATACCCCGAGAGTTAGCTTTCTTGTATTTTGTCAAGCTTTTATATAGCTTTTTAGATGTTTTAAATGATTGCACTTACAATGCAATGTTACTTGAACCATATGCACATCTTTTTTTCTTTTTTGTTATTTCATATATTTTCGATGTGCGGTTTTCTACACGTTACACAAATTGAGTCCTTTTCTATGTGGCTAACTTTACTTATATAGCGCCATCATATTCTGTAGCAGTGAAGTTACATTCCATGTCTTTAGTGGTTTCTGAGATTATTTCATGTAACATTTGCTTCTGAAATGTTAAGGACTGTCTTGGGAATTGCACCGTTGCTTTGTGCACTGCCTTAATTTCTGCATCTCCTTCAGTATAACTTCTAACTACTTCTCAAATTTTCTATGGAGCCTATAAGTAGTGCAATAATGATGACAATGTGATGGCTGGTAAACTGTTTGCCTCCCTCTAGGTCATTGACCTCACTGCTTCAGTTCTTTTGTCTTGTGTCTTTGTTTTACATGCTAAGCACGGCCAAATTAGAGAGTCTAGAAGTCTCTTTGATGAAATATTCCTCAGTCCTTCAGAGGTATGGAACAATTTCAGACTTTGATATGAATGTCTTTCATGCTGAGATGTGAACTTTCTGCCTGTTTCCATCTGTTTTTATTAAACGCTTGGATCATGAATTGTCCGCCATAGATTGCATGGTCATGATTTCTTATGTCTTACTGCTCTGTTCTCTATAGCTGGTTATACACATCAGATGGGCATTGGTCAAATCCACTAATTTTGAGTCTTGTTGAAGCTGGCAACAGCTATTGGCTAGAACAACTATCTAGAGTGTGTGGCCAGCTGTGTTCATCGTCTTACCTCCATGTTTGATTAAGACGTGGGACACAATGGTGAAGATGGCGTGAAGAATGCATCCTTCTCTATGAAAAGCACATGTTTCGTATTGTCCTGAACGATATCCTAAATGGGCCTTGTATTATGAGATTTGAGAGCCAGACTGTCCATGAGTGGATCTTTTGACAATGACAAGTGCTCAATTTAATATAAAACTATTTCTCACATGTTGGAAAATCTTGCAACGACCTGATTCCTCCGTTTTATCATTGTTATGACAAAAAAACAAAAAACCTTCCACTAAAAGTGATCTGGGTATAAACAACAGCATTGATTCATGAATGGTAAAGCATTACATTACCGTATTTTTTGGACTATAAGGCGCACAAAAAATCCTTTGACTTTCTCAGAAATCAAAGGTGCGCCTTATAGTCCAGCGCGCCTTATATTTGAACCGTACTTATGGACAACAGCTGCCTTGAACTGTGCCCAGGTCTGCCACCTGCTGGTCATTCATCCTTATAATCAGGTGCGCCTTATAGTCCGAAAAATACGGTACTATTCAGATAATAATGTAATGCTTTACCATTCTGGATAAAAAAAACCTTGACTGGAAAGCATGCATCTGGGTTCCTCTATTACTAATGTGTCACTCTAGTAAAAACTATAACATTAAACCTGGTATCATGATATCTGCGGCTGCGGCTGTATATAATCCAGTTGCTGGAAAATTGTCTTTTTGAATCAGTTGTAAATTAAACTTGCATGTCCTACCATACCAGCAGTAATGTCCTGCTGCCATTCTCCTGTTATTGTTCACCACTACACACATGGCACGTAACTGCATTAAAGCAGCTTTGTTTGCATCAGACGACCCATTTGACCTGTTTAGGATCTCTCCAGAATCGGCTGCTTTTCTCTTGGTCCTCATATGGCCTCCTGCTTTCCACACCCTGTAAATAGAGAAACTGCTAAATAGAGACGATCCAAGGTTAAGTGTAACTACAGTGGGTACGGGAATTCACACCCCTTTAAATTTTTCATTCTTTGTTTTAATGCAGCCAATTGGTAAGATCAAAAAAAGAAAGTTTTTTTTTTTTAATTTGCTCATTAATGGTCACTCTGTACCCAATGTTGACAGATATTTTTGCTAATTTATTAGTTGTGAAAAACTGAAATATGACATGGTCATCAGTATTCAGACCCTTTGCTCAGTATTGAGTAGAAGCACCTTTTGAGCTAGTACAGCCGTGAGTCGTCCTGGGAATGATTCAACAAGTTTTTTCACACCTGGATATGGGGATTCTTCCTTGCAGATCCTCTCCAATTCCCTCAGTTTGGCTGGTGAACATTGATGGAAGCCATTTTCAAGTCTCTCCAGAGATGCTCGATTGGGTTTAGGTCATGGCTGGCATGGTTGGGCCTATCAAGAATGTTCTCAGAGTTGTTCTGAAGCCACTGCTTTGTTATTTTAGCTGTGTGCTTACAGTTATTGTCCAGAGCAAAGGTCTAGAGCCCTCTGGAAAAGGTTTTCATCCAGGATTTCTCTGTAATTGGCCACATTCATCTTTTCTTCAGTTACAACCAGTGGTCCTGTCCCTGACCCCATAGCATGATACTGCCACCACCATGTGTCACTCTTGGTGTTGTATTTGGCAGATGATGAGCAGTGCCTGGGTTTCTCCACACATACTGCTTAGAATTACCACCAAAAAATTCAATATTTGTCTCATCAGACCAGAGAATCTTATTTGGTCTTATAGTCTGGGAGTCCTTCATTTGTATTTTTGCAAACTGTATGTGAGCTTTCATACGTCTTGCACTGAGGAAAGGCTACTGTCTGCACACTCTCCCATAAATTCCAGACTGGTGGAGGCTGCAGTGATAGTTGACTTTGTGGAACTTTCTCCCATTTCCCTACTGTATCTCTTTAGCTCAGCCACAGTGATCTTGAGGTTCTTCTTTTCTCTCACTAAAGCTTGTCTCCCACAATTGCTTAGTTTGTCTGGACGGCGAGGTCGAGGAAGAGTTGTGGTTGTCCCAAATACTTAGGGTGCGATCACACGTTCTGCTAGTTCTGCATTTGAAAACAAGCAAACGGGGACGGGCCTCGGTAGCCAGAACCTTGTGTGTAGAAACACATATGCTATCGGACCAAGGCCTGCCCTGTACCCTAGCACTGCATTTGAAAACGCAGTGTTAGCGGTACTTGTGACCTCACCTTTATGGCCATGTGATATTTTAGATCTTCCTGTTTAATAGATTAGCAAAAATATCTACATTTCTGTTTTTTGTATGCAGAGTGTACATTAATGAGCAAGAATTAGAACCTTTTTAATCTTACAAATTGTCTGCGATTAAGAGTGAAAAATTTAAAGGGGTCTGAATACCAAATACTTATGCTTGGTAGAAAGAAAATGTGCCCCTCACCCCCAAAAAGAAACCACAGCATTTATTTATAATAAAAATGTAATAAGTGTTTCCCTGGTCTGTACCTGTTCTGTAGTTCTGTAGAATACACTGAGAATCACTACAAGAGTATCATCTAGTTTTAAGTGTGCCCCAAACACTCATGTGACATGTAAGCCGGAAGAATTACCCTGCGCGCGAAATAGCCCACACTTTTGCATTCATGAGGTCCTGCATACCCCTCTTGCCCTCAACAGTTGTTTAACCTTTTATGTGAGTATGACTTTTAAACAAGGAAAAAACTTCTATGGTAAGTGCCATGTCATCCTTCTATTAACTATTCTGCTATTATACAAGAATACCAAGCATTAAATAGCGGCCACTGCTTTTTTTTTTTTTTAATTTTTGTTTTGTTACGATATTTAGCAATTAGTTCAGGTCAGTAAATCGTGGTGACAGATTCCCCTTAACGTTTTCACGACCGGTCAATCTAAATTACAGGCGGACCCCTACTTAAGGACACCCGACTTACAGAAACACCTCTTTGCCCACTGTGACCTCTGGTGAAGCTCTCTGGATACTTTAGTCCCAGGCTGCAGTGATCAGCTGTAAGGTGTCTTTAATGAAGCAACCCCTCATCGCTCCTGGAGATGAAAGGAGCAAACGGTCGCAGATGTCCGTTCTGCTCCATTCATCTCTATGGAGATGACGGAGATTGTTGAGTGCGGCGCAAAATCATTAACATGTTGGACATCACCGTGTTCCAATCTATAAAATATTAGAACGATTATTCCCAGTGGTGAACCCCGTAACTGAAAATAGCACCTAAATGTCTGAATCGACACTTTTTTGCCTTTTTGTATTGCTTTTAAAATGGTATCAATGAAAACCTCATCCCATTCCCAAAAATGACACCCAACACATCTCTGTACACTGAGTTATGGTGACACAAGGTTTTTTTTTTTTTTTAAAGATTAAAAAACAACTAAACTATATGAATTTGGTATCTCTACGATCATACTGATCCAAAGAATAAAGGAGAGGTGTCATTTCGACCGAAAGCCTTAAAATCATTTTAATGGTGCCTCTACAAAATACAATCCTACAATACCTTTGTAAACTGGAAAAAATAATAAAAGAATGACAGCTTGTGGAAAGAGTTTCCATTTATAGCTTTTCATTCTTTTCATTGTGGGCAGCTTTGTCACTGATATCTCTGTTACCGAAAACTAGTAATGAGTTTGTCTCCATTGTGGTGCAGCTAAAACCACTAAGTGGGCTGCTGAATGTGGGGGATTTCTAATGGCTGCAGATGTTCCATTGCTTTTAGCCTTTGCACTGCAGAGAGTGAAAGCAGAGAGTGAAAGTGGTGGTAACAAACTGCAGTAGATACTAAAATCCTTTTTTTTTTTTTTTTTAAATTTGTTTTTTTGCAGCATTTGTACATTGTAGTGTATTGACATCCAGAAAGTTCAGGATGGAAATTCTGCAGCAAGTACATCTCATGGCAACCCAGATAAATTTTGTTGCTTCTGTTTAACCAAACCAAATCATAAATGCAAATACAGGCAGTCCCCGACTTAAGGACACCTGACTTACATACTAGTTACATACTAGTTACAGATGGACCTATTGGCCCCCTGTGACCGCTGGTGAAGCTCTCATGATGCTGGTCATTTACTGAACTATAGTTTCAGGCCGCAATGATCAGCTGTAAGAGTTATTAAAGGCATTTGCACTGAAGCTTTATTGTTCATACTTTTTCCCATGACAACCCAAACTTTAAAAAAATCCAATTGTCGCAGGGACAACATATTTTTTTTTAAAAGATATAAAATATACCTGTATCACCTTACAGACACATCATATGTAAGAACAAACCTACAGAACCTATCATGTACATTGACTGTATTTCATAAATACTACATGGAAAATGTAATGCACATAGTTCTCGGATTAATGGCCTTTAAGTTGATGTAACTGGTATTAGGATGTAAAAAGATTCATATGCCTTGATATAAGGACTATACTTTGTGTATGGCTGATCATCCTCTTACAATAAAACTAGAATAGTGTCAAAGCAAGGTGGCTATAACAGATTCTGAGTCTTCTCTTGCCTTACCTGCTTGTATTGTAATCATAAACTTAATCACTTCGCTTAAAGGGCATCTACCACCAGGATGAAAGACTGTATGCAAATGAGCCGAGGGGCTCCAGGCTCCGTAGGTGTTAATGGAACCTGGAGTCCCTCTGGCGCATTTGCATACAGTCTTTTATCCTGATGGTAGATGTCCTTTAATCGGGTGCATCGGGGCTCCATTGTGGTGTCTTTTGTTTCCATGCTATGTTTGAATGTACAGTGGTTAAATATTCACTTGGGGGGAAATATCAAGACCAGTCTTGGCGCACAGCCTCAATACAGTTGACTCCAGCAAGACACTGGAGGCAGTTGTAGAGCACTATCATGCTAGAAAATAGTAAACCCGGTCACCACCCTCCCCACATTAACTTTTTGGAAAGTTGGGAGGGTGGCAAAATGCAAAGCTGTTTGTGCAAATGGAGTAAAAAAAAAATATGCTAATCAGTGCTTTGCACCTTTTTATAAGCCATCTCCATTGTAGCACACAATTTAATAAAATTCTGAGATGTAAGGGGCCCATGCAACCCTTAATCTCCCTCTGTCTGCTGGTAGAAGACTTAGGAAGGTGTCTAAACACTATGGGGGACATTTACTATGGCGTTTCCGCCAGTTTTGTGGCACTCTCACCACATCTTCTGCTCTCCTACCTATTTATTAGCTGGCGGCGCCAGAAAAAATGCCTTTTTCCGTCTGCTCCGACTCTTCTCCGAAAAGGGGCGTGGCTTTGCCGGAGTGGAAACTCAGACACAATTAATATGTGTCGCAGCCCTTTTTGGGCGCTGAAAACTGGCGGAAAGTAGACCAAAAGAAAACTGGTCTAGCAGGGACTGTTGGACACATTTCTGGTGCTCGGGACAGATTTTGGTCCCAGGACAGAAAATGGTCTCGGCGCCAGAAATGTATCTGCACAGCTCCACAATTTTAAATGTGTATCTTCTTTCCCAGAGCAGGTCGGTAACAAAGCCAATGCAGACACCGACACTTTAAGTAAATGTCCCCCTATAGGTTCCTGGCCTTCTAGTTTCTTTTGAAGGTAATTGATCTGCTTGTATAGGGCTCAGTCTCTAAGTTTGCGTTCCTGTTCTTCTGACTCTTGGTTAATTTACCTGATTTTGAATTTGTGCTGGCTGTCCTGATCTGACCCTTGGCCCCGCTCATCAACGTTATTAGAAAGCCACTTGGCCAGACCATAGATAGTTCCTGATCATGCTCTGCCTGATCTCCTGGGGTGTCTCTTCACTCACCTAAATTTGGATTACTATGAACCTTTTAAACTTATTACAGTCCAGATTGCTGCATAGGGTAACCCAATTAATCACCGGAGTAAACCAAAGCTAACCTGATCAAGGTGACAGTGGAGGGAATTTTATTAAGACTGGCACATAGTTCGGCATTCTTAATATTCTTCCACCAGCACTCTGCGCTGGATTCACTAAAAGGCTCAGACAGTGAGTAGTGACGTACGACAGAAAGCAAAGAGATTTCAGCTCTAGCCTGTGCCTGCTTTCAAGCAGTCGCGGCCTTTTTAGAAAAAGTTGGTCAGAAAAACTAAAGTACCAGAAATTACATGCCATGCAGGCGAGGCATAGCCCCCAATTGGGTTCACAACCCGCTGCTTGTTATAGTGTGGGATTTAAGGGTGGATGCCTATTTTAACAGTTAAAATCAATACAGGCAGTCCCTGAGTTAGTTTCTGTAGGTTTGTTCTTAAGTTGAATTTGTATGTAAGTCGGAACTGTATACTTTATAATTGTAACACCAGCCAAAATTATTTTGGTTTTTGTGACTATTGGATTTTAAAAGTGTTTGATTGTCAGCATAACCAGGATTAACAATAAAGCTTAATTGCAGACACCTTTGATAAGTGTTATAACTGTTTATTGTAGCCAAAGGCTAAAGTACAGTAAATTACCCAAATCCAGAGGTCTGTTTGTAACTAGGGGTTGTCTGTAAGTCGGGAGTTTGTATAATGAAATTTAGTTATGTACACTAAAAGCAACGAGTAGCAAAAAATGGCTGCAGGTCAAGTTTTGATTTGGTCAAGTCTTAAAAGACCCGGGCATGAATGTGTTAAAGCACCTGGCAAACCTCTATCTACTTAGGAAAAGGGAAACATTACTGCTCTGACATTTTTCACTTACAGCAGTGCCTGGAAACTTCAATATGTACAGAGCCAATGTATTCCAAATCCATGTCCAAAATACACAGCGAGCGCTGCAGTTTGGAATAAGACAAATACAATAAGCCTTTTGAAATCAGTAGAACCCCCTGTGATCTTCAAGGAAATTATTCACACTAATCACACAATGTGTAAGCCGCCAGCTCTACCCAAATCCCTCATTTCCCACACACACGTACTGTTCATTTTATTAAAGTAATGAATTTGATCGCATGACCCTTCTCCAGCTATTCTGCCCAGATCATTTCATATTGTGAAAATTGCAGTCCATTAATCATTCATCATCTCTGCTCGTACCCAAGTAGAAAAGTGCGCTGAAGCTTCCGGTGATTATACTCGCAGGCCGCTTCCCGAGGCAGAGGCGTTTTGTCATATTTCGACACACGGCTGTTCCCTCTGCCTGTTGCTGTACCATTTATGTCACCTGTAGCCACTAATTTACCGCAAAGCATTTGCTAAAGTGAAAATATCCGTCATCAGGAACCTTTCCCGTCGCTATTATTGTTATTATTCAGCATTTTAAAGTTCAGCCGCGACTTCATTCCTAATGTCACAGCTCTGCGCGATGTTCCTTACTCAGTCTGACTAGAGTAACATTAGCGCAGAGTCTATTTTTACCAGTGATCTGGAGCAGTGCAGAATAATGACTTGAAGCAGTAGACGAAAGTACTTTGATGGCTACAAGGATGCCGAAATTGTCTTCTGCTGGAGTCTACAGCTCTCCTTTTCTGCATACATTTGTGATTACATTATTAGATCAGCCCGCTAGATATTAAAATTTATGTGCACATATTTAATAAATCATGATTTTCAGAAAACATTTACATTCTGTTTTATAGAATACATTGGGGGACGTGTATCTTTATTTTTGCTTGTTTTTTCTTTCCTTTTTTTAAGACTTTGTGTTTTTGCGACTTTTTACTGCGACTTTTGCCTCACTTTTTCAAGTACACCTTTTGTCTGCACATTGTGCAGTGTGCCTTGTGTGTCTTTATTTCCCACAAGTTGTGTGTGACTTTTTACATATATATGACTTCTTTTTGCTTCCTTTTGTAACTTTTTAGGAGGAAGATTTTTTTTTTTTTTACGGAACCCTGTTTTAACATGCAAATTGGAATATGTTGACATGCTTTAAGGCTGCGCTTACATATGACCTTTACAATTCTTTACACATTCCAGAAACGCACTTTTCTTTTTTTTTTAAATTTTATTATACATTTTCCGGAACCCTTGATAGCACTGTTAAACAACTCTATGCCTGAGATCCCTAAGGCCAAACATAAATTTATCCAATATGCTTTCTTGGCTGCCAGCTTAGTCATTGCAAGGGTGTGGAAATCTACATTTATGTGTCTAGCACATGTCGAGGTGAAACTTACCTGAATTACTCCTTGAGTAGCTTGTTATCAGGGACGAGAAACATTTGGTAGTGTTTGGGCTCTGTGGCGCTCTTTTCTTCAGGGAGCTTACTAGATTGTTTTTTTTTTTTTTTTTTTTTTAGTTTTATGTGTTTTTTTTTTTATATGTCCTACTATAAGCAGGTGACTTGGAAGATTACTTGCTTTCCTTATTCCTTCCTCCTTCTCTCTTCAGTGTTTATCTGTTTGTTTTTATTGTTTCATGGGTAATATCCTGATTAGAAGTGAAACCTAAGTTGTTATTTGTACTGAGATGTTATTGTGTCCTATTGGTTTTCCTCTGGATAAAGTTTACGCTGGAGTTTACGCAAAAGTGAGTTGAAAACAAATACATTAGTACATTTTATCCAAGATGTTTGGTGGGGTCAATGTATATGTCTTTGTGCGGCCCACTCTTTTCGCCACACTAGTTTCCTCAGTTTGTGAACAGATGCTACCAGAAAGTGAAGGCATGTGATTGCTTCAACTATCCTTGTATGATGGAGCAAACCTAATCTCTCGTTACTTAAAGCAACTTTACTTTAAAGGGGTTTTCCCACAAAAGAAGATTCTCACATCTCAATCTCCTAGTGATGTTAACACAATAAAGATCATTTTCCCCTTACTTTACAATTTTACTCACTGTTATTGCTCTTTTAGCTCCTATTTCTCCCTCTGCTGCTGAGTGTAAAATCCCAGGGTGTGGGTGGGGACTCTCTAAGCAGTTACATTATGACCCATCTAGTTCCGTGGGGTGACAATGTGGTTACATTATCAGGGTACAAGGTGTATCTACACTTTCATCTGGCTTCTGACATTGTACTAATACACTGACACATAGAAAGAGAAGAGACAGATCAGAGATGCATGAGATTACACAGAGGCTGACAGACTTTTACACTGTTACACTGTGAGCTCTGCTACATCTCATAGACATGACCCTGCCTCCCCCTTCCCCTGGGTCACTTATCTCCTTGTAGTTTGCATCTTCTCTCTCTGCACACGATTTCCTGGCAGGATGTGAGTGTCTCTGAGCTCCGTGCAGGGGGCGTGGTTACAGGCAAACAGCATAGAGACACCGTAATCTTAGCTCCACGATCTCACATAAGGTCGGGTGCCATCTTGGAATTCTAGGGGCAATTGAAATTGTGTACAGCAGGACTGATAGACACACGTTGGACTTAAATCTGTGAAATGCTCTTATCCTGAGTACAGATATGAAACTTGTCTTCGTGGGAAAGCCCCTTTAAGTAAGTTTACATTAGTAAGCAGCTACTAAAGGTGACGGGTCCTCTTTAAAATAAAGATGTCAGACCAAACCCTGAGTGACCCAATACCATTATGCTTCCTCCACGATAATTTGGATATACAGGCAGTTTGTTCTTAAGTTGAATAGTTGAATTTGTATGTAAGTCAGTACTGTATATTTTGTAATTGTGACCCCAGCCAAATTTTTTTTGCTCTCTGTTACCAAATGGATTTTAAAAATGTTGGATTATCATCAGAACCAGTATTAACAATAAAGCTTCATTACAGACACCTTTAATAACTGTTATAGCTGTTTATTGTAGCCTAAGGCTAAAGTACAGTAAATTACCTACATCCAGAGGTCCGTTTGTAACTAGGGGTCGTCTGTAAGTCGGCTGTTCTTAACCTGTAGTTAAAACCTATCCAACCAAGACTTGACATTGTGTTTCTGATCTTGGGCTTGTGTGCTGCTCCTTGACCACCTACACTTAATTCAAGAAGCACCTGGCAAACTGCCCATTCTATAGAAATGTTTTTTGTAGTGCTTTAGAATTCATAGTACACCACTTTAAGTATTGCTTTTTGATGTATGTCTGTGGAGATATACTGTTATAGTAAGCCACAAAATGGCAGGCACCATTCAAAAGTTTACATCTATGGTGCAACCAGGTTATAACACTAGACGCAAAAGACGCCCACCATGAATAAACACAAGATAAAGAGTATAAATATTTTATTGAAGAAATGCTACAGGGGTTAAAAACAATAAAAAAAAAATATCTAAAAAAGCAAATAACACAATGGGACGAGCTTGTTGGGCTACAACCCACTGGAAATTGTGTGGTTTGTATCTTACTTAGAAACATAATAAATGATAACACAGTTTATGTTGAGATCGAATAAAAAAGAACGAAAGAGATCAATACATTCAAAAGTCCCTACAAAATCCATGTGACAATGTCCAATACATGCTTGCATAATAGGATAATTTGCATGTACTGTATTTCATTGTTCCTAAGAGAAATGTGAATATCTATGTCAAAATACATGATTAACAGCAGCAAGGGTTAAAGGAGCAAAGTGTCTAAAAAGATATGCATGAACCTACATTGGAGGTCCACGGTGACAATATGTCTGTTTGTTACTGTTATAGTACTGTTACTACAGTATTCTTAAAGGGAACCTGTCCTTTCTAGAATTCCTTCTTTTATGTGAAACCTCACACATTTAAATTTGCTGCAAAGTCATGTAAAAAGGAGCAGAGAAAAGTCATATTTTGCCTCTTATGAGTCAGGTTTATAGGCTGCAGAGGGAATATCACTTTACTTGCCTCAGTCTTTCATTCTATATTACCTAGAAACATGCTTTTGGTGTCATTTTAAAGATAAGAAACTCATCATTTTATATCACAGACTTGTTATTCAGTAAGCTACAGAACTGGATTCCTTTTTTCTATGGTTTGTAGAATGTTTCTAGGTATTATAGAACTGAATATATGGCCATCTGAAGTGACACTCTCCTGCAACCATTTCATACATGAAGGTAGTCAGTGTAGAATTCAGTTACACAAGTCATTCAGGTATGTACAGTGTAGGCCCTCCAAGGTTACATGGTTATCACTCCAGCCAAAAGTTATGTTGTGTGATGTCAGCTCTTGGTAAACTATAGTACATCATCATAAAATGTCTATTATTTAGTCACATAGGCTGAGCCTTTCTGTTTCCAGCAGCCATCTTCTGCTATCTCTACAACATTGTCCTGCTAGATAAGGCTTTCTGCCGCTCCCTGCTCTTACTGGAGAGAGAGCTGTCTTCCATCACTTTATAGACTCTTATAATATATGACATTTCCCTCTGAATTCTTCATTTCAGCTCCCATAAATAGAATCAATTCTCTGCTGCAAGTTATTAACACAATACAGGCCTCCACAAGTGGCTTTTATTTTAGGAATAAGCTACTGAAAAACATATGTAAATATGTAAAAACATATGGGTTTTTTTGTAGTTTTTTTTTTTTTTAAATTGTAGCCGTTTGTAGCTACCGCCAAGTTAACATTTGTGTTGGGAGCCTCCTTCACAGATTCTTTCAAGACAGACAAGTAACACAGCACACTGCTGTATTTTATCTGGTAGACTGGCTAACACCATGATGGAAACCTATTGAGGATGAGCAGTATTGGATTATAATACAGTACAGGAGATTTTGGTGGTAGCCAGTGGGGGGGCCCAAGCCTTATAAGGGGCCTATGTTCAGCAAAATTTTATACTCTGAAGGACCTTCCGCCATTAAAATTCTCATATATCTGTTCCCACTCTTAATGCACATGTACAGAAGAGCCATTTCAGCGCCTATAATATCCATCCAACCCGGGGCCCATGACAGTCTTACTCCACCTCTGTGTTGGTATCAGTTGTACATAAACTACCTGAATTTACATGTTGTAATGGTGCAGCCATTGTGTGTATATATTCACTAAGCTTATTTGGATTATGGCCTCAATATTTAAGGGTCATCATGTGTCTGACGCCTGATGAAGGCTCTTGTACTGAGCAGAAGCACGTTAAATTTCAATGAATGCATCTATACTGGTTGCATGAGTCGTATATAGGCATTTCTTGTATCAAACTCTCCGATTAGTGATGTAATCCTGTACTAGTGAGTGCATAACACAGGTGTCTAGGCAGAAGGCTACACAGAATTATGTTAATCGTCAGGGCCGGCTCCAGGTTTTAGTGGGCCCCTGGGCGACTGTCCTTAGTGGGCCACTTCATGGGCCGCCATCCAGTGGCCACACTGCCCCCCTCTCCCTGCACACCCACTGACCCGCCCCCTGCGAACACACTGACCCCTCAGGAAAAGAAAAAAAAATCTCACTTTTCCTGGTTCCCCCGGAACAGCGCAGGGACAGCCTCCATCTTTCTTTGGCCTGGGCCTCCCGTATGCGCCGGCCCCGAAGCTGGCACACGTGATCCCATGACATCATCATGTGCGCCAGCTTCAGACCTGTCGCATGCCATGCGGAGCGCCTCTTCGTGGGAGCAACGAAAGGTGAGTTTTTGATTCTGCTTCTATGCTGCGCTCCCGATGAGCACAGCATAGAAGCAGAAAAGTAATCGATCCGGATGGTGATCATTTGTACCAGTGTCTTATAGCGACACTGGTACAATTGATCCGGGGCTCGAGTGGGCTCCTCCAGCTCCCCGGGGCCCGGCACTTGCCCCGTGTTGGCGCCGGGCCTGTTAATCGTGGTATTATGTATCAAGGAATAGGAGCTTCCCTATTCTCACACTCCATTTTGTTCCAAAAGTCTGAAGTTATATATACTACATTTACTTGTATAATGTTGTTGATCATATATTTTGTCCTTTAAATATCATATATGGCTAATTACTTAAAGTGGATAAAATGAAGCCTTGTAATAATTAATTCCATCATCTGCTTTCTTCTATGTATTTGGTTAGGAAGAAGAATATCCGCCAAGAGATGACTTCAGTGATGCCGACCAGCTGAGAGTGGGGAATGATGGGATCTTTATGCTGGCTTTCTTTAGTAAGTTCTTTTATTTTTTTTTTCCAAATGCACTTAGTGCCCCTCCAGTTATATGAGGAACCTGTATGCACATTCATACATACTCATAGGGCAGATACAATGAAGTTTCTTTATGCAAGTGTATAAGTGCCTTGAAACAGAGCAGTCGGGTCAACTTAACAGGAAACCTTTTAGGAAGCGTTACTAAAGAATACATAAAGGCACAAAGAGCGAAAACAAAATATTTAGATGGCTTCTTAGAACTTTCCAGTAGAGGGCAGTCTTGTTCTTATTGCTAGACTATCACTGCGCTAGCTTACTTCTAGTTCCCAGCTAGCCTGTTCTTTCCAGTCCCTCTCAGCACACGAGAATACTTTTACTCTGAAGTGACAACCCCTTTAAGGAAGACACAGGAGACTATAGCTATTGGCAGCAGAATACAGTAACAAATAGCACAGGCTTGCACAATATTAGTTTTCTTATATTTGGAGATACATTCAATATTGTATGATATGGTTGTCCCTGCTCTCACCCACATAGATGTTCTTAAAGTGGAAGATGTAGAAATGGGGGTACTTGAAATCTCACTGTCGTTGTGATTCTTATCTTTGTGCAGATTGTTTTGTATTTTTTTTTATATATTTTCCATTCATTTTGTGTTAAATTTATGTATATTATGGTGTGCAACCTCCCTCTAGTGGTGTGTTTGCTTATTACAGCTCAGGTATACATCTGTTTCTATTAGAGTTTAAGGTCCAGAACTGTTTCCTATGTGTCATTTTTTTATGTATTTAACAAAAAAAAAAAACAAAATGCAGAGGCTCATACCAACGTACTGGTGGAGGGATGGCAATTTTACAGCCACTGCTTCTGGCACTATACATTTATGGTGTTATACCTAGTAATTATAGAGCCAAATGTAATGCCATCTATCCAACAACTAAATCTTGGCTGCAACTGGGTCATAAAACAACACAGTGATCCCAAGTTCAGCAGTAAAGCTACATCAGAATGGCTACAACAGAAAAGAATCAATGGGGCACATTTACTTACATTGCCACTGGAATTCACAGAAAGTGCACTGTCTGACAACAATGGCGCAGATTTACTTACCCGGTCCATTCGCGATCCAGCGACGCGTTCTGTACGGTGGATTCGGGTCTTCCTGCGATTCACTAAGGCAGTTCCTCCGACATCCACCAGATGTCGCTGCTGCGCTGAAGTTCCCCGAGGTCCGCCGAAATGCACCATCCTATACCTGGCGCCGATGCGCCACAGTCCTATCGTGTGCGCCAAAAACCCGGAGCAATACAGGGAAATTCGGGGCAAATCAGAAATTTTCGGGTAACACGTCGGGAAAATGCGAATCGGGCCCTTAGTAAATGACCCCGAATGTGTTGCTTCCCCACTCTGATCCAACGGAATTCACCATCTTTTTAGTGGTGTATCCAAGTGCTAGGGCTTGCGACACAATTTGAGTTAAATCTGGCGCTCAGTCAGAATCGGTCAGACTGTCCACCGGAACGCCCCCCAATGTGTAGCATGAAAGCCAGCGCAGCTGCTCCACAAAAGGGTTGCGGGTGCCACAATCCCAGCGCGCACACACTAAGCTCATGGCCCCAATGTGTTGCGTTCACAAAGTCCAGACCTCAAACCAATTGAAATACTGCGGCAGGACCTTAAAGGAAATCTATCACCAGGAACGAGAACACTGACATACTGGTGTGTGCCCCCAGGATCTTCTGTTATTTAGGCTTCTAATGCTTTTGCTTTTTAAGAAAATAAAAATAATATTTAAAACATTATGCAAATGAGCCTGAGGGGCTCTGGATTCCATTAACACCTATGTAGCCTGTAGCCCCCCAGGGCATAAGAAACTAAAAGAAGAACAGATCCTACCAGAGGGGGCACACACCAGTATGTCGGCGTGCTTTACAATCCTTCATCCTGGTGGTAGATTTCCTTTAAAAAGTTCAACCATATAAACCGTAAATGTATGTATTTATAACAAAAGTCTCATTTTCTGTATCTACTTATCAGACAACCAAAGGATGCGATGACATTACTTTCAAGCATGTCTATATGTCAGTTTCTGGTACATACACAGTTTAACTTTTAACTTGAGTGGGAGGTCCTCTTTATGACTGCTGTTCAAGAACACAAACCATAAGTACCTGAAGTCACTGTCTCATTCCTCCATGTCAAGAAATGATTACTAAGTTTTCTTTCAGTCCCATAGAAATATATTGGATGTTGTCTGACCATGGCTACCCTCTGGCCTCTTAGGGAAGAAGATAACTGTTGGTAGTAGATTTCATTCAATAAGCACTAACCAAAAAGTATAAAGATGACCGGTTGATCAATGGAAAAACATTGATTTGAGAAGATGGAAAGCTCTTTCATTAGCTTTACTAACATATCTCCTTGGTTTACACCCTGCCAGTGGTTTAGCACTCATTCCCTGGTCTGGGGCAATTTTGTAATAGAGGGGAATTAAAACAAATCTACTTACAAGTTCTCAGACACTTCCTATTCTGCTATTTTCTGCAAGGTAAACTTATAGTGGATTTTCCTTTCTTCTTAAGATAATGTTAAGGTAGCCATGAGCTAGCCACAAAGACAGCAGCTTGTTCACAGCCTCCATAGACATGCATTATGCACCGCAACGCACTGTGTCCGAGCTGTGCAGCTGCACCGCTAAAGATGGAGCAGATCCTATTCCTGGCATGAATTGCAGCATAGCAGTTCAGCTTGCTATGGAGGGGGGGAGGAGTAAGTAGCGTTCACCCCCTTTTACGTGTGCACATAGCCTACGGCAAGCATATAGGGGCAGATCTTCGTTGCTACAAGCCGGTACTTTGTTTGGCTATAGGATCATGCAATAAAATACATATAGTTTTATAAATCTGGTAGATTCATAAACAATTTAATCTGCTGTGAGTGATTGACAGCTACATGTAGATGATTAGCAGCCAATCACTGAACGGGGGGAGTGGAGGAAGGTCTCTTCTCCTGTATACACCAGACTCATGAACTATAGGTCTGGTGTATTCTTTGCTTGCTTTTATTAGATAAACAGCACAATATTAGGAGGCTGCAGCCTGGCGTGATTGAAATAAAAGTGCCTATAAAGTAGATATTCTGGGTTCCCTGGAGACAAACACTCCTGCTAACTGCTCTTAACTCTTTATAGTAATAGAGACATATAAGTACCGTAATAGCATATACAATGAAACTAGCTGTGCAGGAAGAGAACCTTCACTTTCACCAATGGAGACCACGGAGTTAATTTCATGTAAAAAGGGATTGGCATCTTCCTTTCCCTAAGCCATTTTCAGAGAGCCTATGTATCAAAGCCACGGCACAACTATAATCTAGAGGAAAGAAGAGTGGTCTGAAGCCCTGAAGTGATACTCGGATGAAAGGAACGATAATGGTAGAATGTAGCTGGAGAGCTAAGCGCTCACTTATGTAACACATGGAAAGATCTATGCTGCTGATGCATTAATACATCACTTACAATGGAGATATGGAGAGAGGGAAGGGGCACTCCATCCTGAAGACATTATCTGACAGCCAGACGACTCTTCTGCAGAATTGACCTTCATAAAAGAAATGCTAGAAACTAGCAAGAAGTGAACATTGATCGTGTTAATGTTATAACGTCTCCCTCTTCATTATAAAAAAGCAGACATCAAGGTTGTAACATCGTTGTATCATCCTTGTCAGAAGCTAGCTGAAGCTACACAAGAGAAATCATCAATATACATGACTGGACTGTCTTGAAATGTGAAAATATGGGTCTGTCTTGAACTTAAATTTGGGATGTAAGTCAGCAGTATGTACTTATGGTGTATGTATCCACAGGAACTCTATCCAGTAGCCTGATTTCATAGGGGAACTGTGATGTGGAAGCATTAATGAGTCAATAAGAATTGTATAAGACAAATATCGGTAGACACCACCAATATCTAGAATAAGTTAAAGCGGTAGTTCTGTGCATGCGCAGCGGCTCTGGCTTCGGAGCTGTGGCAGCGCAGCCGGCTTCTCGGACGAGGGCGTGCAGCTGCAAGGAGCTGTGCGCCAAAGATCTCAAGGTAGGAGGAGCAAGGAGGCTACTGGGGCGCGGAGTAGCCGCGACGTGTAGCCTCATGTCCGGCTACCCCACGCCCCAGTAGCCGCATTACAAAATTTACATATTAGGGCAATAAAGATTTAGAGAGTTTAATACTGAAGTCAAGGTGGGGAGCTGTGAAAGCCTTCTCCTCTGTGATTGTCATTGTGCATCAGTCTTCAGGAGATCTGGATACCCATGTCTCAGGATGCAGGAGGATCAATTACAGTGAAGGAGGCGTTCTGAGGAAGAGAGAGCTTGACTTCATTTTTAAAATCTCTGCCTCCTTGACTATATATACAACCAATTTACATCTCACTTTTCTGGACGATCACCACACTGGGTCATGAAAGAAACACAATCTTGGAGGTGCTCAGCTGCTTGGTAACACACTGCTAGTGGTTTATTAGGTCAATTTCTGCTGCCAGGTTCCCTTTAAGATGAATGTCTATAATCCAGAGTACTAATATACCATGTGAGGTATAATGAGTTTTGTACTGAAATCGTGTTGTTGGATGTAGTAATTCAGACCACAATATATGGCAATTAATATGCCTGTAAGCTATCCAGCTTAGTTGATATTGTGCTAATATGTGTAATATCCCCACTCACTTACCCAGTATTCATTTTTTTCTAGTGGCGTTCATTTTCAACTGGATCGGGTTCTGTCTATCCTTCTGTATAACCAACACAATTGCCGGACGCTACGGTGCAATCTGTGGGTTTGGATTATCTCTCATCAAGTGGATTTTAATTGTGCGGGTAAGTGATTTTCTGTGTGTCTGACTACTTGGAGCGCAATAAAAATTCTCATTTCATTTGAAATTGCTGTTGCTATGAAATTAATCTTTTATTGTTTTATTGAGGAAGTCCCATACAGAACCCTAAATGACCCTGCTAATTTTTGATTGTATTGTAAAGATTTGGCGTAATTAAAAAAAGACTAATATAATGCCTTTTACTGAGTTGCTGTAGTACATATGTCTGGCCACTGTGTGGCGCTATTGTTTCAAATATAAGCCCAATGGGGTTTTTTTTTTTTTATGTTCTGGAAACATCTGTACTTGGATACAAAAGTGCCTGGGGGTTTACCCAGGGAAGCAGCTCGCATGAAGTCTCCAAACAGAATTTAACACCATAATATGGTTTACATTTTTCATTTTGAAACGTATTGATCTGCTGGATTTTTGCTTCTGACATACAATTCACAAATGTAATTGCCAGAGTATTTTTTGTTGATTACATGGAAGCGACAATTTGCGGTCACATCGCCTTATTTCTATACGGTGACTCATTGTGCTTTGAGTGCAGTGCATAGATGTTCATACTCCATCACTTACATGAGTGTATGCCGTCAAATTGCTGTGTATTCTTACACTTAGGGCAGAACACTGTCGTTTTTGCAGAATGGAAGCAGTTTGCATTTAGATTCAAGAAAAATATTCAAAATGCTTCAGCTTTCCAGATTTTAAGATCTATGTACATGTGGCCTCTTACAAATGATTATTATTCTACCACATCCCTAGCCTGACATGCTAGGGTCATGGATGGGTGAATCATTTTGCAGATTGGAGGGGGTTTGATGGTTACAAAGTTATATATAACTGACTGACAGAGAACTAACTGAGCTGATGTTCTAATCCCTGAGTATTACCGTCTCTGTTAAGCGATCCAGAGCAGGCTGCAGGATGAATGTCAGCACTTGTCTTCCGACAAGTCTCCGAATGATCCTGTCTGTTTAGGGAGAATAGTTGTCAGATGCATCCACTGTGGTATCAGTCTGATTCCATGGACCGCAGCTAGGCAAGGACGTGATCTGGCAGAGGCATAAAGAAAAGTGAGTAACCATGATTGGAGAGGCTGACACAATTCACAATCTGTCATCCGGTTTTACTAGATGTACAAAATATAAGGCATAGTCATTAAAGGGAACCTGACAGCAGAAAACGACCTAATAAACCACTACCAGTATGCTGTGAAGCCGAGCAACAACGTAAAGATCATGGATCCGTCATGGCCCAATGTGGAGGCAACACCCAGAAAATCAACTTTGAAGTGAGATGTAAATATAGTGTAAAGAGTCACGGAGGTGGAGATTTTAGCACTGATGTCAAGTTCTCCTTGCCCAATAATGCCTTCTTTGCTTTGACTGACGTCCTTGTGTCCGGGACCATCACTACCCGGCTCTCCAGAAGTCTAGTGCATGATGTCAATCATAGTAGAGGGAATGTTCTGTTGTGGGGAAAGCTTGACTTCAGTGCAGAGCCCAGCTCCTCTGTGACTTTATACAACCATTTGTATATCTCACTTCATTCTGGATGATGCCACTACACTGGAAACTTGACCTGTTAAGCTGCTTTACCACATACTAGTAGTGGTTTATTAGGTCAATTTCTGCTGACAGGTTCCCTTTAAAGGTAGTGTATAGGAAGGCACAGTCATAAAGGAAAGTATGCTGGTCATTTTAAATTAACTTCTACCCACGGAAGACGCCACCATCAGCGAGGGAGTACCACCAATTTTGAAAACCATTGGTTTTTTTTAACCCTGTGTAAATGGAACAGCTGGAATGAAACATGGGGGTGGCATCGACCTCTTTAGCGATGTTGGAGAATGATGGAAGCTCTTGCCTTTCGCCAGTAAACCCATGGGAATGAAATTCCTTGTGTTCAGCTACTATAGGTGGGAGATCTCTAGCTAGGTTTTCTTTTCATTGCTACAAATGTATATTATTGCACACCAATAGCTCCATGCTCAATTAACAGCTATGGAGCCCAGAGTCCCTAAAGGCTCATTTACATCATTTTTAAAGTGACATAAAAGGGCATAAGGAGCTGAAATAAGAGTGGATCTTTCTAGATGGGGGCATAATTTTTTTTTATGTATTAAAACACAATAAAACCTGTATAAAGTTAGTATCCCCACAATTGTTCTGACCCAAAGAAGAAAGGAGACCTGTCATTTTGGGTGCACAGAAGGTGTAAAAACGAAGCCCACAAGAAAATGACACAAATGCCTTTTTTCACCAATTTCACTGCATTTGTTATTCACCCCCCCCCGCTTCCCAGTACATGGCATGGAATATTAAATACCATCACTTTGAACACAGAAAACAAGCCCTCACACAGCTCTTTACATGAAAAAATAAAAAAAAGTTATGGATTTTTGAAGGTAGAGAGTGAAAAAATGGAATTGTAAAAAGGGGCCTGGTCGTTAAGGGGTTAAAGAAAGGATGACCATATAATACATGGGTGAGCTGCTCTCTCTGTCTCTAAGGGACAATACCTTTAAAGGGAAATAATAAACCACTATCTTGTGAAGTAGTTTAACACCTTCCAGTTCATGTTTCCTTAATGGCCCAGTGTGGTGTCAGCATCCAGAAAATTAACTATGAAGTGAAATGTAAAATGGTTGTGTAAAGTCGTGTAGTTTAGCACGAAAGTGAGCTCTCCCCACCTCAGAATGTTTCCTTCGATGTAATTGACTTCTATTCAGGAACATCATAACTGGCTCTCCTGTAACCTGATAAATCGGGTCAATAACCGCACTCTGAGGTGGGGAGAACATGACTTCAGTGCTGACCTCTCCACCTCCATGACTTTATACAACCAATCTACATCTCACTTCATTTTCTGGATGATGCCTCCACACTGGGCCATGAAAGAATCATTTTGTGGAAGGTGTTACTCTACGTGACAACATAGTGGCAGTGGTTTGATAAGTACATTTCTGCTGACAGGTTCCCTCTATGATTATTTTTCCACTGATGTGGATTTAGTATGTAGTATTAAGTGTTTTCCTCATTCTCCAGAGCTGATCTTCCAGTTTTTATGATGAAAAGTAGAAGATTCTCCTACCTGATCATCTAGCATGATTTATTGCCCGAAATCGAAAAAACATCCTGTCATCTTCCTGCCTCCATAGGCAAAAAGGTGATGGCTATTCCACATCCTTAAAGGGGTATTCCCATCTGGGCATTTACATTTAATTTAATTCATTTGCCATATGTAAACATTTCTTCAATTGGATGTTATTAAAAAAAATGTTCCTGTGTGAAGATAATTTCTCATAAATATTGTCATATGGTCCCTTAGAAACGAGATGGCTTCCTCAGATACGACCACCTCACATTTTGGCAGTGGTGGCCAGACATGCACTATTGAGTCCTGCCTGACCACCTCGATTCAGTGTTCATTACCACAGGACGGCTGTGCGACATGTAGTAACTCCCGGACATTTCATATACAAAAACCTTTTTGTTTCTTTGTGCAATCCCTCTAGCAGATGGGGCCGTAACCAGGGACACAGCCTTGTTTCTAAGGGACCATATTACTATATTTAGGAGAAATTATCTTCACCCAGGTAAATTTTTTTAATGACATCTAATTGAAGAAATGTTTATATATGGCAAATGAATGAATCTAGATGTGAATGCCCAGACGAGAATACCCCTTTAAGTGCCTGCTTCTACTCAGAATGACTTGAAGGAAATCTACCATCAAAATCCATCATTATAAACAGGAACAATTACTTTTAGATCCAGGCACTGTGACTGTGGTAATCTTCTTATTTGTTATCCATGGCCTCCTTCCTCCTAAAATCAACACTTATAATTATTTTAATGAGCCTGTAGGGCTCTGTGGGGGGTTGTAGCTTCACAGGCTGTGACAATGAGCAGAGAAAGTTTCCCTTTCCTTGCACTTCCTGCTGCTGCTGGATTCCACAGGCAGAGGGAGGAAGTTGAGACATGTAACAGTCTGTGACGCCGCAGCACAGAGGGGCTCTGGTGACTTGTCAGAGCCCTTCAGGTTCATTAGCATAATTTTAAAAGTTGGTTTTAGGAAGGAAGCCATGGATAACACATATAAGATTACCACAGTCACGGTTCCCGAATCGAAGATAAATTTCCTTTAAAATACAACAGAATAAACAATACCTACTCTATCAAGGTAAAAAAAGCATAAAATAACTCAAAATGCTGTTATGAAGGTTATATATTTATACTAACCTTGCAGTAAGAGCGTAAAAAATAGTTATTTATATATCTGTAGAAGGGATAACAAAGAACGTAACGGAGTTCTGTAATATTTTCCATTACATAACCTGAAAGGAACAGTACAGCACCAAGGACACTAAAACCATCAATACACCGTTATTTAAGCTCCTGCCATATTAATAAAACTCCTATCAAACCTTATCTTCAGAGGCAGATTATACAATCTGTTGTGTTCTGTACCGTGTACATTTCATTTAAGGCAAATTTGTACAGCGCCAGAACGAGAGGCATCCAAAAATTGTATCTGATAGGAGTGTTATGAGAAGCTATTTAAGCAAGTTGGGTAAGAAGGCTGACATAGATGAATACTAAGGACGTGTGATGGTTGGTTTTATCAGTGAAGCGTACAGCCCTGCCGCTGAATCAATCAAAGCGTGCCTATTCATATTCCCTTATCATCCGGAGGACAGAACTATCCGGCGTGCCCAGTAACAGGCCTGAAACACCACTTCAAGGTTCATTTAGTCGTGTTCTGCTCTCTGCTGGGAACCCACTACAGGAGCGTCTAGTTTGGAAATGAAAAGACTTTAATGAGACTGAGGCTTTTGAGGTTGGTGTCTTTTGACAGCACTTGGCAATGGGGGGGTTTATGAAGGTCAAAGACTCTTTTTTAAGAGGCCCGTTGAACATCCCATTTTGACAAGATTAAAATGCTTTGGCTTTGAGGATAATGTCTAAACTTCAGAGCACTCGAAATGGGAAGTGCACTCCGGTGTGTACTGACAAGGTGCTCGTAGAAGCGGATACTGACGTGTTTTTGGGCCTGTATGGTGTCTGCGGTGGTGACATTAGATCTGGGAGAGTGGTGTCTAGCACTTTTTTGCAGCATCCTCCCCAGAGTTTCATATGCCGGTGCTTACAGCTATTAGACATTGACAAAGTGACCTGGTATTGCCTGCAGGAAAATGTCAGGTTGCTGCTTCAGTAACACTGTCATAGTGGTTTACTAGTGAGGCATAGCAACTGTCCATATAGCTGTAAAAAGAAATCAAAGTCCCCCGTCTCTCCTGCAGCCTGCGCTGGCTAATAGCATAATCACTGAGGCATCTGCGTTCTGTGCCTGTAGGGAGACCGGGACTTCAGTATCATTATTCTACAGGTAACGTGGTACCAAAGCACGGCTCCCCATCAAACTCTAGCTACGGTGCAGACCCCGCTGTCTACTCTATTATCGGATAGCCACCATTTAGCATTTCTAGTTTTGATTCGCTCATCACAAATCTATAGGGGTGATTAACAGGATCGATTATAAGTTACACAAAAAGTACTAAGCTGATTGGTAGAGGCCCAAATACCATCCACTTTATCCCTCGATAAAGCGCGACAGCGAAACACGTGTTGGGTTCTCTTGTGTGTAGTCCTCCTCTTTTGGTATGGTATTTACTATCCTTTGTTTTGTACAATGTGGGTTGTTTATATGTTGTATTTACCTTCTTGATCCACTATTACTCGACTGCTGCTATTGTCTCCCTCTGGTATTTTTAACGTATTTATCATTGTATATGTACATTGATTGTATAACCCACTACCAAGCCTTCAGTGGCGTTATTTAAGGACACACGTAGTTTTTAATCCTTCTGTGTGGTCCTCACACCACTTTTTGTCATATTTTGTGATTTTATTATGCTAAAATAAAGTTGATACTTCATTGAAAAATTTCTTGAATGGATTTTATCTGTAATGTCCAAGTATTTGAGGATCGATTATAACTTGCTAATTGTGGGGGTCCCAGCAATGAGATCCCCATAGATCACAAGGCCACCTAATAGCTGTTTCCTTATCATTTAGGATATAATGTGTGTACGTGGGGGTGTGACTTGATGTTTCCAGAATAGCCCTTTAAGAAGAACTTCTTTCTAGCACCATAGACCATAACACGTCTCTGTTCCCTTTCAGTTCTCTGACTACTTTACTGGCTATTTCAATGGACAGTATTGGCTGTGGTGGATCTTCCTAGTACTTGGTAAGTTTTTCTCTTAGAATTTTTCATGCATTTAGATAGATGATATTCTAATGGGTTCTCCACTATGACTTGTGGTGGGGGAGAATTGTTTGGTTGCTGATGGTCTGACCACAGTAATTGTAAGAATGGGGGATTACAGGTTCCCTGTTGTGCTCCATGTGAATAAACTCCAAGTGCTCAAGGTTTACTAGCTCTTCATTCATTTGTTGACTTCCAGGATCGCTATCTCTAACAGTCAATAGGGAGCACAACCCTTGGACACTAAGTACAGGCGGTCCCCTACACCTGACTTGCATACGACCCCTAGTTACAAACAGACCTCTGGATGTTAGTAATTTACTATACTTTAGTCTTAAAGTACAATAAACAGCTATAACAGTTATCACAGGCCTCTGCAATGACGCTTTAGTGATAATCCTGGTTCTTATGACAACCCAACATTTTTAAAATCCAATTGTCACAGAGACCAAAAAAAAATTGGCTGGGGTTACAATGATAAAGTATACAGCTCTGACTTACATACAAATTCAACTTAAGAACAAACCTACAGACCTTGTCTTGTATGTAACCCGGGGACTGCCTGTAATCACTCTTATACCAAGTTGGGCATACTGGAAAACCCCCTGTAAGGTACCCTTTATTAACAGTATATAATAGTGGAGGTAGGGCGCCATCTGTTGAATATTTGTCATCTGGAATGCAGGTAATGTCTTCTGGAACATGACAGAGCAGAAAAATACATGCATGAAAATATTAACAATTTACATTATGTAGCAATACATGAACTCGTGCATACGTGATCCTAGGATCCTTAAACCCAAAACAGCGTTGTGGTGTACAGAAGGTAACTAGGAGAGTCAGAGCCCCATAGCAGACCTCTGATTACTGCCCCCTCCCTGTAGGGTATAGCCTGCCAGCCCCCTGTAGGGTATAGCCTGCCATTTTGAAATTTGAACCATGGAGTGCTGCCCGCTTTTTACTTTATTTAGATAGATGGATAGATAGATATAGATCTACCGTATTTTTCGGCCTATAAGGCGCACTGGAGTATAAGGCGCAGGATCAAATGCAGTACCTAAAAATGACCAGCAGGTGGCAGACCTGTGCACAGTTCAAGCAAGCTACACTTCCCGGGAAACTTGTCTTCAGCGTGTCAGAGAGCTCTGATCTCAGAGGTATGGCTGCTGGGGGTTAATGCAGGGTGATGCAGCAGGGGTTAAGCGGTCTCCCTCTGCCCCTTCTCCTTCCCTCCTCAGCCTGGGTGTTATTCCTGTGGGGTTCCCTGTGGCTCCTTCTCTTTCCCCTGTTACAGGGCTGGCAGGTATGGGGGACTAGTTACTGATGATGATGATTGCCTCGTGGTCGGCACTATGGCAGCTCTGGTCTCTCAGTGCTAGGGGAGGGCAGGATGGGCACAATGTTAGTTGTGGTGCCATGGCACTTCAGAAGCTAGGGACCCTGTATACTGTGTGGGAAGGTGCAGGAAATTTCTGGGGTTGGAGCTATTAAACACTGGTAAATTTACAGTACATCTTGTATTTAGCACATTTCTGTATAAGTTCATAAATAAGGCGCACTGGCCTATAAGGCGCACCTTTGATTTCTGAGAAAATTAAAGGATTTTTAGTGCGCCTTATAGGCCGAAAAATACGGTATACATAGATAGATCTATACGTATAGATATATTGATATAGATCTATACATAGATATATATATATGGATATATATGGATATAGATATATATAGATAGATCTATATAGATAGATCTATATAGATAGATAGATCTATATAGATAGATAGATAGATATATATAGATAGATCTATATAGATATATATAGATAGATCTATATATATCTGTCATCTCAATTCCTCCTTTACTATACACACTGGCTACAGATCAGACAGCTATTTTAAGATGAAAGGTTTCACAAAGATTTAACAAAGGGCAATGGATGAGTTTTACAGCTTTAGTTTAAGATGTTTGATGCATGACAGGGGCTAATTCATATATGGCTACTTTATTTAGTTTCTACGTAAGGGCAGGGCCGTCGTCACAGCCTCGGCCCCCGTCATCTGTGATCTAAGTAGACATAGAATAACTAACGATCAATCCATGAGAAAGTGACGCATGCAATATCTTCCCTTTACTCTCCCTGAATGTCCAGTCAAAGCAGACAGCATAGTGATGTCACTGGTTTCCATGGCAACTTAATCGCATAGATGCTTATGGCACTGAATATTTCAGTTTTCTATTATATCACCTAGGACTAGCCATCACTTATGACAGCCAGCTTCCAGCGGTGCATGATGAGCAAGGACAATGAATGCAAGATCTCTAGTTGAAGATTACACCCTGGGGGGCGCTTATCAATGACTTCCAATGGGGAAGAGGGTTACTATAACGAATGTCAGCCATATGGTTACTTCCAGATATATCAGAGGCCAAGGCTCTGTTCACACCATTCCTGTAGCGCCTACTGTACTGTGTACATGGTCCGTATATGTCTTCTTGAGGCCCTTTGCACACTACCGTATTGGGGCCATGATCTGGCCACACAAATTGCAATTAGATCCCGTCCCCCAAAGAGGTCTATTGCATGTGGTCACAGTGTCTCACCACTCTGTGACGGAGCCGGCGGCCACACTACAAAGTATAGAGCAGGTCTTACTCCTGCCCGGGTTTGTGGCATTGCCTCTCAGCTTCCTATGAAACGAAACATATTCAGGTTAAACCCCATATGGTCAAAGTACCCTTAAGCTGCTCTGTGAGATACCATTGGGTAAGTGTGAAGGGTTTCATTAAATCCACCCTTTCCTGTAAGATAAAGTTATTTACAATGAACAATCTCCATTTTTTAAAAAGCTTACCCGCCAACTTGGACTTACGGCGCTCTGCTTCCAGTCGTTTTATATAAAAAAAAGTTTTTTCATCTGCTCTACCACCTTGTTTCTTGTTGGGACATTAGGTTCAAGCCACTGTTGGAGCAATAACCTCTTTGCCACCAGGCACAGCACGTGGAACAGTTTTGGCAGCCATGAGAAGTTCTGGAGGCTCTTGTCATAATGAAACAAATAAGTCATCGGGTCCATAGGTATTGCTTGTTTCCATAGGTCTTCACCTATCTCCCTAATTTACTCCCAGAAAGTCTGCGACTTCTCACACAGCCATAATCCGTGTCTGACGTCTGACATTTGGGGCAGGTCGGCAACCTTTTGAGGGTTGGTTGGGGATGGTGGAAGATTAAAAGCAAATATTGCCCTGTGTATAATTCTGAAGTGCGTATCTCTCCATACTTGGTTCACCCTTGCTGAACATAGGACCTGCCAACCTTTAAGGATTTTCTCTGCCGTTTCCTCACCCCCCAATTGTGCCACCCAACCTGAGAATGATAGGTCCTCCTTTTCCATCTTTCTCTGCAGCACCTTATACAGAATTGAAATCCCTCCTGTGGGTATCGGCATCAGTAGGATGTTGTCAAACTGGTTTTGGCCTGCCTCTCGTTCCATGTTCGTTACAGTATCCATATAAAAATGTTTAATTTGTTCCCTATCATTTCCTCCCTGGTCAACCACCGGTGTTCCTGTTGGTGTAAGAATTCCTTGTCTGTAAGACTGTATGTATCCCCTTGTCTCTCCATTACACGAATAGCCTACTCTGGCAGCCTCGGGGGAAGCAGGGGTGGGTCCACAAGGGAAGATGTTTGGATATTAGCCACGGGAGATGCAAGCCCTTTCGTATGACCTGCCAGACTGCAATTGTGTCTCTGAATGTCGCGGATTGTTTGATTGGGGCAGGTTGTTCCCTATTGGGACGTGAAGAAGTGTTTTTTAAAATCCCATGTGGAGCAATATTCTGTCTCTAAAACTACATCTGAGTAGTGGTTGGTATTTGTTATCCAATCTGTAATGTGTCTAAGGGGGCACGCTAAGTTATAGCGGCGTATATCTGGTAAGCCCATACTGCCTTTGTCTTTGGGGATCAGTTTGCGTTTGCCTATAAGCGGGCGCTTCCTCCTGCCAAAGAAAGTGAGTAATTGCCTTATGTAAGGATGTGACATCTTTAAGTTTAATTAGCAGGGGGATAGTTTGCATGGGAAACAGTAGTTTAGAGAGACTCATCATTTTAACTAACTGATTTCTCCCTAATGGCGAAATAGGTTGGTTGTGCCAATGTTTTAGTTCCTTAGCTATCTTAGCAAAGAGCAGTGGACAATTCAATGCATAAAGAGAGTCCAGTGTCCAGCCTATCTTAATCCCCTAGTGATTGATTTTTATCTGCACTTTTACATTGGAGCAAACTATCAAACCAGGACAGGAAGGCCATTTATTGTCCTGCTGTCTTCTCTTGTAGGTGGGGAAGCCATAATTTCATAATGTTATATACTGTATAACAGAGTGAATTCTATTGGATTACCATTCTTACAGCTTAGCCGTCCTCTGCAGCAGCTCTCCATTCTAAATGGTGGAGGGGTAACCATCCTCCATTATTTATGTATGTAATTGCTCGTGAATCCTGATGCCTTTAACAAGGAGGGTATCACTCCAGGTGTCATTTTTGGGTGATAGGCTATGGATGCGCTCTAATGTTCAGGTGCTCTGTGCCTATTTCTTTATTTAGCTTTGCATAACTATTTTCTGGTATCCAGTTTGGCGTCAGAAATCCGCTTCCATGTAGAGAGCCGGTGGTGCCATGTGAGCTGGCAGGATGTAGTTAAGGGCTACATGTGTATGTCGGGCAGGAGCAGCATGTAGCGCCCGGGTGAGATGCCTTCCTTGCTGTGCACAGTCGTGCTTTGCCTTGACATTGTTAGTTTTGTCAGTGTGGAGAATGTAATGTTCTCTCCTCAATCAAAAAGATGGATGTATACAGCATATCTGATATTTATAGCCAAAAAAAGAAGAAAATCTCCCCAGCAGTCATAGTTCAGTAACAATAAAACATATTTATGAGAACTTTTATATGTTTTAAGCAAGTTATAAAAGCTGCTTTTGCCAGGAAAACGTACAGCACGCAGTGAATTCTGAAAGGATATTAAAATGCAAAATGGAATGTTTTTATGTGTATTATGCCACTTTTCCTTCTTTGTCCATGTGTAAACTGTAGTAGAAATGATGGCGAGCTTTTCTCCTATGTGGCCATAAAGATTTCTCGTGAAACCCACAGCTCTGGAAGAGAAAAGCACAAAATCATTTTACTGCAAATAATATTAATGAGGACATGTATAATGGACTGTTATACATAATGCTAGATCAACTTTTAAAATGATGCTAATAAGCTAGAAGGGCTCTGGATAACAGAGATGTGCTGCAACCTCACAGGTTGTTACACTGTCTCACCTCCCCCCTGCTCCATCAGTACTTCCCCCTCACGCTACCAGATGTAATCTAATGCAGCAAAGGAAGTTTCAGCATGCTGTGCTCCCGCACAGTGTAACAGTCTGTGAAGCTACCGCACAGAGGGGATACCCCCAATACCCCCAGACCTCTTCTCCCTCATTGGAATAATTTTAAATGTGGATTTTAAAAAATGAGGCCATGGATAACAAGTATAAGAAGGCACCACAGTCACAGTCCCTGGATCTATGAGTGAGGGTCCCGTTTTAATCATTTTGGATTTTAATGGTAGATTTCCTTTAAAGTTGATTTTGCAGCAGTTAAACAAAGTATTTTTTTCTATATACAATAATCTAATTGCTTTTGTTGCTGTTATATTGCAGTATTAGAGGTATTTTGTGAACTGCATTTTTTGGGAATATTGCAGCAGTAGCATCTAGTCACCAGTTAGTCGTATCATTGATCATTATCCTCATAAAGGATGTCTGATTCCTAAATCATGAATAACACCCCTTAACAAGATAGCAGTGGGCCCTGATGCAAACTCTGTATAAGGGCCCCTATCGTGCTGCCCTTCCCATACATCACACATCCTTCCTACACAACAGCCTCCATTCAAAATGTCCGGTAACAGCTTTGACTCATTAATAAGATGTGTAGCAGCAGCCTCCACTCAATAAAAATAATGGACAGCAGCCTTCACTCAATAAAAATGACGGGCAGCAGCCTCCACTCAATAAAAATGACGGGCAGCAGCCTCCACTCAATAAAAATGACGGGCAGCAGCCTCCACTCAATAAAAATAATGGACAGCAGCCTTCACTCAATAAAAATGACCGGCAGCAGCCTCCACTCAATAAAAATGACCGGCAGCAGCAGCAGCCTCCACTCGATAAAATGACCAGCAGCATCCTCCACTCGATAAAATGACCGGCAGCAGCCGCCCTTCCTAAAAATACCGTCCGGCAAGCCTCCACTCGATAAAAATGACTGGCAAGCACCTCCACTCGATAAAATGGATGACCGGCAGCAGCAGCCTCAGCCTCCCCTCGATAAAAAATGACCGGCGCAGCTCCCCTCGATAAAAATGCCGGCACAGCCTCCACTCGATAAAATGACCGGGAGCAGCTCCACTCATAAAAATTACCGGGAGCAGCCTCCCTCGATAAAAGTGACTGGCAGCACCTCCACTCGATAAAAATGACCCTGCAGCACCATCCACTCGTTAAAATGACTGCCAGCAGCCTAACTTGTTCACACTGAAATGTGCAGCGGCTGCCTCGACTCACTGAAATGTGCAGCGGCTGCCTCGACTCACTGAAATGTGCAGCGGCTGCCTCGACTCACTGAAATGTGCAGCGGCTGCCTCGACTCACTGAATTTCATGCAGCAGCAACCATCGACTCCCTGAAATTGCATCAGCAGCAACCTCTGAACTCACGGAACTGGTGCATCAGCATCAACCTCGCTCCCTGAATTTGCGCGGCTGCCCTCTGACTCACGGAATGTCAGCTGCTGCCTCGACTCGACTGAAATGGGCAGCATCAGCAGCCTCGACTCACTGATGTGCAGCAGCATAGCCTCGACTCCGAAATGTGCACAGCAGCAGCCCTCGACTCCACTGAAATGTGCAGTACTTTCAGCTCAGTTGCCTCACACTTAGTCCTCCGTGTTCCTCCCGCTTATGCACCTCTGTGTTGGCATGGAGTAAGGCGTCCCGCTTGCAGGGGACAGTGCTGGGGCGTTACGTTCCATCCTGTGTGCTACTGCATTAAGGCGGTACAGAGCAGGAAGTGTCCAGTGGTATCACTTTCTGCTCGTCCGGCTCTTCATCCGTATCAGAGCACAGCTGCCGATACAACTCCCGCCCGCTTGGGAACCTGGGCGTGACCAAGACAACAGCCATATCCCCCCCCCCATGTATCATTTAGTAGTCCCCGACATAGTAATGACAGGGGGCCCAGGCCGTGGCTGTCACACGCAGAGGTTTAAGTGACTTGGTCAAGGCCCACTCCCCTTCAAATGGGCGTTGTTGCAATCTCCTACGACCACGATTCGTTACTACCTGCTCCTTAAGGGGTTGTCTGATTATGCTGCACATGCAGTATGAAAGAGTGGTGTGGTTTGTTTAGCTGTTACTACAGACTGTATAAGTATTTGCTTAGTTAGGGAAAGCAGTCTATGCTTATACAAAGTCGCCGCGGGCCAAACACATTTGTTAGGCAATATCAAGTTAATCCAAGGAGATCTCTAGGTTTGTTACATTCTGTATGACATGGATTGCTTGCAGCATGCCTATATTTAGGTTTAGACCTTTTTGCAGCTTCTTCATTGCTGTATCCAAAAATGGCATTTATGGGAATCAGGAGCGTTAGCACCCCTAAGCGGTGTGGTGTGTTCGCTATTTTTCAAGCATAGTACATTTGCTGCCTCAGCCAGGCATAGGATGCCTTCATGCTTCAGATCACACAGCACAGCCGTTGTATCAGCTTCATTCCAAAACTATTCCACCATGGTGGAATATTTACTGGCTATATAGTCAGTCCTTACTTTTTAACAAACTTCTCGACACCAGGTCATATGACGAAGAAAATATGTGGCTAAACCTCTGTAATCTGACCCGCAGCTGGTTCTGATCTATCCATAGTCATAACAATATAAGAAGGGCTTATCTCTTTCTCTTTTTTTCTATCTGTGAATACATACATCTGCCATCTCAATGAAGAATAGTTGCCAGCCCTCCTCTGTCATGAAAGAACGTTGTACCATATTGTATATACATTTTTCTTCTGCTGCGAAGAATAAACCCCCAAATAGAAGAGTTGTTCCAACAAGTTTTTTGAAACTATTTCCCTGTATTTGCCATTTTCTTGTTCTTTTTTTTTCTTTTTTGTTACGAGGTTTTTGGAGATTTTGGAGACCAATACACACTAGAGCTCCGATTAGGATCAAATTAGAGGAGCCTAAGTACAAGACTGCATAGCATATCCTCATTGCGATTTTAGCTAAACCCCTTAATTATTCACCTCACCTAATGTGCCACTTCAACCTAATAACAACCAAATTACCCCTCCACCAGAATGGAAAGAAGGGACACTGAGGCACATAATTCTGGATAAAAAACTGTGATGACCTTATTGATAATAACAGGGTAATAATACAATTTAAAAAGTAAACTAGAAAAACCATGAGACAAAATCATTGGCCTCACCCCGTGGAGGATATCCACAAAAATACAAGCAAATGTGTGGGTTGGGTTAACACAAGAAGCCAAGAAGGGCGTCACCCTCGCAGGCAGGGGAGCTGATGGTATTCTGTATGTTATGAACAACTGGTGGCCCAGAAGACATGCCTTACCAAGGCTGTCCATGTCTATGCTCAAGTGCAGACGACAGGTGCCTCGAACTCTAGGTATTTGTGCCAAGGGAACTTAAAGTAGGTGCCAGTTCTTACCTATGTAGGTGTCGTATGGCTCCACCCGCCCATGAAAGACCGCCCGGCCCGACGCGCGTTTCGGCTCTAGCTGAGCCTTCGTCAATGAGAGCCACAGGAAAACGGTAGGTATGAGCGGCCCAGCAGCCGACCGAAAGGCTGGCACAATTTATATTATCTTTTATTTAGGAAAAAATAACTTACCGTATATACTCGAGTATATGTATACGCTGACCCGAGTATAAGCCGAGACCCCTAATTTTACCAACAAAAACGGGGAAAAACTATGACTCGAGTATACCCGAGGGTGGGAATGCATTGGGTCAACCCCCCCCTAGTAGTATACAGCTGCCAGCCCCCAGTATAACAGCCTGCAGCCCGCAGTAGTAATACAGCCTGCAGCCCCCAGTAGTATACACGCTGCCAGCCCCCAGTAGTTAGACGGCCTCCAGCCCCCGTATCAATACACCTGCCATGCCCCCAGTAGTATACAGCCTGCCAGCCCCCAGGTGTATACCGCAGAGACGCCTTGACTAGCCCCAGTGTTCATTGACACCCCGTAGTATCAGCCCTGACAGCCCCCAGTAGTATACAGCCTGCCAGCCCAGTAGTATACAGCCTGACAGCCCCCATGTATAACACCTGCCAGCCCCCATGTAGTATACAGCTGCCAGCCCCATGTAGTAACGCCTGCACCCCCATGTAGTATAACGCCTGCCAGCCCCCTGTAGTATACAGCCTGCCAGCCCCATGTAGTATACAGAGCCTGCCAGCCCCCATGTAGTATACAGCACTGCCAGCCCCCATGTAGTATACCAGCCTGCCCCCCATGTAGTATCCCTGCCAGCCCCCATGTAGTAACAGCCTGCCAAAGCCCCCAGAGTATACCGCCTGCCGCCCCCATGTATTTAGACAGCCTGCCAGCCCCCATGTAGTAATACAGCCTGCCAGCCCCCCCATGTAGTAGATACACCTGCCACCCCCATGTAGTTTTAGCAAGCCCCTAGTATATACACAGCAAGCCCCTATAGTTAGCAGCAGCCCCTAGAGTATACAGCATCCTGCCCCCACGGACCTTAAAAAATAAACTTATATACTCACCCTCCCATGTCAGCGCGGCTTACCAATGTCCCCGATGTCAGCGCGCCCCGTCTTCTTTCTTCTCCGCGGCTCTTCTTCTTTCTTCAGGCATGGACGCGGCCATGTTTTCTTCTAGTATGCGCATATTATGACGCGGCCACTGCTGACGTCATAGTATGCGCGGCCATGTTTTCTTCATTCTGGAAGAGAGAAGAGGAGCCGCGGAGAAGAAAGAAGACAGGACGCGCACTGACATCGGGAACATCGGTAAGCCGCGCTGACGTCGGAGGGTGAGTATTTATGTTTATTTTTTTTAACTGGGTAATTTTTTTTATAATAGACTCGTGTATAAGCCGTGGGGACGTTTTTCAGCACATTTTTTGTGCTGAAAAACTCTGCTTATACACGAGTATATACGGTAATAGGATAAAATAGCTTGCAATCTACATTATGTAGTCAATAAATTTAACCCCCCATATTCTGGTTAGCATTGGGTAGAATGTATTCTATAAAGCTATGGATATTGATGAAGCATTTTGCCTTTACTCTTAATTAAATCTAATTAACACACTCCAGAGTCTTCTAGTGACTGGATTATCATTTCAGTAAGCGCACGCTAGCAAAATATAGTTTGTGAAATTCCCAAGTTTGTGTTTTCTACAAGATGCTCTCCTGTTAAGACCAGATCAGTTTTCTTCAAAATCATCCTGACCTCAAGATGAGGCTTGTTAAATAATGCATTGAACAGATGTTCCATATGCCAGGTACAGTATTCTGCTCTCCTGATGTACAGCCTTGAGGAAGCCCTGGGAATTAAGTAGGTCTCCTAACTCCTGCCATCTAATTTTATAACCTGGTTATGCATCCAAAAAAAATCCAGGCATAGTCTCCTCATTCTGTGTACGAGTGGATTACCATATGTCAGGCTTCTTCTGGTAAATGGGTATCATGAGAATATTGCAGGCAAATCCATATGTGATGGTGTAGTAGAACTGTGTCATGGGTGATGGTGAAGATGTGGTTGGGTGAACGGAGCTGTACATAAATAAATCAGTGAGTGACATTGAAATGTTTTAGATTCTGAATGTACTAATTGAAATGAAACAAAGAACTAAAATATATTGTATGTTTGCTTTTATTTTGTAATTTTAAAGGAAGCCCGTAAAATCAGCCAGTAAAATATTCTGTGTCAACTTACCGGATAGGGATTTTTCAGAAATGTACCATCGAGGATCCATCTTACCATAACTAAATGTTTAACCAATTTGCATAATTCAATAATGCTAATGATATTAGTTAACTTTGGACTATAATTTATCAATGAATGTATGTTTCGTGTGCATTTTGTTTTCTTCGTTACACACTTTATTCATGGAAACATTTAGGGTTGATCCAATATTTTCTGGATCTCTTTTTAGGTCTGCTGCTATTCTTTAGAGGGTTTGTCAATTACCTCAAGGTACGGAATATGTCTGAAAGCATGGCGGCCACTCACAGAACAAGATTCTTTTTCTTGTATTAGAGGTAAGTACTTCATCTCTGGAGTAAGAAAGCTTAACATCATCCTCTGTCTCCATAAAGGTGAAATTCATGCAAATATCAGCTCTTGGTAAATGTAATTGATCTACCACTTTACTGAAATATTTGCAGTGCTTTTTTCCCCAGTTTTTTCTTCCATTGATTTTCCTTTAAATGATCCTAGAGGATTAATTTAATGGACATGTGTTAAGTGACAGAAATGTTTAATATAGTAAGCCCACAGAATTGCTTTTAGATGTGCACATCAGAAGCACGCCACCTTATAGCTTGGGACTTTCTTGCCCTGCAGTGACAGCTGCCTGCTACTTTGTATGCTAATCTACTGCCTAATCATTTGAGAGTTCCCTGTAGTAGAGCGCGTGTTCTACCTCGGAAAGCCTTCCCTTATTAGTATGTGAGGAAACTGGAACATGGACAGCTAAATGAATTGTGCACCATTTTTATTTTTAATTTATAGCCCTGAATATTTATGGTCACTAATGATGTATATTAAACTCCCAGAAACATAAGGACATGTTGATCCAATATGAAGGACGTCCTTTAACCTTCATAAAAACGTTCACCATAAATTTCCTACCAGGATACAGTTTATTACTTAGAACTGAATTGCTTTGCTGTATATTATCAGCTTCTTTAATTGAAAAGCATTCTGAGGATGAGGAGCAGTAACCGGTGTGTATGAGTATGCTGCACGTAACCTTGACTTTAAGAAGAGGGTCGTGTGTGTATGTAGCAGAGTTATTGTACTAGATAGTATAACGTAATAGTAACTTGTACAGCTGCCAAACAAGATCTGTCTCAGGAGAACATTGTTTTTCCCGTGACAAGGCAGCACCAAGGTCCTGTATAACACTGAATGGTCCAGTGAGAAATTGCTAGATCTTTAGACACATACAATGATTGGCCACAGCACTAAAAATACTGACGGGCAAGTGAAAATCATTGATTATTTCCTAACAATGACATCTGTCAGAAGGTTTGATATTTTAAGCAGGGAAAATGTCCAAGCATAAAGATCTTGTGGGGAACCTGTGAGTTGTTTTCAGGGTCCTTGGTGCCCAATGCTAATTGATGGTGGATCCTGGACTCCAACATTAAATACGTGAATGTGTTGATCCTCCAATATTTCTTTGCTCTAAAAAATAACTTGCACTAACTTAGTAGCTTTGTGGAAAATCTAGAATCTATCATTTAACTTGCTGCAGTCTTCAAGACTGTCACCAGTTTTTACACCACTACACTACCCACATCCTAGGGGTATGATATAGACTTTCTAAAATCACTTTTTCTTCTTTTTACAGAAAAAAAACCTCCATAGTATATGCAGATAAGCTGAGTTACTTTCTGAGTTTGTAAGAGGAGTGTCCCTTCTGACTCCACTTTCTTGGTGTCATATTAATGATGAGACTCTCTTCTTTCTAATCACTGTGGTTTTGTTATCTACAGAAAGAACCCGAAATATGAACAGTTAAAGAGAGAGATGGAAATGCAGATAACTGTGTCTCAGATTCTGTAGCTCACACAGCCAAAGTACTGATGCACTTTTGAAAGATGAGGTTTTTATCTTTACAATGACATTTCAAACTACAGGCGGTCCCCTACTTAAGGACACCCGACTTGCAGACGACCCCTAGTTACAGACGGACCCCTCTGCCCACTGTGACCTCTGGTGAAGCTCTCTGAATGCTTTACTATAGTCCCAGACTGTGATAATCAGTGTCTGTAATGAAGCTTTATTAATAATCCTCCGGACCCTATCTTGTATGTAACCCGGGTACTGCCTTTATACAAATATGGACATCCTCAGCCTATATTAAAGGGACTTGTCCCAAGGTAAAGGTGATTCTACTAAGATCATGTTCCCTTGGCTTTTCAGCTGATTTTGCCTTAGGAAAATGTGTGAGTTTTAACACAAGGGGGTTCATACCCTACCTGAAGTGATTTTAGTTTTAGTTGGGTAAAATCAGTTAAAAAATCCATATTCCAACACCACAAGCCTTTTCACAGCATGTTGGGATTTTTCCTCGTACAATTCCAAACTGAAAAAGAGCAGTAAACTCTGTGTGACCAGACATTGGGGGATGATTTGCATGCTGCCATACTGTATAGCTTCATACTAGTGACTAGAGATTAACAGAAACAAATTTTAAGTTCTGGACTGGGGTTCGTTTGCGTCCTGCCACCAATCCAACAATGTGTCTGGGTTGCGCAGGAACCCCGGACTTGAAAGTTATGGTCCACTCATCTCTACTAGTGGATCTCTGACCAAAATTTCCTTTTATGTCTAGCATAAATGGGTCTTGGCAGATACATATAATTGTTTGCATATTAAATCATTTTACAATTTTCCACTAACAATTCTTTATCCATTTTTTCTAGATCTCTGCTTTTTTGTCGTCTATAGGAACTTTGATTATTCACTTCCAATGTGTCTATATACTGGATGTAAACATTGATAACAGCATAGGATAACAGCAAGCAGAGATCTAGAAAACTACTAAAAAGTGATGCAGAAAGGTATATTGGAAAACTGCAGAACTTTTTATAAAAAATTGAATTTTTTTCAAACCCTTTTTATTGACCAGAGAGGATAGCTGCTTACCCCACATATTACACGTTCCAATATTTTTCCCGTTTTACGTTCTCCATTTTTTTTTCCAGAACCTCTACAGAGGATCAGCTGTTTTCTAAGGCAGCCCCTATTCAACCTAAGGCTAAATTCACACAATGTATGCCCGCCATACCATAGTATGGCGGGCATACATCGGCGCTGTGGAGAGGAGCAGGGGATGAGCGCCGCTCACCCCCGCCCCTCTCCATAGGATTATACAGTGCACGGCACAGTATCACGTGGAAAGATAGGACATGTTTTATCTTTCTACGCGGTACGGTGCTGCACAGTACCGCTCCTGTGCAGGGCCGTGGGCTCATAGAAGTGTATGGGGGATGTATATACGTCCCCCATACGTTCGTGTGTATGTAGCCTAACTGAGAGAAAAGTGCACTATACTGTAGACCATTGGTGTGGTTTTTTTTTTTTGTTTCTTTAGTGGATGTTGGCATACTTTTATTTGCTTAATTTTTCTTTTTATTTTTTTCTTCTGCAGTTTTAACTTTTATAAAAATCAGCAGATCTTTGAGCTGTCTTGTAGCTCTTTGAAGACTTGCTGGAAATATTTTTTGTGACCGTGACCGTGAAGTGCTGTCATTTGTAGTATGGGGTCATGTTGCAACTCAGTATGATCTTATAGAGTAGAATTGAATCTGTTCAGTTCTGAGAAAGGTCCAGCTATTAAAATGTGCCTGCGTCCTAAAATATATCACTGCATGAAAAATGTTGGGAAAACAAAGCATTTCCGTAACATCACAGACGCTCTCTTGTGTGTCTCTTACAGCAGGACTAACAGTACGTTTTATACAAAATATCGATCTCTGCTTTGCTTTGGTTTCAAACATCTGTGTTTTTTTGTTTCCTTTTAGGCAAAAGCCAGCAGACATCCCTTTCTTTCTCCAATGTGAATCAAGAAGGTGTACAACACGCCAGATTTAGAGACTAGAAGACTACTAAGCAAGAAATTGAGTTGCTCGGTTTCCAGCAGCTCGGCTTGTTTGATAGAATTCTCTAATATCTCTGTAAATAGCTCCTTTAAGATTGCACATTTGCCAAATGGAAGGTTTTCCAAATCCGGTACATAACAAATCATTTTTTGATGCAAAAATCTCTGTGTAGCATGTTAAACCTGACCTGTTCCAAAACATTACTGGGTGTTCTTCTACTACCCATGTTTTCCTAATCACAAAATTAGCAAAAATTTTAAGTACTATTTGATTTTGCCTAATATTTGATTTTTCTGAATTAAGCAGCAAGACATTCTTTTTTTCTGCATACAACTTCAGCATGCATAGGTTTTTACATAGGAGAAAGGCACAATTATTTTGCAAAACAAAAGTGACTTAACTTTGTAAATAATCATCTCTGTATGACCATTTGGCAAGTTTATGATATCTAAGCGCTATGTTAATGAAGTTAATTTAAATCTGAATAATATATGTCTATTTTTACTAACATTAGCTCTTTTTTTGTATGAATGGATAGAAAAAAGGTTCTTGATACTCGCTGTTTATCACGTGCCATACAATCACTTGTGGTCTCATCAGTTTGTATCATTGTTTTGTGGTCTGTCATTGTCTAGTCTGAGCCGTGTTTGAACAAACATATGATAATAAAAGTGGCCACATACATTGGTGGCTTGGACTCTTGGTCGGGCCAAGAATCAATGTGCATAGTGGGTTGGGAGAAATGGCTCACTGACAAATATGTTATTAAAGGTATGTGGCCATCTTTATGGTCTTCAGAAAGACTTAAGAGTCAACCTGGTGGGTTAGACTATCCCGGAGTATTTGCTTTGTACAAGTGTCTTTCAAATACCTCGCTACTATATTGTAGACACAATGTATTTGCCAATGTATTAATCTTCTTAATCCTTTGGAGTATCTTCTTACCAACTCTTAGATATTTAACTAATATCCTTAGCATGTAGGTGTAGTCTCTCTAGTTGTATCCAGATTACAAGAGTCAATGAAAATTGCTTGGTGCAGTAGTTTGGGAAAATCGGAGTGGTGCATGGCTAGACTGAACAGGAGGGTGAACTCCACTGACATGCTTACAATTTTTAAACTTTTTTAAAATTACAAATCAAAGTGAAATCCTAATGGGCAGACAGATCAAATTGTAGAGCGTCTATTTAGTAGCCTGGTAGGGGATAATAGCGGCAGCACTTAGCAATACTCTGTAATGTCGTATGCAGTTTGTATTCAGTCCTCTGTAAAGACACATCTTTATTATTTATTTATCATTTAACTTGGTCTCTAATTTCTGGTGAAGCCTTTACGCTCGGAATAATAGCATTTTTAGTAATGCTAATTAAGATTTTGATTGATTTATTGCTGTAAAACATAATCTCATCTCTTTATCCCGTCATCTCTGAGAGGTAATTTTGCACATGATTGGAAATGACTTCTCCATCTATTGTGGCTAGTGTGATGTGATGATTACAATATCCACACTTTAAGCCATGAATGTCTTGGAAATGATAGAAGTAGAGGATTGGAGGCCAGCGCCTGCCTCACCAGGTGGGGTGACGGTCCCTGGTCCTAGAGGCACATCTATCAGGCATTTATGACATATAATTTTTTCCTATTTATGTGCCAAGGATGGAGTAGGGTATGATGGAGTTAATTATTGTAACTGGAATTCGATGTTTAACTGGTTTGTGCATTTTGTTATATGGAATGTTCTGCTCATCATCCATTTATTGGAAGTCTATTGTGTATATCTTTGGGTTCAGTTTATTGTAATGAGAATGAATGACCTTATTTATAGCCAGTGTGCAAACGTGAACCAGCAGTTCATAGACCTTCAACTACCTTTCATTTAGAGGGATATTTAGCTGGAGACATAGACCACTAGGCTGATTATGGTATATAGTACCAATAATGAATTGTGTATCAATTTTCCCAAAGTTAGAAACGTGTTAACTGATGTGAGCCTGGATATTCTAAGTCTCCATTTATATATTCCATTGCATATAACCAACCTATGTATCACCAAATGCCATTGCGGACAAAGTCTTACCCAGAAGAGCTAACACATATAGTTCCCTTTGCATTATGTGTAAACAGAAATGGGTTCTTTTCACCAGACAAAATTCGAATATAATCAAAACAAATGCAAAAGCTATATGTTCTGCATCACCTCGAATGATATTTATGTAGCTTGTGGTGGCAGTCTAGTTGCTTGTCAAAACAAGTTGTCTCCACTTTTTAATCACGTGGTAAAACCTCATGTATTTACACAAAAAATATATGCCTGAAATACTTTTCAGTCAAGCCACATTCAAACTTCTTATAGCCTTCTTAGAGTCGCAGGTCATGTGACCCCTGGGCAGCAGAACTCTGGACCTCTGACAGAGGGCTGGTACAGTCATCACCAGGTTGTCCTGGGCATGCCCCTTTACTGATGAGGAAGTGGTTATGGTGGTGAGGGCATGTATATACAGTAATCAGTCTCGAATCCTGCTGCCTGTAACTCATTGTTTAATACCTTGGCCTTGACACTCGGGAGTGATTGGCACTTTAATAAGATATGTATAATATGGCCGTCCCTATTAGGGCCTTATATTTATATATCGGTGATTAGCAAACTTAGTAGGACACCCATATTATATGTATCCAGTAAAAGTGTTCCATCTCTTCTCGGAGTCGTAGGTCGTGTGATCCCTTGGGCAGCAGAATTCTGGACTTACTGTTAACATCCCTTGTCTTGACGAAATCTGCAGTCATCACCAGGATTTCTTGGTCACGCTCCTCCAACCAATTAGAATGCAGTGGATATGTCAGAGGGGCATGTGCCAAGTCATGGAAAACTACAAACTATAATATAGTAAATATAACGTGGTTGACCCTATAAGGATCTTTTACTAACCCTCTAAAAGGAGCTGGCCACTTATAGAAAATTTTAACAAGTATAAGCATTGAGGCCCTAAGATATTAAACCAGAAAAATAAAGTACTGTATGTGCCAAATATTTTTTTTTAAAATGTGTTATATAGTGTTTGAAATAAACGATTTGAAACTTTACCTGGCTCCATACCAGATGCTGCAGCCGCAGAGAGGAAAATTTCAAATGAAAGCATCCATCAGCTCTGTAATATATTCACTGCTCTCCTGGTCACTCCTGGCTCCTGCCCCTTGAAATTTTCTTTTCTGGGACTCAGCTGCTTTGTCTGGCAGGGAGCCAGGTAAGATTTCACATAATTTCAAACACCATATAACACAGACATTTTTAAAAACATGTTTGGCATATACAGTACATTGTACACTGCTATACAGCCTGTCCCCTAATAAAACTAGCAAGGGTGACGGGTTCCCTTTAAGGCTACTTAAACCTAATACCATCTCTAGCAGATTTTATCAATTGCCTAGGTAACATAGCTACACCTGTCATTCCGCAAAACCTTGATCTGTAAAATGCTGTATTTTGCTCTTTATACGTTTTACATTTGACTGCAATCTTGTGTCTTATGTGGAAGAGTTTAGTAACAGATGATTTCTTATAGAGGATAGGAGAAACATTTTACTCTTGGTTTTCAGTTTGGAGTCTGTTATAAAGTAGTACATCGTACAATGGCAGTTCTATGCATTTCTACATTCTGTATACATGGCCTATAAACCGTTCTCTGAAATGCACTAAACCCAATGCACAGAGCTTTTGCATGGGTCACTACCTTCTGAGGAATCCTTGGTGCTTTATTCTCTGATACCCATGTAACTTTTTTTTCTCTTTAACATGAATCCATTATTATCCTGTGCCTGTCTTCCATTCTCAACTGTTTCACTAAAATAGCCATAATTAACTTCAAGAGTAATACAATGGAGCTAAATACTCCATAAACAAATTATTGCTATCGAGGGGATCCACGTTTTTCTCTCTCTACTTGTAGCAGCATAAAAAGACTCCAGTTGCATCAAAAGACAAATGTCCTTTAGATGTGAACAGATTCTCCAAATAAGGGACTTAAGCAAACCCAACTTACGGACAAAACCTAGTTTCAAATGGACCTCTCTGTGCACTGTAACTTACAGTTAAGTTACTTGTACATGTAACTTACTTTATTGTAACACCGGGCTGCAAAGATTAAAGGTGTTTGCAATTAAGCTTTAGTGTTTATCCTTGTTCCTATGACATCCAGTTGTCACAAGGAGTTATACTTACTAAATGTATCTGTCCCAGCCTACATACAAATTCAGCTCAAGAACAATCCTACAGAACATATCTTGTACGTAACCTGTATTTCGATAGAAGATCTCAAACCATCATAAAGAAGCCTACAAAGTATTGTGAACAAGACTTATCATATCTGTGGACACCACTCAATAACTATCAATAACTGTGCCTCCATCTACAAAGTGTATGAACAAATTTAAAATGTTAAACATTTGTTAAAATATCTACAGCCTAAAGAACCCTGTTTGCATTATCATAGAAGAATTGTAGAGACAAGCTGCTATATTTCCCCATATACTGCAATGGGGACCAATGCTTGAGATCACCATAGGCTTAGATTTGTTAATCAAGGCTGAGAATGCATGTTTACTTGAGTAGGGAAAGGGTGTAGGCCACTGCCAGACACCTTAGAGTAGTTAACTTAATGAAGGTTAAAAAGGATTGGCAACTTGCAATCTAACAACAAAGGATTACTTGTGAGACATCCAAGTTCATAGGTTCAACCTGCCAAAATGAGCCGCCATTCACTATAATATGGTTAGATCAGATAATCTGATCTGATTTTTTCTTTAATCAGATAAAGAAAAAAATAAGTTTCATAGAAATTCATAAGGCTTATATAAAATAAGTAACATCTGATTACCCAAATCTAATATTAATAACCTATTCATTGGACATGTGACATCAATATTTTTGGTCAATATGAAATAAGTTTTCCAGGACTGGACAGGGAAAAACCATACTATTTTGCTACCTTGTAGTAAGGCCTTACTATCAAGCATTACTTTCAGGAAGCCTTATAACATAATGTGGGATTACAGCTAAACCAATAGATCTATTCCAGAAGAAAGCGATTCCCAGTTGTAGACAGCACTGTCTTTATATGGTTGCATTTCTTCCATACAGTCTAGGAAACTGTTTTAGCTGAGTGACAGGCTTTTGACTAGGCTCAGGGAGTAAGAGCTCTCCTTGTAGAGTTTTAGTCAAACGGGTTCTACTGACGCCATCTTTTTTTAAAAAATTATTTAGTTTCAGTTTATTTCCTTGTGGTAGGTGACCCTAACCTCCAACCCTGAACAATGAAGGCAGGACCATTATCAATGAGCCATGGTCTCAGGATTAAGAAAACCCTTTAAATATCCACAACAGTACTACACTATTAAGCTTGACTTCCTCAACTTAGATGTAGATCCCTGCTATATCAATAAATATTCAACTCTTGAAGCAATGGTAAGTCCTATGACTGGAACACAGTGGTCAAATGTATATGGTAATATCAAACATTGTAGGCTCAAATATGAGCCCAGATAAGGAAAGACAGTCATTATTTATTAATATGTCACATCCATATTGTATTTGCAGTTAGATATTTTGTTGACATTATGAATATTATATTTTTTTCTTTTTGCACCGAATAACATAGATTAGAAATATTTGAACCGCTCTGGACCGATTCAAGATTTTCAGAAATATATTGAATGCTATTTACAAATTGTAATGCAACCAGGAAAGCACCAGACTCTTTTGGACTGCAGAATAATTGCTTACCAGTTGATTTGCACACTTTTCTTAAAGTTCATCTGCCTTTTTATTTTTCTATTATCAATGTATGTGTATTGTCAGTAACAATTCAATAAAATACCATTTTGTTGAAAGCTCATTTTTGTGTTCTGTTATCTGTTTGATTATTTTAGGTATTTGTGCTGTAGCTCTCATACAGTACATACTAGCTTGAAGTCTTTTTTTATTGGAGAAGGTGAAGATTATTTATCATACCAGGCGAATCGGAAAACTGGCATAAAAGTCGTGTAGAAAGTCCCCTTTTTGTGTGCATGCTACTGTTTTTACCAAGGGTGGCAATACTGTACACAAAGACAAATAATCCAGTGCTCACCAGGATTTTACTATTAAAATCTTTATTAGTTTCCAAAATGCATCCATAACATACAATGGTAACATCGGCAATAAAAACCAGCGCGTTTTAACTCTGAAAAACTCCTGTTAAGGCCCAGCAATTACATAATGCAGTAGGGGCCCACTTTTCTCCTGAATGGAGATTGCTATGTATCTAATGTACATGTCCCAGAGCCCTATCCATACTCCTAGCAGCAGGAGGTGACCAAGAAATTAGGATAGAGGAGATTGCTGTAGTCTTAAGTACCAGGTCCTGTTCTGGACACCCCCTGCAAAGGCTTTTTATTTTATTTATTTTTTTTACAGCCTCTCACTCCTGAAAACGTATTATTCGATCTTCTGCACGCCCCCCTATTCTCCTCCTTACTCTCACACTGTTTGATGATGTAGCCAGGACCAGCAGGAGGGGCGCTTACACTGCAAAGCTCAAAGGGGTTTGCCCACAAAAGAAAATTTTCAAAATTAAATCCCCTAGTGTTTACACAATAAAAATAATTTTAACCCCTTACTTTACAATTTTATTCAGTTTTATTGCTGTTTTAGCTCCTATCACTCAGTGATGGTCAGTGTAAAATCTAAGCAGACACATTATGATCCCTGTAGTGCTAGGGGATGCTTTGTGCTGACAATGTGGTTAGATTATCAGGGTCCAGGTTTACATACACTTTCATTTACCTTTTGAACATTGTACTAGTATCTGACTCATAGAAAGATGAGATGATGAGATCAATGAGATGCATATAACACACAATGACACAGTCATCTCTGCTCTCACATCAAATCTGATGTGCCTCCCTCCCCCTTCCTCTACATAAAGAACTTATGCGATCGAAACGTTGTGTTTGGTTGAAATAAAGCAGTCTTATTGAGTTCATCCGTCGCTGTGCTGTGCTGCGGTCTTCTTTGCTATTATTAGCAGAACCACTCCTTTATTGAGTGTGTCTTGCTAATTGCCTGTGAAATTGATTGTCAATCAGTGTTTCTTTCTAATGATAAGTTTGATTTCACTGAAGTTTGATTTACTTGGAGCTAATTTGTGTTTTTAACCCTTTCACGACCCGTGACGTAATAGCACGTCACGGGTCGGCTGCGGGTGCATGGAGAGGGCTCACTGGCTGAGCCCTCTCCATAGCAGGAAGTCTTTGCTGCATATCGCAGCAAAGACATACCGGTAATGCACACATCGGTGCTAGCACTGATCGCGGGTGTTAACCTGCACATCGCCGCCTGCAAAGCCGTTGCCGGCTTCAAAAGGATGGCGGTGCATGGGCTCCGCCATCTTGTTGGTGATCGTCGCTCCCCGTGACGTCATAGGGGAGTGGCGAACGTTCGCCATGACAGCCTCAAGTCTAATTGCACATCGTAATGTATGAGGATGAAAATCCCCTTACTGTAGTATGGCCGTATATGATAGGATCAATCAGACAACCTAGGGTTTAAGTAAAAAAAAAAAAAACTATAATAAAAAAACCTAAAAATTCAAATCACCCCCTTTCCCTAGAACTGATATAACTATAAACAGTAAAAATCACAAACACATTAGGTATCGCCACATCCGAAAATGCCAGATCTATCAAAATATAATAACGTTTTTTCACTGTGTTTAACCCCGTAACCCTAAAAATAGCACCCAAAGTTGAAAATGGCACTTTTTTTGCCAGTTTGAAAAATATTTAAAATCAATAAAAAGGTCATACGGTCCTAAAAATGATAGCATTGAAAACTTCTTAAAGAGGCGCAAAAAATGACACCACGTACAGCTCCGTGCACCGAAGTATAAAAAAGTTATTAGCGGCAGAAGATGGCAAAATAAAAAAAAATTCTACACGAGTTTTAAATTTTTGTAAAACATTATGTATGAAAACATTCTAAAACCTATACAAATTTGGTATCCCCGTGATCGCACCGAGCCAAAGAATAAAGTACACATGTCATTTGGGGCCTACAGTGAAGGCTGTAAATTCCAAGCCCACAAGAAAAAGCCCACACTTAAAGATTTTTGATTGTGGGAAGTGAAAAATGAAAAAACAAAAAAGGGTTAAGTTTCCCTTTATTTTTTTGAGCAGTGTTTGAGTGATTGTGTGTGCGTGGATGATGATACTTGTTAATAAAATTCCTCTATAAGTTTTATTTGTACGTTTGACTCATTATCTATTTGTGGGAATTTATATTGGAATAGTACAACTCTAGTATTCTTGGTTCTGTTCTTTTATCTATTTAGTAACCTTGGTTACAGTGCTGTATAATTTAATTTTTTGTAACATATATGTTTTGTAAGTTTGGGTTGAATTAAATTTCTATGTAGTAATATTAGCTCTAATAATGTATCTATGTACAGTCTTGGCCAAAAGTTTTGAGAATGTTACAAATGTTAATTTTTACAAAGTCTACTGGTCTACTGGTTTTATAATGGCAATTTGCATATACTACAGAATGTTATAAAGAGTGATCAGCTTAACAGCAATTAATTGCAATGTCAGTATTTGCCTATAAAATGAACTTTTCCCCCCAAAACACATTTCAAGTTCATTGCAGGCCTGCCTTAAAAGGAGCAGCTAACATTGTCTCAGTGATTGCTCCATTAACACAGGTATGTGTGGGTGTTGATGAGGACAGGGCTGGAGATCAATCTGTCATAAATAAGTAAGAATCACACCACTGCACACTTTAAAAAGAAGGCTGGTGCTTGGCTTCATTGTTTCTCCTTGTTAACCATGGTTATCTCTAAAGAAACACGTGCAGTCATCATTGCACTGCACAAAACTGGCCTAACAGGGGAGAGCATCGCAGCTAGAAAGATTGCACCCCAGTCAACAATCTATTGCATCATCAAGGAATGAAGGGAGAGAGGTTCCATTGTTGGGAGCCCAAGAAGGACCAGCAAGCACCAGGACCATCTCTTAAAAGAGTTTCAGCTTTGGGATAGGGCTACCAGCAGTGCAGTACTTGAGCAGGAATAGCAGCAGGCAGGTGTGAGTGCATCTGCACACTCGGTGAGTCAGAGACTCTTGGAGCAAGGCCTGGTGTCAAGGAGGGCAGCACAGAAGCCACTTCTCTCCAGAAAAAAACTTCAGGGACAGGCTGATATTCTGCAAAAGGTGCAGTGAGTGGACTGCTGAGAACTGGGCTAAAGTCATTTTCGCTGATGAATCCCCTTTCCGATTGTTTGGAACATCTGGAAAACAGCTTGTTCGGAGAAGACAAGGTGAGAGAGAGCACCAGTCTTGTCTCATGCCAACTGTAAAGCATCCTGCAACCATTCATGTGTGGGGTTACTTCTCAGCCAAGGGAATCGGCTCTCTCACAGTCTTGCCTAAAAACACATCCATGAATAAAGAATGATACCAGAATGTCCTCCAAGAGCAACTTCTCCCAACCGTCCAAGAGCAGTTTGGTGATCAACAATGCCTTTTCCAGCATGATGGAGCACCTTGCCATAAAGCAAAGGTGATAACTAAATGGTTCAGGGAACAAAACATAGAGATTTTTGGTCCATGGCCTGGAAACTCCCCAGATCTTAATCCCATTGAGAACTTGTGGTCAATCATCAAGAGACGGGTGGACAAACAAAAACCAACACATTGTGACAAAATGCAAGCATTGATTGTGCAAGAATGGACTGCTATCAGTCAGGATTTGGTCCAGAAGTTGATTGAGAGCTGCCAGGGAGAATTGCAGAGGTCCTGAAGACCTGCTGCATTAACTTATTCTAACTGTCAATAAAAGCTTGTGTTACTCATAATATGATTGCACTTGTATTTCTGTATGTGATAAAAACATCTGACAAATACACATAAAGACCAGAGGGCAACAGATCATGTGAAAATATAATATTTGTGTCATTCTCAAAACTTATGGCCATGACTGTAGTAAGCTTGGTCCTAATAACATGATTAGCTAGATTCTAATAATGTTTCTATGTAACAATCATGGTTCTAATAATTATGTTATAAGCTTGGTTCTAATAACCTATGTATGTAGTAATCTTGATTCTAACAAAGTATCTATATAGATTGGTTCGAATTGGTTCTATGTTCTAAGCTTGCTTCTTTACTTAGTAGGTTTGGTTTTTGGCACTGTAGTGATGTTGCACTATATGTCAGATCATTTAAAAACTTTAGACCATTTTGGAGGCCCCAATCTCTTTACAGCCCTCAACCTGTGATAGTCTTAAATGTATGTATTTGATGTGGAAACAATTAGATGGGAAACTAATGTGTGTGGCCAGGAAATTCCCAACAGCAACATGTGGGGGAGCAGCTGCAGCCTGTGTGTGCCTGTGTCTCCTTATGCATATTTTCTCTCCTCCACACAACCCCCCTCCTCTGCCTGCTCAATGCACATGTCAAGAAGTGGGGAGGGATGAGGGAGCTGTGTGACGGCAGCATCGGCTACTGTCACCAGCTAAAAATCACATTCCTGGTAACAGGTTCACCTTAAGTACACAAGGTATAGTGGATGATCAGGGGTAGGGGGTAGTAGTCATCCTGATCTCTTGCTACCGAGCCCATATATAAGTAATGTCAATGGAATCAATTCCTCTTGTGGGCCTGGAGTATCCTAGTCAGACACTGCATAAATCGGTTTACTTTTGATTAATTGATCGACAGAAAGTGTGACCATTTTCACTGTGGCTGCAAAAGGTTCTTTAACCAATTGATTTATGGAGAGTACAGTGTAATTGGTTACCGTATGTGCTTTTGTTCATCTGAAGCTGTTTTTACTTTATAATACATTTTAACTACTAAGTGCTGTTTTTAAATTATGTCCTGATGAAGCATTGAATTTAAGGATGGTAAACTTTCTTTCTGATGATTGTAATCCCTGTGTTTGCGCTCCTCCCACTTCCATGCCCTTGTCTTCCTCCCATGCCAAAGCAAACCTATCTCACAAGTAAAAGTCAGTGGATTTAGATGTATTTCAATGAATATACGTAATATTCTGTAAAAGTTATCAACATTTCCTGGTGTCTACAATTCGGAGAACTTTGTGTTTGGGTTAATATGAAAAATTACATGGACTTGGGGAAACTTCCATGGAGCTTTTTAGAACATTCCATTTTTTTCATTATTAAGGCTAAATAGTTGTTCTAAATAGTGCTGCCTGCAGAATGACTTTCTATAAAATATTCCAAATGGAGATTTCTATTTTATTGTGGTTATTAATAAGCCCCAGTAATAAGACGTTTACTTGATGTGCTGTTTAATAAAAAAAACTATTTCTTTTATCCCATTACCCAGTGTTTTCCTTTTAAATATTTATAACCATTTTGAGAGCTGATTATCTTAAAAAACATAAATGATCTCTCCAAGAATATTAGTTTTAATCAATTTCCACTTCTAGAAAGCCTGGATACCTTTGAGCTTAACAAGAAAACGACATAAATAACGATAAAACCTAATTAGCAATGAAAGATATTTTGGTGTAAAACTTTGTACTCCAGACTGTGACATCCTTGTAAATGAGCCTCAGCTTTGTTTGCATTCATTTAGTTTATCTTCATTCCACAGGAAATCATTAATGAAATTAATCCACTGCTGTGAGCAGACTGTGGCAGGACGTTTGAAGACTCTCCTGCTATGCAAGTAATTGGTGATCTTCCCAGTACTGCCTTTTACAGGGGGTTGTCTCACAATAAATCCTTGTTCCACAGCTCAGACAAATGACATGAGGTTAACATGGGGTAATTTAATGTTAGAAACTAGCTTAGAGTACACATCCAAAGTGATCATAGAATTCAAGAAAATCTGCAAAAATTATTTAAAAATGTATAAATCTATTTTACTTAAGTGGTATCACCTGTTGTTTCATCATTTCACTAATTAGGGTGCAGTAACATGATTGTGCTTTGACTCACTCTTCGTGTATGTAGCCACATTGGCGTTGGTTTTCCGTGGTTCTGTGATTTCCACAGATGCCTTAAAAACACTATGCTGTGGGTGTTTCCACATTGGCTTGTATTTTCACTGATCCGTTGTCCGTGGAAAATATTCTAAAACATATCCTATTTCTTTCACGCTAGAAAATAGAAGTCTATGGGTCCACAAAAAAGAAATGTTGAAATATTTTTTTTTTACTGATGAGGCTGAAAAACCAGGTGGGATGTTTTCAAAGAAATGTCAAACCTTCAGTTTTATTTTGCAGACACAGAGACAAAACGCAATGGATGCGCAATTGAAGCTGCGCACCAACGCCAATGTGAAAGAGCCCTTATTGTCATCCCAAACCAGAAGTGGCTGAACACACAGGTGCAGATCTCTCCACCAAATCTTATATTTGTGTAGCCTGGTACTGGCTTACAATAAGTAAAAACCTTTATTGTGTAGTGCTAGTCATTTCTTTTGTGACTAACACACATCCATATGCTTTCCTATTGGCTCATGCCTTTGGCCGTAGTATACACCTTGCTGTGAATGCGCTGACTGCCCATTGTACAAATTATAGAGCAGGTCCTATTCTTTGCCGTCTTTGCGACCCAGGTAGTCTTTTGCTATGGTCATCGGGAGTGTATGCTGTGCTCACATGCTGGCCATGCTGGTAAAATGCATGGCATGGGAGAATAAATACCATCACTATGAAGTGCAATTTGTTATGCAGAAAACAAGCCGTCACAAAGCTCTTTAAGTGTAAAAAAAAAAAAAAAAGTTATAGATTTTTGAAATTAATAAAACAAAAAAGGGCGAGGTCCTTAACCTGTTAATGCTCAGCGTCCGATATATCGTACGCTGAGCGCGGTGACTTAACGATCAGCATCCGATATATCGGACGCTGAGCTGATGCCGGTTCGGCTCAAGATCTGAGCCGAACTGGCATCGGGAAACACGGGGTGCCAGCTGTAACAGATAGCCAACACCCCAGTGTAACACCTGTGATCGGAGTGGGCTCCGATCACGGGTGTTTAACCTGTTAAATGCCGCTGTCGGCGCAACATCTAAATTGCCTTATGGGGGTCTTTCCCTTACAATCGCCCCCTCCCCGAACCGTTTTCGGGGGGCGCCGATCGTTGCTATGTCATCTCTGGGGTCTGACCGTGACCCCAGCGGTGCCTGAAAGATGGCGTCTGTGACGTCATCTTTCAGGCAGAGTGCCAGCCTATGCATGTGCATAGACTGACACTGCTAATACCCTGCAATACATCAGTATTGCAGAATATTATCATGAACAAGCAATCAGATGATTGCTTGTTCATGTCCCATGGTGGAAATAGTCAAAAAGTAAAAAAAAAATGTTTTTCAATAAAAAAATAAAGTAATAAATCACTAAAAATGCCCATAAGCCCCATAACACAGAGACATATAACACTAAAAAAAGTCTAAATCATAACACAAACCCCACATATATAGTATCACCACGTCCGTAACAATCCGTATAATAAAACGAAATAATTATTGAACCCGCACAATGAACGCCGTTAAAAAAACTTAAAAACCCAGAAAAATTATGATTTTTTACCTATTGAACCCCACAAAAAATGCAAAAAAAAGTGTTCAAAAAAACATATGTACTCCAGAATGATACTGGTGCAAAGTTAAACATGTCCCGCAAAAAACAAGCCATCAACCAGCTCTGTAGCTAAAAAAATAAAAATGTTATGCCACTTGGAAGACGACAATGCAAAAATGATAGATTTTTCCCACATTAGGGTTTTATTTGGCAAATTTAGTAAAACGTAAGAAAAAATATTCATGTATGGTATCCCCGCAACCGTATCGACCCATAGAATAAAGATAACATGATTATTAGGCTAAACGGTGAACACAAAAAAAAAGGAAATAATAGTACAGAATTGATTATTTTCTACTCCTGCCCTCAAATAAAAGTTCTACATTTTCAACAGTAGGGGATACCAACCCCAAAATGGTAACACTGGAAAAAGCCACTCATCCCACAAAAAAATGCCGTCATATGGCCCCAATAACGAAAAAGCTAAAATTTTATAGCCTACAAAAGGTCCAATAAGGAACTAACATCCTGGCAGCTGCATGGCGCTCCTTCCCTCCTGCCCCGCTGTGCACCCATAAACACAAACGTCCACAGTAGGGGGTCTCTGCACTCAGGAAAATTGCTAAAACAAATTGTATGGTGATTTATTTTTATCTTTTGGAATGTGTACATTTTAGGGCTAAATGAACGTATAACCGGCACAAGTGAACCATTCTAAATTTCACCTCCATTTCGATTTCAGTACTATGAAGATCTCAATGGGTTAACAATCTTCCTAAAAGCTGTTTCTGAAAGTTTGAGGGGTGCAGATTTGAAAATGGGTTGGTTATATAGGGGGTTCTTGATGCTAAATATGTAAAATTTCATTCAAAATGGGATTTATCCCCAAAATAGTCAATTCTGAAAATAGGGAAAATCGATGTGACATCAAAATAAATTATCCAGGCGGTTCAAAAATTATGAAAATATAAAGTAGACATATGGGAAATGTTATTCAGCAACTTATTTAGGTGGTAAAACTATCTGCCTGAAAACGCGATGATTTCCAATCTCGACAATGGCAAATTTTTTTAAAAAATCATCATTTTTTTCTTTTTTTTTTTGTAAATTAACGCAAAAAAATTTACCACTAAAATGAAGTACAACATGTGAGGAAAAACCAGTCTCAGAATCCTTTAGAAAAGTAACAGTGTTCAAAAGTTATAACCATATAATGCGACGCAGGTCAGAATACAAAAAATGGGACTGAGCCTTAAGCTACAAAATGGCTGCATCCTTAAGGAGTTAAAGGGTTAACAAAAAAGTGTGAAACAACTGAACCTACATTCTGGGTTCTTCAAAGTAGCCACCTTTTGCTTTGATTACTGTTTTGCACACTCTTGACATTCTCTTGGTGAGCTTCAAAAGGTAGTCACCTGAAATGGTTTTCACATAAAAGGTGTGCCCTCTCAGGTTTAATAAGTGGGATTTATTGCCTTATAGACATGGATACACAGCTAATAGTCCTACTGAATAGACTGTAAGAATTTGTATTATGGGTAGAAAAAGCAGCTAAAGCCTGCCCAACCCCTGTAGCATACAGCCTGCCCAGCCCCTGTAGTAGGAAAAAAAATAACACTGTACTCATCTTTCCGACGTCCCCCATAGGTCCTCTTCTGTCTCAGACTGTCTCAGACGGAAGAGGACCTATGGGTGATGTCAGAAAGGTGAGTTTTGTCTTTATGTTTTTTAGTTGACTCGAGTATAAGCCGAGTTAGGTTTTTTGAGCACAAATTTTGTGCTGAAAAACTAGGCTTATACTCGAGTATATAAGGTATATATACTTTTTTTTGGTGCTTACATGAAAAGCAGAGTCAGGCACATTTACTAAGGGCTGTGTGCCAGTTTTCTGTTGGACTTTGCACTTTATTGTGCAAAATGCTTGCAAAGTTATTTAAGAACTGCCTGCGCCACATTTGTTAGGGGGTGTTCTGCTGCAGTCGGTCCGTGCACCAGATTTTTCATGTAAAGTCCAACAGAATTGTGTCGCACGCACCATGATAAGGGTACAACAAAACAAAGTGGTGCACTTTGTTGGAGCTGTGCAGGGGACGCCTGATTCATGAAGAATGTGAGCCAGAAATCCTAAATCTGGTGCACCCTGTATTATACACAGACAAACTGCATTTAGATCAATTTTTACGGTTGTTAGTAAATGTGCCCCAATATGAGAAAAGCAAGACATACACAGAAATTCTGCTGCAGTTATTAGCAAGTTTTTTTTTGCTAGAGCGTAATTCAGATCTAAACAGTTACTTAATACAGTATAATATTCTCCATGATGCTCCTGAGTGAATGAAGAGTGTAAAACCTCTTCTCTGAACAGCTGAATATAGCTGATTGACTGTAAAACTTAAAATGATGGTTATTGCAAAAACTGTTTCTCTACTGTTTTTAACCTCTGGACAACCCCATTCAAAGAACCCACTTGTTAGAGACACTTTTTACCCTGCTAGACAACCTCCTGTCTGCTCAGTTAGATATCCTCTCCACTATGAGGCCCTTTTTTCATGTGCAAGTTCTGCATATGTTTTTGATGTGCAGGACTCACATTACACTCTGACCCATTATATTAAACTGTTTTTTTCAGACTTTTTTTTATGCACCCACACACATTTTTTTTTTTGCAAGTAGCGCACGTGAAAAACATCCCAAAGAAGTCTAAGGAGACACATCAAAAATGCATTGAAAGTTCATTGCAATACACATGCAAGTGCAATGGAGAGGAGCATGAGTAGGAGCTGCTGGGGGGACGCATATTATGAGGATAAGATGGAGGCCATTCTATGAGTGGGACCTGCTGGGGGTGTATAATATGAGGGGGGCAGGGCACAGCATGATAGGAGCTGCTAGGGGGCTACAATATTGGTGGGTGCTTGGAGGACGCAATGTGAGGTAGAGATAGAGGGACATTATGCATTATGCCTGGTGAAGTAAGGGGTGTGCCTAGAGGCAGGTCTTAGGGGAAACAATTCCTTGGTGTTCCACATCTTTTGTCCCTCTTTGGCCTCTGCAACAGTGCTATGAGACAGTGATGGGGAATGTGATAGAGGTTTTTCTAATCCCTAGTTCATCTCTGATTTAAGACCTGCAAGGTTGCAGCAGGTGTGTAAAAATGTGCAGACATAGTGGGGGAGGTTTATCAATGTGTCGCACATTAGACCAGTGCAAAGTACGACTACACTTCTGCTGCATCCAATTTATCACAATGCCTGGTATAGTTTAAGACTATTATTATTATTATGTATGGGGTAGTGTAATTTGCATTAGTTGGACTAGTGTACTGTGCCAAAGTTTGGTTCACCGACGTTTGGCTCACTGACTTTTGACCAAAAAGGAACACTCCTTTTCAGAGGCAATATTCTCTTTGTTGTAGTATTTCCCATTGTTCTCTCTTTTTTACTACTGGGCCTGACTGCCATGTGCCACATAAAAGCTGAGACCCCAAAGTTTGAGACGAGATACTCTTTCATGAGTTCATTTATTTCTTTATTTCACCCAAGGCCTAGAAGTATGGTACCTCATATAGTCCTGTTAAAGAATGATTCCCTTCTGTCTCTTGTCTTTATATGTTTAAGCACGTTTGCCTACCTCTGCCGAAGCTAATCCTCCACTATATTACTTTTCTAGAAGGGACAAATATATTTGTTGTCTTGAGTTGTTTTAATCTATTCTTAAATTATGTTTACAGCAAAGTATTCAGAATTCTAAAAAGGTCAGTTACTTTTTCACACCAATGTGTCTCCACTAAAGCAATATATACAGTTTAGTTGTGTAACGGTGACATAAATAATGAATTGTTTACATGCCCCTATCTGTAAAGATAAAATCCCTAATTGGTATTTTTTATGGTAGTGTCATGTCCAGAGTCCTTGTGTTAGCTAATGAGAACCGATATGTGCGGAAATTTATGTGCAACATAAATACAGCGTTTTATAACGTCCTCTGTATTCTCCTGCCAAGCTGATTTTTTCTCCAGATTTGCGTTTTTCATTGACACAACAAAACACGTTGCATAAAGTCCCTTCAAGCCTTGATGTGTGCCACATGCAGATGTATTTGTGGAATCTAGACTGGTACCTAGGGTTCAGGGACATCTTGACCCTGTTTTAGAAAACAACCAGCCTTTTTAGCTATTCAGAGGTATTTAGAGCTACCTCTTCCACAAAAGGAAAAGAAAGAAAATTAGCTCATTTTGTACTTTGCTTCACTGATGAGAAGAAAGACATGTTTTTCAGCTTACAGTCCTTTCATGTACGGCTCGGCATCCTTGCAAACCAGTAGAAAAAAAAAGTACATAATGAGTAAGGCAGCATCATTCATAATAAGCAGCAAGCAATCCAACACTGAAATCCTTTCTCACGCTATTTCCTGCGGAGCTCGATTCTATGGATGCCTGAAAATATCTAAACTCGGCCCTGTGTTTGAACATCCCTTATTACCTTTAAAAGCCTCCGATCTGGCCCTTTGATTTGCTCTTTGATGCTGTTTAGAAACTTTCTGCACGAGTATACAGGAGAAACTGATGAATATATCATCATTTCAAAGAGTGTGATATCAAACATTCCTTGCACTGCGCACACCATGGAAGCAGGAGGCCCCGAATGCTTTTGAAAAGCACCCTTCACAAACACTGTTTATTTTATTCCTATCATTTGGATGACCTTGCTCTTCTAGGGAGAAGCCCCCTTCCTTTTATTATTCTTTATCACAGTGCCTGCTGAGGACGGTTTTGTCTCTTTACTTCTGCTTGTCTTTTGTCAATCAAGGCACATCGAGCAACCCCCGCTTATATAAGTCTCAATGTAAGATTGCCAGCCAACTTTTCTTTTTTTAAGTCAAATAAATTGACATACTTTATCTACTCTTTCGAAAAAGTAAAATCAATTCACTAACGAGCAAGGTAAGAAAATATCATCCAAGTAAGTAGCAGTGCATTACATTTTTATGAAATTTATTAATCTGACAAGTGGCAAAATAAGAATGATTTGTTAACATCTAAAATTTCCCATAAATCCACTTGAGTCCAGCAGTAACATCAGACAGTGCTGGAAGAAAAATATTTGTGTGTATTTTCCATCATAATTTGTTTTATTGTAACATTATCTTCTGTAGCTTTATATAGAAGACAATATATTTTCTAACATCATTCAATGTCTCAAGGGCCCACAATCTAATTTCATCATGTTCTGCGTGCACACCAGTGTTAACGTCATAGCAAACCAATTAACCTATCACTGAGTTTTGAAATGTGTGTAGAATACAGAGAACATGGAATGTAGCATGTCATGTTGATTATTTAGTACTTATTCTATAATTTATAGGTTAGTGGCAAATTTTGCAACTAGCTTCAAATATTACCAATTTACCACCCACTTCGGGACCTAACTGTTATTAATTTTCGGGTATCATAACTTGATAATCAACAGACACCCTGAATTTTAGCTTTCCATACATCTAGACTGAATATCAAAACTAGAGAACAACACACAATTTCCTAAATGTCAAGGTCATTGTATAGTCGTGTGAATATATCCTAACAGGTGTAAAATAGAAGGATTTTCAGACTATTTCATAAATGGTATATATTCTAAAGCACAGCATAAAATGTACATGAAATAATTGTAAAAGAACATGTTCAGACATCAAGTGCTAATTATTTGACAAACCCTATTCAAGTGTAAGCCTAACTTTATACTTTTCACTGGCTTTGCAAATATTGTTTGCCGTTCCAAAGTGAGTGAAACCCTTTGACAGCAGGTTGTCCAGATGAAGGCCAAAGGGGAGACCCTATCAGCCATTGCAAGATAAGTTTGTCGTTCCAAGTCGTATCACTAACTCATTCAAGTCCCCCAAGAAGTCTGGTTGCCCTCAAAAGAGAAATGCAATCAAGGACAGAATGATGCTGAGAATCTCCATGGGTAATCGTTTCAACTCTGCAACTGGAATTGCTTGGCACCGAACAGGGTAAGAATCTGTCTCGTCATCAACATTTAAGAGCATTTGGACTAAAAGCCCACTTATCAGTGACCAAACCTCTCATCAGCATAAATAATTAAAAGGCTAGACTCACCTTTGGGGAACATGTTGCGTGGACAAAGGAGAAGTGGTCCACAGTTCATTTTAGTGCTGAAAGCGAGTTACATTCATTTGTATCTGATGGGAAACATGTTTGTCGACAAACTGGGGAAAGAGTAATAACAAAGTGTGTAAAGTATTCAGTGAAAGGTGGTGGAGGAAGTTTCATGGTTTGAAGAATGTTTTCTGTACCAGGAGTTGGATCTGTTCTACAGCTACATGGCAGAGTGTGTATCAGAATCTTCTTCAACAACACGGGGTTCCTTTGTTGCATTCCTCACTCGATCAGCCAGAAATTCCATGTAGGACAATGCCCCATGTCACACAGCAAACCAGGCAAAGTAATTCCTTGAAATAGAAAATATTGAAACAATAAAATGTGCCAGTCCACAGTCCTAATCTAAACCCAATAGAAAACCACTAGAAAATCCTTGGTGATGAAGTTATGGCCAAAATACCCACAACATTCACAAAAGTGTGGAAGAGAGTGGACCCAAATCCCACCAGGGCAATATGAGAGTCCAGTGATGTCCTGTGGCCACAGATGTACTGAAATGATAGCAAAGGCCAGTGCACTTCTGCTGATTAAGGACTGTTAGAATCTTCAGAGTAATCTCTAATTATGACATTATCACATTTTTGCTAAATGAAGATCTTATGTAGTTATACTTTAGTAATTTTGTAAAACAACTTTCTAGTGGCATGGTGTACCCCTCACAAAAAACATCAAATGTTGATAAATTAAAATTATATTATTTCTTAAAAAGATCCATGCATCATACATTGTTCTCCACTTTTGATCTCCATTGTATATATATAATCTATATTGCTTTTACCATTACTACTCTTACCTAGTTGAGCTCCTCTGTATTACACGTCACCATGTTATTTCTTTCTATCTGTTGAATATAATAACTAGAATTATTGAATAGTCCCTTTGTCTGCAGTACACAGCACTATAGATGATTCAATGAAAACATTAGCACAGTATGTAAATGGAAGAGAAATATAGTAACATCATACAGTAACTACTGTACTGAGGAACACAATGTGAAATCTTGTAGTCTAGGAAGACAAACTGGCAGATGGAAAGGAGTATGCCTCTAGGATCAAGGTTTTGTAGCTTTCAACCATGGAAAGGGCTATGCATAGCTGGACCAACCAATCTTGTAACATGTATTAAATGTTTGCCCCATCTGCATTTGGTCTATTGGAAATAAATGATCATAGATACTTATTTACAATGAGCCCAAATCTTCTCATCCAGAACAGAAGCAGAAATACATGTGTATGGACAACGTAGGAGAAAAGTATGGCTGTGAATGTTTATGCATGATCTACAGAGGACAGAAAGGCACAAAAGATTTTCACAGACTTTCCATTTGTAAATCGGTGGGAAAACTATTACCTACGATGAGTGTACATGTATTACAGGTGGCTTTTAAAGCAGATTTTGTTGCTGATCTTAGTTTCTCCTGAATATTTGTACTGGTTTTGATTAACAATGTTGACGTCAAAATCTGTACCATGAACATGAGGTTTCTTCAAGTGTTACTCTTAATGATTTTTACCAAAATGATCATATTGTTTCAAAACAATCAGAACAAGGTCCATATTGGTCCATATTTTTGTGTTGCTCCCCCTTTTCTTTCTAGAGTTGTGACTTTTTTCTTTTTACTTTTCAGAAGTGGGTGGTGATCTACATAGTATAAATAATGTATATATGTATACTCTTCATGACTTACTGAAGTAGTACAGTTTTATCACAAATCCCCCTACCTATGTTGTTATAAGGAGAAAGCTCTTGAACTCAAGCTCATATGGCAGGACATGTGTTTAAAAAACCCACATATCTTCTTAATGCAGTTAATTCTAAAGTCACCAGCGTGTCCTGCAATTGCCAGGGGTATCGAGATGACAAATGGGTAAATAGATCTCTATGATATTGCTTTCTCATGTTTTTAAATAGAAAAATAATGTCCTGGGGGAGATCTGATATCTCTCTATAATTAAGACCTTTGCTTCAAGGAAAAGACCCGATTACACAAACCTTATTCTGTTGGCTAAGGTTAGAAGAGTCGGTATCATAAGCTTTTCCATCAGGGAGAAATGAATGGGTGACCTTCTCAAATCTGTACAGCAAGGTACAAGAGGTAAAGGAAAGGGATTGTCTGTGCGGAGATGTTCAGCAGAGGTCTCCTGAGGATTTTCTGATATTACAATGCTGTATAATGTGCAAATAACTTCTCTACCCTGGAACGTGTATAGTGGATGATCCTTCTCCAGACAGATATTTTAATATATCCATGTATTTTATTTGAGTATTATATGTAATGTAAATCAATATGTAAATTAAGTGAAATCAAATCTTTCTTTCCTCTCTCATTTTGAAGATGGAAAAGTGGACCATAGCATATACCACAATGTCACAATCATCTTGACAGTACTGTGGATTTCATGAATACAGTACACTCTTTATAGGGTGGTCCTCTGCAATCCTAATAGGTATAACTATGGTACACAAAGGGCTTGTCTGCAAATTCATTTCTTTTTTCTGATGTTGCAGATAAATACATAGGAATGCAAATACTGCCCATCCATCAAATGTATCCTGTGTATTTCTTGACAAATCACATCTAACTATAATATTTCAGTCCCTTCGGAAATTTCTCAAGCTAAGATGTGACGTAACATAAAGGTGAGCCTAGGGTTGGAGGGTCATTGATAGATTTTACGGGACCTAATTATCAGGGCTTCTGCCCCAGAACACTGTCATAGTAGCCCTGAAATAATCACAAATGCTAGTTAGCGATTGCAATTATTTTCCCCAGGTAGAACCTGGCATAGAAATAAAATGCTGTTGTGCAGGCCTAAGCCTCATAATTTATATAAAAAGTAGGAAAATGTAGAAAAGGTGCTTCAAATGCGCACGGGAAGGGGGGGGTTGCACGGTCTTGCACTAGCCGACAGTTTGCTAAACCTGTTGGTTAGGGCTTCTATGTGTCTATGGAGAGAATTGCCATGTGCAACTTTTTGATATAAAAAAAATCAGAAAAAAATTGAGATACACCAAAAATGCCCAGCATAACCATAAATAACCCTCTATATGTCCTGTAGGTGAGACTCACCCTTAGGATACTGCAGGGGCTGGACACTAAGACATGTCTTTACATACTCTGAGCTTGAGTAAGTTCTGAAGTGTGACATTGTGAATCACATATGATCTGTTTCCCCACTTGTCCTGCAACATAATACACCACGGATATATTCATCTATAATAATAATATTCTTTATCTATATAGCTCCATCATATTTGTATCGTTTTACAAATCATAGGGGACATATACAAATACAATAAGTCCGAAGAGGTTAGTAGGGTATTTTCCTTGGGGATCATGAAGAGTGGGCCTTCATAATATTTTTATCTGGTGGGCTCGAGGAGCCCCTGCCCAACAGTGGCCATTATCTTTATTTCTATGGGTATATCTGCACCAATATGAAAAATAAATACCATATATACTTGAGTATAAGCCGAGACCCCTAATTTCAACACAAAAAAACTGGGAAAGCCTTTCGACTCGAGTATAAGCTGAGGGTGGCAAATGCATTTGTCACAGCCTCCCAGTATATAGTCTGCCAGCCCCCTGTAGCATACAGCCTGCCCAGCCCTGTAGTATACAGCCTGCCTGAGTATACAGTCTTGCCCAGCCCCGTATAAGGAAAAAAATAAATAAACAATTACTAACTTCAAATGCACAGTTAGGGGTTATTTCTGTCTACGATTGCCTCTGTGCTCGCCTCGGTACTTCGCGTCCTTCAGATTCTTGCTGCTTAATTATTCGAATCCTGAGATACCCAGCCAGTCTTCACTAAAGATCCAATAGAACAGAGCAGTGCAGATAAGCACCAAAGAAAGAACACAATAAGAGGGACGAGGAGAAGGAGGAGAGACCAGCATTGTCGGGCTCCTCTGTCAGGTCTCCGTTAGTCGGGCCGGCAAAAAGAATGAATCAGGCGATGGGACGTATGATGTTGAGCCCCCGTGGCATACGAGGGGAGCCGGAAGAGAGGAGAGAGAAGAAACACGGAAGAGATCCAAAGGACCGAATGTGGCACCAGGATAGGAGACAGAAGAAGACCTAAGGATAATTCACACTTGGCCGTGAGCCCGGCACCATAGCACGGCGGGGGGCCACACGGCAGCGCGGGGAGAGGGAGGAGGAGGTGAGCGCAGCTCACCCAAGCCCTCTCCATAGAAACTAATTGGCCGCACGCGCGCCGATAATTAGGGGAAGAATTAGGACCATTGTGTTTCACATAATCTTTCCCGGCGCCGGAGCGGTACGGTGCCGCCGTTGTTGCCAGGGATCCGTGAGCCCATCGGCTTGTATGGGGCCCGATATGTATCGGACGCGCTATATACGTCGGCCGTGTATACTATACCGTCCCCCATATGTAGTGGAATGTAGCCTAAGACAAGATACTTATTATTTTTATTTTGAACGCTTTATTGGTTGTACTACGATAAAAGAGGGAAATAACCATTGCACTTTACATATAAGTGGCTGTTACAGTAGTGTGTCACAGTCTTCATACAAAAGCAGTGAATTCTTAGTGTTTTAAGCCATGATGCTTTATTGCACAGTTTAGGAATCTCAAACTTTGTAGTTTAAATAAACAAGGGGACAAAACTGCTAGCGCCCTTACGGAGTATTCGTCTGTCTTGTTATGAGTGCAACAACAGAGCGTTTCCCGAAGATTAAAAAAAGTCAGACGAAAAGTAGGAAAGACATAGAGAAGGTTAGTATAAAACTATTTATAACCGTTGATAAGGAGTGATGGTGGCATTAAAAAATAAACCTCGTTTTTCTACAGGGGCAAGGATAGGTGTTTCACGTAGAGGGGACCCCTTTCCCCTTTGATGACACCTAGAAAATTAGTTGTGTCTATACGTAAAGGCCTAGGCCGGTTTCCCTTTCAAGTTCTCGGTAGTGTAAGAGGCAGGTTTACCCAAAAGTACTTTATTTTTTTCGTTGGACGTCCAAGTATAAGCCGAAGTTAGTGTAGGGTTTTTGGTAAAAGGCACAACTAGGGGTGGCTGGGAAAAAAAAACTAAGGATTAAGTTACCAGAGTATTATGGTAAAAGTCTTACGTGCTTCACTATATTGCCAAATGTGCAGAATAAGAGGGAAAAATCTTAGCCCACTATGGGGGCCATTAGTGGTCAAAGGTTACAAATTAGTAGCCTAGGCATTCTAAGGATTGTTCTACCTCTGAAATCATGAAAAGGCTTAAACAAGATCATAAAGAAGATTAAAAGCAGATATATATATGCGTATTTTTGTCTCGTGTATGTTTTGGCTATTTACAGGAAAATCATACGCTTACCGATCTACGGTTACCGTCGTGTATATTCAGGGGGACTTATGTGAGCCTTTTTTTTGTTCGAAACTTTGTTAATGATGTTTCTCCATTAGAAGGTCTTTATGGGTGCTTGTTAGGCTTTAGTTATAAATGCTGATGTTATGCGGCTCGGCTGAACAAACAAACCTCGCTATCGATTTATGGGTTCCACTGGTGTGCTTTTGGTACACGATGTCTACTAAGACAAAATTGTGCAAGAAGGCTGATAAACAAGGGGCGGGCTCTGATCTAGAAAGTTTTTTTTTTTTTTTTTTTTTTTTGCTTTAGTCATAGCATCATAACAAGTGAATGTGCAGAAAACCTGAATAAATATAGGTCTGGGAATCTTCAATTGCATATATTCAATGGTAAAGATACCAGTGTAGTGTGATGAGGTTAGTTCCAAACACAATGGGGGGTCAATTTACCTAAGGGCGAGCCGCGATTGAGTATTGTGTTGCGGCAGGTGTAACCGAAATAATTTCGCGTTTTTGGCCAGGCGATTTTCCACTGTATTGCCCCGGATTTTGGCGCACGCGATCGGATTTGGGGCGGATCGGGCCGGCATGTGCACGGGGGGGCGTGGCCATTTACAAACAACCGACAGAGTTCGGAATAAAAAAGCACAGGATATTTTTTTAAAAAAAAGTGTCGCTGGACTCGCGCTATATCTGCACACGGACCTGGCTTGGTGAATAGAATCAGTGCATTCATTAACTTCAGCGGCGAGCAGCGAACACTGGTGGATGTCAGAGGAAACACATTAGTCAATCGCAGGAAGGGGCCAGAATCCACCGCAGAAGGAACGCGACGCTGCGATCCGATGACTTGCGACGGTGTTGTGTAAGTAAAATCTGACCCCAATGTTTGTTGACCACACCAAATACACATATTGTCTAATAAATACCACTACATATGCCACATTAGCTACTAGAAGTTATTCTCAACATTATCTTTCCTTCTTTCTGGAACTGTGTTGGAGACATAAAGTTAGAGACGATATACTCTACAGTCACATAAGCCACCGTTGGGTAAAGGACAGTCTTTGCCTTAGTACCACAAGGGTAAAGAATGGATCAAGAACACTGTCACAGTACTTTACTCCCAACATATCCTTCTTGACACAAAGTACTTTTAGTGATGCCTCTGTTACTTAAATCAGTCATGGCAGCGAAAGGAGTGGGGGGGGGGGTGCAGCCATAGTTCAAGCTTTTACCCTGATCTTCTACTGAGCTGGACAATTCTAACCCTTCGGACCCCCAGGAATAAGAGAGGAGGGTTGAGATTAAAATGTGGCTCATGTTACTCATGAGATTGAGAGGGTTTTAAAAGAGAAGTGTAGGTGTGTGACACGAAAGAAGAATTACTGAGGTAGTGATTTTTCTTCAGACAGTCACACACAAACCACATCTCTCTTGACAACTTCCTCATTATGCCTGAGGGGGACCGATTAAACTGAGCGTCAGCTAATTAGGGAGGCGACGTGTCTGAGGAATCCACCCGCTCCCTTAGACTTTGACTCTTTAGTCAAAACAGGGGCAATCAATAAAGTTTTTTTTTTTTTTAGAAGACATGTGGCCCTCACGTACATAGTAGGAGCCATCCAGATGAACTGCTATAAGGACATGCTAAAGATTACTGGCCCCGAAGTAGATTTACATCTGGAGGCGCAGTATTCATGTCTGACTTTGCAACGCACACTGTTTACACATGGTTATTTAAGTTAACAGTGTCTGCAGCCAGTTTTGTGGGACGGATGCTCACACGCACCAAAAAAATTTTTACACTGTTAAAAGGCTCCAATTCAGAAGCGATCAACACACCATTTTATTACTGTGAACCTCAAACAGAATGTGGGTGCACGCTCTATGTTTAAAGGATATGACACCAACAAAAAAAGTTGTATACATACGATTAACGTGAAGATGTGTTACCAAGATATTTAATTAATTGCGCACCCTCTGAAATTAGATGAGACACTGGGGCTCATTCTAAGGGTCCGCGGGATTCCACATATTTTGTTGGGTTTCCGTACGATTGTTCAGTTGTTGCCCGATTGCCAGGGATTTTGGCGCACGCAGATGGATTTTGCCGCCAATAGGCGCGGCGGTCCACGCGACAGAAATCTGGGGGCGTGGTGTCAGATAAACCAATCGTTAAAACAATAAATTTGGCGCAAACTTAAACCGAGAGAGAACAAGGAGAATATTGTCGTCCTGCAAGGACACAGCACGGTTTGAAACTTAGTGAAATCAGCGGCAGAACCGGGATATGATCGAAGGGACAAAGCCCGCGTACCTGGGATTCGAGAGCGGACCTACGGGCAATGGAGAACCAGTGACGAGCAGACGCCTTCAACAGCAAGTGCATCGCCGCAGAAGTACATCTGCCCAATCATAGGCGCAGTTTTGCACGGCTATTTGATAAATCTATGGTGGTTTATAGGGATATTTCACCCAAACCATAGTTGTCGTTAAGACAAACCCAAGTCTCACGAGGGATTTTACAAACATATGGACCTGTCTCATCTAGTAAATAAACATTCCTGAACTATTATAAGCTTGGCAAAGAAGCTTTTCAGTTTCTTTGATCAATGAGTTTATCTCCCACAAATATAAAAACTAGCAAATAATCAATAACCCCACAGCAACTGCAGTCGGATGCTCCAAAACATTTTACCATGTCCACAATCTCAATCACTAGTACAACATGCCGCAGTATTAGTCCTTTTGGCGGGGCAATTGATCTACATCACATATAAATTTCATTATGTATCATTTTCACTTGTGAACAAAAAGGTTGTTAAGTGACAGGAAAACAATGTCATACAAAAAATGGCATACGATTATGGATCAGATTTTTAAAGGGACAACCTGTCACCAGGAGAAGCATTTATAAGAACAGGCCCCAAGTCCACCACAGAACAAGTAATGCAATGCCCAAAGTGATTTGTATTCAAAATTGTTTACAGGAAAAAAAGATTGTTATTATTACCCCTTTAATTAGGGCATCTGCGGGTGTAAATACGGCAGTTGCCAAATGGGAGGGGCTGGAAGAGGAAGTTCCCCCACCTGGGAAAAATGTGGGACAGTTTCAACATATATGAATAACTCCCCACTCGTATTGGGATGAGCCTATTTGTAGAGAGCGAGGGGGCGTATCGATAAGACAAGGTTGATGGGTGTGTGTACATATATTAAAGAAAGGTCACATGGAGAAGTGTTCCCCCAGGGGGTGGGGGGGGGGAAATGATCCCTCGTTCCTAATCATGCCTAGTCAACAGGGTTGCCAAATGCTTCAACCTTGTACAGAAAGGGTGTACAAATGATTGTCAACATATCTTTTTTGCTGTAAACCACTTTTTATACAAAAACACAATTTGGCAAGTGCTGGTTATGCTCGGTGGGGAGGTGGGGAGTGCTAAAAAAAAGGGATCCTGATGACAGGTTCCCTTTAAGGTAAAGATATGTCAAGGTTATATGATTGAGTATAATTTCACATTTTTATGTCCCTACAATCTGTAGGGACTTATGACATCAAAGGGGAACCCTGTCACAAGAGAAACTCATTTTCTCTAATGACGGTGTGCAGAACCATTGCAATGCAGTATGCCAAATCTGCCTTTCCACCTTTTTTAAAGCATTTTATACCAATATAATTGCGTGTTTTAACTATACCTTGCACACCTGCAGGAAATCTTTGTGTAGGTGGCCACGGCAGAGCGGGAGATGGCTTTCGATGCATTTCAAAGTGTAGTAGGCAGAGATCAGGGGGACCACGTCTGTGCATATTTGAATCACTCCTCAGGACTAAGCCCCCACCACCTATGTGTGGCATTTATCATAGCCCTCTTCCACCTGACTCCTTCCACCTTCAGCGGAAGAGAGCTCCACCAGCTGTGGGTCTGAAATCAGATCGGGGGAGGGAGGGATGTTTTGGGGGAGGAGATGTATAGTAGAACAAAGGTTGGGTTGTGGAGAGGCTGGGGTGATTGACTCGTGTATTTTTCAAAAACTGTATTTCCAAAACCAAAGCCTAAGGATAGACAGCACAGGGATTCTTGCCCGGAAAGGACCAGGTGAAGTAGCAACACACAATTATATGTTAATGCAAAAATTTGCACCGAAAAAAGGGAAAGCATGTGTTGCAATCAGCGTAAGGGCGTTCTGACCAATTGTCTCGTTCGAATGGAAATGAGGGTCCATGGTCTTTAGGTTCACTTGAGTGTCATTAATGAAGTTAATGACCGAGCGCATCCGCACACTTAATACAATCTTCAAGTCTATCAGTTGCGAGATGGCTATCAAGTTGCTATGCTGTATCACTTAAATAGAATTGTGAAATCCTGCTCAAGCAAGATCGCTTGCCCCTAGTTATGTGCACGATTTTGAATAAAAAACACATTTGTACAGAAAAAGGGTAAGAAAGCCGGTAAGGAAAAGATTTAGTATGCAGATTTAATAGATGATTAGTTTTTTGACATTCTGTTGAATTGCCGGTATATACCATTCCCCAGGGGCAGTCACTAGGTGTCAAAAGATTACGGGGTCGTGGCCCACGGATTTTTTGGCCAGGGTAGAGCCCCGGATCCCAGGAATCGCGCAGGTCACGGTGCCCGCTGTCAGGGAGATTTTTTCCACTCGTCATCTCTATCTCGGGTTATCAGGGAACACCAGATAGACGAATGGGTAGAGTAAGGGCACGGAGCCGCCAGCTCCGAGCACATAATTACTGAGCAGGAAGATGGATTATGTGGGAAAAAATACGCGTACCCTGCTTTCCTAGGGCAAAACTCAACACAAAGCCGGGAGCAGAGGGGACTTGGCAAGAAAGTCGTGTGTGATGACGATCACGACCCAATCGCTTTACTCCAACAGTAACACAGCATTACGCGGGACAGACAGAGCGGTGAGTATTCGATGGATTTTTTTTTTGTTTATAGTTAAAGTTTGTGGGCATTTACCTATTACAAAAAGGGCATGTATCTGCTGCAAAACAAGGGGCATTTATGTGAACAAATGGGGGCGGATACTATGTCAAAAAAAGAGGAGGGGCAGCAATTGCAAGTAGGGACTGGGGGGCAATTACTATCCAAAAAACAATGGGCCCAATTTGATGTGGATGGTGCAGTATACAGTGAAACAGGAGGGGGGTAATTACTCAATGAAAACGAGGGGCTTATGTGAATGTGGTCATTTACTTTATATTGGGGGCCATTTTTAGTTTTTATGTGAACAGGGCGGGGCGCATGTATGTGGAACGGGGGAGGAACATTATAGTGACCCCAGGGGGCTTGCTGTGGGACTGGGGGCCCCCCTTCTAGTTCCACCCTGGGAGGCCTTATGTGGCACTCCGAGGCCGTCTGGGGCTGCTGGGGGCGATTCTAGTGCACCACGAGGGGCATATGCGGGACCTAGGGGCACGCATGCCTGGTGGGCCTGGGGGGCAATGGTTGGGCTTATAGTGGGAAAGGGGCATCGGCATTATGTGAGACACCGGGAGGCGTCTTCAGTGGGACAAGGAGGGGGCATATTTCTGGGAACTGGGGGGCCACTTTACCGTGCACAAACGACCGGGGCATTAGCAGTGAACCAGGGTGCCCTTCGGTGGCCCTTGAAGGGAGCATCATTTTATTTCGACTGGGGAGAAATTCTGCGACACCGGGGGCCCATGGGGCCAGAGCGCATTATGTGGCACTGGCGGGAGCTTACTAGTGCAAACAAAGGGGCATGTCGTGGGACTCGGGGCATTAATAGTGGACAGGAGGCATGTAGGAATGGGGGCGGCATTAATGTGCACAAAGGAAGGCATTATGTGGGACTAGGGGGCATTAGTGGGCGGTGACCTAGGGCGGCCCATGTGATGTGGGACTGGGGGCATTCAATTGTATATGGGGGATTACTTTGATGAACAGGGGGCATGGTGGGCACTGGGGGGGGAAGACTCGTGACCAAGGGGGCATTATGTGGAACTCGGGGCATTGGTAGTGGGACAGGGCGGCATTGTGGATATATGTGCACGTGGGGCATACTGTGCACAAGGACGCCATGGGTATGTTGAGCTGCGCGGGCCTTACGTGGGGACTTGAGGTGAATTATGTGGGGACTGGGGGCAGATTTACTGTAGGGGGACTGGGGGCCATTACTTTATAGAGGCGTGGGCTTCTTATGGACTAGAAGAAACAAGGATTAACTTTATAAGAAGGAGATTATCATATATAAAAGGTAGGTATTATTACTTGGCAGACGGGGGGCATTTAACTTTAGCAGGGGAATTTCTGATATAGAGGGGGACTATTGGGGACTGGGGGGTGCATTAAGTAAGAGGTGGGTAATTACTGTCGCCTACGAGGGAATTATGTAGCGGCGAGTGTTCCATTGAGTATGTGGGCCCAGTTCAACGTCTTACTGCGGGGGAAGTTTGGGAAGGCAACACTGGGAATGGGACTAAAGCCTCGGCCAGCTTTTAGGTAGGAGATACCTTTGTAAGGGGCCAATGTAGGAAGGCGTCCCCACTCGGGGAGGGGAATCTTAAGGGAAGGAAGAAACCCAATTGGGGAGGGGCCACAAAATCTGCGGCATAAAGGTCAGAGTCTTTGAGGGTGGGCACTTTGTTAGTGTTAGGAGGTTAGGGACATCACAGTTGAGCGGGCATTAAGGTGGGGTGTTCGACAGGGATTAACGTTGGGAGGATAGGCCTTATCGCCCTCGGGCCCCATTGATGTAACATGTATTGGATGGGTGGTTGGGCTATGGTGCTTTCTTATTCAAGTGCAAGTGCCACCAAGTACGAGAAGGCATATCTGAGACTGATGTATGGGATTTCCATATCCTCGACCAGGGAATAATTACGGCGGTTCATTCTAAAACTTGGGGCTAATGTTTTTACCGTGTATGAAGTTGAATTGTATGGGAAGTTAAAACGAGAGGACCTTGCACCCGAATTTTAACCCCCCTTGGAGATCTGTGAAAAATGGGCCTGCTGATTTAAAAAGGGTTAACAAGTCCATCTTCATATCACCTAAAAAAAGTAGCACGCACAGTTTGGGTCCTTAACGCATAAATTACAGTAATTTTTGTATCTTGAATGCAAATTAGGCGTGTTTTGCAATAGTCATCTGTGGCCAGCCTGTTAGAGAGAAAGCGTTCAGGGGGAAATAACTAAGCAGTGAGCACCACGCCCAAGTGATTGACAGACTAATTTATAATATATAAGGTGATTAAGTGGATGTAAGCCAAACAATATTGTAGCTAAAAAAGTGGCTCCAGTCACGGTTATTAGCGCTAGTTACTAGGAAAAAAAACTGGGTCAACTGGCAAGGTATAGTATATATGAAATGTAGCTAGGTTTCTATTTTTTTTTGGGACGGGGTCCCTATTAGAACGCGCGTAGGGTTCATTACGTAAGTCTTAGGCGAAGCCAAAAATCAGGGACAGTTACAAGCAGTCCCCTAAGACTAGTAAGATAAAACACATGACGGACTTTACAGGGATTACCCCTAGTTAACAAACCATTACACTCCTTGGTTTTTGGTCATTTAATTGTTACTTTAGACCCGTAGGTTACCAGATTAAATCAGCGGGTCCAAGCCGTTCCCGAGCGTGTTCTGTCCTTCACGGAGTGTACGTGTTATCGTCCTGGTTCTCGTATCACCAGCTCCAACATGTTTGTCACCTCCCTTGAGTCACACGGGCGAACCCACCAACATTGCTGTCTGGGTTATCCCCTTATTCCCCCTGCCGTAGTTCTGCCTTCCAATCTAACCTCAAGCTTTAAGCATACACCACCTACCCCAGGCCCCTTATTATGTCCTACCCGCGGGGCCTGCCTGTCTACTGCCACCATTGTTCCCCCAGTATCTACAATTGCTGGGGGCCCGAGTATATATGGTAAGTCTTACAGTGCTTCCTTCTATGCAATTGTGCAGAATAAGAGGAAATCTGCCACTATGGGGGCCATAGTGGTCAAGGTTACATAATTAGTCCTAGCATTCTAGGATTGTCTAACTAAATCTGAACAGCTTAAGACAAAGAATCTAAAATGATAAAGAAGATTATATATGGTATTTTTTCTATTTATGTTTTGGATTTACAGGAAATAATAAGATACAGAATATATGTACAGTATTGATATTCTAGGGGACATTATGTGTATTTTTTCTGTTCAAACTTTGTTTAATGCTTCTTCAATTAAGGTCTTTATGTGGTGTTGTATGCTTTGTTATAATGCTGATGTATTGGGCTCTGTGCAACAAAATGCTCATTTAGGGTCCACTTGTGTGTTTTGGTACAAGATGTAATTACTAAGAAATTGTGCAAGAATGATCAAGGCGGCTCTTTATTTCATGCATCATTACAAGTTAAATGTGCCAGAAACGTGAATAAATATAGTCTGTGGATATCTTCAATTGCATATTTCAATGGTCAAAGATACAGTTTAGTGTTGGTGTCTATTCCAAACACAATGGGGGTCATTTACTAAGGGCCCGATTTGAGTTTTTGCGGCGGGTTAACCGAATATTTCCGTTTTGCGGCGATTTTCCCTGTATTGCCCCGGGATTTTGGCGCACGCGATCGGATTGTGGCGCATCGGCGCCGGCATGCACGGGGGGCGTGGCCATACAAAAACCCGACAGATTCGGAATAAAAAAGCGGTATTTTTTTAAAAAAAGTGTCGCTGGACTCGCGCTTATCTGCACTCGGCCTGGCTTGGTGAAGATCAGTGCATTCCGATTAACTTCAGCGCAGCAGCGACACCTGGTGGATGTCAGAGGAACTACCTTAGTCAATCGCCGGAAGACCAGAATCCACCGCAGAGAACGCGCCGCTGGATCGCGATTGGACGGTGTAAGTAAATCTGCCCCAATGTTTGTCTGACCAACCAAATACACCATCTTTCTAATAAATACCACTACATATGCCACATGCTACTAGCAGTTATTCTCACATATCTTTCCTTCTTTCTGACTGTCTGTTTGGAGACATAAGGTTAGAACTATACTCTACAGTAAGCACCAGTTGTGTATGGACAGTCTTCTGCTTAGTACCCAAGGGGTATAAGAATGATCAAGAACCTGTCACAGTTACTTTCTCCCACACTATCCTTCTGAAAAATACTTTTATTGATGCCCTCTGTTACTTAAAATCCAGTCATGGAGGCGAGAGGGGGGGGGGGGGTCCAGCATACGTTCAAGCTACCCTGTCTCCTAACTGATGCTGACAATTCTAACTCGGACCCCCTCAGGAATGAGAGAGTTGAGATAGATGCTGGCTCCATGTTACTCCTGAGTGAGAGGGTTAAAAGAGAAGTTGGCTGTTTGTGACACAGAAGAGAATTCCTGAGGTAGCTGATTTTTCTTCAGCATGTCACACACAACCAGCATCTCTCTCAACTTCCTCATTCCTGAGGGGGGCCGATTAACAGTGTCAGCATCAATTAGGAGGCAGACTGTGTCCTGGAGCTCCACCGCCTCCCTGACTTGATCTTTAGTAACAGGGCATCAATAAAAGTTTTTTTTTTTTAGAAGAATGGTGGCTCCAATCCCATGGATAGAGCCATACCTCAGGAATTGCTCTTCTGTGTCCACAAACAGCCACTTCTCTTTTACCCTCTCACTCAGGAGTAACATGAGCCACATTTATCTCAACTCTCTCATTCCTGAGGGTTCCGAGTTCGATTGTCAGCTCAGTTAGGATACGGGTAGCTTGAACGTATTGTCTGGACCCCCCCCCCCCCCCCTCTTGCCTCCATGACTGGATTTTAAGTAACAGAGGGCATCAATAAAAAAGTATTTTTCAGAAGGATAGTGTGGGAGAAAGTAACTGTGACAGGTTCTTGATCATTCTTATACCCACTTGGGTATCTAAGCAGAAAGACTGTCCATACACAATGGTGCTACTGTAAGATATTGTTCTAACCTTATGTCTCCAAAACAACGTCAGAAAGAGGAAAGATATTTGAGAATAACTGCTAGTAGCATGTGGCATATGTAGTGGTATTTATTAGAAAGATGGTGATTGGTTGGTCAGACAAACATTGGGGCGGATTTCTTACCACACCGTCCAATCAGCGATCCAGCGGCGCGTTCTCTGCGGGGATTCTGGTCTTTCGGCGATTGACTAAGGTAGTTCCCTGACCTCCACCAGGTGTCGCTGGCTTGCGTGATGTTAATCGGAATGCACTGATCTCTTCACCAAGCCAGGCCGAGTGCAGAAGAGCGGATTCCAGCGCACTTTTTTTAAAAAATAACCGCTTTTTTTATTTCCGAATCTGTCGGGTTTTTGTATGGCCAAGCTGATTTTTCTTCAGCATGTCACACACAACCAGCATCTCTCTCAACTTCCTCATTCCTGAGGGGGCAGATTAACAGTGTCAGCATCAATTAGGAGGTAGACTGTGTCCTGGAGCTCCACCGCCTCCATGACTTGATCTTTAGTAACAGGGCATCAATAAAAGTCTTTTTTTTTTAGAAGAATGGTGGCTCCAATCCCATGGATAGAGCCATCAGTGAAACATGTATAAAGACATCTAAAAGATACTGGCCCAGATTAATCAAAGTGCTTGCGCCAGTATTCTGTCTGACTTTGCACTGCACACTGCTTACACATGTATTTATAAAGTGTCTGCACCAGTTTTGTGGCACGAATGCTTCACGCACCAAAAACTTTACACTTAAAAGTCCCAATTCAGAGCGTACACCACATTTATTACTGTGACTCAACAGAATTGTGTTGCACGCTCTATGTTAAAGGTGCACCAAAAAAAAGTTGGTATACTCTGCCACAGCAGTGCAGGGGGCGCCAGATTAATGAAGATTGTGTACCAGTATTTAATAATCTGGCACACTCTGCACATTAGTGAGACACTGGGGCTCATTTCTAAGGGTCCGCGGAGCACATTTTTGTTGGGTTTCCCGACGATTTCAGTTTTGCGCCGGATTGCCATGGGATTTTGGCGCACGCGATTGGATTTTGCCGCATAGGCGCCGGCTTGCACGCGACAGAAATCTGGGGGCGTGGCTGTCAGATAACCCGAAAAATGTGCAAGATTTAACATTTAGAATTGTGTTGCAAGACACGCACTTACAACAACCGGGAAGAAGAAGGGGAACTCTGGCGTACCACGGCACGGAAGCGACACACGCAGGAAATTGGACGCACAACCTTAGTGAATCGCGGCAGACCCGAATCCTCGTCAGACAAAGCACCGTGGGATCGCGTCAGGACCAGGTAAGTAAATCTGCCCCAATCTGCACATAGTGCAGTTTGCACTGCTTTTGATAAATCTATGTGTGGTTTATAGGGATATTTCACCAACCATAGTTGTCAGTAAGACAACCAGTCTCACGTGGATACAACATATGGACCTGCTCCTCTAGTAACATTACTGAATCTTTTATAAGCTGCAAAGAAGCTTTCAGTTCTTTGATCACTGATGTTATCTCACAATCATAAAACTAGCAAATAATCAATAACCCACAGCAATGAACTAGGATGCTCAACATTTTACCTGTACCACAATCTCAATACTAGTACAAAGCATGCAGCGTATTAGTCCTGTTTGCGGGCAATTAGATCGAACTACATATAATTTCATTATGTATCATATTTACATTGTGCACAAAAGGTTTTAAGTGCAGGAACAATGTCATACAAAAATACACTGATTTATGAATCAGATTTTTAAAGGGAACCTGTCACCAGGAGACCCATTTTTAGCACTCCCCCAGTCCCCACAGAGCATAGTACACACACTGCCAAAGTGTTTTTTTTTAATTAAAAATTGGTTTTACAGAAAAAAAGATATGTTATATTGTACCTTTCATTAGCATCTGCTGTGTAACTAGGCAGTTGCCAAATGGGAGGGGCTGGAAAGGAGCAGTTCCCCCCCACCCTTGGGAAACATGTGACCTTTTCAAATATATGAATAACTCCCCACACTCGGGTTTGGCTGTAGAGGAGCAGGGGGCGTCGCTAAGCCCAGTGATGGGTGTTTTCAAATATTTGAAAAGGTCACATGGAGAAGCTGTTCCCCAAGGGTGGGGGGGAACTGCTCCTTTCCAGCCCCTCCTAATTGGCAACTGCCTAGTCACACAGTAGATGCTAATGAAAGGTACAATGTAACATATCTTTTTTTCTGTAAAACCAATTTTTTTTATACAAAAACACTTTGGCAGTGCATGTTCTATGCTCTGTGGGGACTGGGGGAGTGCTAAAAATGGGTCTCCTGGTGACAGGTTCCCTTTAAGGTTAAAAATATGTCAAAGGTTATATGATTGATTATAATTTTCACATTTTTATGTCCCTACAATCCTGTAGACTTTACTGACCTCAAAGGGAACCTGTCACAAGAGAACTCATTTTCTCTAATGACAGGTTGCAGAACCCCATTGCAATGGCAGTGCAAATCTGCCTTCCTCCACCTTTTTAAGCATTTTTTACAATATAATTGCGTGTTTTAACTTACCCTTGCACCCTGACAGAATCCTTTGTTAGGTCCCAGGGGTGTGGCTTGGTTTAGATGCATTCAAAGTAAAAATAGGTGACACGTCTGTGCTATTGAATCACTCCTCAGCACTAAGCCCCCACCTATGTGTGGCATATAACTCTCCTCCCTCCTGCTCCTTCACCTCCTTCAGCGACAGAGCTCACAGCCTGTGACCTGAAATCAGTGGGGGGAGGGAGGAGCTGTATAGTAGAACAAAGGTGGGTGTTGAGAGCTGAGGGGTGATTGACTCGTGTATTTTTTCAAATGTATCCAAACCCAAGCCTAAGGACTAAGCACAGGATTGCCCGGAAGCCAGGTAATTAGAACACACAATTATATGTAATGCAATGCACATCAGAAAAGGCAAAAGCATTTTTGCAATCCAGCTGTAATGGGCTTCTGCAATTTTCTTTCGTGAAAATGAGGTCCCTGGTTCCAGGTTCCCTTTGATGTCATTAATGAACTTAATACCACGCTCCCAGACCTTAATTACAATCTCAAGTCTTATAGTTGCAGTGGATCAAGTGCTTGCTGTATCACTAAATGATTTGAAATCCTGCTCAAGCAAGATGGCTGCCCACTAGTTATGTACAGATTTAGAATAAAACACATTTGTACAAAAAGGTAAAACCTGGTAAGAAAAGATTTAGTATGCAGTATAATATGATATAGTTTTTTGACATTCTCTTTTTGGGGTTGGGTGGGGTTTGGTGTGTGGGGGGGTGTTGTGGGGGGGTTGGGTTTGGGTGTGGGGTGTGTTGTGTGGGGGGGGTTTATGTTGGGTGTGTTTGTTTTTGTTTTTGTGTGTGGTTGTGGCTGTTGTGTTGGTATGTGTTTTGCGGGTTTGTGGGTTTTGTGTTTTCTTTTTTGGTTTGGTTGGTTTTTTTTTGTTTGTTTGGTTTGTAGTGTTTTTTTCTTGTTTCTTGTTGTTGGTTTGGTTTTTTGTTTTGGGTGGGGTGTTCGTTGGGTTGCTCGTGTTGTTTTGTTTGGGTCTTTGTTTTGTTTTTGTTTTTTTTGCGTTTCTCTTGTTTTTTATTTGAGTGATATTTCCTTTTTTTGTTGTTTTTTTTTCCCCGCACCTCCCCCCCCCCCCCCCCCAATCCCGCCCCCCCCCCCCCCACCCCCTCCTCCCCCCCCACCCCCCTTATTTCAAACTCTTTTGTTGTTTTTTGTTTTTTGTTTATTTTTTCCTTTGTTTTTCTTCATCCTCACCCCCTCCCCCCCCCACCCCCCCCCCCCCTCTCCCCCCCCATCTGGTCCCCCCTCCACCCCACCCCGCCCTGCCCCCCCCCCCCGCACCTTCCGCGCCCCCCCCACACGCTCTCCTCGTTACCCCCACGCCAAGGGTTCGCCCCGCGACCACCCCCCCCTAAAGGAGCGAAGACCCCCCCTCCCCCAAGCAGAGAGAGGAGGGGATTATTTTTTGTTGTTTGATTTTTTTAAGGGTTTTGTTGCTTTTTGTTGGTATTTTTGTTTTGTGGTCGTTTGCTTGTTGTTTTTTTTGGTGTTCTTTCTTGCTTTTCGTTTTTGGTAAGGGGTAGTGGAGGCTTTTGTGTTGTGTTTGTTTTTGTGTTGACTTTTTTTTGTGTGTTGTGGTTGAGATCCCCCCCCCCCCCGGCCCCCCCCCCCCCCCCGGGGCCCTTCCCGCGAGCCCCTACCATGCCCCCCGTCCCCCCGCGCCCTTAACCGAGCTCACCCACTCCCCACACTATCCCCCCTGCCGCCCCAGATGAACGGCAGCCCCCCCCGGCCGGTGCAGCCCCCCCCGGCCCCAAGTTGACCCACGGGTAGCCAGGCCCCCCTTCCGACCCCCCCCTCCCCTGTAGGGGTAGCTCCCGGCCCCGGTCCTTCCTCGCAACACCTACCCATTCCCCGTGGCGCCACTAGTCAAAAAGACATTCGGTGCTCGTGCCCCGGATCTTTTGGCCGGTGCCCCGATCTCCCCCGATCAGCAGTTCACCTTCCCAGTGTCGCAGTAGATTTTTCCACTCTCATCTTCTATCTGTTTTCATCAGGACCAGATATAGAATGGGTGAGTAATGGTGCACGGAGCCACCGCCAGCTTCCCGCATCACTATAACGGACAGAAGATGTGGATTATTTTAAAACAATCGCGTCTCCATATGTCAAAGGTTATATGATTGATTATAATTTTCACATTTTTATGTCCCTACAATCCTGTAGACTTTACTGACCTCAAAGGGAACCTGTCACAAGAGAACTCATTTTCTCTAATGACAGGTTGCAGAACCCCATTACAATGGCAGTGCAAATCTGCCTTTCCACCTTTTTAAAGCATTTTTTACAATATAATTGCGTGTTTTAACTTACCTTGCACCCTGACAGAATCCTTTGTTAGGTCCCAGGGGTTGGCTTTGGTTTGGATGCATTCAAAGTAAAATAGGTGACACGTCTGTGCTATTGAATCACTCCTCAGCACTAAGCCCCCACCTATGTGTGGCTATATAGCTCCTACCTCCTGCTCCTTCACTCCTTCAGCGACAGAGTTCACAGCCTGTGACCTGAAATCAGTGGGGGAGAGAGGAGCTGTACAGTAGAACAAAGGTGGGTGTTGAGAGCTGAGGAGTGATTGACTCGTGTATTTTTTCAAAATGTATCCAAAGCCTAAGGACTAAGCACAGGATTCTGCCCGGAAGCCAGGTAAGTTAAAACACACAATTATATTGTAATGCAAATGCACAGAAAAGGCAGAAAGGCATTTTTGCAATCCAGCTGTAATGGGCTTCTGCAATTTGTCTTTCGTGAAAATTAGGTCCCTGGTTCCAGGTTCTCTTTGATGTCATTAATGAACTTAATGACCACGCTCCCAGACCTTGATTACCATCTCAAGTCTATAGTTGCAGTGGTTCAAGTGCTTGCTGTATCACTAAATGATGTGAAATCCTGCTCAAGCAAGATGGCTGCCCCATAGTTATGTACAGATTTAGAATAAACACATTTGTACAAAAAAGGTAAAACCGGTAAGAAAGATTTAGTATGCAGTATTAATATGAATATAGTTTTTTGACATTCTGTTGAATTCCGGTATACCCATTCCCCAGGGGCGTCACTAGGTCAAAAGATTCGGGGCTCGTGCCCTGGATCTTTTGGCCGGTGCCCCTGATCTCCCCGGATCAGCAGGTCACCGGTCCCGCTGTCCAGGGAGAGTTTTCCACTCTCATCTCTATCTGTGTCATCAGGACACAGATAGAGATGGGTAGAGTAATGGTGCACGGAGCCGCCAGCTCCGCGCAGCACTACACTATACTGAGCAGAGGTGAAGATGGATATAGTGAAACATCGCGGTACTCCTGCTCTGCACTCAAACACAGCAGCGCCGTGGCGGTCGGACGCCGACTGTGATGAGTCACCACCAATGTGATTATGTGCGCTGCTAAGTAATAACTGAGATTTGGATGTACACCCGCGCAGCAGGATTCACACCCGTCGCGTAAATGACTTAAGAAATATAATAAGGTATCATTCCACGCAGCCCCCCTTCACTAATCCTCCCCACTGTCGTGCTTTCCCTCAGCGATTACGATCACGGCCAGCCACTGTCAGATCTTATCCCTACATCCCTTCCACTTTCCGTTCGCCCCCTTGTCCTTTTGCATCTCTCGGACTCTTCACTTCCCTTCCTTTCACCGACCGGGTCTTTTCTTCTCCCCCACTTTTGATTGGAAAAGTTGGCATCTCGGAAAACAAACTCACAAGCACGTAAGACACCAGTAAGCAAAAAAGTCAATATCAGCAAAGTGGAAAGAACCCAGAAGGTTATGTGATTTTTTTTTGTTATAGTTAAAAGTGTGGGCATTACTTTACAAAGGGCATTTCTGTGAACAAAGGGGCATATGGAACTGGGGCATTACTATCAAACAAGGGGCATTATGTGGACTGGGGGCTTACTATCAAACACATGGGCATATGTGGACTGGTGCATTACAGTGAACAGGAGGCATTACTATGAACGAGGGGCATTATGTGGACTGTGGGCATTACTTATATGGGGGCCATACTGTGGGGGACACATATTGAAAGGGGGCATTATGTTGACTGGGGACATTATAGTGAACAGGGGGCATTTATGTGGACTGGGGACATTATAGTTAACAGGGGCATTATGGGACTAAGGGCATTATGTGACTGGGGGGATTATAAGGAAACAAGGGGCATTATGTGGGACGGGGGCATTCTGGGCTGGGGCATTATAGTGGACAGGGGGCATTATGTGAACCGGGGGCGTTATAGTGGACAAGGGGCATTATGTGAACTGGGGGCATTACAGTGAACAAGGGGCATTATAGTGAACAAGGGGCATTATGTGGACTGGGGGCATTACTTTATATGGGGGCATTACTGTGAACAGGGGGGCATTATGTGGACTGGGGGATTATAGTGAACAAGGGGCATTATGGGACTCGGGGCAGGGTATAGTGGAAGGGGCATTGTGTGAAATGGGGCATTGTTTTTGTTACTGTGAACAAAGGAGCATATGTGGACGTGGGGGCATTACGTGGACTAGGCGGCATTTGTGGATGGGGGATTACTTGATATGGGGGCATTACTGTGAACAGGGGGCATTATGTGGACTGGGGGGATTATAGTGAACAAGGGGCATTATGTGGACTCGGGGCAGCATATAGTGGACAGGGGGCCTTGTGTGAACTGGGGGCTGCATTACTGTGAACAAGGAGCATTATGTGGACTGGGGGGCATTACGTGGACTAGGCGCATTAGTGGACTGGGGGCATTACGTAGACTGGGGGCATTACTTATAAGGGGGGATATTATGGACATAAGAACATACTTTATAAAGGGAAGCATTTCTATAATAAAGGGGGTAGGTATTACTGTGGACTGGGTGCATACTTTATTAGGGGAGCATTTCTATAGAGGGGGCATTATTGGACTGGGGTGCATTAATGTAGAGTGTGGGTAATATGTAGCCATGGGGAATTACTGTGGGCATTTTACATTGATTGTGGGCAATTAAACTGGTCAGTATTACTGAGAGTTTGGGGGCAACACTAGGGAATGTGGACTAAGAATAAGGCACTTTTAGGTAGGAGTACCTTTAAGTGGGCAATGTTAGGACAGGCCACAATCGGGGGGAAAGGGGATTATTAGGAAGGAGAAACCATGGGGAGGGTGGCCACAATTATGCGGCAATCTTATAAGGAAGGTTTTGAGGGCATTGGGCATTTGTTAGTGTTAGGAGGTTAGGAATCACAGTGAGAGGGAATTAGGTGGGGTATACAGGGAAGTAAGTGGGTGGCATTATAGCCATAGGCCACATGTATGTACTTTATTGGATGGGGGGCAATATGGGTGTCATTATTAAGTTGCAAAGTGACACAAGAGAGAGGCATAATGTAATGTATGGGACTTACAGGGACAGGTAATTAGATGGTTCATTTAAACAGTGTGGACTAATGTACAGTGTCCCTAAACGTGAATGTGGAGTTAAAGAGGGAACTGTGCACCAGATTTTAAACCCCCTTGAATAACAATGCCGGCTGATAAAGGGTTACAAGTCCGCTTTCATATCACCTAAATAGCTTGCCAGTGGGGCCCTGTACCATTAATTACAGTTAATTTTTGGACAATGCAAATTGCTTTTCTGACATCTGTGCAGCCTTAGAGAGAAGAAGAGTCAGACATACCAGTGACCACGCCCATGATGCCAGATATATATATATAAGGTTGATTTAACGTGGGGATTGTAGCCAAACATTTTTAGCTAAAAAATGGCCTCAGCAGTTATGTATGCTGATTTATAGGAAACTCACTGGCATGTATATATGAAAATTGTGGGTGACGGGTTCCCTTTAACGCCGTGGGTCATACTAAGTTTGGGAGCCAAAATCAGGAGCAGTACAGGGCCAGTCCCCACTGTAAGAACACGCTGACTTAAGTATGACCCTAGTACAAACATTACCTATGGGCTTTTGGTGTTTAATTATTGTACTGTAGCACTAGGTTACAATAATCGCTGTAACAGTATCAGGGGTCTGAATTAAGATTTTAGGGTTATTCCTGGGTTCAGTAATAATATCCAACCATTTTTAAAATCCAAGTGTCACGAGACCAAAAAATATTGTTGGGGTTTACAATTTATAACATGCATAGGTCTGACTTCAATATAAAATCAACTAAGAACAAACATACAGAACTATCGAATGTAGTTAACCGGGGGACTGCATTGCATACTGCCACAATGTCGCACATATATAAATTAGTGGGGGGCCATACGAGGGAGGGGGTGGGTGTTATACAGCTCAGGATTTGTAAAGAGGGCTGTTTATGTGTGTAGGGCTGAAATGGGCGGGACTTTTTAATAGGAACAGTTATTTGTATACTTGACACTGGTGCTGATAAAAATATTAGGGACAGAGGAAACGAATAAACAAAGAGGTTGGGGTAAAAACACATGGGTGACAACGCTGTTTGCTGAAAGAGGTACATAGGGGGGGGGGTCCAGCCATACGTTCAAGCTACCATGTCTACCTAACTGAGCATGACAATTCCTAACTCGGACCCCCCAGGAATGAGCGAGTGAGTAAATGCTTGGCTCATGTTTACTCCTGAGGTGAGAGGGTTAAAGAGAGGTGCTGTTTGTGACACAGAGATGGAATTCCGAGAGGGAGGTACTGATTTTTCTTCAGCATGGTCACACAAACCAGCATCTCTCTCCAACTTCCTCATCTGGGGGGCCGATTAACATTGTCAGCATCAATTAGGAGGCAAGACTGTGTCTGGTACAGCTCCACACGCTCCCTGAACTGATCTTTAGTAACAGGGCATCAATTAAAAGTTTTTTTTTTTTAGAAAGAATGGTGGCTCCAAATCCAGGATATCGAGCCAATCAGTGACAACATGTATAAAGGACATCGATAAAGATACGGTCCAAGATTATTAAAGGCTGCGCCAGTATTCTGTCTGAATGCATGCCACTGCTACACCAGTATGTTATACAGTGTTGACACCAGTTTTGTGGCTCCGGATGCTCACCCGCACCAAAAAATTTTACCCTTACAAGTCCAATTCAGTAGTCGTAAACCAATTTATTACGTGACTCAACCGAATTGTGTGTGCCACGCTTATTAAAGGTGCACCAAAAAAAAAGTTGTATTAATACAGATTAATGAAGATTGTTGTACCAGTATTAAAACTGGCAAAATCTTGCACATTAGTGAGACACTGGGCTCATTTCTAAGCGTCCAGCGGAGCACATATTTTTGTTGTGGCGTTCCGACGATAGTTTGTCTGGTTTTGCGCCGGATTGCATGGATTTTGGGCACGCGATTGGATTTTGCGACTAGCGCCGGCATGCACGCGAAGAAATTGGGGGCGTGGCTGTCAGATAACCCGAAAAATGTGCAAGATTAACATTGAATTGTGGTTGCAAAGACACGCACATACAAAAACCGGGAATGAAGAGAGGAACTTGGGCTACCCGGCACGTGAGGAAAAGCGACCACACGCAGGAATTGGCGCACACCTTAGGAACCGGCAGACCCGAATCTCCGTCAGACAACAAGCACCGTTGGGATCGCGTCAGGACACAGGTAAGTAAAATTCAACCCAACGCACATAGTGCAGTTTGCAATGCCTTTGATAAAATACTGTGGTGGTTTAGGGATATTCAACCAACCAATGTTGTCAGTAAGACAACCAGCTCTACGTGGATACAACATAGGACCTGCTCTCTCTTAGTAACATACTGAATCTTTTATAAGCTGCAATAGAAGCGTTTAGTCTTTGATCACTGATGTATCTCACAACATAAAACTAGCAAATATCATACCCACAGCAATGAACTAGGGATGTCAACAATTTACTGTACACAATCTCAATTACAGTACAAAGACATGTCAGCGTATTAGTCCGTTTGCGGGCCAATAGCATCTAACTAACATATAATTTCATATGTAATCATATACATGTGCACAAAAGGTTTTAAGTGCGAGGAACAATGTTTATACAAAAATGCACATGATTTATGAATCAGATTTTTAAAGGGAACCATGTAACACAGGAGAGCCATTTTAGAACCCCCAGTCCCCACAGAACATAGTACATGCACTGCCAAGTGTTTTTGTACTTAAAAATGGTTGTTACAGAAAAAAAAGATATGTGTATATTGTACCTTTTATAGCATTGCGCGGTGTAACTAGGCAGTGTGCCAAATGGAGGGGAGCTGGAAAGGAGCAGTTCCCACCCCACCCTTGGGAAAATGTGACCTTTCAACATATAGGAATAACTCCCCACACTCGGGATGGGCGCTGTGTAGAGGAGCAGGGGGGCGTCGCTAAGCCGGTGATGGGTGTTTTATATATTTGAAAAAGTCAACCTGGAGAGCTGTTCCACAAGGATTCTGAGGGGGGGGAATGCTCCTTCCAGCCCCCTCCTAATTGGCAACTCTGCCTAGTCACACAGTAGATGCTAATGAAAGGTAGCAAATGGTGAACAATCTTTTTTCTGTAAAACCAATTTTTTATACAAAAAACAATTTGGCAGTGCATGGTCTATGCTCTTGTGGGGACTGGGGGGAGTGCTAAAAATGGGTCTCCTGATGACAGGTTCCCTTTAAGGGGTTAAAGATATGTCAAAGGTTATATGATTGATTATAATTTTCACATTTTATGTCCCTACAATCCTGTAGACTTTACTGACCTCAAAGGGAACCTGTCCACAAGAGAACTCATTTTCTATCTATGACAGGTTGCAGAACCCCATGCAATGGCCAGTGCAAATCCCTTTCCACCTTTTTAAAGCATTTTTACAATTATAATGCGTGTTTAACTTACCTTGCACCCTGACAGAATCCTTTGTTAGGTCAGGGGTGGCTTTGGTTGAGATGCATTCAAAGTAAAATAGGTGACACGTCTGTGCTATTGAATCATCTCAGCACTAAGCCCCACCTATGTGTGGCTATATAGCTCCTCCCTCCTGTCCTTCATCTCTTCAGCGACAGAGCTCACAGCCTGTGACCTGAAATCAGTGGGGGAGGGAGGATTGCTTGTATAGTAGAACAAAGGTGGGTGTGAGAGCTGAGGGGGGATTGACTCGTGTATTTTTTCAAAATGTATCCAAACAAAGCCTAAGGACTAAGCACAGGGATTCTGCCCGGACAGCCAGGTAAGTTAGAACACACAATTTATTGTAATGCAATGCACAGAAAGGCAGGAGAAAGGCATTTTTGACAATCCAGCTGTTAATGGGCTTCTGGCAATTTGTGTCTTTCGTGAAAATGAGGTCCATGGTTCCAGGTTCCCTTTGATGTCATTAATGGAACTTAATGACCACGCTCCAGACCTTAATTACAAATCCAAGGTCTATAGTTGCAGTGGATCAAGTGCTTGCTGTATCACTAAATGATGTGAAAATCCTGCTCAAGCAAGAGGCTGCCCCATAGTTATGTACAGATTTAGAATATAAACACATTTGTACAAAAAAGGTGAAACGGTAAGAAGATTTTAGTATGCCAGTATTAATATGATATAGTGTTTTTTGACATTATGTTGAATTCGGGTATACCCATTCCCAGGGGCGTCACTAGGTCAAAAGATCGGGGCTCGTGCCCCGGATCTTTGGCCTGTGCCCCGGATCTCCCCGGTCAGCAGGTCACCGGTCCCGCTGTCCAGGGGGAGATTTTCCACTCTCATCTCTATCTGTGTCATCAGACACAGATTAGAGAGGGATGGGTAGAGTAATGGTGCACGGAGCCGCCAGCTCCGCGCAGCACTACACTGAGCAGAAGACGTGATTATGTGAATACATCGCGTCTCCTGCTTCCTGCAACTCAACACAGCAGCCGGGAGCAGGAGACGCGATGCAATGACGTCACCACCGATCGTACTCCACAGAACACAGCATAAGCAGGGAAGACAGAGGTGAGTATTAGTGATTTTTTTTTGTTTATTAGTTAACAGTGTGGGCATTACTTTACAAAGGGCATTTCTGTGGACTAGGGGCATTATGTGAACTGGGGGCATTACTATCAACAAGGGGCATTATGTGGACTGGGGGCATTACTATCAACAATGGGCATTATGTGGACTGGTGCATTACAGTGAACAGGGGGCATTACTATGAACGAGTGGCATTATGTGGACTGTGGGCATTACTTTATATGGGGGCAATACTGTGAACAGGGGGGAATTTCATGGGGGCATACTGTGGAAAGGGTGGGCATTTGTTGACGGGGACATTATAGTGAACAGGGGGCATTATGTGGACTGGGGACATTATAGTTAACCAGGGCATTATGGGACTAAGGGTCATTATGTGACTGGGGGATTATAAGTGAACAAACAAGGGGCATTATGTGTGGACGGGGGCATACTGTGGCTGGGGCCATTTAGTGGACAGGGGGATTATGTGAACCGTGGGGGTTATAGTGGACAAGGGGAACTATGTGAACTGGGGGATTACCGTGAACAAGGGATTACAGATGAAAAGGCATTATAGTGAACAAGGGGCATTATGTGGACTGGGGCATTACTTTATATTGGGGGCATTACTGTGAACAGGGGGCATTATGTGGACTGGGGGATTATAGTGAACAAGGGGCATTATGGGGACTCGGGGCAGGGCATATAGTGGAAAGGGGGCATTGTGTGAAATGGGGCATTTACGTGAACAAGGAGCATTATGTGGACTGGGGGCATTACGTGACTAGGCGGCATTATGTGGATGGGGGATTACTTGATATGGGGGCATTACTGTGAACAGGGGGCATTAGTGGACTGGGGGGATTATAGTGAACAAGGGGCTTATGTGGACTCGGGGGCATATAGTGGACAGGGGGCATTGTGGTGAACTGGGGGCTGCATTACTGTGAACAAGGAGCATTATGTGGACTGGGGGATTACGTGGACTAGGCGCATTATGTGGACTGGGGGCATTACGAGACTGGGGGTCATTACTTTATAAGGGGGGATATTATGGACATAAGAACATACTTTATAAAGGGAAGCATTTCTATATAAAGGGGGTATATTACTGTGGACTGGGTGCATTACTTTTATTAGGGGAGCATTTCTATATAGAGGGGCATTATTGGACTTGGGTGCATTAATGTAGAGTGTGGGTAATATGTAGCATAGGGGAATTACTGTGGGCTTTTACATTGATTTGTGGGCAATTAAACTGGTCAGTATTACTGGAGTTTGGGGGGCAACACTAGGGAATGTGGACTAAGAATAGGCACTTTTAGGTAGGAGTACCTTAAGGGGGCAATGTTAGGACAGAGCCACAATCGGGGAGCGAAAGGGGATTATTAGGAAGGAGAAACCAATTTGGGGAGGGTGGCCACAAATTATGCGGCAATCTTATAAAGGTTTTGAGGGCATTTGGGCATTGTTAGGTTTAGGAGGTTAGGAATCACAGTGAGAGGGAATTAGGTGGGGTATACAGGGAGTAAGTGGGTGGAATTATAGCATAGGCCACATGTATGTACTTTATTGGATGGGTGGGCAATATGGGTGTCATTATAAGTGCAAGTGACACAAGAGAGAGGCATAATGTTAATGTATGGGACCTATCGAGGACAGGTAATTAGATGGTTCATTTATAAATGTGGCTAATGTACAGTGTCTAAAGTGAAGTGGAGTAAAGGGGAACTGGCACCAGATTTTAACCCCCCTGAATAACAATGCCGGCTGATAAAGGGTTACAAGTGCCTATTCATATCACCTAAATAGCTGCACAGTGGGGTCCCTGTACCATAATTACAGTAATTTTTTGACAATGCAAATTGCTTTTCTGATCATCTGTGCAGCCTTAGAGAAGAAGAGTCAGACATACCAGTGAGCCAGCCCATGATGCCAGATATATATATATAAGGTGATTTAAGGGATGATGTAAGCCAAACATTTTTAGCTAAAAAAAGGGCTCAGTCAGGATTATTGCGTTTATAGGAAACGTCACGGCAGTATATATGAAAATGTGGTGACGGGTTCCCTTTAACGCGCGTGGGTCATTACTAAGTTTGGGAGCCAAAATCAGGGCAGTACAGGCAGTCCCCTACTTAAGAACACGCTGACTTACAGATGACCCCTAGTTACAAACATACCTCTGGGTTTTGGTAATTATTGTACTGTAGCCTAGGTTACAATAATCAGCTGTAACAGTTAATCAGGGGTTGAATTAAGATTTAGTGTTATTCCTGGTTCATAATTAAATCCAACATTTTTAAAATCCAATGTCACGAGACCAAAAAATATCTGTTGGGGTTTACAATTATATAAATGCATAGGTCTGACTTAATATAAATCAAACTTAAGACAAACTACAGAACCATCTGTACGTAACCGGGGACTGCTGTTACTGCCACAAGGCACAAAGTATAAATTGTGGGGGCCATACTGAGGGAGGGGGGGTGTTATACAGCTCAGGATTTGTAAAGAGGGATGTTTATGTGTTGTAGGGCTGAATGGGGGGAACTTTTATAGGAAGCTTATTTGTATACTTGACCACTGGGGCTATGAAAAATATTGTAGGACAAGAGGAAACGAATAACAAAGAGGTTGGGTAAAAACACATGGAGTGACAACGCGTTGCTGAAAGAGGTACATTATGTGGACTGGGGGCATTACTATCAACAATGGGCATTATGTGGACTGGTGCATTACAGTGAACAGGAGGCATTACTATGAACGAGGGGCATTATGTGGACTGTGGGCATTACTTTATATGGGGGCCATACTGTGAACAGGGGGCATTATGTTGACTGGGGACATTATAGTGAACAGGGGGCATTATGTGGACTGGGGACATTATAGTTAACAGGGGGCATTATGTGGACTAAGGGCATTATGTGGACTGGGGGGATTATAGTGAACAAGGGGCATTATGATTATGTGAACTGGGAGCGTTATGTGGACCGGGGGCGTTATAGTGAACTGGGGGCATTACAGTGAGCAAGGGGCATTACTGTGGACTAAGGGCATTACTGTGGACTGGGGGCATTATGTGAACTGGGAGCATTATGTGGACTGGGGGCATTACTTTATATGGGGGCATTACTGTGAACAGGGGGCATTATGTGGACTGGGGGGATTATAGTGAACAAGGGGCATTATGTGGACTCGGGGCATTATAGTGGACAGGGGGCATTGTGTGAACTGGGGGCATTACTGTGAACAAGGAGCATTATGTGGACTGGGGGCATTACGTGGACTAGGCGCATTATGTGGACTGGGGGCATTACTGTAGACTGGGGGCATTACTTTATAAGGGGGGATTATTATGGACTAAGAACATTACTTTATAAAGGGAGCATTTCTATATAAAGGGGGTATTACTGTGGACTGGGTGCATTACTTTATTAGGGGAGCATTTCTATATAGAGGGGGCATTATTGGACTGGGGTGCATTAATGTAGAGTGTGGGTAATACTGTAGCCTACGGGGAATTACTGTGGGCATTTTACATTGATTGTGGGCAATAAACTGGTCATTACTGAGGAGTTTGGGGGCAACACTAGGGAATGTGGACTAAAGAATAAGGCACTTTTAGGTAGGAGTACCTTTAAGTGGGCAATGTTAGGACAGGAGCCACAATCGGGGAAGGGGATTATTAGGAAGGAGAAACCAATTGGGGAGGGGGCCACAATTATGCGGCATAAAGTGTAAGGTCTTTGAGGGGGCATTTGTTAGTGTTAGGAGGTTAGGAATCACAGTGAGAGGGAATTAGGTGGGGTATACAGGGATTAAGTGGGTGGCATTATAGCACATAGGCCACATGTATGTAACATTTATTGGATGGGTGGCACTATGGGTGTCATTATTAAGTGCAAGTGACACAAGAGAGAGGCATAATGTAATGTATGGGATCATATACTAGGACAGGTAATTAGATGGTTCATTATAAAATGTGGCTAATGTACAGTGTCTAAAAGTGAATGTGGAGTTAAAGAGGACCTGTCACCAGATTTTAACCCCCCTGAATAACAATGCCTGCTGATAAAGGGTTACAAGTCCTCTTCATATCACCTAAAATTAGCTGCCAGTGGGTCCCTGTACCATAATTACAGTAATTTTTCTGACATGCAAATTAGCTTTTCTGACTCATCTGTGGCAGCCTTAGAGAGAAGAGTCAGACATACCAGTGAGCCACGCCCCATGATGCCAGATAATATAATATATAAGGTGATTTAAGTGGATGTAAGCGCATCTCCAGGCTAAGCAGTTTGGAGATGTGGACGTTGAGGGCTTGAGCGTGTGGGTGGGTTGCACTATACTTCCTTTTGCACTCCAGCGTCTGGGGTATGGAGAGCTGAATGCTGGTGGATGCTGTGGAGGATCGTGGAGGCGAAGATGGGGTTTTCGCACGGGAGGTGTTTGGGCCGGGGTCCTGGGCAGGGGGCTGACTAGCAGATGACACAGGGGAAGAAGCAGTGGTGTGCCCGGCCGGAGGTGAATGGGCTTGGTGCCATTGAGTGGGGTGTTTAGCATTCACATGCCTGCGCATACTGGTGGTAGTTAAGCTAGTAGTGGTGGAACCCCTGCTGATCCTGGTTTGGCACAGGTTGCACACCACAGTCCGTTGGTCATCCGGTGTTTTTGTTAAAGAACCTCCAGACTTCTTAAAATCTAGCCCTCGCCACGGGAGCTTGACTACGTGAAACATTTGGCGCTGATGCACCAGCTCTGGCCCTGCCTCTCCGTCTGGCCCCACCACTGCCTCTTCCAACCTGTTCGGGTATAGGACTCGCCTCCATCTCAGAAGCACTGTGTTCACCCGGCCTATCAACCCAGCTTGGGTCTGTCACCTCATCATCCTCCGATCCCTCAGTCTGCTCCCCCCTCAGACTTCCTGCCCTGACAACAACTTCACCACTGTCTGACAACCGTGTCTCCTCATCGTCTGACACCTCTTTACGCACTTCTTCCACTACGTCAATAATGTCATCATCACCCACAGACTGTGACCGGTGGAAAACCTGGGCATCGGAAAATAGCTCAGCAGCAACCGGACAAGTGGTTTTTGACTCTGGGAAGGGTCCAAAAAACAGTTCCGGTTCAAATGCCAAATTCTCCTGGGACCAATGGATGTATGTAGTGATGTTGAGCGTTTGAATGGCGCTAGGACGACCCAATTAGTATTTTCAGGATCTTTTAATTTTATAAATAATAAATAAATAAAAGTCTATAAAATAAGTTCCGAACAACGCGTTTCGCGCTCGAGCCGAGCGCTTCTTCTGGTTCATACATATAATTGGAAATGAGAGACTATTTAAATAAACTGGTGTCATCTCATTGGTAGATGACAGTATCCGGTAATTAGCATAGTTACATAAGCTTGAGATGAACAATACAGATGATAAAATAACATATTTAGAGACAAAAACTCATTGTGAAATCATAATATTATTATACATACAGAGCATTAAGATAGACTTGATCTTGTGGGCAATGGAAAGCTGCGGGAAAAAAAAAAAAAAAAACTACAGGTACGGATCCCTGCTTAGGACATGGGAAACTACAACTACGGAAGCCGGCATGGGACATGAGAAACTACAACTAAGGAAGCCGGAATAGGACAAAAAGGCTAACGTGGTGTAGAATGGATCGGAATAAGTGAATGAGTGAAGCCGCTGGGTGTGAGAAGGTAAAAGAGTTGTGATGCAAGTTTTCAGAGGATCGTCTCATTGGCTTCATTGAGGCCATTAGGGACAAGGGTGTTTAACGTATATATCCAATATACCTCGCGCCTACACAGTAATTGAAAGCGATTGGGCGCTGTGTCAGGTATATGGTCTATGGGCATAATGGATAAGGGAAATTTAACCTCAATGAAGCCAATGAGACGATCCTCTGAAAACTTGCATCACAACTCTTTTACCTTCTCACACCCTTGGCTTCACTCATTCACTTATTCCGATCCATTCTACACCACGTTAGCCTTTTTGTCCTATTCCGGCTTCCTTAGTTGCAGTTTCTCATGTCCCATGCCGGCTTCCGTAGTTGTAGTTTTCCATGTCCTAAGCAGGGATCCGTACCTGTAGTTTTTTTTTTTTTTTTCTGTTTCCCGCAGCTTTCCATTGCCCACAAGATCAAGTCTATCTTAATGCTCTGTATGTATAATAATATTATGAGTTCACAATGAGATTTTGTCTCTAAATATGTTTATTAACTCTAAAATGAAGTTATATGTTATTTTATCATCTGTATTGTTCATCTCAAGCTTATGTAACTATGCTAATTACCGGATACTGTCATCTACCAATGAGATGACACCAGTTTATTTAAATAGTCTCTCATTTCCAATTATATGTATGAACCAGAAGAAGCGCTCGGCTTGAGCGCGAAACGCGTTGTTCGGAACTTATTTTATAGACTTTTATTTATTTATTTATTATTGTGTACCTATTTTATAAAATTAAAAGATCCTGAAAATACTAATTGGGTCGTCCTAGCGCCATTCAAACGCTCAACATCGCTACATACATCCATTGGACTTATCTACAAGATAGATTCCTATCACCCCGGAGAAAAGGATTGTATCTTGAGAGCGTGGCAGCACAGGAACGCCGTATTATTATACATGTGCATCACAGAGTTGTGCCTGCCAGCACAACTCTACCAGGTGAACAGCTATATCATTTATTTAACTTCCCACTATTGACAAAGGGTATTACATCATAGAAGCGCCCCTGTCTTTTTCTCCTACATTTCTAAATTTTCCTGGGAGGGGGCAGACTGGGGTGGAAGGAGGCTGAGGTGGAGGAGCTGGAGGCAGGGGCGTCGCTAGGTCAAAAGATTCGGGGCTTGTGCCCCGGATCTTTTGGCCGGTGCCCCGGATCTCCCCGGATCAGCAGGTCACCGGTCCCGCTGTCCAGGGAGATTTTTCCACTCTCATCTCTATCTGTGTCATCAGGACACAGATAGAGATGGGTAGAGTAATGGTGCACGGAGCCGCCAGCTCCGCGCAGCACTACACTGAGCAGAAGATGTGATTATGTGAATACATCGCGTCTCCTGCTTCCTGCAACTCAACACAGCAGCTGGGAGCAGGAGACGCGATGCGATGACGTCACCACCGATCGTACTCCACAGAACACAGCATAAGCAGGGAAGACAGAGGTGAGTATTAGTGATTTTTTTTTGTTTATTAGTTAACAGTGTGGGCATTACTTTACAAAGGGCATTTCTGTGAACAAGGGGCATTATGTGGACTAGGGGCATTATGTGAACTGGGGGCATTACTATCAACAAGGGGCATTATGCGGACTGGGGGCATTACTATCAACAATGGGCATTATGTGGACTGGTGCATTACAGTGAACAGGGGGCATTACTATGAACGAGGGGCATTATGTGGACTGTGGGCATTACTTTATATGGGGGCAATACTGTGAACAGGGGGCATTATGTGAACAGGGGGCATTATGTGGACTGGGGACATTATAGTGAACAGGGGGCATTATGTGGACTGGGGACATTATAGTTAACAGGGGGCATTATGTGGACTAAGGGCATTACTGTGGACTGGGGGCATTACTGTGGACTGGGGGCATTATAGTGGACAGGGGGCATTATGTGAACTGGGAGCATTATGTGGACCGGGGGCGTTATAGTGGACAGGGGGCATTATGTGAACTGGGGGCATTACAGTGAACAAGGGGCATTACAGTGGACTGGGGGCATTACTGTGGACTGGGGGCATTATGTGAACTGGGGGCATTATGTGGACTGGGGGCATTACTTTATATGGGGGCATTACTGTGAACAGGGGGCATTATGTGGACTGGGGGCATTACTGTGGACAGGGGGCATTATGTGGACTGGGGGCATTATAGTGGACAGGGGGCATTATAGTGGACAGGGGGCATTGTGTGAACTGGGGGCATTATGTGAACTGGGGGCATTACTGTGAACAAGGAGCATTATGTGGACTAGGCGCATTATGTGGACTGGGGGCATTACTTTATATGGGGGCATTAATGTAGACTGGGGGCATTACTTTATAAGGGGGGATTATTATGGACTAGGAACATTACTTTATAAAGGGAGCATTTCTATATAAAGGGGGTATTACTGTGGACTGGGTGCATTACTTTATTAGGGGAGCATTTCTATATAGAGGGGGCATTTCTATATAGAGGGGGCATTATTGGACTGGGGTGCATTAATGTAGAGTGTGGGTAATACTGTAGCCTACGGGGAATTACTGTGGGCATTTTACATTGATTGTGGGCAATAAACTGGTCATTACTGAGGAGTTTGGGGGCAACACTAGGGAATGTGGACTAAAGAATAAGGCACTTTTAGGTAGGAGTACCTTTAAGTGGGCAATGTTAGGACAGGAGCCACAATCGGGGAAGGGGATTATTAGGAAGGAGAAACCAATTGGGGAGGGGGCCACAATTATGGGGCGTAAAGTGTAAGGTCTTTGAGGGGGCATTTGTTAGTGTTAGGAGGTTAGGAATCACAGTGAGAGGGAATTAGGTGGGGTGTACAGGGATTAAGTGGGGGGCATTATAGCACATAGGCCACATGTATGTAACATTTATTGGATGGGTGGCACTATGGGTGTCATTATTAAGTGCAAGTGACACAAGAGAGAGGGATAATGTAATGTATGGGACCATATACTAGGACAGGTAATTAGATGGTTCATTATAAAATGTGGCTAATGTACAGTGTCTAAAAGTGAATGTGGAGTTAAAGAGGACCTGTCACCAGATTTTAACCCCCCTGACTAACAATGCCTGCTGATAAAGGGTTACAAGTCCTCTTCATATCACCTAAAATTACCTGCCAGTGGGTCCCTGTACCATAATTACAGTAATTTTTCTGACATGCAAATTAGCTTTTCTGACTCATCTGTGGCAGCCTTAGAGAGAAGAGTCAGACATACCAGTGAGCCACGCCCCATGAGCAGGACACGCCCCTCTGATGCCAGATAATATAATATATAAGGTGATTTAAGTGGATGTAAGCCAAACAATTTTAGCTAAAAAAGGGCCTCAGTCAGTTATTAGCGCTCTATAGGAACCTGTCACTGGCAGTATATGTGCAAATGTGGTGACGGGTTCCCTTTAATGCGCGTGGGTCATTACTAAGTTTGGGAGCCAAAATCAGGACAGTACAGGCAGTCCCCTACTTAAGAACACCTGACTTACAGATGACCCCTAGTTACAAACGTACCTCTGGATTTTGGTAATTTGCTGTACTTTAGCCCTAGGCTACAATAATCAGCTATAACAGTTATCACAGGTGTCTGTAATTAAGATTTAGTGTTATTCCTGGTTCTTATAACAATCCAACATTTTTAAAATCCAATTGTCACAGAGACCAAAAAAATTCTGTCTGGGGTTACAATTATAAAATGCATAGTTCCGACTTACATATAAACTCAACTTAAGAACAAACCTACAGAACCTATCTTGTACGTAACCCGGGGACTGCCTGTATACTGCTACAATGTCCCACATTATAAATTGTGGGGGCCATACTGAGGGGGGGGGGGGGTTATACAGCTCAGGATTTGTAAAGAGGGCTTTTTATGGTGTAGGGCCTGGAATGGGGGGAATTTAACTAGGAAGCATTATTTGTATACTGACACTGGTGCTTAAAAATATGTAGGGACAAGAGGAAACTGAATAACATAAGATGTGTTTGTGGTAAACAACACAGGTACAACGCGTTGCTGAAAGAGGATACATGGTGACGCCGGGCCTAATGCAGAAGATATAGAACAGGTACAATGTGAGGACATGTCACCCGCATTCAGTGAATGGAATAGGTGGGGATTTCGCCTGTGTTTCCTGTAACTGTACAGGTACAGTTATTGTTGGTGCAAGAACATTTAAGGGGGTTATGCACAGGAGTGGACAGTTCAGAAAATTTGGTACTTATGCATTGGGGTCCGTGCCCCGGATCTTTTGCTACCCTAGCAACGCCCCTGGCTGGAGGAGTGCTGTTTTCAGTGACATGGGTGGACTGCGTGGAAGACTGACTGGTGGACAAATGGCTAGAAACATTGTGCTCTACCACGAGTCCCAGTAACTTGAGACATGATGAACCTAGGGAGTCTAGCTCTGCGGCGTTCCCCTGCTCCCTCATCAGCAGGTGGTATCTCACCCCGCCCAGGACCACGGCCTCTGACCCCTGCAGTAGTTGGACGCCCACGTCCACGCCCTCGTCCTCTACCCCTAGCCCTCGGGTTAAACATTTTCAAAATTAAAGAGCAAGACCAGCCACAAGCAAATAAAAAAATATATATATAACGTTATTGTAGCCCTAAGAAGGTTCCTATCCCTGCGGAACATGTGCTTTCTGTAAATACATCCTAAAAACTAAAACTTTTACCAACCCGTCAGATAACCAAAAGTACGCGATAAAAAAGTTTGTGAATTGTAAAACTATTAACGTTATCTATGTAGCAAAATGTAATTGCCCCAAGCTCTATGTCGGTAAGACGACACAAGAATTTAGGAGGAGGATTTCGGCACACCTTAGTGCCACCCGTACAGGCAAAGACACTTCTTTGGCTAAACATATACGCCTAAAACATAATGGAGATATGGAACATATTTGTTTTTGGGGAATTGATACCCTTAAAAGTGGGTAATCCATCTCGCCTAATGCAGTTAGAGGCGAGATGGATCCACAGACTCAAAAGCCTGAGTCCCATCGGCCTGAACGAAGGCTTTACTTTCACACCTTTTATTTAAATCTAAAAGCAACTCATTGCAACTTATGGCAATTCATCTTTCAAGCCTAATAATCTCACTACATACAGCTAAAAATTAATCTAGAAACATGTAGTTTCCTGACATAAGACATTTATACTAAAACCGTCCCATTTTATTCTACAGTGTTTCCTATATCTGTCTTTCTACCAAAAGAGATATAAAGGTATCATATCCAGTAACTGACTAACTCCCTTAGGAGTGTGGCTACCTACATCTATTTTAAGATATCCTAAGATGGTGATTTACTCACCTTATACTCCACTCCTAATAACTAGAATGCCGGCAACTATATTCATTCTAAGTCCACACGCCTGCGCCATAAAAGCTCATGGAATCTAAAGGGTTACCGTAGCACTGACATTTAGACTTACCAATCAGAAGTGAAGAGTCGAAGGCTGGATGTTCCGCCCCTCTCCTCCCTTCTCTACCTAATGACGTACCTGATACCGATAGGCTGAGTATCTCTCCTCCCTATTCAATGACGTACTCTGTACTGATAGGAGGATAAGACACACACCCCCGATGACATCACGCCACGAAGTGATAAGAATGGGACGGACGGCCAGAGCTCACCATTTCAGCCCCGATACCCCCTGAGGACGCCATGCTAATGGCGAAACATGTCGGGGGGGCTGTCTGAGCCTTCCTATTTTTAATTGATGGCGTTGTAGTTGGAGAACTATTTAGGATCTGGGGTCATTCTGCAGAGACCACTAGTCCATTATTTGATTACAATTATCAGTGCGAGAAAGTGATGTGTGGATGGTGTGACTTAGCTTAAAATCAAAGTATGCTGCTGGTTGTGGCGTGTGAAAGAATCCTAGAGGCAAATAGCGACATCTCACAGAGGTGAATCCTACACACACTACCGCAGAAAGGACCCATTGGGGTCCCCATTCAGGAACACAGATGCTCCTAAAAGCGGCTTAATATGTATTCCCCGATAGTATATCGGCTGAGTAGCACCTTTTTCTGTATCTAGATGCGCTAACACCTCATTGTAACATCTATATTAGCGAATCACGCCGTCTCACTAGCTCACTGCACCAATATACTATATCAATTTAGACTAGATCTCCATACCCGCCATAATCTTTTAAATTGTCCTTTCATGTCAAGGCTCATACATGTGACAAATTCACGACCTGGTTTTTAATGAGTATTGAATTAAAAGTAAAATTTTATTTGGTCAAAAGGATCTTTTGTGTTGCTTCCTAAGCAACAATTGTAAATATATCTCTAAGAGCTAAACACAACGGTCGCAAGTCTCCCTGCAAATTCCTCACAATATGGTACTAGCTGTACTACTAGTGCCAGCAAGCCCAGCCAAAAGCAAACAAAAAAAAAAGTAAAATATAACGCTATTGTAGGCCTAAGTAAGCCGTTGGGGTTCTCCTATGGCTATTTTCTAGCCTACACTGAAAGCACACTGCTTTGCTAGATTACTTTGAGTTATAAAAAAAAATAAACGTAAAAAAAAAAAAATCAGCAGACTGTGCCTAATTCAAATCAAACCCCTAATAAATTGTCCCACTTAGGTGTTTGAGATGGATATGTATGTCACTAAGAGCTAAACACAACGGTCGCAAGTCTCCCTGCAAATTCCTCACAATATGGTACTACTAGCTGCACTACTAGTGCCAGCAAGCCCAGCCACAAGCAAATAAAAAAAAAATATATATAATGTTATTGTAGCACTAAGAAGGGCTGTTGGGTTCTTGTAGAATCACTCCTGCCTAACACTATTCTAATAGAACACCCTAACGCTTTCCCTGACCAGCAGCAGCTCTCTCCCTAACGGCATCCAGACAGAGAATGATCCGAGCAGCGCGGGCAGGGGCTAGTCTATTCCAGGGTCACCTGGTCACCTTTTGACGGCAGATTCTACCACCAGCTCAGGGGAGTTGCGATGGGGAGCCCGTGTGCCCCCACGTACGCGAATCTCTTCCTGGGCTGGTGGGAGAAGGAGCATGTTTTTAGTGAAGATTTGGAATCTTATACGTCCCATATCCTATTATGGATAAGATTCATAGATGACGTCCTGATTCTGTGGAAAGGACCCCAAGAACACTTTAGGGAATTTGTGACCATCTTGAATTCTAATCAGATTGGTCTTTTCTTTACATTCGAAATCCACCAGGAGACGATCTCCTTTTTGGATTTATCGATCAGTAAAACTTCATCTGGAAGACTGACCACAAACATCTTTAGAAAGACTACTGCTACAAATTCCCTGCTAGTATGGGATAGCTGGCATCCAAAGCCATTGAAAAGGGGGATTCCCAAGGGGCAGTACCTCCGTGTGAGGAGGAACTGCTCTGATATTTGTCTGCAGCATCCGATTTGAGATCCAGGTTCCGTGAAAGAGGATATCCGGATGAGGTTCTCAAGGAAGCACACCATCATGCCATTGAGAGCAATAGGGACACTCTCCTCACTCCTAAAATGCGTAACAAGGAGGTGAATGAAACACGGATCATAGGGACATATGATTCCCACTTCAAACAAGTAAGGGAAATCTTAGCAGCCCTTTGGAGGATTCTGAAATTGGACCCGGATGTGGGGGACCAAATTGGGGACTTTCCACAGATCACATATAGACGAGGTCAGAACATTCGTGACAAGCTGGTCCACAGCCATCTTACACCAGCTGTACAGGATACATGGCTCCCGAAACCCCCACCAGGAACATATAGATGCGGCTCCTGCAAGGCATGTAAGTTCATTACATTGGGAAGAATAGTGACAAGCTCGGTGACTCATCGCTCTTTCAACATCCGACAGTTTATTAACTGTAGGAGCACCGGAGTGGTCTACCTTGTCACATGCCTGTGTGGAGCTCAATATGTGGGGAAGACATATAGGGAGTTTCGGGTACGCATTCGCGAACACATTAGGGACATTAAAAATGAGAAGGACACCACGATAGCCCGACACGTGTGGGACAAACATGGGGGGGATCCCCTCAGTATTGGTTTTCAGGGTGTGGAACTGGTTATGCCTCCAAAACGGGGGGATGATTGGGATCGCACCCTGCTCCAATGTGAAGCCAGATGGATATGTACGCTGTCTACAGAGAAACCGCAGGGTCTTAATGACCTGATTAGTTATGCTTTCTCTAAATAAATTTATTTAATAATTCCTTCCCTATGAATAAATAAATGTTATAGGGTCCATACAAATATATGTTCATGTATCATCTGACCTTACTCTATCTTAACATCCAGATCTTCAATCATTCCACTGTCGTCTATACCCTTGCGCATTCCCTTCAGCACTAAGGGTTTTTCTCTAGATCGGATGTGCCCTATTGGTCTGTGTTCTGACACAAGACGGATACTTATGCTTCAAGTTTGCACAATCCTTTCTGGCTTAACCGTTCATACTGTTTTGATCTTTTCCAGAGATCTGTCCCACTTGGTATATAGTCGGCCCTGTCCAGTGTTCTATTTTAATGGTAATGTCGCAATACGATCCCCCGTATACGTGTGTTACATAACAAGAGGACGTCGGAACAATGTATCTAGTGCCCTAACCTAGGCCAGGTGATCTGGGCCTTGGTGCGATATGGGGCATTGTTCTTGACTTAATGCATCCTCTTATGGGCATACTGGCAATCTTCAGCACATGCCCTATTTGTACTGGTACCTGAAACCAGCGTGATTGGCGGTCCGGGTACGAGCCCTCTTCTTAGGGAACGCCCGACTATTCTACTACTACATAGAAACATTAAAGGGAACCTGTCACCAGGGACCTCATTTTCAAAGACAGGTTGCAGAAGTCCGTTGCTACTGCATTGCAAATATGCTTTTCTGCCTTCTCTAAGCATTTGCATTACAATATAATTGTGTGTTATTACTTACCTTGCACCATCACAGAATCCTCTGTTTAGTCCCAGGGGTTGGACTTTGGTTTGGATGCATTTCAAAAAACAACATGTGGCTTGTCTTTGCTGCATACTACTAAACTCTCAACCCCCACCTTTGTGCTCCTGTACAGCCCCTCCCTCTCTTTCTGATGCCAGTTTATCAGGTTGTAACCTCTGTGAAAGAGCAGGAAGCAGGAGCTGTACAGGAGCACAAAGGTGGTAACTGAGCAGCCTGCAGTCTGTTTTTTGAAATGCATCCAAACAAAAGCTCAACCCCTGGGACTACAAAGAGGATTCTGTCAGGGTGCAAGGTAAGTTATAAAACACGGTTATATTTTTATGCAAATGCTTAGAGAAGGCAGAAAGGCAGATTCATACTGCAGGTGTGATGGGCTTCTGTAACCTGTCTTTAGTGAAAATGAGGTCCCTGGTGACATGTTCCTTTTAATTACATTACAAGAGTCCGCAATCAGGGAATTTTAAGGTACTGGTGGGGAGGCAATATAAGCTCCAATGGGACATGTTACCTCACAGGTGACATGTATTATCATTTCGGTCAAGAAGTGCTGATGACTTCTTCCTATCATGTCAAGCATGCTTGACAAAGATTCATGGTGAATCGAAACATTGCTGTTTTTTCATGCCTGTGTGAATAAAGGTTTATCACCTTTTTCATTACATTGGATGCTGTGGCCTTTTCCTTTCTATATTGGACCTTGGATAACACAAGGACCCTGGGCTATGTGCATCAACTTATCTAATAATTGGTAACTTTTTGCTTGCTGTCTCTTTTCCGGTTTATCTTCCTATCATGACTCATGACTCATCATGATTCACCTATTAATAATTGTGTATATATAGTCCTCTCTAATAAATTACTTTGTCTTTATAATTCCCCCTGTCATATGTATACCGTGCCCTTACTGATGAACTGTTATATAGCCCCTCTAATTTACCTATATAATGCCCATTTTAATTCATTATTTTATACATAGCCTTTTTTCCCCAGATGTCAGTCCCTTCTGTCTTCCTCACCACTCCACTTCCTCACCACTCCAATGTCCAGATCCCTCTTTCCTCTCATAACTCCTTGATACTCATCTCTCCTCCTCCAGACTCCCCTGTCCTCTATCCTCCTCCAGACTCCCCTGTCCTCTATCCTCCTCCAGACCTCCCTGTCCTCCATCCTCCTCCTCCAGGCCCCTCTGTCTTCGTGGAAGTCACATTCCTTGCTGAATGGATGTAACTTCACTTCGCCAGCTTCCTCTGGTACTAATAAGTACTGGTGTGTGGTGCCTACAAGAATCTGGCCTACACCAGAACCCCCTGCGGGGCAGGATGGTTTATCTGCCTGGGACTTGCAGGACACTTAGCCTAAAAGGAAGTGACAGGTGGTGAAAAGCTGGGTGGTTAGTGACTGGTACTAAGCCAAAGACAGGATTTAGCAGATGGCAAGGCAGAGTACGGAGACGGAAACCGGATAACAAACAGGTTGCAGTCACAAACGCGAAGGTCTTGCATATGCCAAACAGAGGGCTGGAGCACATGGATGAGACTTAATACACTAGCAAAGGCTAATGTTCAGGAAACAGATTTATATCTCTTTCCACAGAGAAGGAGAACCAGCCACCAGAGAGGGGTTTAGCAAGTAATCCACATACTTGCCACTAGAGGGAGTCAAAATGCAGAATGGACAGCAAGTAATCAGCTTACTAGCCACTAGGGGGAGTCCGAATGTAGGAATTTGTGCAGAATCATGACACCATCCTCCCTCAAGGCCCCTCAGTCCTCTACTTATCTATTATAGCGGTCAACTTCCTATTCCTGTCTCTTGCAGCTGGATTCGGCACACTCTGGGACATGGACCTCGCCATCCAGTCAAACTAAGCAATAATGGGAGACGAGCCTTGGTGAGAAAGGTAAAGAAGAACCCCATGATCACTGTGGCTAAGCTCCAGAGATGACGTAGGGAGATGGGAGAAAGCTTTATGGCAGAGTGTTCCGACGGAAGGCTTTCCTCACTGCAAGACAAATGAAAGCTACATACAGTTTCCAAAAAAACACATGAAGGACTCTCAGACTATGAGAAATAAGTTTCTCTGGTCTGATGAGACAAACTTTTTGGTTTTAATTCTAAGCGTATGTTTGGAGAAAACCAGGCAAATACAATGTAGGTTGGTGGTGATGAGAAGGGATAAGATGGTAGGAACAAGTCAGATTGTGCATTCTGTGCTCAATGTTTTGAGAGACAGCTCACAACATTAATAATAATTGTTATAATACTAAACTTAAATAATTCCCAAAATACCATAATCCTGTTTTCCTGATTTATGTAATGTAATTGTGATGAAAACTGCCAGGCTTGTGGAGCATCTCCCATTGTTTTGTATTGTTTGGGAAATAATCTGTATGTTTATCTAGGACTTTTTATCTGTAGCTTCCAAATAGCTCCATAGCCATCTGTATAGTTAAACAAATAACCCTCTCCTAGCATTTGTGGTTTTGTTATATTTACAATGGCATGTCGTTTCCTAGTAGAAGCCCTTTCTTTTATCATTACAGGGGTGCGCTTGAGAATCTATGAAAAAAATCATTTATTGAGCTGCTCGGTTCAAAGCAGGAAGCTGAAATCACTTTTTATGTACCTCAATCCACTCCTATAATTCAGTAAACCAAAGCCAACAGTCTACTCCCTTATTTAACCACAGCAGGACTCACGGCTTTGGCGGCTAATCTATAATACATAGTTAATATCTTCAAAGGTTCACACTCTGAATAACTAGTCATTTTTATAGCTTAGTTCTTGATGTGTCCACAAAGGAAGAAACAGGTGGTGTATGAGACAGTAACTGCAAGTTCATGGAAAACACATAAATTCATTTAGCTCTGCAAAGACTTCTTCTACAGACTACAGTTTAAATATGCCAATACCTGAAAATGAATATGATGTTTGAAGAGATTATCCCAGAAATGACACAATCGAAAGCTTCATTATTTTCTTCCTGTGGATAAAAGCAGTCCATGGTCATGTGACCTCCCACAGGTGCATAGCTCATTATAATACACAGATTACTCCCTGTGAGATAATGAGCTGTGCACCTGTGTGAAATCACATGATTAGGGACCGGTTTTTATCCAAGTAAACAATGAAGCTGTCAGAAAGTTTATTGGAGAATTTTATAACTTTTCATTACACAAATAATATAAAGTATTTGAAAGAGGACAACCCTTTTTAATGTTATCCTGATTGGAACTCCCAGCATTTATTAGGATGGGGTCGGCAGGTTCCCTAAAACCCTGTGCCAACTGTCTTCAAATTTTCATTTTCCCTTCTTGTTTGTGTTTATCGGACTCCAGTGGGAACATGGGACTGCTGCAGAGGTCACATAGCAATATGATATGTCATTGCTCTTGGCTGGAATGCAAAAAGTGTAAAATTTCTACAGAATTTGGTATAGGTAGTAGGGGGCCAGTAAGTGGTCATATTGGGGAGATTCATGATTAACCAGGCTTCTTGTGCCGTTTTTTGAGCTTTTTGTATGTCAGATTTATTATAGTGCCTTGGACTGCTTGATAAATGTGACATATGTCTGCATTGAATTTGAGACTTTTTGGTGAAAAGTCGCAAAAAATTCTCAAATTTTTGTGCAACTGATTACTAAGTATTTCTCATGCCAAGAAAGCACTGGAGTAAATTTGCCCCTAAATTTGCAACTAAAGTTGCACTTGATAAATCTGGGATCAGTAGGCTAAAGTGAAAAGGAGTGTTGCAAAATTGGAAAAACAAGAAAATGTCATACATTTTTGCTCAAATCAAAAAAACTATTTGAGATACATTTGTATGCCAGAAAAGTGACTTAAAAATTAAATTCCCTCCATTGTGCTTTAGCCTCCATTATGATGTCTCTTTGATGTCCCTCATACAATTAAAGGGGTATTCCAGGAATCAGCATAATGCATATTCAAATGGGTACTAAAAATATAAGCTTATATGTAATTAGTTATTTAAATTTTTGCTCATTTGGACATACACTGTAATGGAGAAATAAAATGCTACTGGCCCTTTAATCAGTCCATTGATTTTCTGCGTGGAGCAGACACAGCACAAAAGATGGCCGCCTGTCACATGCCCACATGACATGTCCTACACCTGCCAAGACAGGTCATGTGATGTGATCATCACTATGGTCAGTGTTGTGGTGAGTCAAATCTCAGTGAGTTGTATGGTAACAGAACAGGACAGTTTGTTACATCATCCCTGGGAGCAGAGCATAAGGGAAAGGAGTTGTTACTGAGAACTTAAGGATCATGGGAGATGTAGTTTCTTGGTGATAACTCCGCCTACTTTAGAAAGCCCATAACATTTTGTGAATCATAAAATCAAACAAGCTCCATTTTGTGACTGATGACATTGAGTTTTGTTATATTCATTTATTTATATCATTATGGGTTTTTGTATCAGACGTTTGTATTCCCTGAACACTCATTTAGGCATCAATAGTGGCAATGGGAAAAAGTTGAAGGAAAAAGACATTTTTATCAAACTTGTAACCAAAAAATTATCAGTACTTAGGAACACATTTTGGCCATCATTTGTAGGCACTGCATTGCCTGATATTGATACTCTATGCTAAGAATAATATATTATATATACCACTTGGTTCCATGTTTGGTTGACCACCATTTCAAATGATGTAGCTATATACAGATTTAGGCTAAATTCGCACAAACGTATGGGGGACATATATACGACTGATGTAGATACGGTGTATATGCGTCCCCCATACACTTCAATGGCCTCGTGGCGCCGTACGGGAGCGGTATGGTCAAGCACACGTGCGGCACCGAACTGTTCCATAGCCCATAGGACAGCGCTCCTTCCCCTCTCCCCAGCCCCGATGTATGCCGGCCGTACTACGGTACGGTGGCCATACATCGTGTGCATGTAGCCTTAGCAAAACCATCACCATTTTATAGAAGAAAAACAAGCAAGTTAAGGAACGGGAGAGTGTAATTTTAGTGATTTCTAAATACACAGTAGAAGGAACAAGAAAGCATCATGTCTAAAATGAAGAATAGCTTTAAGAAAATCGAAGTATTGCTACTTATGTGTGCAAATGTGCTTGGATGAGATCAAGTAATGTTAAAGATAATGCAGGCATAGAGTGGAATGACATCAATAATTTTACATGGAGGATATAGGAGGTGCTCAAAAATATAAAAAACAACTTATTTAATATTCTTCAAGCATCATAAATGAAACATTAATATTATACAATAATGTTAGCTAATATATTCCAGCCGCAGAAGAGATTAATTATTAACACATATATTATCATGACATATTGAGTGTGACTAGCTATGGTAATACATGTTAATGTGTTGGTGATGCTATTGCTGATGTAGAGCTGCACAACGCAACACCGTTTCCATGACACCATAATGTTGCACTTAAACCAGAGCTTGCTTTTTTTTTGAATTTTTATTAAAACTAATGAATAAAGTTAAAACATCCTCAATCCCATAGAAGAAATCTCTCTAATCTAATGTTTGAAATGAGCTTACATATCCTGGAACAATGATATATACGTTATGCAGTGGTGTAAAGAAAGAAGAATTAAGCCTGATCCTATGCTGCCGGGGCCCTTAGGATCAGTCTGGTGGCATATCTGGATCCTTCAGATAAGTATGCGGAATTCCATGGGGCTTTGAACTTCATTAGATATGCTCCTAGCCCATAGCATCTCTTTGATCACTTGATCATAGCTGTGAAAAAGAAAAGAAGTGATATTATTCTGCTGGATGTGTGGGGAATGTGTGTCCAGCTAAGATCCTAAAGAAGAAAGGAGTATAAAAGTTTCTGTACAATCTTCTTTCCTAGCATTATGGACTACATTGAATGATCATTTTATTTTTGGTGTCGCAAAATACAGATAGCCCCCTATATAAGAACACCCGACTTGCATATGACCCCTAGTTACAAACAGACCTGTCTGCCCCTGTGACCTCTGGTGAAGATCTCTGGATTCTGGTCATTTACTGAACTGTAGCCAAAGGCTGCAATGGTCAATGTAAGAGTTATCAAAGGTGTCTGCAAAGAAGCTTAATCATTAATCCTCGTTCCCAAAATGATAAAAATCCTATTGTCCCAGGGATAAAAAAATATACTTTGCATGGAATTACACTTACAAAGTATACCAGTACCGATTACATACAAATTAAAAAAGATGATTATTGAACCCGCTTGAGAAATGCCGTAAAACAAAAATGTTAAAAGCCCACCAAAAATTATGATTTTTACCTATGTCATCCCACAAAAAAATGTTACCAAAGTGACCAAGTGACCAAAAACCATATGTACTCCAGAATGATACTGTCGCAAAGTACAACATGCCCCAAAAACAGCTCCATAGTCAAAAAATAAAAATATTATGTCACTTAGAAGACGACAATGCAAAAATGATAGATTTTTATCTACATTAGGCTTTATTTTGCAAATTTAGTAAACCGTAAGAAAAAAAAAATCTAGTATGGTATCCCTGTAATCGTTTTGACCCATAGAATAAAAATAACATGTTTATTACACTGAACACAAAGAAAAAAAAAAGGAAAAAATCCAGTACAGAATTGATGCTTTTCTACTCCTGTCCTCAAAAAAAAGTTAATACATTTTCAAAAATAGGGGATACCAACTGCAAAATGGTAACACTGGAAAAAGCATCTCATATCGCAAAAAATAATGCCGTCACATGGCCCCAATAACAAAAAAACTAAAATGTTATAGCCTACAAAAGGATACAATAAGGAAACCTGGCAGCTGCAGGGCGCTCCTTCCCTTCTGCACCTCGCTGTGCTCCCAGAATGTGGGGGGGTCTCTGTACTCGGGAGAAATTGCATAACAAATTGTAAGATGGGTTTTCTCTTTTTATCTTTTGGAAATGTGTACATTTTAGGACTAAATTAATGTATTGCCAACAGAATTGGACCATTCTAAATTTTACCTCCATTTTGATTTAATTACGATGAAGATCTCAATCTTCCTAAAAGCTGTTTCTGATAGTTTGTGGGGTGCAGATTTGAAAATGGGTTGATATATAGGGGGTTTCTAATGTTATATATTTAAAATTTCATTAAAAACAGTATTTATCTCCAAAAAAGTCAATTCTAAAAACTCCTTGAGAATACAGAAAACCGATATTCAATTTGTAAGCCACGTGACTCAAAATAAATTATCCAGACATTTCAAAAATTATAAAAATACACAGCAGACATATGGGAAATGTTATACAGCAACTAATGTAAGTGGTAAAAATATCTGCCTGGAAAAGAGATGATTTAGAATTCTGAAAATCGCTAATTTTTCTAATTTTTCAAAAAATTCATCATTTTTTTAAATAAATAAACACAAAACTTATCAGCCAAAATTTACCACTAAAGTGAAGTACAAGATGTGATGAAAATACAATCTCATAATCGCTTTGATATGTAACAGTGTTCAAAAGTTATAACCATATAGAGCGACAGAAGTCAGAATACAAATATGGGGCTGAGCCTTAAAGGGGTGTTCCCATTTCAGCAAATAAATGTCATTGTTTATGTAATGAAAAGTTATGCAATTTTCCAATATACTTTCTGCATCAATTCCTCTTGGTTTTCTAGATGTCTGCTTGCTGTCATTTCATAGGAAACTTCATGGTTTAAAACTACCTGTATAAAGAAAGCAAGCAAATATCTAGAAAACCTTGAGGAATTTATACAGGGGGGACATTTATCATCCGCCAGCGCATGATTGCCCCGCCACTGCATAGTCGCAGCGGCATACATCAAGAGGCAGAAGCCTCTTGATGTATCGGCACAGGAGGCTGTGTTGCGTTTATTCTACGCCAGGCAGCGAATGCGCCAGCACAGGGACAGTAACGCCCCGCAGTGCGCAGAGGTCCTGATAAATATGGCCCAGAAAGTATATTGGAAAATTGTCCAATTTCAGATAGCAAAACACTTACAAGCCAGCAGCAGTGTGCAATAGAAAGTCAACTGCAAAAAAAATTTCAGAAATTAATCTGGGAGAATAAGTAACTCCTTTTTTTTGGTGAACTCCATAAAAAAAAGATTATTACAGATCTTTAGCCTCATATCTGGCTGTTCCCAATCGGGATTGGACACGAAAGCGGTTTTGAGTGCACGCCTTTTCAAGGATCTGGAGTATACAACTAGTCTTTTCCTCCAGCTACTTCACATGCCCACACAGGCAGTTTTACAACAAGTGCTATCAGGCCCATTTAGGCTTATCAATTATTTGACTTTAATTTTATAAACCGACCTTTGCTTCTTTTGTCTAAATATTTATTCAGGCCCTCATTAGGGTTCTTTATTTACAGTATTGTTCAAAGATCTTTATTGGAAATATGATAAATGATATTACATTTTGTTTTTTGGTTGTACTAGCAATGAGTTTCTTATTTTATTATGTCTTGTGTAACCAATATAACCATGGTATGGGCCCCGGAGGCATTCTGCTCCAGCATTTTAGGGTTTCTTAACTACCCTTTGTGGTATTCACTCTATTTCTCATTGCATTATATATTTCTTGGCTTTATCCAATAGTTGTATCGCATGTTCTACAATCCTCTTTAATACAGATTATTGTATCATTCATGTATGCCCTTTATGGTGTGTGGCATTTCGCCATCTATTGGTTTACCTGTTGTGCCCCTAGGGGCTTAATTAAATGCGTCAAATAATATATTATTTTATATACATATATAGAATAGTTGTATTATATATGTCGTATCCCAGAATATGACTGCAACATTTTGTTTTCTTAGTTATTGAGGTTTTGGTATTGTTTTGATATGACGCTGTTGTAAATGGAATAGCTTTTTCTATCGTCGTTTCTAACCATTCTATTTTCATTTGAAAAGGGTGCATCATGTCATAGTCTTAGAAATATTATTTTTTTTCACATAAACAGATTGTAAATGTTCGATAGATCGTTGTTTATCCATTTTTTGCGTGTATATGGGTATATGTTGTGCTGGTATGTATAAACCTTATAAGTTTCGTGAGTAGTGCACATTGTATTATGTGACTCTCATTGGCACTAAATTTGGTGAATTTACCGAATAACATTTTGGGACTTTCTATATTTAATATTTTTGAGATTTTTTTGCACATACATAGATCATGTTTTTTAAAAAAAAATATCTGCATGCACTTTATAATATTCCATTTACTTATTGATTTATTTATCAAAAGTTTCATATGAAAAAGTTTTATTATGACCACCATGATCAGCACACACTATATATATTTCTACAGTGTTTCTATTATTAGTATCTGGAATACACTGCTTCTCGTGGAAGCATGCACGAACTTGCTTGTGGGCATCATAATGTAATGACGAACTTCTGGCATCATGGCCGGATTGTACCCACCTCCTTCTGTCCAGAAGTGCATGGCGGGGCCGCCACATATGTATATAAGGTACATCTTTCTGCTCTATTATTACCCCTGATGAAGCCTATGTAATAGGCGATATGTGTCAGGCTTCTTCCATCATCTGGTAACATAATGGGCATGTGTTCGTTATTTAGTCTTTTATTGTTGTGATATATTATTGTATGTACCAATCAACAGCAGTATGTCCTTACCATATAGATTATCATTAATACCTCTCTGCATTTTGTATTGTCTAATTAGCCACATTTTGTGCAATAACCCTGTACCCTTATACATGCCCTATTTCATATGTCTGTCTGTCCACTGATGTTTTCAATTGTAACCCTCTTTGAGGGTTTAAAAAAAAAAGAAGATTTTATACAATTCAATATTGTGCTCAATAAAGTATATATTTATTTCTTGTACGCATCCCTCTTTTCTTATAGACTAGATCTGTAGTACCTGCAATCAGCTTGGATTTTTAATGTTCATCCTGCAATACATTTGTTACATTTGCCATAGGTATACATATCCAGAGCATTCTAAAAGCTGTGGAGCAATGTAAAAACGTTTCACTGGAATTTGGTCTTAATTTAGAATTTACAAAGGTCACTCTGAAGTCAATTAACAGGAAAGGCCAATTCTAGTTACTCTAGTTGTTATTAGCAAATGACTGCTTTGAGTATTGCCATAATGACTTCTGACATGCTCATAAACATGGCAAGAAGTTAATCATTGATGACCCCTGTCTGTCTATTCTACACTAAAAAGCCCCAGTAATATTACCAGACATTATACAGCCACTTAGCCCAAAATGACTGAATTCCATGTAATTTAGCTTCCTAAATATAAGTAATGGCTTTCAAATTGTCCCTGTAGTTAAAGAGAAATCAAAAGCCTCCTTCACTCGCTACTAAAAATGTGAAGTAGGACGCCTCATTTATCATCCATTCTGTCCAGCCATAATTTCCTCACTTGATGCTCTTAATAGGTTATAATGTGACATAATATATTTTCTGCTGGTTTGGTATTCTATGTGTGACGAGGCGACATTTTTGTAGAATGTACAAATATATTACTTTTGTGACTACGAGCCATAAAAAAACCAAATGGTGGGAAAATATCATCTGGTTATAAATGTGAATTATAATACAGAAACATAGTTGTTTTAAGTTGGTGGGAAAAGCACAATGTATCAGGCATTTTAATCTATTTTGCAACGCAGCCCATTATCTACAATCCGCATAAGAATTCCTTCTAGTCACTTCATGATGAATGGCTTGGATTTACCGGCAGGTTAAATACTTTACTTAATTTTACATTATGGTCAGCATGACACTGTCTTTAGTGCAGATTCCTGGTGTGTTTTCTCCATCAGCTTGTGTTTGGAGCACTGAGTGTCACCGAGCACTTCCTGTTTCTAGCGTGCTTGACAAGGTTAAGCCATGCTGATGATACACAGTTGTATGCAGTTTCATTTTTCATAGATTACTTCCGATAACCGTAACATGAACTCTAAAGTATGTGCAAGGAATCAAAAGCAGACAGAGACAATTCTTCTCTAATACTCAAACATGCCTATTCCCATACCCAATAGTGTTTGCGAATAATCAGGATATTGTGGAAGAATAGTTGTAATTTTTCTGATCTTTGGAGGATAAAAAGCTAGTTAATATAGACATATGTGATTCCAGTGATGCTGGTGTTCATGAACATAAACATATGCTATTCACCTTCTACAAAAAACAGTGTAACACCCCTGCTTGCGAATAAGGCCCTCTACCTGTAGGATCCCTCTAGGGGAGAATGATAACCTCACCTTTAGGGTAATGCAGTCAATTAAGGTAATTAGCAGCTGTAGATACTGCCTGTGCAGGCAATAAGTTTACTAAAGTTATTGTCCAATTGTATTACTTCATGTGAACTGGAGGTTGATTGGAGAGTGAGCCACCACCCGACCAGGGTTTAACAAAACCCCTGTACAGGAAGAGACAAGGGTTCTTGGTATCGAGCTCCTGACACAGGAGCACCTCTTAGAACCCAGCTCTCCCACAAGACACACTGAGAGAAAGAGAGTTAGTGTGTAGTACACCTTCAGTGCTAACACCCAGGACAAAGCTGCAGCTTCCAGTATTGGACACGACTACCTCCCAGCCTGCATCTACTACCAGGCTGGTGAACCAACTCCTAAGGATCACTCTCCATGACCACTCCAGTAATCCAAAATCTCCAAAAATTCAGCATCTGTAACAAGACCGTTTGGCCTGTTGCCTGCAGTTGTTCCAATAAAGAACTGTGAGTTATTTTGCTTGTTGCCTCCATCTGATCCCTAGAGACGGCTGTTATCACAGGCTCCCCAACCATTACCCAGGGGCATAATTTTAAAGATTGCGTTTAGAAGGAGGGAGGCCGTGGAAAGCAAATATACATATGTAGATTACCACAGTGCCTAGATCTATGATGAAGCGTCCCTAATTTATCATGCTTGATTTTGATGGAAGGGACATAAATTGAATGGGGTCTGACATTTGAGGTAACAGGAAGGGGATTGCAGGTCATCTGTCCAGGAGTGACCATTATTATGGTGTTTAAAAGACAAGCTAAAACAGTAAGTCCCAAGCAATATATAGGGCAGTTCAGTGGAACTGCAGTCCCCCGTGGATCACATGATGTTGAAACCAACACCCCAGAGATAAATCCTCTATAATGATAAGACTTGGCTGGTGGTGGATTTTTCTATTCTCAATTGGGCATTTAGAAACCTAATTGTCACTTAATTTACTCCCTCAATATCTATACTTTAGATGGTTGACCAATCCCACTAAAATTTGCATTTCCAGATGCTATTGTCAATATATGATCCTTTTAAATCAAAGCGTAAAATAATAAATATATATTGTGCCGAGTTAAAACACCTTACCCTTGCATACAACAATGCTTGAAGTGAATATACTTGGTAGAAGGATGACTTCTTCTTTCTCAGTGCTGTACATCTTTATCATGGGCTCTGGAGAGATGGACAGAACCCATTATAAATGGATCCTGACCTTAGAGGAATCTTGTACGGTCTAGTTCCACATCCTATTTCACTCTGTAATTACATGAACTTGAGGATCACAAAGGAAAGAGAGATACCAGCTGTGAGATGAAGTAGACAAGTCTTCATTGTAAGACCAGATAAAAAGAATTGTAAAAGTTTATTACCTGGATTGTAAACTATTAAAAAGAAATTACAGTAAACAGTTCATAGACGAATACATCACATCTGAATAGGTTATTCCTGCTGTACCAATCCTTACAATATGAAAAGCTAACTAGAACATAAAAAACCCTAACCCAAAGAGAAATATAAACAGTAAATAAAATATTCCCATTTACATTCCTCATCATATCTATCACAGAAACCCTTATGTACACTGTCAGTGGAGTAAAAAGGTATCATCTAAGGAGACAAAGACTGATTTTTGCATGTTTAGTGCAAGCGCATGACTTCTGTAACACTATCCCTTTACAGTCCTAGAATAATGGACAATGTCTGTATTCTAGCAGGGTGCTGACTAAGTGTGCACATCTAAAGAGACATTGGGGGACAAAAAGAGCCAGAGTGATCAAATCAAGGCTTGAATTTTACTTATATCGTAAATTTATAGATGTTTCTTGTTCAAGCTAAAATAGCTGTCCCTTTTGCAACACCTTAAAGGGTAGGTGCCATATTTTTTCTGGTTATGCTGTAGGTAGAGTATAGTGTATGTATGCTGCAATGTTTTATTTTAACTTCTGGTAATAGTTCTTTAGTAAATGTGTTAGAATCCTATCACTCTATATAGCCTGCTCTTTCTCTTAGATTTCCGTTGTTAGGGTCTGCTGGGTTTACTTTCCTGCTCTTTGTATACATTTTGTCAGTGCACATGTTCTGCACTACAGTGCTGTGCTCCAAACTAGCCTGCAATATGATGAGAGTGATTCCTGACAGGGGGGCGGGCAACTTCTAAGTGTCGGATGATTTGGGTGCTGTGAGGGCATGCTTCTGAGTGCCCCGGCGGCATCATGGGTACTAAGGGCAGACATCACTGTTATTTTCCCCAGCCCTCCAGTTTGAAAGGGAAGACTTTTCTGAGGGGCTCAGAGAGGAGGTTGCCCTGGGGCCAATCTACGAGTTTTAAAAAAGAAATAGTGAAATCTCCTTCCTTTGGGGCAGAATAGGGTTATCTAGATTTTTTTTCATACGAAGTGGCACTTACCCTTTAATGCTTTTAGACACAAAAATTCTATGCTGATCATTTTGTTACAGGGGTGTTTCAGCTCATATATTACAGTGAATGGGGCAAAGCTGGGACTTGCAAAAAACACCTGGCAATCTTATGTGTTTTTCAGTTGCTGGACCAGGGAGACTAATCAGGGTTGAGAGAAGGCTTCATGGAGCAAAGTACATTGGGGGAGATGTGCCTATGCCATAATATCGGGGTCATTTGCACCTGAAATGCGATGAGCCACATGTATTGAATTTTATAGACCATTTTTAGGCAGTTGTCTGACTCATTTGAAAAAGGGGAGTGACCTCAGTAACAGAAGGTGTGGTCTAAAATGAAATATCCTGTGTGCCAGAAAATTCTTAATTTTTGGAGCAGCAAGATAGAACAACTAATAGAAGGTAAAAAGAAAGCACATCTCGCCAGGCTTCTACTGCACCAGATTAATCATCCAGCATTAGACACAATAATTAATCTGGTTTAGCAGAGAACTGTCTACTTCCACTCTGACTTATTTTTTGTGAAAAATGACTTTTACCAATATGCAAATGGACCTTGGGCTCCTGTGTATGCACATAAGCCCCTTCTGGCTCTGTTTATTCATGCCTTCCTTCAGCCCCTATACCAGCCTCCTCCTTCCCTTCACCTGCCAGAGAGTTGGTGAAAGCTGACAGAGCCTATTGGGCTTCTGTGATGTACACCGGAGCCCACAAGGCTCATTTGCATATTGTTACAAGTCCTTTCTCACTAAAAATAAGCCAGTAACAGCTAAGAGAAGAAGGGATTCTGTTCCGGGGCAGAAGCCAGTGTGTAAGTAGGCTTGAGCTTAAACCACTAAATCCATATGGATGATTTCCTTTAACATATATCACCCATTATTTTTTATGAATGCCTCATTCAGAATGCTTTGGACCACAAGCTAAATCTTTACCTTCCAACAAACAATAACCCCAAATCACACAACCAGTGCAACACAAAAAACATCTCTGTGTAGACCTGAAAAGTGCTGATGGGCTTAAGTGAATCTACAGAGAAAAATGGCATAAAATCCCCAAATTCATATGTGTAACCTGAAAACACTGGGGGCTGTAATCTCCGCCACAGGTGCTTAGTAAAAGGTCTGGACACTTCTGTCAATGCAACATTTTCATTTTTCCCTTTAATTTAATATAATTTTTGAAACTCTCTTTTCACTTTCTAATTGTAAAGTATTAAATGTTAAAATTACATTTTTGCCATTTTTAGCCATTGTTAGCTCCTAGTATAGGGGGGGGGGAGTCATATTGGAGAGATGTCAGTTTTGGTGTCTTTTCTCAATAAAATTTTAAAGCTGCTGTGTACTCCCATATAATCCATTTCTCATTCATTCTCCTTCCTGCTCTAAAGGATATGGTGATTTTGGGGTTTCTTTTAGAAAAAAAATATTTTCTTTCTTTGATTTTTAACATTTTCATTCCATTTGCTGTTTAACCTACAGTATTAATAACTTGTTGTGGGAGATTATTAAAACTGTGGAGTCTGACTTTAGACCAGCTATTAGTTAGTATAGTTTACACAAGAATTTTGGGGCGCACAGCTGCATTTTTGCGGCACACCAATTCAATTTTCCGGCCCCTGGGCTAGGTCACGCCTCCTTTCTCAAGGCCATGTCCTATGTCAAATGAAAACTGTAATATGTTCCCTTTTGATCATTTTATTTCTTTATGAAGCACGCTGACCAAATTAGCATTTCCATATTTTTAAATTCTGTTAAGCATATTGGTATATTAATTAAGTTTCATTGTAAGGGTTGTCATAGACAACAAACCCACATATTTGGTCTTTTTCACTCTTTTATACTTATTAATTTAAAATAATTATATTTTAGTTGATATTTTATTTATTCATTTACACTTTTTTTTAACTCCTTTGTTGTTATCAATGAAGATGGCCTGTGTCATTCAAAGTGGTGCAGACAGACAGGTCTGTGTTGCATCACTCTACCTGTCAATTACATTGGTGACTTGCCACCGTTTGCCAGTGCCGTACCACTTTTGATTCACCACCACTATCAGGGGTCTGCAATAGCAGATGCGGCCCTGCTGCATAAGATAGAACCATAACCATAGAGCGGATAGAGCCATAACCATCAATTCTGTGAAGACTAATGGCCTTCACAATCTTAAAAGGTAGAGCTTCTCAGTAAATTTTAGGTAAAAAAAAAATTTGGTTACTAGAATTGTTGACAATATGAATTGAAGTAGGCAAACCCAGATTGTCACATAACATGGTCAAATGCTATTAATCTTTATAGACGCTATATAATGTCTGCACATTTTAAAAGTCAGTCTCCTAGTTATATAATTAGATTAATTGCTACACTTAATGTAGCTGCAGATTAATGGGAAGTCTACCATCTCCTCCGTGTCATAAATGTGGGGAAATAAATAAGGTCTCCTCCCAACGCACTTTGCGATCCTGCTTCTGGGTCAAGTGGATAACAGCAATCCTTTCATCTTTGCTGTCAGAATGCCACTTACCAGCTAAAACAGGAACATTGCATGCATAATAAATCTCAATAAGACAAATGATCATGAAAGGTTGTCACTGTTATTGTTGCTGCTGGTAGAGGGAGGTAGGTGCTATTATCAGAGCGCCACAATGCTTGACTAATTAGCTGGGGAAAAATAAAATGGATGGCAGACTATTGTGTTCTCAACAAACACTCTATGGGCTGACTGGCATCTGAATGGGCAGAGGTGATGTTATCCATGATGAGAAGACAGGGACAGGGAGGTGAGCCAGGTATTAGAAGACAATGTCCTCACAACCAATGTAATCCTCTGCTGACATTTCCTCTATACCACAATATTCCTTTCAGAAAAATTGCTAACATACCTGAAGCGTGAGGCAATGTACTTCTTTATTTCTGTGTCCATCCATTAGTGCTATAAAAAGTCAGACCTCCTTCAGTCACATGATCTATGTTCCTTTATCAGTGAATTTATACTTAGTAAAGCCAATCCTGTTCTAAATATCTTCTATTCTAGTCCTGGTCTTTCATTCTTCACCATGTGCAGAACCACAGGATTAAACCGGAATATACATTTCACAACCCCAGGCCAAAATTGTAACCCAAACAACTTTTACTATTTATATAAATTTTTTAAAATTCACTCATAAATGAAAACAACCTGTTTTGTAGTGGTCACTTTTCAGAGTTTACACTGGAGCACAGGATAGTAATACAGTGACAGTTAACACCTATGTGTATAGATAACACAAAAATGGTGCTATAAGGCTTTAACTCTTTAAGGGGAACCTGTTACCACGAGAGCTATTTTTGACTCCCCCATGTCTCCACAGAGAATAATTTATACATTTCCAAAGAGTTTTTTGTAGTAAAAAAGTATTTACCAATAAAAAGATAACTGAGATCATATTTACCTGTACTGTATGCAAAGAATAGTCCTTTGTCCCCTGGGTGTGGCTAGAGAAGAGCGGTTTTCCCCCTCCCTCAGAGAAAACCTCAGTCATACCTCCTGTTCAAATTAAAAAAACCCTAACATCTCCTGTCGCTTCCCCCTGCAGACATCATGCATACAATGCCCAACCCCCTCCTCTTCTCACTGACCGGGCAGGCAATTTTAGAACTTGCATGGTCAGCATCTGTCTGAATCTGCGACTGGACATGATGGATGTGGAGACCAGATGGCCGGCTCCGCTTCAGACAGATGCTGACCACGCTGACGCCATGCTGGCGCATGAATTGCGGAACTCTTCTTGTTGCTTATGGCAACTAATCATCGCTCAGCTTTCATTTTATAAATTACTGTGGGAAATCTGAGCTCTGAATGTTACCATTAGCAACTGGAACTGTCTTGCTCTCAAACACTTTTGATAAATCTCCCCATTGGATTTTATTTAGGGATATCATGTACAGGCAGTTGAATGCTCCAATTTTCACTTTTTTAATTTATAAACATTTGGAAAACCATGTATAATTTTTCTTATCCGACAAATAATACTACTTGATTCTTTGTGTTTCACATCATATAAAATAAAATTTAAGTTTGTGGTGTAACTTTTAAAATGAGGAAAACTTCAAAGTGTATAAATCTTTCTCCTTGATGTCATCGCTCAGGTAATGATTAGAATACTCTTGTTCTCTGCGATTTTTTCTCAAGATAGATAAGCAGTTTGTGCACTTGAGATTGTTAAGAATTTAGGTTTTATCCCCCAGTCAGTAACCATTAAGAATATTTAGAGGTTTTCTGAATATAATTGGAGATACTTCCCAGTACTGTATTTCATTGCAGTTTTCTTCTAAGCCTTAGTGTGTTCTCTGCCACCTTAGTAACTGCCACGTAACTGCCCACAAAGGTCCCCCACGTATGAGTAATGAACGGTAACTAACCTCTTTTTTAAGGTTTCCAGTTAGTCTAATGGAGAGAACTGTCAAAGAGGAAAAAACATCTATAAAATCATAGTAATAGAATCTTTCTTAGAGCACCCAGAGGCACGTCGATATAATATATGAGTTTTACACATAACTAGAAATACACTTAGCTGTATCTACATTTCCTTGCAACACTAGTTCCTGCGGCAGCATGTTCCACAGCCGTACAATTGTAACAGTAGGAAACCTTTTTATAGTACAGATTAAATCTGTTTTCTTCCAAACTCAACGGGGTTCTTTAATCCTTTGTGAGTACCGTAAACCTTACAAATGATCACAAAGGGGGTAGGCCTAGCTGTTAGTACATTTACTTGCTGTGATCACATTCCCCTAAGTCTTCCCTTCTTCAGCGTTTTACAATTTTTCCAGCCAAAAATGATTTATACATCACAGACATTGACAAAAAATGTATAAAAAGAATAAAAAGACTGTTAAAGGGATAGACACCATTTTTTTTTAAAATGACTACTTAACATATATAGAATTGTATAACTTCTATTTTCTGTAAAAATAGTGGAGATGGCTATATTTCCACATGGGCTATGGGAACCAGACAACCAGCAACCAGCAAAAATAGAAATAGTTGGGGCTACTCAGCAAACACTTCCCACCTGCAGATGATTTCTAAAATCTGTGCTGTTTGGTAGTTTAGAGTATCACTAAACAAGAAACAAATAGAAAATTCCAAAAAGTATCCTTAGCACCAGCATTCAGCACATGCTATTGGAGCTATATACAATATGAGGAAAGATATGTCTAAAATACTTTACCTTTAATACAAATCATAAAAAACATAAACAAGGCCAGTATATGTAGCTACATACAGATGATAAATTAATGACCCAATCCACAATAAAAAGGAATATGCGGTATAAGATATTGCTTATGAGATCTTATTCCGTTGTAGGTAACTGTTCACATTCCAACCATAAAAAATTCTTAGTGTTTTTAAAAGTCACATAGCATAAAATAAACAACATTCTCCACAATATATTCACACTTGTAGTATAACGTTCCTGTAAGCAGTGTCATAACACTTTTTTGTTGTAGTGTGCAATCTGCACTTTCAACAGATAAATTGCAACCTTGTGTTGTAAAGAATGTCCTGTGTAGTTTCCCAGTAGAGTTAAGCGCTGTGGTAGGAACAGAATGATATTCACACAATACTTTGTTGTTGAGATATGGTGCAATGTGTTGTTGTATGTAGTTAGTGTATCAAACACCAAAAGATCAATGATACATTACCATATCTTAGGTCAGCAACATGTTTCTTTCAGTTGCAACAATGAAAAATGAAGATGAGATGTGGTAACGTTAGTCACGGCCCCTGTTAAGCACTTTGTGTAAACGTGTATCTCCTTCGACATTGTCTCTGCTTGACTGCGCATGCGTGGAGGCCAATTGAATGGTTACGGAGCTCCGTTTCTTACAACATGCACTTTCTGTTGAGAGTAATTCCAACTCATCAGCTCTCCCGGTTTGCTTTGGAGATCACGCTGTGTTTCCTCTTTTCAAAGAGGTTTCCTTTTCTATGAAACACAGGTGCTGTGCGTGGGGAATAAAATGAATAAAAGTGGATTCAATGGAGACGTGCACTTGCTGCCAAACGCGTTTCGGAGGTTCTTCCTCCTCCCCCAAAGGGGTGACTATCAGCCATAGCAAGAGAGATTGGTCATTCCAAGTCTTTGATTTCTAGAATTTTGTATCTTTACAGCATCACTAATTCATTCAAGTACCCCAAGAAAGCTGGTCGCTCCTCAAAGACAAAAGCAAGAAAAGACAGGATAATAGTCTATAGAAAAAGTCAACACTCGCTCACCTCGATCTGAACAGACCAATCAACTCCAACCACCGTAATATAAATCCAAGGAAACTAAGAAAATGGTGAGCACCCTTAAAGTACATCCTTTAAAATGATTTCTTCCTTATTTAGCCCACATTTTGTACAGCAAAAATAGAACAGAAAATTCCAGATAAATCCTGATCAGAAAGTGAGTCCATCTGGATTTTCTGCTATATTTTTTGATCGCTGCTCTGTAAAAATGGAACAATGGAATCAGAATCAGGTGGCTGCATGTCCCCTTATCTGCAGCCACAGGTTGCATTGAAAGTGAATTGAACATGTGTATGGAGATAAAGCTTCTGCACAGCTGCCTTCCTATCTGTGTCCCTGTGTGTACAAGGCAGCAAAGTCAAAGTTGAATCCAAGGAAGAAAAAAAACAGCACTTGTTAACACTGCAAACCTGTGTTTTTTGGACTTACAATTTTATAAAGTTGAAGCAACATCTCAAGACAGACTTAAAGGAAACCTGTCAGCAGAAATTGACCTGATAAACCATTAACAGTATGTTGCCAAGCAGCCGAACACCGGTCTAAAGTGGGAACCGACAGTCTTGTACTGCACCAGAAGTTTTTCCTCTGGTGGAGGAGAAGACATCTGTTTTCTAATTAGAAACTGCTAGAACCTGTGACACATTGTAAAATTCCCCCATTATGTCTTACCACACTGGGGCTCATTTACTAAGGGTCCGTCGGACGCACTTTCGTCGGGATTGCCCCAGGATTTTGGCGCACATGATCGGATTGTGGCGCATTGCCGCCGGCTTGCATGTGACAGAAATTGAGGGGCGGGCCGTTGGACAACCCGATGGATTCAGACAAACCGCGGAATTTAAAAACACGATTGTGTCGCAAGATCAAGCACCCACATGCACCGGGAAGAAGCAGGTGAACTCCGGCGGACCTCGGCAGGGAAGCGGCGAATGCAGGAACTCGGGTGAACGATCTTCATGAATCGCGCCGGACTGGAATCCTCATCGCACAACGCGCCACGGGATCGTAAATCTGCCCCATTGTGTCATGTGTCATGTGGCCATGCTGCAAAAGGTAGGGCAGCTCATATTCCTCCCATGGTTTGCAGTGCAGCAGCTCAGAGCTCACCCCTCCCTGTCCACTCAGCCTGTGGCCCATAGCACACGTCTTAATGTGGACATGTGCTTGTAGCCTTAGGTAAACAATTGCATCTTGACTACAATTCCAGGAATTAGAATAAGTCTCTAGATGAACCATTTTCAAATTTAGAATAAGATTATTTGTAGTGTTGTCTTTTCTTTTAAAATTTAGTTTTATTTATTTTTTTATAATAGCGAAACCAGGTCTATAGAATAAATACATGCAAAATGCTATAGTACAATGCAACAAATGATAGAAAAGGAAATGTACTTCTAATAACGGCAATCAGATTGTAGGCAATTAAATAATTCGAATTAACATTTGGTGCAATGCAGTGAAAAATGTTTAAATAAACATTATAGCCTATTAAGACCAAAAGTCTTGGCTACCACTAAAGAACTACTGACACAGTGTAAACTACTGAAGGGGGAACAGTAGGTTAAAATGATGTTGGTTAGCCGGTGGTGAATGCAGTTTCTCCAACCAAGGGGCAACAGTGTTATCTTTAAAGGACATCTACCATCAGTTTAGTGATGGTAGATGTGTCCTAATAAGGAGTTCCTGAGGAACAATTTTCCCCAGGACTTCTTTTATTATAACTCTATGTGCCACAATTTCAGAAATATATAAAAGTTATGCAAATTACCCTGGGGTGCTTGGAGAAGGGAGGAGTGAGCACCGGGTCGGCTCCAGGTTTCAGTAGGCCACTGGGCAACAGAGCCTCAGTGGGTCCCTTTACAGTGAACTCACATGGCGGCATTAAAAATTCAGAAACTAAACAGTCTCCTGTTCCGTAAAATATTCCCTAGTTGATAATACCAAAGAGCCCCCTAATGGATTCATTAGAAACAGTCCCCTTCACCCTCTATGGATTCATTAGAAACAGCCCCCTTCACCCCCATGAATTCCTTATGTACAGCCTTATGTGGGCCCCCAGTAGCTCTGGGCCCAACACTTTCCCAGCTATGCTCAGTACTGGCCCTGGGTGAGCAGTGCTCATCTCTCCTTCTCTCCAGTGCACCTGATGTATGCCCAACTGGCTACGGCTGGGCGGTCATACATCCAAGTGAATGAAGCCTAAGGCTATATTCACACTGCCGTTGCCCGCCCGTTCCGTACCGTAGCGGGCAACGGCAGTGTAAGGGGAGGAGGAGGTGAGCGTAGCTCACCCCCGCCCCTCTCCATAGGAATTAATGGCGCACGGCGCCGTACTACGGAGAAAGATAGGACAGGTCCTATCTTTTTCCGGGTACGGAGCAGTACGGTGCTGCACCGTACCGCTCCCGTAGGGCGCCGTGCACCCATTGACGTCTATGGAGGACGTATATCGGCCGTATATACGTCCTCCATACGTTAGTGTGAATGTAGCCTTAGGTTGCATTGCTTATGTAGAATCAGAGGGATGTTACTGCTGCAATCTCCATAGTAAAGCCAGATACGAGCGGCATACAGGGTGGAGAGGGGTAAGTATGGGTTTTTCATTTTGTTATAGATCTCCTGGTTATCCTGGAAATTATATGCTAATCCTGGATAACCACTTTAAATATACCATTTACGTTACATACTGCACCTTTCTGTTACCTTATTATGTTGCCGCATTGTGAAGTAGCTATAGCATGGCAATTACATGTGACTATGAGAATATAACAAAAATGTAACCCTAGCAAATTAAGAAGTAAAAAAATATGTTGATTGATCCCAAAAAATACAGCTGCTGTTGTCTGTATTATGTTCTCCTCTAAATGCTGTATTCACTGCTGAAATCCTCGCTCTATGTGATAACGGATTAAGCACGTTGTTACCTCTTATGCTCTCTGTGAATTTAGAATTTCCAAACCATAAATGCTGATTAGAGAAGCTGCAATGCAGGAGTAGAAGACCAGAGAACAGAATTATCCAATCCTTTCTGTTACTACAATACTATATTTCAGTGACTATTCCCAGAAAAGGAATTGTGCTTTGGAAAAACAGCGATTTTGTGACGTGTAATTTGGCACAGGAAATAACTAACAACTGTCTGAATAGTGAAGGCAGATGTGGAATGGTTGTTGCCATGGTAACGGCAGTACAAATATTTTTTGCTTATTGCAAACATGAACACCCTGTGTGAGATGTGTAGTGAGGCTATTAATAATCCCACATGCTGCTTTATTCAATATTTATTAAAAGGAAAACTAAAATCTGTTCGCCACAACATTCACAGAAGGCTGGTACTTACATAGAAACTCGGTGCTCCTACAGTCATGGCCATAAGTTTTGAGAATGACACAAATATTATATTTTCACATGATCTGTTGCCCTCTGGTTTTTATGTGTTTTTGTCAGATGTTTTTATCACATACAGAAATACAAGTGCAATCATATTATGAGTAACAGAAGGTTTTATTGACAGTTAGAATGAGTGTTGACCCTTCTCTTTCAGGACCTCTGCAATTCTCCCTGGCAGCTCTCGATCAACTTCTGGACCAAATCCTGACTGATAGCACTCCATTCTTGCACAATCAATGCTTGCATTTTGTCACAATTTGTTGGTTTTTGTTTGTCCACCCATCTCTTGATGATTGGCCCCAAGTTCACATGGGGATTAAGATCTGGGGAGTCTCCAGGCCATGGACCCAAAATCTCTATGTTTTGTTCCCTGAGCCATTTAGTTATCACCTTTGCTTTATGGCAAGGTGCTCCATCATGCTGGAAAAGGCATTGTTGATCACCAAACTGCTCTTGGACGGTTGGGAGAAGTTGCTCTTGGAGGACATTCTGGTACCATTCTTTATTCATGGATGTATTTTTAGGCAAGACTGTGTGAGACCCAATCAGGTATCGCTCACCTTGTCTTCTCCGAACAAGCTGTTTTCCAGATGTTTCAAAAAATCAGAAAGGGGATTAATCAGAGAAAATTACTTTTCTCCAGTCCTCAGCAATCCACTCCCTGTACCTTTTGCAGAATATCAGTCTGTCCCTAATGTTTTTCCTGGAGAGAAGTGGCTTCTTTACTGCCCTCCTTGACACCAGACCTTGCTCCAAGAGTCTCCGCCTCACAGTGCGTACAGATGCAATCACACCTGCCTGCTGCCATTCCTGAGCAAGCTCTGCAGTGCCGGTAGCTCGATCCCCAAGCTGAAACACTTTTAAGAGATGGTACTGGTGCTTGTCGGTCCTTCTTGGGCGCCCTGGAGCCTTTTGGCAACAATGGGACCTCTCTCCTTGAATTCCTTGATGATGCGATAGATTGTTGATTGAGGTGCAATCTTTCTAGCTGTGATACTCTTCCCTGTTTTTTGCAGTGCAATGATGACTGCACGTGCTTCTTTAAAGATAACCATGGTTAACAGAAGAAAAACAATGATGCCAAGCACCAGCCTCCTTTTAAAGTGTTTAGTGGTGTGATTCTTACTTAATCATGACAGACTGATCTCCAGCCCTGTCCTCATCAACACCCACACCTGCATTACTGGAGCAATCACTGAAACGATGTTAGCTGCTCCTTTTAAGGCAGGCCTGCAATGAAGTTGAAATGTGTTTTGGGGGAAAAAGTTCATTTTCTAGGCAAATATTGACTTTGCAATGAATTGCTGTTAAGCTGATTACTCTTTATAACCTTCTGGAGTAAATGCAAATTGCCATTATAAAATCTGATGCAGTAGACTTTGTAAAAATTTACATTTGTATCATTCTCAAAACTTATGGACTAGTGGGTCCAGCCGCATACAGTTTGCTCCATAAATATTTGGACACTTACACAAAGGTTTTTCTTTTAACCTGTTTACTGAAACATATTCAGGTTATAGTTATATAATGGACATAAAACTCAGACTTTCACTTTCAAAGCATCCACATTAAAATTGGATGAAGGGCTTAGGCGGTTCAGCCACATTGTTTTAATGATACCAAAAGTAATTGGACAATTGGCTCAAAGGCTCATGGACAGGTGTGGAGAATTCCTTCATTATGTCATTCTCAAATAAGTAAATAAAAGGCCTGAAGTTGATTTGAGGGTGCGTTCACATGTGGTGTTCAAACGCATCACAACAGTTGAGAAGAGGAGAGTTACCTGATTACATTGCTCTTAGCACTGTCTATACAAAACGCATGTGTTAGCGCAATGTTAATGCATGTGTTTACATTGTGTTAACACATGCATTTTGTAACTACAATGTTAACAGCAATGTAATACAGCAAATCCCCTTTTCTTAGTTGTAAAATGCATACTTTAACACCACGTGTGAATTCACCCTAAGGTGTGGTGCTTGAATTTGGAAGATTTTGCTGTGAATGTGGTCAAAGGAGCTCTCCAGCTCTGCAGCTGAAAGAAGCCATCCCGCAAGCTGCAAAAACAGAAAAGAATACTTACGAGAAATTGCTACAATATTAAGGTAGATCCTGATAAAGAATGAAATCACTGGTGAACTGATGAATGCAAAAAGACCTGGACACACATTCAAGGAAACTGTGGTGGATAATCGCAGAATAATTTCCCTGGTGAAGAGAAACCCCTTCACAACAACCAACCAAGTGAGCAACACTCTCCGGTATGTAGGCAATGTATAAATGTCCAAATCTACTATAAAGAATGGGCTGCACGAAAGTAAGTACAGAGGGCTCACTGCACGGTGCAGGCCACTCATAAGCCTCAAGAACTAAAACTGGCAGAGGTAGTGTGATGGCCTGGGCATTCATGGCTGCCAGTGCTACTGGGTCACTAGTGTTTCTTGGTGATGTGACACAGGACAGAAGCAGCCACATGAATTCTGAGGTATTCAGAGACTGTGTACCTAACTGCAGCAAAATGCATCCAACTGGTTGGTCAGTGTTTCATATTACAGATGTAGAATAACCCAAAATATAGAACCACAGCAACCCAGAAGTTTATTAAGGTAAAGAAGTGCAATATATAATATGAGTCAGTCACCTCATTGAGCCGCAATTCACATGTTGATGAAAAAACTTCAGACCGAAACACCCACAAATAAAAAGCAACTGAAGTCCGCTGCAGTAAAGGCCTAGCAGAGCATTAAAAAGAAGGAAACGCAGTGGCCCACATTTATTAAAGCGTTTGCGATAGTTTTCTGTCTGACTTTGCACTGAAAAGGACGTGCAGACTGCTTGTACATGTATTTATGAAGTGTTAGCGTCAGTTTTGTGTTGCAAAATTCTGCACATAAAATTCTGCGTTCCAGTGCAGAGTTGGACTGTGCGCCACATTTATTACTGTGACGTGACAGAATTGTGTTGCACACTCTATGTTAAAGGAAACCTACCATCATGGATCTACCTGCTAAGGTAGATCTAGTGGCAGGTTACTGTAATGCAGTGTAGGCAAATGTTTTTGTAATAAAACTTTTTGTGCTCCAGAACTTAAAACTTTACTCTGATTTATATGCAAATTTTCTAAAGAGGCTACTGGGGCGTGGCTTAGCCATGCTGTAGAGCTACTCAGTAGCTTCTTTCAATCCCTTCTACCCCAGTCTTCAGCAGCAGCTCACAGAAGCTGAGCGCACTCCTCTGAGAAAATGGAGTTCTGTGTATGAGGCTCTGTGTGGTTTCAGCTCCGAAGAGACTATGGGGCAGGAAGAAGCCATAGCTCCCCCTCCACAATGCGGCTACTTCACTCCCCAGTAGCCTCTTAAGAAAATTTGCATAGTTTTATTAAGTTCTTGGACAAAAAAAGTTTTATTACAGAAAGCATTAGGCTACACTTAATTACAGTAACCTGCCTCTGGATTTGTAGGAAGATCCATAGTGGTAGGTTTCCTTTAAAGGTGCACCATAGAAAAGTTGGTGTACACTTCCAGAGCAGTGGAGGGGGCGCCAGAATATTGAAGGCTGTGCACCAGTTTTGATTAATTTGGCGCACTCTGCACACTCCACAGGCAAACTGTATATATTACAGACTGCACTAGTTCTGATAAATGTGGCCCAGTGTCAGGTGGTGTCCATGAGTTTAAGACTGGATGCAGTCATTGCCAACATAGGTTTTTAAGCAAGTGTTAGAAATTAACATTTTATTTACAATTATTTCATTTGCCCAAAATCTTTAGAGCCCCTGATATGAAGAGATTGTATTTAAAAATACTTTGGTTTCTCACATTTTGATGTAATGGTTTTGTTAAACCCATTGAATTACAGAAGAAAGTCTGAACTTCAACTGCATCTGAATTGTTTTGTACAAAATTCATTGTGGTAATATATAGAATCTAAATTAGCAAAAAAGGTCATCTCGGTCCAAATATTTCTGACTGTACCTTGTCTTTCAACAAATGTTGCAGAAATCCAGAACAGTGTGTATATATGAGGAGTGTTAGGCTACATTCACATGAACGTATGGCAAATCCTGACAGGTTCCCTTTAAGTAACTATTCTAATTGAACTATTAGGTGATTAATGGCTCAAACAACTGTTGTGATATTTGCTGTTAAGTTCCTGTTAAGTTAAAGAACAGCAAAATTGAAAAAACATTGATCAGTTGTAGAGATAAGCGAGCACTAAAATGATGAGTGCTCGTTATTCGACACAAACTTTTGCCGATGCTTGCGTGCTCGTTTCAAATAACGAACCCCATTGAAGTCAATGGGAGACTCAAGCATTTTTCAATGTGTCATTTTATTGAGAAATAATGTCTTCTGATAAGTTAGCAGATGTATGGAAACATCTGCAATGTGTTCTTCACACATATTGTTCTTCCCATACTATTGTGAAGAACACCGTTCGGCACACGTGTCTTCGGATAAGTTAGCAGATGAATGGAAACATCTGCAATGTGTTCTTCACTTAAATGATCCTATGTTCACTGAAGAACACATTGCAGATGTTGCAGATATAATTAATAATATATTAGTAATATTATAATAATAATATAATTAAAGAGTCATAACATAGTCATATGAAACAATAGGAATAAGGGCCTTGCTCTCAAGAGCTTACAATCTATCAATCAGTTTTATCCACAAGCCAAATATCCCTAACGTTTTCTTAGTAGTGTAAGTATGTCCATTGACAAAGGTTATTCTGGCCATTTTTCTCTAATACATTGCATCCAAAACTAAAGCAGTTCAATTTTTACTAAGCCAAATATCATCTTTACAACATGACTCAATTGTTAAGTGTCCAAAGTATATTCAGTTTTCTAAAGGAAGTTCATCCGAACTATTTTTTCACAATAGAAATCTATGTCATAAAGTTTAGAGATTTTATTTCAGCCAAGCAAGGCTTTGTGCATTTGTAAAGCAATAATAAAGAAAGAATTGTGTGCATCAAGTAATAAAACGTTTATACGTATAATGAAAAAAGCAATGGGTAATCAGACACCTGCAATTAAAAAGCAATCCTTGTTTATGGCAGAGCACCAAGCAATATAGTAATAACCCTATACTGGCGGAATGAAAGATATTCACATGACTTTTACTATCTGTAATGTCTTAATGTGAGCAAATTTCCAGCGGCCCTATAGGTAGGTAAATAAACACATAATAGGTTTCAGTTTCATAGTCTACCGTTTATTTTTACAATGTGAAATTCCAGGATATTAGGAAAAATACAGGCTCTTAAAAACTAAAATTGCCAACAGGACCTGGTCAGGATGGACCTTAACTCTAAGAGTTCACATGCCTTTTTCGTTTTTGTGTTTCTCTTTTTACTCCCCAGCTTGCAAAAGCCATTACAAATTTTCCTTTTACAAAGACATATGAGGACTTGTTTTCTATGTAACAAATTGTACTTTTTAGCGGTGTGTAGTGGTCAGGTCTGACGCCAGCACTGGGCATACCTGGACAAGTGCTGTTGGCCCAGAGCTGTTAGGGAGACCACATAAGGCTGTACATAAGTAATCCACAGTGGTGAGGTGGGTTGTATCTAGTGAATCCATAGGGAGTGAGGGGGGCTTATATAAAATAACCATGAGGGAGCTGTATATAAAATAACCATAAGGGGCTGTTTGGTATGATGAACTAGGGAATATTTTAGGGAACAGGAGACTGTTTCAGTTTCTGAATTTTTAATGCTGCCACAAGTTCACTGTAAAGGGGCCTACTAAGGCTCTGTCGCCCAGGAGCCTATTGAAACCTGGAGCCGACCCTGCCAGTGGCGCCAGATTTTTGTATCCCATTAAACCCAAAGTCAGTGGCTGTAAAGACTGAGTAGCATGAGGTTTTCAGGTGCTGGTAGATGTTGATTAAGAAGTAAAGCTGAAAAGACATTGGGGTTACCTACTTCTTTCAGGGCAGTTGTTACATAATTTTTAGCAAAATTAAATTTTTTAGCAATTATTATGTTGTTATCTCTGGTATAAAATTTTAGAATATATTAAGCAGAGCTCATAAAAGCTAAATTAATTGCACACCCTTAAAAGGAACCTGGCGTTTAAATTAACCCACCCAAAATAAATACTTAATAAAAAAACCTATAAATAAAAAGCATTACCCTCACCCCTAAATGGTTTCTTTTCATGGATGTAATTAAAAAAATCAGTTTCTAAACTCATATGTAACTTAAATGAGGTGGGTTCAATGAAATTAATGGAGTCCTGCATATTAAATTTTACCATGCCTCCTTGCTCCTGATTGACAGGTCTCACTGCTAGGACATGCTATAAGTATGAAACTGCCAATATTCAAAACATTGGCAATATTCAAATCTGCCATTATTCATCTACAGACATATCCAGCCATGGGCAGACTGAGAAATTAAAGGGGCCTTGAAAAATCCTTTAAAAGTGGCACCATACGGTGTGTGGGTCCAAATTGGCAATTGGAGGAGCAATTATAAAAAGGCGGGGTCAGCAAACTTTAAGCTTTAAATGTAATCTGTCATGACAATTTTCCTATCTGAACTAACTGCTATGTTATGTAGGGCTATTCCCATACATTTCACACATTGATCTGCTCCTTACGTGCCAAAATTTAATTTTTAGAAGCATGCTAATTAGGCTGAAGTGCTCTAAGGGTGTTAGCTGAGCATTAAAGGGCTCTGGCTCCCCAGCAATAACAAAGCCATCTGCTTTACTGCCACCACTCAGTACCTTCTTTCATCCTTGGTGACTATGCTACCTATTTAACTAGCCATTCCCATTTGGTGCAATGATCTATACTAGTGATGAATTTCCTCTTAATAGTAGCCTGATCAGCCCATAATGTGCCCACCACACATGTGAAATGACCAAGATCCTGGAGTATTCTGATGGGTCAGGAGGTTTGCCTACTCTTTTAGGAGAGTTGATAAAATAAGTCAAATACAAAGGGGGAGATTTATCATTAGTCCTATGTAGCTTCTTGGTGTATAATTTGTCGCAAGAAAAAAACACAACTCTAAAGTCACGCAATGGCGAAAAAATACACCATAGAGTGTGCAACACCACATTTATCAACTGAGAATTTTCAAAAGAACGCAAAATTAATTGCAAAACTACACCACATAGGAGGTGGTGGATGTGGGTGCATTGCTACTACAGGGGGAAATTTTTGCTCAGTTTTGAAGTTTTTGCTCAATTTTATGTTTGAGGTATCTGCGAATTGCCTGTGCAAAAGCATTGCAAAAAACCTGAAATTAAGTAGAAGTTAAACATAGGTGTGACTGGTGCAGTCTATTCGCATAGAGCACACACATCAGAAGGCATTTAACACTGCACATACGCCGGACTATAAATCCGACTGGTGGAAACCTGCCAGTCTAACACATAAACATCTGCTCAAAATCCTGCCTAATGATAAAATTCCCCCAAAATATTTAATGATAGATGAAAGCTTTACAATAAGTGGAAGTAATACACATACGTAAGCAAGAAATTGCATTGGTAGAGGATGAAGAAAAATCACAGAAGTAGGTGATTAAGTGTAAGGGACACAAACATCAGGTGTCTGATTAATGCATGAGAAAAAGACAATAAATCCATGAAAACCTTCAGTTCTGGAAGAAGTACGGAGGCTCAGACAGAATGCTGACATTACTGCAGGTGGCAAAAACCTGCGCATTAATAAATATGGAGGAACTGACACAGCAAATGGACCATCAGGGAACTTTTCTGTAAAGTATTTTTTATAATAATAATTCTTTATTTATATACACAAATTACACAGCGCTGCACAAAGCATGACAAAATGGTTCCTGTCACCATGGGGCTCACAATCTAATCAACCTACCAGTATGTTTTGGAGTGTGGGAGGAAACCGGAGGACCTGGAGGAAACCCACGCAAACATACAAACTCTTTGTGGATGTTGACCTGGGTGGGACTAGAACCCAGGACTCATATGCTGCAAGGCATAAATGCTAACCACTCAGCCACCGTACATATTTTGCAAGTCCTCCGCTGTATACAGCTCTGTTTACTTATAATTTGAGGTGGAAAAAGCTGTTTTAAATACTTTACACTGTGCCTTGCTGAAACATTGAGAGAGACTTCTGATACATCATTGAACATGTCACGTGACCAGGGTGGTGTATGTTTGTGATCATATGAGATCACAGCAGCCTCATTTGAGGATGGGGAGGAGTAGAAATCCTTGCAAGCATGCGGTAATTTCATTTGATCAGATATATACATGGGGTAGACTTTGCTAATGTTACAGGGTAAAGGACCATAGATGACATCACCCTTGTCACATGATATGGAGTGCTGACTGATGAAGGGACATGTGGTATGGGGAGCAATAGATGGGAGGATAGAAAAAGTTGATTTATGGGAATGTGAAGAAAACTATTTTTAGCTAAAAGGAGGGTGGCATTTAGTAAATATGGCTCTATGAGAACCTATCACTAGCTGTATTTGTGAAAAATGTGACAAAGAGTAGGTATAAAAAGCTGGAAATATATTTTAATGTTGTATTATTTTCTCAGTCTGTGAAAGTTATTGTACATGTTTTGCATCCTGTTAGAAATGACAAATTCCTCTTCGATGTCCGGCTCTATTATGAGTTACATTTTACACTGCATTTTGTGTAGTAGTCTTTTTGAAGCTATTAATCAGCTTGATAATAACATAAAATTTTCACCTTTCTGTTTCTCTCTTACCGTCTTGCTTTGCTTTGATATAAATCTGTGTGATATAGTCATTATCTGTGGAAAGATTCTGGAATGGTAATATAAAGCTGAATGAGAGAATTTAGCTGGGATGGCACATGCACATGGATGAGGAAGGACCAATCATTAATCACACAAAGAAACCTCCTCTCCACAGGTCAGTGCTGATACAGCAGGACGGTGGGGGGAACGGGAGGGGGCTCACACTCTAATTTGGCCAGTTGCTAGGGATGTACTGTGTAACCAGCAGCGCAACGGTTTAGTTGTTGGCAGCAGGTCTCAGACAACTGGTTTATCTCATGAATCAGCATAGAATAGGAAGCTGACAAAAACCGTGTCCATTCGAATTTGGCCGTCCATACTGTTTCCATTACAAAATAATTATTGAAAACCCTGTTTAAACAAACAGACTTGTAGAGACTGTTTTCCTGTGACTGTATCGCTCTCGCCTAGAGTCCAGAATAACAATGTCCCAATTATTTTGGAGGTGCACCTAGTTGCTGAATCACTTTTGCTTCAAGGTGGAAGAGCCTGCTGTGAGATGTGCTCCTCCAGTCTGTGGGCGACAGGTCTAAATGAAGGGCTGTCAAGTTAAATCAGCATCGGAAGTTAGGGAAGAAAACATCCAGCTTGTAAAACTTTACAACAAACCACAACTTTTTCATGATATTGTGCAGGTTACATACAGTTTAGCTGGGAAATAGAAGACTGTAGTGACCGGCTAAGTAAATGTTTCTCTACATATGATTACATTGCTAGAAGTACCTGAGCATTCATCTTGATCTGACAATGGCCCTGCCACAACACCTTGGGGCTGCTCACAATATTTCCCACAATTTGCTCTTTTATTACCTGTCAAGAGGCTCCTCTTTTTATAGATATGCTCTGTTATCTGCTCTGATAATGCTGTTATATCCCTGACAGGGGGGTGATTTATCTTGATACGTTATATCTGAAAGCAGGGAAAAAATTTGACCCCTTAATGCAAGAAGGAATCTGCAGCCTGCATGTTTCTGAGACTGTGATATGGGCATATGGTTCATGTATCTGCCTTGTGGTCTTGGAGTCCTTTACATTTTGGCTTCCTCTATAGGGGCTCCAGAATAACACCGACAGGTTACTAAAAACTATGTAAAGGAAATCTACCATCAAAATCAAACATGTATAAACCAGAGACCCAGGCACTGTGACTGTAGTAATCTTCTTATATTTGTTATCCATGGTCTCCTTCCATCTAAAATAAACTTTTAAAATTATGTTAATGAGCCTGAGGGGCTCTAGGGGTGTTTCCCAAGACTGTCAGTGATATATATATCCACAATAATCTTCAATAATCAGAACATGTGTAGGGGAGTCATTGTGCCGGGATTTATGAGAAAGTGTCCCTGGTTTATCATGATTAGATTTTAATAGATTTTCTTTCAATAAAAAGTATACCTTTCTATGATATGACCTTTGACATATAAGCAAGGAGAATACTGTAAGTTATTAAGGGATATACACAGTGCATTTCTAGAATATGGCAAGCGCCATTTCTTACAAGATCTCAGACTCAAATATGTTTCTGCCGCGATTCAAGAAGATCGTGCGCCCGATTTACTGCTTGTGTCGCTTCCTCGATCAGGTCCACCAGAGTTCACCATCTTGTTCCCAGTGTATGTAAGTGCATTGGATGCGAAACAAATTTAAATGTTAAATCCCGCGCTTAGTCCGAATCCATCGGATCGCTCGACGGCCTGCCCCCCGATTTACTGATGTGCCAAAATCCGATCGCCTGCGACACAATCCCTGGCACGATCCCCGAAAAGTTGGGAAACCCGACGAAAATGCGCCTGCGGGACCCTTAGTAATTAAGCTCCATAGTGTTACCACAGTACAGGTATAATACACACAGTGATGTCACAGTTCAGGAATAATACACACAGTGATACCACAGTACCACTTAATATGAAATGAGGATAAGTGAGGGTCCCACTATATGAGGGGCTATGAGAGGTGTCCCACAATATGGGAGGGTTTGAGAGGGGCCCACAATATGGAGGGTATGAGACGGGGCCCACAATATGAGGGGGAAATGAGTGTGGCCCCAAAATGGGGTAAAGAAGAGAGGTCAAAAAAGGAGGGGGAGATGAGGGGCTACAAGATGAGGAGGAGATGAAAGTGTCCACAATATGAGGAGGAGATATGAGAGGGAGATGAGAGTCAAAAATATTATGAGGAGATGAGAGTGTCCACAATATGAGGAATAGATGAAAGGGTTTAATATGATGGGGATAAGAGGGGCCACAATATGAGGAGGAGATGAACGGAACCACAATATGTGGGGTAGATGAGAGGGTCCATAATATGAGATGGAGATGAGAGTAAGCACAATATGATGAGGAGACAATAGGGGACACAATATGAAGAGGAAATGAGAGGGTCCAAAATTTGAGGTGGAGATGGATGGGGGCCGCAATATGGGTAAGAGATGGTCACAAAATGGGATCCACAAAATGAGGGTGAGGTTAGGGGCCACAATATGTGGAGGAGATGAAAGGGTCCACAATATGAGGCAGAGATGAGGGGCCACAGAAAAGGAAGAGATGAGAGGCTACAATCTGAAGGGAAGATGAGGGCCCACATGATGAGGAGGTGATAAGAGGTCACAATATAAGGGGGGGGGCACAATATGAGGGGGAAATGAGAAGGTCTATAATATATTAGGGGGAGATAAGAGGCCACAAAGTGAGGGGTAAATAAAAAGCCACAATATAATGCTGAAATGAGAGGTGCCATAAGGGGTGGATGATAGGGTCCACAATATAATGAGGAGATGTAAGATCACACAATGAGGGGGAGATTAGAGGATCTACAATATAAGGGGGAGATGAGGAGCCACCATATGGGGGGGGGGGGATAAAAGGCCACAATATAAAGGGGAGATGAGAGGCCACAATATGAGGAGGAAATGAGAGCCCACAATATGTGGCACCACAATATGAAGAGGAGATAAGAGGGTCCACAATATAAGGAGGAGATGAAATAGGCCATTAAATGAGGAGGAGCTTAGAGGTCATAAAATAAAGGGGTCACAAAATGAGGGGGAAATGAGGGGCCAGAATATGAGGAGGAGATGAGAGGGTCTGCAATATGAGGGGTAAATGAGGGGCCAGAATTTGAGGTGGAGATGAGCAACAATATGAGGGGGAGATGAGGGGCCACAAAATGAGGGTGAGCCACAATATATTGAGGGGGTGATGAGAGGCCACAATAGTAGGGGTAAATGAGGAGTTAAAATGTGATAGGGAGATAAGAAGCTGCAATATAAGATGGAGATGAGATGGTCCACAATATGAGGAGGAGGTGAGAGGTCACAAAATGGGGGGGGGGGGGGAGGTGAGGGGTCACAATATGAGGAAGAGGTGAGAGGTTTCAAAATTAGGGGCCACAAAATGAGGGTGAAATATTACTGACAACAATATTAGATCTCTTACTACCCAGCTGTACGAATTGAGGCCTTTTTGTTAGATAATCAATTATCTAGTTAACAATAGAGGGCTGTAAGTTGAGATTGGTCAATTTTCCCCTTTATCAGTTCTGGGTCTATGGTGGTAAAGGCACTGGAGAAGTCAGAAAAGGTTATTCTTATAATATTGCCCTCATGTTCCAGGTGGGAGTAGGTCATATGTAGAAGGTAAAACACTGCATCGTCCACCCCCATTTTGTTGTTGTATGCAAATTGTAATGGATCAAATCTACCCTTTGATGCCTCCTTCATGTGGAACAGTAGAATACTCTAAAAGGGGATGTGAGAGCAATAGGACGAAAGTCCTTGTAGTTTGTTGGTTTTTTGTTTTTTAACCCCTACGCACACCAGGAAGTTATAGGATGTCCCTGTTGGAAGATACTTCCCTCACTGGGACGTTCTATAACAAAAAATATTATATATGTATCTATAGACCGTCTTTGACTGTCTGTGTGGCTGGTAGTCTCTTTCAGTGACTGTCTGTCTGATGCCTGCAGTCTCTTTCAGTGACTGTCTGTCGCCATAAGTCTCTCTCAGTGACTGCCTGTGGCCGGCAGTCTCTTTCAGTGACTGCCTGTTGTGAGCAGTCTCTTTCAGTGTCTGTCTGTTGCCATCAGTCTCTTTCAGTGACTGTCTGTCAACTGACTGTCTCAGAACTCAAGTTTCATTTTTGTACAGTTTTTTATATAGAATTACAGCTGATCTGATCTGGGGTAATGCAACATTGTTATTTATGAGAAATAGTAACAAGTCATCTGCATGCAGTGACACTTTGCCCTCCCTTCCCTCCACTCCAAAGCTCTCAATTAATACATCCCTTCTAATCAAATGAGGCAAATTGGGGGGTGGGGGGTATTTATCAGGGCTTCTGTGCTTGGACAGTGCCTTAGATGCTCTGATTATTTCTCCCTTTCCGCTATGTCCACGCCATGAGGGTGGTGGGGCATTAAGGGGGCGTGGCCAGGAAGTGGACACAGTGGGAGAATGTAAAAATGTAAAAAGCCAGAACCTGACATAGAAATAAACTCCCCATATTGTTGGGCATAGCATAGGGATAAAAATGTGATAATGTAATATATGAAGGATAAAAGATTGTGATTGCAATTTCACAGTGCAGGGATAATAAACACAGTGATGTCACTGTACAGGTATAATACATACAGTGACATCACAGTACAGGGATAATACACACAGTGAGGTCACAGCACAGGTATAATACAAACGGTGACATCACAGGATAGGGATAATACAAACAGTGATGTCACAATACAAGGATAATACACACAGTGAGGTTACAGTACAGGGTTAATACATACAGTGATGTCACAGTAATAATAATAATCTTTCCCACAGTGCAGTGGGAATACAGGAATAACAAATACATACATCTCACAACACAAATAATATAGACACTGAAAAATGAAATAGTAGTTATATTAATATTACAGTATCTTACAGTAGTTTTACATTATTAAAAGTATGTTTATCAAAAAAGACTATTAACACACAAAGTAATGTCACAGAAGATGAATGATACAATATATAGATGGTGTGCTACTGAGTGCTATAGATTGGCCAGAATATGATTGTGCTATCTGATAACACTGGCTTTCTTCTCTGTATCTACCTAGCTATATAGATAAGACAGTTATCTCTGTTGACCACTCGATAAACACCCAGTGAAAAACATGCCGTCCTCTTAATGTATCCCAATGAAATTACCCGACATGTATTATGTATGCCAAGTTTAACTCTCAAATACACTTAAAGTAGTCATAAAGTTTTATACAAATAAGGCTCATTAAACCGAGCACTTAATATTCTTATGATTGTAATATGCAATGTATTAATATTTGAATGCAGCTCTTTCAAGCTGTAAAATTCCAAAATGTGTCCTTGGACCAAAAGGTTGTTACTAGAGATGAGCGAGCAATAAAATGCTCGGGTGCTCGTTATTCGAGACGAACCTTTCCCGATGCTCGAGTGCTCGTCTCGAATAACGAGCCCCATTGAAGTCAATGGGAGACTCGAGCATTTTTTAAGGGGACCAAGGCTCTGCACAGGGAAGCTTGGCCAAACACCTGGAAACCTCAGAAAAGGATGGAAACACCACGGAAAAAGACAGGAAACAGCAGGGACAGCATGCATGGATGCCTCTGAGGCTGCTGAATCGCGCCATTATGCCAAAATTAAGGCGCAACTGCATGGTGATGACAGAGTGACCGAATGAGGCTAGATAGCATCTAAAACATCCAATAATTGACCCTGACACTATAGAAGACGGCATGCAGCGGCAGCAGCGGCAGGCTAGAGAGTGGCATGGCGACATGAACCTAGGGAGTGTAGCTCTGCGGCGTCCCCCTGCTCCCTCATCAGCAGGTGGTGTCTCACCCCGCCCAGGACCATGGCCTCTGACACCTGCAGTAGTTGGACGCCCACACCCTCGTCCTCTACCCCTAGCCCTCGGTTTCAACATTTTCAAAAATGTAAATTTTTTTTGTGTTTTTTTGTGTTTTTGTTTTTTTAACAAAACGATGCTATCCTATTGCTATGGCTAGTTTCTAACCTACACTGACAGCACACAACAGGATTTTGTGCTGTGCCTGATGACTTTTAATTTTGAAAAAAAAAGAAAAGAAAAAGCAGACTCTGCCTAATTCAATCAAACCCCTAATAAATTGTCCCACTTAGGTGTTTGAGATGGATATGTGTGTCACTAAGAGCTAAACAGAACGTTCGCAAGACTCCCTGCAAATTCGTCACAATATGGTACTAGCTGCACTACTAGTGCCAGCAAGGCCAGCCACAAGCAAATCAACCAAAAATAAAATATATAACGCTATTGTAGCCCTAAGAAGGCCTGTTGGGTTCTCGTATGGCTAGTTTCTAGCTTACACTGACAGCACACAACTGGATTTTGTGCTGTGCCTGATGACTTTGAGTTATAAAAAAAAAGAAAAGTAAAAAAAAAAAGAAAAAGCAGACTGTTCCTAATTCAATCAAACCCCTAATAAATTGTCCCCTTAGGTGTTTGAGATGGATATGTGTGTCACTAAGAGCTAAATATAACGTTCGCAAGTCTCCCTGCAAATTCGTCACAATATGGTACTAGCTGCACTACTAGTGCCAGCAAGGCCAGCCACAAGCAAATCAACAAAATATATATATAACACTATTGTAGCCCTAAGAAAGTCAGTTGGGTTCTTGTATGCCTAGTTTCTAACCTACACTGACAGCACACAACTGGATTTTAAGTCACTTTAAGTTTTGAAAAAAAAAAAATCGTCAGACTGTGCCTAATTCAATCAAACCCCTAATAAATTGTCCCACTTAGGTGTTTGAGATGGATATGTGTGTCACTAAGAGCTAATTATAACGTTCGCAAGTCTCCCTGCAAAATTCGTCACAATATGGTACTAGCTGCAGTACTAGTGCCGGCAAGGCCAGCCACAAGCAAACAAAAAAAAAATATATATATATAACGCTATTCTAGCCTTAACAACGGCTGTTGGGTTCTTGTAGACTCACTCCTGCCTAACTGTAAGCTAATATAACAGCCTAACGCTATCCCTGACCAGCAGCAGCTCTCTCCGTAACGGCATCCAGACAGTGAATGATACGAGCAGCGCGGGCAGGGGCTAGTCTATTCCAGGGTCACCTGGTGCAGGGATGTGGTGGTTAAAACAGTCCATGGTATATCACATGTTCCTCAATCTATTGCAGGCAGTAACATATTGTGCCACTATGGCCTTTGTGGTCTCCTCTTCCCCCAGCTGGATGGAGATCTTCTCTTCGGCCATTTAGCTGATGCCCAGGAGGAGATCTGAAAGCCTCCTGAAGTGAGTACCCCTCATTGTTGAGTGTAACAGGAAGTGGACCTCATCTTCGGTGGCCTCCTGGTCCTGGCACTGTTGGCACAGTCTGCTCTCCCTGGGCACGTACTTTTGTTTATGCCACTGTATTCCATGGCTAGGTTGTGGGTTCTCAGCCTGTAGCTCAGGATCGGATGGTCTCCAGGGTCTGGTAGCTTCTCCATGTATAGGGCCAGTCTGGTGTCTTTCTGTAGACTCTGGTAGATGGTCAGCTTCTTGGATGATTCTATGGTGGTCCTCCAGGGCCCTGTTTATCAGCGCCATGATTCTGGCTTTGGTCAGCTTTGTTTGTTCCATGTTTGAGTCTGGCTGAGTTTGGGTTCCCAGATTGCCCGGCACCCCTCGCTACTGCCAAGCCGGTGGAACAAATCCACACTGCTGTAGGTGACCAGGAATGATAATGCCGTCTTCTGGACTGTAATATGTAAGGGAATCTGACCAGTTCTCCTCTACAGCCGCTGCTTGAGGTGCTCCGATGGACTTGGAGACGGTGTTTGTAGAACTCTAGGGGGAATATTTCTGTTGGACTGGAGACCCAGTCTGGCCAGTCTGCGTATATGTGTAGACCCCAGACCTCACTGCCATACAGAAGGATGGGGGATATGATGCAGTTGAACATTTTTTTCTAGTCATTGGAGGTTCTGTACAATTGTCTTTTGATTGCATGGCATTTTCTGCAGGCCTTACCTTTGGGCACCTTGTTGGCTTGCTTGAAACTTCAGAATTGGTGGATTTTCCAGGCTTAGGTAGGTGTAACTGTAATTGTCAGTATGCAGCTGTCCTCTGGAACATCATGATGTTTGTCTTCTACAGATTGATAGGTAGTGACCGGATGATGCTGAATTTCTCTAGGATTTCCATATTGTCCTGTGCACAACTCTGAGTTGGTTTTTACAAAAGAAGGTAATCCGCATATAGCAGAAATGTCACCTCTGTGTCATGGAGGGTGAGTCCTGGTGTGGAGGAGGACTCCAGGGCTGCAGCCAGCTCATTGACGTAGATGTTGAGCAGCATTGAACTTGGGCTGCATCCCTGTCTAATCCATTGGCTCTGCTGAAAAAAGGCTGTTCTACTTCCACTAAGCTTCACACTGCAGTTGTTCTTGGTGTAGGAGCTCTTGATGACATCATAGATGTTTCAACCTATTTTCACCTATTCATTTCTGGTAGGATGCCATAGGGGGTCACCAGCTTTTCTACATCTTATGAAGGAGTTGCTCTCTGTTACCTCCCGCAGGGTTATCGGAGCATCAAGAGAATTTTGGAAGTCTTTTTTTTTTCTCCAGAGCTTCTAGTTCTGTTTTAATGTCTTTATGCTCTTGGTTTTATTCCTCTGTTGTGATATCTTTGTAGAGATCTTCAAAGTATTGGTGGCAGATATGGAGGACACTTTCTTTCCCATCACTGTTCATGTGGTTCCACCGTTTCCAGAATGAGTTGTCTCGGTGGGCGTCTAGGAGTTGGGTGAGCTTGGTGGAGATGTGGTTGTATTTCTTTTTCAGAATATGAACTTGCATTGATGTTGTATGCTTTTGTAGGCTTTCCTCAGGCTGCCTTTGCTGGAGTTTCTGTGTTTCTTGTTGGTGGCTGCTCAGAGGACCTTCCATAGGGTTTTGTAATCTTTGTAGTAGCAGCTGTTCAGGCATTTGCCTTTTGGCCTCTTTGATTGTGTCTCCTTACATTGGACATTTCGGCCATTGTGTATAATATATGATTGAGGGCTGTCATAGCTTGGTTTATCCCCCTATGGGTTTATCTATTGTATTGTAGTTTTGGAGCTTCTCCTAACTTCAGGACTGTCTTTATATGTATGTATATGTAAGCCAATGTTTTGGACCATTTGAAAGGTGGTGGGAGGCTGAAGGGGTCAGTTTGTTGAGGTTTTGAGCAGATGGTTTACTGGTACACTTGATGAATGGATGCAGCTAGTCGTGATCTGAGAGATGTGTTTGTAGGGTGACTATGAAGGCAGCAATGTTTGCCGAATCCATATCAGTGATGATGTAGTCTACTACACTGCTGCCTATTTGAGAGCTCATTATGCACATGGACTCCGAGGCCTCGGCATATGTTAAGCATTTTTCTGATGCTCCTGTTTCCAGTCTCTGCTCCAACAAAGTAGATGTTTTCATCCATGGTCAGGAAGTCCTTCTCCCTCCCAGTTCTGAATTGAGGTCTCCTTAGATGAGTACTTTACCCAGAGCATGAAAATGAGTGGCTTCTCTATCTAGAGTTTCGAAGCAGTCTGGATTGAAGTAGAGAAACTCTGGCGGTGCTATGTAGGCTGTGGTAGATGTCAGACTGAGATCTGAGGATGGAGCGGCCTTGTCTTATCCAGATGTGGCTTTCTCCTCTCCTCACTAATCTCATCTGCCCATTGAGCTCATCTTTGTACCATATTAATATTCCTCCCGACTTCTGCGCCTGTTTGTTGTCCTTATTTTTCATGGCAGAGACAGAGATTTCCCTTTATCTAGAGGGTGCCTGGGATTCATCCTCTACCTTGGTCCATGTTTCAAGGAGGATTTGTATGTTTATATTCTTTAGTCTTTGCTTGGGTCTAGCATTTTACATCCAAACGCCAAGCTACTAATAATAAGGGAATGGTTGTTGTTATACCTTGTAATGAGCATTACTGTTTAGAACTGTTTGGGACTGGTTGGTTATGTCCAGTCACATGAATCTTTTGCACAAGTGATCCACAAGGTGATGGTTTTCTACACGGTTTATATTGTTTGAAATTTGTCTAAGGTTTTTTTAATGTTGGTGACCTCGCTACAAGATTTAGGATTTTTGATTAAAAGTAACATTGTATTAGAAGTAAAAAAAAATCTGACTCTTCCTGCCACTGTCACTAATTTGCAATGTACTGTGTGTGAGTGCTGGTTGCTAATGAGGCTCCTGATTGGTTGCAGCAGTAATCTACCCTGAAATGGCTTAAGCTGGACAGTCCTTTAAGAGCTGTGCTATGCTACGCAATGCTATGTTGTTCTGGTCGAATAGAGGTTATTGCATAGAGAAATCAATAGTCATTTAGAGACATTTGTTATTATATAGGTGGTACAGACCCAGCCTTCAAGAGCCATGTGCTTGGTATGATGATCTTAATAGAATACTGCAAAGAAATGAATTGTGACCTGTATCATTTGTCACTTTAACAATTACTTATGACTACATATGCATGCTAATGGGATTTTTTTTCAATCACGTTAAAAATAGAGCACTGCTATGTTCCTGTCACAAATCTTATTTGGTATGTAAGTTCTAATATTCACAGGTTGCCACGCTCTGTTAAAGATTTCATTTCCTTTCCTCTTCTTACACCCTGCGGTCTCTTACATAAAGGATACTTGTCTGCGGCGCTGCTGTCAGTGAAGCTGGCACTATACATTGCCAGTTATTTATATCCATTCAGCACCACAGTGGCTCAAGAAGCTGAAAATGTGCTTTGAGAAATAGTGATATTTTATCTTTTACAAGGAGAGGATGCAAAGGAAATAAAACCGTTTCCTCCATAAGACTTCTGCTTCCCTTGTAGGTGCGTTTATCTGGGGAACCAAGGACAGCATCAATTCTTGCTTTGTGAGTACATACATACTGACATGTTAAGAGACAGCTCATAATATTGTTCTGTCTGCAAAAATATTCATACATATTGTTTATTTTTACTAAATTTAATTTCCTCTTAAAAATACAGGTGGGTTCAAAAGGAATATTTCAACTCAGTGGGCCTATTGTAAAAATCAAGCTTTTAGAAACATTGAAATGTACCTATTGCACCAGTCGCCATCTAATTTTGTCTGTATTCTCACCGCGTGATTTGTGCTGTGGAAATGGCGCTGTCTAAATATCTATGATTATCATTAGCATTTCTACCATCTTACTTCAATGGCAGATTATACTGCACAGTGTTAGCCCGTTTCTTCCGAGGGAGCAGGAATGATCAACTCCTTGTCATAGAAACATGCCAAACACAGCCCTCAAATTGTGACCTTGTGATAATGTGTCCATATCATACAAAAGGTGACACGCAACCCACACACACAATTAACTATCTCAGTTGCCATACTTCCAGCCCTGCTCTATTGTCCCTTAATTTCTGAAATAATATTTCATACAAAGATGCCTTAGGGGGGGAATTATGATATGGCCACATGTCATGGCCAGTTCACAATATCCCAATATGCTGAGAGGATCCCGCCTCCTGGTTGATCAGGTGCACAACCATGTGCCTGGTTTAATTCTACACCAGGTTCTCCTTACCTGTCCACACTTCCTCTTCCCCCAAAAGGAGTGAGGGTAGCATAGGGGGAAAGAAAATTGGAAAACTGGCATACAAGCCATGATAAATTCCCCACATTATGCCTATTTACAGATCCCACATGCCAGCTGATGTAGAGTGAAAAAAACAGAACAGTAAACCTAGAGACCCTTTGTTGTTGGTACTCATAGCTACCTTGTAGGTAATCTACCACCAGGCTGAAGGGCTGTATGCAACACGCATATGTGTTATGTAAGTAGCAACATGTGTTTTGTCTTTTAACGTTGATAGTGATGGCTAACAATGTCACACACATGCTGCTACTGACAAAATGTTTTCACCTGCAATGAAGTGTTTTGCTCAATGCATTTCCTAACACAATGAAATTACCTCATGTGAACACAGCCTGAAGCAGTTTTTGAATCTAATGCTTACATTGGATATTGGAGAGACTCCTCCTGGGTCCAGCACAGCTCTCTTCTAGTAACGTGCGAGGGTTAATAAGCACTGAGATTACCAAGGGCAGCATCAACACTAAACACCGCCTGACCAGGTTTAAGGGTAAGTGATCCAAACATCCTCTAGCTATTATACTGCTTAGGCTACCTGCACATAACGTGTACAGGTATATGGGAAGCACACATGGGTCCTATGGACCTCCATGGTTCATCCATGGGTGAGCTCAGCTCACGCCTTGAAGGCCATGGAAAAAGGCTGTTTTACTGTTTGTTTCCTTTCTTGCCTAAATTAACAACAAAAAAATATATAAATAAGTTTAAAAAATGAACTAAAAATAAATAGCAAAAGAGCTAGACAGCCCCTTCCATTTTTCTCACTTCTGCTTAAATGTTCTCACTCTCTCAAATCTACTAATGTGAAAACATTTGGTGAAAGGACACTACATTTGTGCATAAGTGAAGGTGACATATGCTCATCCTGACAACATACAGAATTGCAGATTAAACAAATGTATTTGAATGAAGGAACTTCTAATTGACTTTCACATGAAGAGGGTTATTTATCATTGATTTTCTTGGCTATCTGGTGTAAAAAAAAGTCTAAGAAAAGTTGAATTGAGGTTTTATAGTACTTTTCACCGCTAGAAAGTGTCACAGGACTATTTCCTCTTCTTCATTAACTACTGCCAGTAATTCCCAAGCCAGATTTGTGACTTGGGAACTTTGCAAAAAGTCCCATGAAAAGTCTCATATTTACTCCAGTCCCTTACTGGGTTATGTGCTGGGACTGTTTATGCATTTTGAGACTTTTTTGGGACTTTATGAAAAAAAAATCCCAGACAGAAAGTAGACCATAATAACATTTATTGTTAATGATAATAACCTCCCCCCCCCCCAAAAAAAAATCTTCTTTATGGGAATGGTAAATAGGTATCAGTAAATGACATATGATTCAGTAACATTGCAGAACACATATACAGTTGCTTTAATATTGAAGTAACAGCATGCATAAGTGATATACTATCTTCTGTGATTGGAGTATTTGCTTGTGCCAGTTCCCTCTTTTGATCTGCAGAAAAGATGAGCCAATGTATAGCTTGAAGGTCTTGGGGCCTAATATAAAATATGTACTAGGGCTTTATAATTATGTTCAACCATACTATACGGAGATATCTCTATATATCTGTGTATTATCTATCTACCTTAGAAGAAGTTGAACTCTTACTATTACTTTTTTCCCCTAATTTCCTATATTTATGTGGGCAGCTTTGTTGTTTATTCAAGAATGTTCCTAAAGGTGCACAAGTCAAGAAGTGCAGGAACAATGTAGTCACATGGGTATTCAGGGATTGCTGTAACCTATACACTTGACAGGTGAACGCCTACTTAGCTTACCTCATTCAGTATTTAAGGAAGATTTAGAAATATCTCTTCAGGACACTAACACACTTGGTAGACAGATTGGGCAGTAATGGGCCCCATGCAACCACTCACACCACCTTTATTATTATTATCTACTATTGTTAGATATTGTTAGAAGCAGCTTCTTGAATGAGGCTTCTGACTTTCCCCCAACCCTAAGACCACAGCCAAGAGGAATCGAAAGGAACGGCAGTTTGACCTGTACTGTGATGCTTTATTTAAAGACTATGGCAGTGCTGCCCTCCACCATCTTCGTCAGTACCATAGACTTTAAGAGCAGAGGCATTGTGCAAGTTCATCTACCGGTCCATTCAACTCAGCCTGCCTATGAACTTTTGGCTTAGATAAACGAGATCCTCACCAATATCACTGGTCATCTATCTGTCACCGAACCCTTTTATAGGAAATACACCAGGGACACTTACTGATAGATCCAGGCCCCGAGACTGTGGTAATCCTCTTATGTTTGTTATGCATGGTCTTCTAAAGTTATGTTAATGAGGCCCGAGGGGCTACCTTACCCTTGATTTGGCTGTACAGGCTTTAACACCTTCTCATCCGGCTCCCTGCTCCAACAGCATTAGTGCTGAGGAAGCAGGGGGAGGGGAGGCACTGGAACAATCTGTAAAGCCAGATCACAAAGGGTTGCCCCTTAGCCCCTTAGGCTCATTAGCATAATTTTCAACGTTGATTTTAGGAAGGAGTCCATGGAAAACTAATATAAGAAGATTACCTCAGTCACAATGCCTGGATCTGTAAGTGGATTTTGATGTTAATGAATTATTGGGTCACTGTGATTTTGGCTGGCAATCAAATGGGGCCTTTTCAGTTTCCTTCAATTCTCCTTTAGTTGCTTGAAAAATACTCTTCTATAGAAAAAATTAATTGTTTTGTGAATACAAGACACCACTTTTTTTCACTGCAACCAAAGGAGTACAGCTGCTCTACACTTCTGTGGACACTGGAATGGAACCTGGCAACTAGGATTGACAGTGCAGGCACCGAATACAATATACAGACCCCATTGGGCAGGGACTGCTCTCTCACCTCTTCCTGTTACCCCAACTTTGCTCCCACAGCAGACATCAGGGGACATAAGAATTGGGTTGGGGTCTACTGTCCAATCCTTTTGGTTTTTGGGGATAAGCTGCCAAAGGTATAAGGCCAAGACAACTGTATGTATGTGTATGAGGGAATCTGGAGAGAGATAACTGGCGGCTGGACATCTCAAGTGTAAGTCCAGGATATGAATAATGCACACAATGATATATAGAAAGTTACCACAGTGGTGTCACAGTTCAGGTTTATTAAATACAATGATGTTACAGCATGGAGATAATAAAGAGTTAAATATGGATAATATGGATAATAAAAAAGTGATACAACAGCACAATAAGATGAGAACTTACGAAGATGATGCACTGAAATATTACAGTAGACACAGCATAAAACAGTTGGAACATTCATTGTAATCATAGTGATGTCACAGCTTAAAGCAAAGAACTGAAAATCGAATAAATTCAGCATATTAATGCTAAGGACTGCAGTGATGTTAGAAGATAAAAATACATAACATCATATTACAAGGATATTGCAGATTATCTATCTATTCTATCTATCTATCTATCTATCTATCTATCTATCTATCTATCTATTCTATCTATCTGCCATTCTGTAGAGGTAAAGTGGATGCATGTGTAGGAATTCTCTGATTTCTGGTGCCAGATGGTGGCAGTGTTCCCCCAGAAACTCTTGGCTTGCTGGAAAGTGATCACATTGATATGCATGGTGATGCCTGCAGTCAGCTCCTCTGTAGCTTTAATAGCTCATCTGCATGATAGATTTGAAAACAGACAGCACGGTGACTCTCTGTTAATCTTTCACAAAAAGTAAAGGATATGCATAAGGCAAAGCTATGCTAGAAGAATCACTTCCACTACAAAGGTCGGATTCATCAATGAAAAACATTAATATACATTTAGCAGTTGCTGGATCAGTGATACAGCTGAGCAGATCACATCTTGTCACATTTTATAATGTTACACATGGCTTCTAAAGGAAAATGCAGCAGATTCTACATTAACATTAAATTTCAATTTGAATACAACATTTTACATTTAAATATTGGAAGTAACAATTCCTAGGATTCTGCATTCATTGTTCTTATAGACTGTGACACTTTCTATCAACATGCAGGCCTTCTAATGCATTACCCCAGATATATCACATTCTAAATATTGTGATCATTTCATCTCTGTTATATGATGTACATATATACTTATCCTAAACCCTTTATCAAATGGTTCATGGGTGGAGTTTGTTCCTTCTTGCTTATAAAGCACCGACATATTCTGCACCATTGAAATTTAGTAAGCTAAATGTGCCAGAATTTGTTTCTACAAGGAGACATGTCTTTCCATAGAGAATGGGGCAGGAAAGTGTCATAAATGTAAGAAATCTGGGACATCTAATATAACCATGTAATGAGTATGGGACAGGGACAGATATCAGGGGTGGTATGGATCGCGCATGGGAATTTAACTCCCCAGTGCTCTGCCACAAGACTCCCTCCCTTCATTACAGGTGTCCATCGTGTGTATGAGGAAGTTGGGAGAGATCTGCCAGACAAGCAATCACATAGCTCATATCTAAGGTGTAAAGGTGCCTTTAGAAAGTCTAAATGCCCTATCACCAGGCCAATTATTGGGAACAATATTTCCTAGGAATGCAAGTTCCTATTAGTTTATCTGTATTAGACTTCAGGCTGTTTGATACAGATTTTCAAGACAAAACCAGTGGTGACAATTTCTTTGTTTGCATTTAACGCTTGTGTTTTCAAACAGCTGAAGATGAGATTTGCTTAATTACATTGCTGTCAACATTGCGTTTACAAAATGCAGGCATTAATGCAATGTTAACACATGAGTTAACAAAGCATTTCAAACGCGCATGTTAAAATCGCATGAACGCATGTGCTAACACATAACAATAATATTTCTTTATTTATATAGCGCCTACATATTACGCAGCTCTGCACAAAGCATGGCAAATTGTTCCCTGTCCCTATGGGGCTCACAATCTAAACAACCTAACAGTATGTTTTTGGCGTGTGGGAGGAAACCGGAGGACCCGGAGGAAATCCTGGTAAACACGAAGAGAACATAAAAAACTCTTTGCAGATGTTGACCTGGGTGGAATACAAAGCGATAATGCATACATTTTGTAAATGCAATTAGGCAAATCTCCTTTTCAGCTGTTTGAAAACGCAAGCGCTAAACGCAAACAAGATGCAATGTGTGACTGCAGCCTCAAGATTGTATTGGATACTTTTAATTAGTGTCAATTATTGCGTTATATTGTCAGTCCGCGTTGATCAGCTCTACAATCAGGCTGTTTTAAAAGACTCATAGTTACCTTAGTTAAAATCCTCCCTGTTGTTTTTACTAACATCAATCTCTTTTCCCTGTGGGTCTCACAATCTAATGATGTCTTTATCCCTCATGGATGGTTAATAGTCATAAAACTCTAATGATAAAGATGCCCATAGATTTCTGAGGTGTTTAAATACATTGTATATGTGAGGAGAAGCAGACGCTGACATTTTCCATTGCATGAAAGCGTTATAAATGACCGTGTAAACTATGTGCAGCATTTAGAAGAGCACAAGATGTTGTTTTGCCGGCTCGGGAACTGAGATACTTGTGTATTAGAAATACTTTAAGTAGTTATGTACAAGAGTAAGGTGTAATGAAAGAGTTGCCATGGTAACATATCAGGTTTTACCTGGTATACTGTATATGTGTTATCTGCACATCTCCTTTGTTTTGTATAAGCTGTTTTGCACTTTTGTGGATACAAACCATTCAGCTTAAAGAGAACCCGGCAAAATAACCCCCCTAAACTAAATATATTTTCATAAACTGCCATTAGAAAGCATTGCTTCAATCCCTTCATTGTCCCTCTACATGCCTGTAAACTTAAGCAATGAGGTACTAAAGCTGTATGCAAATGACCTGTGAAATGTCCAATGACTCATTAGCATATTCAAGCTGTCCAGCTTATTCATGAGTGTGAGGCACAGCCACACCCCCAGTGCTTGACTGACAGCCTGTATAATGGTGTGAGCCTGTATAATAATGTGCTTCCTGGTGCTGCCACCCACACCTCCTGCAGCCTGTGTGTGCATGTTTGTGCGTATGTGAAAGATACAACAGCTCCAGGCAGCCATGTTATAGCAGAACATGTCTCTGTGTATTAGGAGGGAGAGCATGTTAGCAGATGCAGCACACACTAGCAATCCTTTACTATACATTACACACAGACATGAGCAGGGGGAGGAGAGGGGAGGGGGAACAGGGATGACATCACTGCCTCTGACCATGTGACCCGCCTCATTTGCATAATAAAGAAATGATGATTTTGCAATGATTAATGTATGAATTGACTAGATAAAGGCTGGGATGGGATCCTTGTGAGCTCCTCCAATAGGTGGTAGTGACAGGACAAGTGACACAGACCTGATAACAGGTGTCCTTTAAGAATGTCCATCTGCCATAAGACATCGGTCCATAACCAGTGTTTTTAGTGTAACAAACCTCCTATCCTGTACATGATTTATAGGAATTTTAACGCAAAATATAAGTTAAATTACACTGAACACTCTCCTATTGTCCTCTTCATCTTGATCACAGTGGTGTTTTTTGCAAGCTTGACACACTGGGATCGCCTGAAATAAAAAAAAAAAACTACTAAAATACAGGACGGATACAGCGCAGAGACGCAATGGGCACATTTACTTACCTGGTCCTGTCGCGATCCCTGATCCGGACTGTCCAACGAGGATGAAGTCCAGCGCGATTCACTAAGATTTTGTGCCCAATATCCTGTATGTATCGCTTCCCCCCTGAGGTCCACCGGAGTTCACCTTCTTCTTCCCGATGTATGTGAGTGCATGTCTTGCGATACAATTTGAATTTTAAATCCCACGCTTAGTCCGAATCAGTTGTATTGTCCGACGGCCACGCCCCCGGATGTCGCATGAAAGTCGACACGATTGCGCCAAAATCCGATCACTTGTGCCAAAACCCCCTGTTAAATGTGGCACAAATCGGAAACCCGACGGAAATGAGGTCCGCAGACCCTTAGTAAATGTGCCCCAATGTCTGGGACTCCAGACCACCACCTCCCTCACCCAGTATGGTGACATCACCCAGGAGGCATGAATAATTAGCAGCCCAGGAGTGCAATGAGCCGGGACATTGTGCCACTTTTTATGAGTCTTTTTTTTCTAGCGATCCCAGCATGTCAAGCTTGAAGAAGACCACCGCAAATTTCTTTTAACAAAAGAAGAAGGATTTCTGTATAATAACAAATCAAAGTGCTTTACAAAGTAAACTGTTATTATTTCTGCAGATGTATCAATGCTAATGTTGTCTTATTAGAGTGCCTTGTCAAACTTCATACCTCCTATCAGTTGGCCTAGTCCTCATGCACACAAATGTATGAGGGATCACAGCGCACCCCCATAGAGTTCTTTGGTCATAGTGCGGTGTGCACACGCAGTCTCACTGCACCGCGACCAAGCATAATGTGGCAGTCTGCACCATAGCCTTCACCAAGGCTATGGCCTGGGCAATAATAATAATAATTCTTTATTTAGATAGCGCCTACAGATTACACAGCGCTGCAGAAAGCATGTTATATTGGTCCCTGTCCCCATGGGGCTCACAATCTAACAGTATGTTTTCTGGAGTGTGGGAGGAAACCGGAGCACCCGGACAAAACCCATGCAAACACATAGAGAACATACAAACTCTCTGCAGATGTTGACCTAGGTGGGAATCGAACCGTGCCGCCCAAGCAAACAAGCATAGAAGCATACATTCGTGTGAATGTGGCCTTAGTGTGCAAAGGAAAATTTGGCTCATAATGTCACATATCATAGACCACACCACCCACTTTACACAGGCTTTATATTTCTACAATTTCTATTCTAGAAGGAAAGTGGGAAGTCTTTTCAGTGGTAAAAGATAATGAGGATGGTGAAATCTATCTAACTATCTAAATAACAAAATAATCCAAACCAGCACTACAGGAAGAAAATTTGTGTGCTGGCCAACAAAGCCCAACAAAGCTCTACATCTCTATCTTTCTAGGTGTTTATCTATCTATCTCCTATCCATCTATCTATCTGTCTATATACTTTTGTTTCCCACACACTGCATAACAAGGAGAGTTTGCAGACATATTTGCTTTTTCTAAATCCCAAGTACTGGTAAGAAGTAACTGTGCATTGGAGTCAACAAACCGTGTTACTTTCCTTGTCAGATGTTTCTATAAAATAATGAACATATGGCAAGTAGGGCAAGGGACCCAGCTGAAGTTTATCATGGTGAGTTAATGTGTGTGTGCTGTGATGATAATTAGTTACACCAACCCTTGGTTAGGAAGCAGATTATTAGCCAGCTGTCAATAGGAAAATATTAGAGTCATCTAAGATAGGTAGGATTCAGATATTATGGTCAATGACTTGAAATGAGCTTCATGCTACTTAGTCTAGAGATATCTTGTGAAATTTGAAACATTGTTGTAGCAGTGCTAGGTTTTGGTATCACTTACTATGTGTTCCGCACATATAATCTAGAGAATTACACCAATGGGTTATCATGATGCACAAAAAACAGTACAATGATAAATTGAGCTGCACTATGTGTAATAAACAAGCCTCCTATAGTCAAGGACATAAAAGTGACACGTTTCCTGTTACCTGCTATTAGAGAGAAGAATGATTATCACCATTATAGAACAAGGTTCATTACTATAATAGGAATCGTATGAGGGAACTAGGATGTTACACTTTGTAGATGGATGGTTTTATTTGAACAAAAATATGTATTTCTATTTTTTTAAAAGTGCTGATTTACTGAGGAAATGATGGGTTTTATTCTGGAACTAGATGTTTTTTTGTGATGTGAAAATGAAAAATACTTAAAGGGAACCTGTCACCATTTTATCTCATTTAACCTGTAGTCCCCTCAGGTGGGGTATAAAATATCCTTTCTTATAATTGCTTTTATGCTAAATATCACCTGTTTACCTATAAAAAAAAAAATAACTTCAAGTGATTTAAAATTGAACAAAAACAGTCATATTTTGCATGAGGTGGGTTAATTTAGAAGTTGTCGGGGAGTGTCACTTCAGATGCGCTTATTTTTGGTTCTCTAGTACCATGCTTTTAGTATCATATTAAAGGGAACCTTTAACCCCTGAGGAAGTCGGAGACACTGGTGATATGTGTGGGGTAGGGTGTTGTTTGTGGATTCTCCCCTTATATCTTGGACCTTGTAAATTGGTATATTTGTGAGAATATCTAGTCACTTTGTTCCTTTACAATTTTTCTATAATACTTAGGGACTGGTAGTCCTTGTTTTGTGATATACAATTACATCTTGTTGTCTATGCAATGTACTGATATATCTGATGTACTTATCTTGTATGTATTGGATCCTTGAGATACTACTATGTAAAGGGGAACCCTTGTATGGCAGATGAGTCTTATTATCGACCATGGTCAGAACCGTTTTAATTACATATATGTATTTTAATGTGTTTGTTGTGTGGCTATGAACTAATAAAAGTGAACGGAAATGGACCTTATATGATTTTCATCCTGATCAAATGACATTAATTGAAGGATTCAGTCAGAGGAGGGCACCCCCTCTCGACTTATATATAGATTTGGCTTCATGCAAGGCAAGATTACAAAGTTGATTTTATGGGGATGTGAGGAAAACCATTTTTATCTAAAAGAAGGGTGACTGTGTTATATGTGTGCGCTATATAAATAAAGGAATTATTAATTATTATAAAGGGTGCCAGTAAGTTAATAGAGAACCTGCTACTAGCTGCAAGCATGATAAAACAGGGACACTTATTCATAGATCTAGCCACCGCGACTGTAGTAATCTTCTTATATTTGTTATCCATGGCCTCCTTTCTTTTATAATCAACTGTTAAAATTATGCTAATGAAGTGTTACCAAAGCCCTTCATAGGATAGGGGGTAACATGCAAACTAGGTACAATCCTTTTAATGATCACTTTACATTCTGTCAGTATTTTTATAAGGATCTGTTTTATCATGAGATGTGAAAACTAATGTTAATGTATGTTATGTGTTAAGGATTTTGTTCCAAAAGCTAATTATAATTTATAAATGTAATGACCATCAATGACCACCATGACTACTTTGTTTTGTGTCACCTGTGTCCATCTGATTTATGATAAATAGTTTTTTTGTGTAAATATTTATTTTAAATAGGAAATGTCCTGGACACTCGTATACAATGACTTCCTCCCACAGGACTGGAGTGTTAGCAATCTGCTAAATAAGCAGCCCTTATAAACAGGATGTTATGAAGCTTGCAGGTGGTGGATGAGCTGGACGTTTCCTCTGTTACCATAGATGTTTAATTCATACACACACTTGTGATAACACTGCTATTTATATTGGAAGTAATGGTACTATTTCTTGGCATCAGTGAGTATACATTTGCTGTATTTGTCATTGTGTGTTCTTTTAATTGTCCAGTAAAACATTTTTTGGTACAGATCCATTGTCATCATTTCTTAGAATTACATTGTTTATTAGTATATGGTAAAATACTTAAAGCTTGAAGTACAGTTGAAAAATAATGAGTAAACCCCTCGGAATTACCTGGATTTCTGTATTACTAATACAATGTGGTCCAGATGTCATGTAAGTCATGATTTTAGGCAGCCAACATGAAACTAAACTAATAATATCACAAAACAAAAAGTAAACTAATAATATGCAAAAGTTTTTCTATTTATTACTCTTATTGAGCATCATCTCTGGCACTGGGAGGCAAAGCTAAACCTTCTGGAATGGAATAACCTGTAGATTTCTAATTAGCAGCACCTCCAAATGGTTTCTAAAATTCTGAGGAGATATTCCTTGTGTGCACATCATCTTCAGATCATCTCAATAGGGTTTAGATCTGGACTCGGACATTCCAAAACAAAATTCTTTCTTAATTATTGCAAAATAAAAAAAGGGGAGTTGCATTTAAACAAATAATTATTCTTGTTTGTATTATGAAAACTTCTACAATTTTGCAGTACACAATTCTTCATGGTTTTCTAGATCTCTGCTAGCTGACATTCAATAAGAAGCTTTGCCTTATATGGACTTGTGCACCTGTGTGACATCACATGACCAGGGACTGATTTCCATTCACTGGAAGTAAATCATGAAGCTTCCCATTGAATGACAGCAAGCAGAGATCTAGTAAACCATGAGGAATTGATACAGAATGTACATTGGAGAACTGTAGAACTTTTCATCATACAAACAATGACATTTATCTGCTGAAATATGACAAGCCATTTAACTTGTGGGCTTTTTGTTATTGTCTTTTTACAACACCTTACATATTATTCCTGCAAAATATTTTGATATAACTACAAATCTTTGGTTTCCTCAGTAATGACTCAATGGCTTAGTAGAGAGCTCTACATAGAATCTGTATTACTGTTACTGGATAGAATTTGTCTGTGGCTGCTTATTCTCTGCATTATCTAGTCAAGTCTTTTATAAATTGAACAGTGCATCGTTTGCCCTTTACATAACCTAGAAAAACTGTACAAACAACTATATTATATTATTTAGAGGGTACTGGTACCAGAATATGCTTGTATCGACTAAGTGTCATGAACCCGCTGCAGTAGAGCTTCGGCTACAGATATGCCCTTTGAGCCTGGCATTATACAGAAGTGCAGGGACCAGTGGTAGGAATTTCTGCCATGTGCGTCTGAATTCCTCTACTTTATCCTGACACACTTGCCTAATTGTACAGCTTGCATCTGACAATGAAATGAGTGTCATGGTGGAGAAAAACAGCGGCTTAGCTTTGCACTGCACCTGTTTCGAGCAACTAGGCATAACTCAGAGCGGGCATGAAGTGTCTGACTATCACTGCAGCTGTCCAGTTTCCATAGGAACAACTGTATATTTATGAAGTATATAAAGGAGTGGGTTGTAATGCCATGTCTGGTCAGCCATAATTATTGCACAGGACCACAAACAGAAGTGGTCTGACAGATATACTGTCTCTGCTTAGAAGGATAATCATTTACAAAGGTTAGTGTCTCTTATTTGGAGGAACTATGTAAATCTGTGGGCAGGAAACGTAAGCTATGAATAATTGTCAGGGTGAACTGTGTTTGACTAATAAGCAGCTTTGAGATCATCTGTGACTTGCTAGATGCAGGAAATATGCCACACGGATCATTATTTTTAACCTTTACAGATGCTGAAAATATGCTTCGAAAATATGATTTACAAAAGTCTCGGCACTAAACCACAGTGTGCAGGGTTGTAAACGGGAAGAGCAGCAGAATACTGTGTAGACCTTATGCAGATGTGCCATTAGCAGTAACAAGGCGGATTAATATATCACATATGTAGCCATTTCTAGCAGCGCAAAGATTTAGTTTACTGTCCTATTCCTCTATCAATGGATAGAGATTCTTAGCTATTATGGTGCTGTCATCCCTCTTAGGAAACTTTTATCCTTTGTTTCATTTTCAGGCCAATGCTAATAACACTTGTTTCATCTAGAAACTCTTAGATGTTGTTGCACATCAAGTTTTGTTCCAATACTGCTTTATGTGCTTTATGTGCTTTTGACTAGATTGTTGCAGGTCCAAAAACCCATAAAGTACAGTTCCCTTGGTAGGAAGGATTGACGTTCTAAAAGACACTTAGACATGTTGGGTGTATTGTCAATAAGCTGCCTCTGTGTTTGCGTGGGTTTCCTCCGGGTCCTGCAGTTTCCTCCCACTCCCCAAAACATACTGGTAGGTTGATTAGATTGTGAGCTCCATTGGGGTCAGGGAACAATTTGGCAAGCTCTGTGCAGCACTGCGTAATCTGTGTGCACTATATGAATAAATAAATTAATAAATTAAGGACATGTGCTGCTGGGTGAGTTTGCAGGGAAGCAGTGCAGACAAACGGTAATGTAGTCTCTGCCTTCAATTTCTGTTCCCACCTACAAGATCCAGCCTGATACAGAGATAGACCTCAGAGACTTTAGAGAAGGCCTGAGAGTAAGCCGGACAAGCATATGCACGCAGAAAGAAGATGATAGGAAAAAAGGCAGCATATGTAAAAACAGAAAGATGAGATTCTCCTCGGTACTAAAAAGGTGTGGAAAATAAATAAACAGGAAATGCTATTAGGTAACACTGAGTGGGTAGGTAACACTGAGTGGGTCACCAATGCTTCACGTGATGACACGATATAGAGAAGCTTCCATGGGCGGACTTTTGGTGGGAAGTACAGCAACTAATAAGTAGGTCTGCAGGTCATGAGAGTGGAAAGGGAGAGTGAGCCCTAATGCAAAGTCTCCTCCCCACTCTCCCTTCCTACTTGTCCCCCTAGTGGAATACATTCCCTTCTTAGGAAAATATCAGAGATGTGTAGAAGGGAAAACCAAGAGAGTAAGTCAAAGATAAAACCATAATCTAAACATTAGCGGGAGGTTCCAACCAAAGTCACAGATGGTGGCAAAGCAATACAAAATCAGGAGGCAAGGAAAAGCGAGGTAAGTAGAATAACACAGGTAAATAAAGTAGTTTTATAGCTGGCTATTGAGCTAGACTGAAAGCCAAATAAAAAACAACACTCAAGATTTCACCCCTGTCTTATTTTCAGATTAGTATTGCAAAATGTGAGCAAAACAGTACCCTTACCATGCGACCTCAGTTTGGATAGGTTCTCCCAGTGGAACCTCTTCACCATTCTGTCTGCATGGACAGTATTAGCAGACACCTAACATAGTTCCTCACTTGCCTATATGCCATTTTAGGACATTTGGACATCATGGAGTTGGGTCCTCCACTCAGGACACCCCTCCATAACTTGGAATGATAAAATCTGATGTGTGCTTACTGGTGTGGTTGACACACAGTAACGGAAACTGTTACATAAACATGCACTGATGGCCCTGGGATCCGCTGGCAACAGAAACTCTTTGTTGAGTGTGCTGAGAGACAATACCTCTACAATACCATTCCAAGCAATAAAGGTATAGTATAGGGGCAGATTAAAACTTATTTGGCTTAAAAGCAATTGACCAATTAAAAAAGACAGATAATTATTTTCTTATGACTCAACTCACAAGTACACCTGAAGTGCCCAGTTTTCTAGATTTACCTTCAGTCAGCCATAATGCAGACAGAGCCTAAAAATAACATTCACGAGAAAAGAGGAAAAATTAGGCAGTCATTTGAAAAGAGAGTTTAAACGCTTGCAACTTTCAACTATTTTTCTAGAAATATGGTTCTCCACATACAGAAGTTTTTCAGTTTCTTTATTATTCATCAGTTTTAGGTCATGAAAGGTTGTTTTTGCTTCTGTTCTGTATACACTAAGGTACCATTCATTTAACTCTCCGGTTCCCTTTGTGCATATTCAGAATCTATATATTTCTCCCCAGCTTATGGCCTTATTATCTCTCTGGTCACTGCTGTCAACACATATTATAAATATTTCAGCATAAATACAAGTATGTAGATGGCAGAGTAGAAGCATACTAGAAAAAACTACATACTTTAATTTAACAATGTAAATTTGTTCTGGTTTAGACTTAGATTTATTTTTTACAGTTTTAGGGTTGGTGTGCTGCAGATTATTTATTTTCTAGCTTGATAGCGGGTTTTATCTAGCACCCACCCTTTTTCCATATCTGTCATTGGTTAAACCCTTCCTATTCCTTTTTTTAATTATTTCCTCATAAAGGATGTTACTTATTGCAGTTTGGTCTGGGAAGAAATCAAGGTGGCCAGGACTTCACAAATCTACTATACCTTACCAAAAATGGGTTTAGATTTTCGGTGAAACCTAAGCTCACCCCGGACTGGAATAGTAATCCTTTCCAATGTATCAGCTAAGGTAATAATTTGCAAACATTTGTTTAATGACTTTTATGGTCTCAATGACATCTACCATTTCAATGAGACCATAAAAGTCATAAAAAATGCAAATTAATATCTCTGTGTTGTTTTCTGGAGCGAGTAAATTGAGTGTAGCAGTAATTATTTGGAAATTCCGTACTTTCCTCCTATTTTGTTACAGCTCAGCGGTGAGTCTACATGGTGAAGCTATAAAGCAGTCTGTAGTTTAGCCAGTATAGCCATCTTTAGCTCAACAAGCTGAATGCAAATTTGAAAAGCACAAAACTTTCCATTTGGTATAAATATAACAAGAGCCCTTCTCCTTTCCCTATTCACAAAGGCTTTTCCAGGAAGTAGAACACAAAACAGATAATATAAGGGGGAAGTGAAACTACAAGCATTGATAAGCACTGACTGATACTTGCTCTTGTATTAAGTCATGGTAATATTTTGAGCCTCAACATGTAAATGCTATGTTTGGCCTTCTGTATTTGGGGATTATAAATGGAAATGAATTGCAGAATAACAATGGGGAACTTTATAATTTTGCATGTATGTGACTAATGGTATTATTTGCATGCAGAAGCAATAAATTAATTACAGTTGTGACTGCATGTAAATAACATGCCTGGGGTTGTGAGATCCTTATTTGAATGTGCGAGACTACATAATAAGAAGAAAAATTTAATATTAAGTTACTTTAAAGGACCTAAATACTGATGGCCCATAGCCCGGACGACCATGCGTTGGTGCACTGCAGAAGAGGAGGGATGCTCACTCCTCCCCTCTGCATAGGAGATCTCACCACGCAGCCGTTCTTACAGGTAAAGATAGCGCTTAGGCTACATTCACACGATGTATGCCCGCAGTACCAGAGTATACGGCGGGCATACATCGGCGCTGCAGAGAGGAGCAGGGGATGAGCGCCCCTCTCCATAGGGAGATACAGCGCACGACGCCGTATCACGGGAAAAGATAGGACATGTCCTATCTTTTCCCGTGCTACGGAGCGGTACGGTGCCGTACGTGTGCTGCATCGTACCGCTCCCGTACAGGGCCTTGAGCCCATAGGAGTGTATGGGGGACGTATATCGGCCATATATACGTCGGCCATCTATACGTCCCCCATACATGTGTGTGAATGTAGCCTAACTCTATCTTTTGTGTGGGCGCAGAAAGGTGAGCACACGTTGTGCTCACCCTACCGAGCCCAGGCACCATAACCATCTATGGCGGTTGCTCGCCCCCGCCCCTCTCCATAGGGATATACAGCGCATGGCTCCATATCACGGGAAAAGATAGGGCATGTCCTATCTTTTCTGTGCTATGGAGCGGTACGGTGCCGCACGTGTGCTGCACCGTACCGCTCCCGTACAGGGCCTTGAGTGTATGGGGGATGTATATCGCCCGTATATACGTCCCCCATACATGTGTGTGAATGTAGCCTAACTCTATCTTTTGTGCGGGCGCGGAAAGGTGAGCACACGTTGTGCTCACCCTACCGAGCCCAGGCACCATAACCGTCTATGGCGGATGATATAAGGCAGCTGGATATTTGTGTCCCCAGTGTTCGTGTGCATGGGGCCTTAGAAGAGGTCATCTATATCAGATGATTGGGTTTCCAATTCCTGGTTAATTAAAGTTAATTAAAGAGGCCATGGCACCACTCAGTGGTGTATTCTAGCCTTTTCTGATGTTCAGCAGTCAAAGGCTTTTCTGAAGTCCGTAGCTTTCAATGAGATGAAGCTACAATGCTAGGTACAGCTTCTACACAACTTGTATGCTTATCCCGTCACTGGAGTTCACTGGAGTGCATTGTCCGTCTATAATGCAGCATGCGGCGATTCCCTAAGTTTGTGCGCCTAAAATATGAATGTGTTGCTTCCCCACTCAGGCCCGGCAGAGTTCACCTTCTTTTTTGTGGTGCATCTTTAACATTCGGCGTGCAACACAATTTGAATGTTAAATATCGCACTCAGTCAGAATCAGTCGGACCATCCGCTTGCTAATTTGCGTCGCATGGAAGCCAGTGCAGCTGCACCAAAAAAGGATCACTTGCACCACAATCGCATGGTTTTGGCAATGCTCACCCAGCGATTACAGACAGGGCACAAAAAAGTGACCACGTACCTGTGTCTGGGCCCGCAACCTGCACATGTGTATGTGGCCCTACTTCCATCAGCTGATACGTGGGGTGTGCCAAGAGCAATATGATTTCAATGATCCATCCAAAGAATAGGTCATCAATATTCTTGATAGCATATCTCAAAAGAATAATATATATCCTGTATATATTATATTATTAAAATAGTTAATACCTGAAATATGATGTGGCTGAGATATAGTATTAATAAATAGTAAAGTATAATAAATAAAGAGAATGTTGGATAAATATGATATAATAAACAACTCATTTATAGTAAATGGTTACAGCTGATATAATATGGCTGAATAAGTAAGTAGCTTATATAATTAATGCAGTTTTTGGTAAACAAGTAATGATGAGTTTCATTTATGAAGTGAATATAAAAAAATTGGCTTCTGTAATAATTCACTAATATGTGATACATATCTGAAATATAATAAATATGGCTCTTTTACTACTGTGTTTAGTGTCACTGGGTCCCTTTATTGCTATATACCTTATATATCCAATGACTCTTTCAACAGTTGCTCTATTATAAGCTTCATAGAGCTGCCTCTTGACCTTGGAGTAACACCTAATAGATTATACCTCTACCATCATCTTTTCATCTTGATTTCTTTCCCCGATGATGCTATAAATTTAGCAGCCTCCTATTTATGAATTTGAGACACTTCATTTATTGGAACTGAACACATCATATTCAAGAGTCATCTTCGGATGTATTACTCATTTTCTTTCCAATTCTGTTAATATCAGCCTCTTAGATATATTTGTATGGATCTTGCGCTGAACCAGAATACTGGATAAGCTTCAGTGATTTGCTGGTTATTGACATTGAATTGCCTATAATTCTTAAACTTTGAATCATAAAATATGAATGGAAGCAAGAAAAAATTCTGAGACAATGTAGGCATATTACACATCAAAAACTTTTAAAACATATTTTTATAATGTATTTATATATTGAAAAAAACCCTTTAAATAAAAGTTCTAAATTATACCTATGGCTCTGACACTGAGCCGTCATGATTGGCTGGTTTGTAAAGATAACTTTTCAGCCGTCAACTCTTTGTCATGATAGATTAGGATTACACTAGGAATTTACACCCCTGAGAATACACCCCCAGGATGAAATGACACCATTGACTATACAGTTGGTAAAGAGAAAGGATGGGGATTCTCCTTTGCTAAAGATATATATTTATACAACATATATTTATACAACATACAAAAACTGATTAGAAAGAGGGTAGAAAACAAAGTATGTTTCATAAATTCTGCCAGTTTTTTTACAATTTATATCTCTAAAATTTTAGACTACTGGCTATATTCTGTGGGAGTGACTGCACTGGTTGCCCATCTCTGTCTGAATTCAGTGTAAACTAATTACCCTCATCCACTAAGCTCTGCACAATACTACATCGCTCTACCTCTCCTCTCTCATAGCAGTCTAACGCCAAACACGTGCACTTTGTTCTGCCAGTGATCTTAGATTATTCTTTCCTCTAATTTGAACCCCCCACTCACATCTCCAGTACTTTTCCCAAGCTGCACCAGTTCTCTGGAATGCCCGGCCCTGGACTATCAGACTAATACTCGCCCCCCAAATCTTCAAACATGCTCTTAAAGCCTATCACATTCAGTAAATGCATGAAAGTTCAACTCTCTCTTCACTAATCCATTCTGTGTCCTCCATTCTGGCGGTTGATGACTGGTTAAAGCAGCATTTTTACTTGGTAAATTATTTTATTCGGTTCCCTTATAAAGAATGGCTGGACAATAATAGAAACTCTTACACCTCTTGTGTCTCCCTCACCTCCATAGACTATATTCTCTTGGAAGCAGGGCCCTTATTCCTATTGTTTCATGTGACTATGTTTTCACTCTTATAATATCTTATTTTTAATGTATTTAGAAAATGATAAAAAGACTATAAAAAGCACATGGTGCCCCATAGTACAGTAATGTGTGAAAATGTCTAAAGGATCATTATGTGCCGTTCACCTATTTTGGGTGGCCATTTCTTTTGCAAGGGATTGTGGAACTAGTTGCTGCACCTCATGGAAACTGTAAGTGGATCTAAGGATATAGGTAATGAACATATTTTGCTGAAAAAACAGGTTGAGTTTGTGCGCTACCACAGTTTATTGATAAAAGAAGGACAATGCATTTCGGAGGCCGCACTATTCCCTTTCACAGGTCCATTTATATACACACACACTATGACAAAATAGAATCGAGTGATACCTGATGGTAGGGAAGATGCTCTTTGGTAAATGAAGCAAGGCTGTTCTAGAGTCTGGTGCACACAGTAGTTTAAGTTGAGTTATTCTTATTTTAACCCAGGCGATGGCAGGCTTTTAGAGATCAGCAGTAAAATTACAAAGTACCCTAGAAGGCCTGAAATAATATAAAAAAATAAAAAAGTTTAAATCACCCATAATAATAATAATTTTATTTATACAGCACACACAGATTACACAAAGCATGTCAAATTGGTCCCTATCCCCATGGGGCTCACAAACTAAACAGCCTGACAGTATGTTTTGGAGTGTGGGAGGAAACCGGAGGACCCCCACACAAACCCGGAGAGAACATACAAACTCTTTGCAGATGTTGACCTGGGTGGGATTCGAACCCAGGACCCCATTGCTGCAAGACAGAAGTGCTACCCACTCAGCCACCATGCCTCCCTACTTTCCCTGAGACAAAAATAAAAATAAATAAAAAACATAAACACTTTAGGTATCCGGACATCCCAAAATGCCCGTTCTATCAAAATATAAAAAGAGATTATTTCTGACCATGAACACCATAATGGAAAATAGCGGCCAAATATCGGAATCGCCACGTTTTGGACATTTTTCCATCCATAAATATTTGAATAAAAAGTGTTTAAATGGTCATATTGGTCCCAAATTTGTATAAAGTAGAGCATCAGCAATTACTACAAAAAATTACACCTTACACAGGCTCTTACACCAAAATATGAAAAAGTTATTGGCCTCAGAATTTGGCAAAATGGCATTTTTTGTACCAAAGATTTTCATTTTTCAAAATCTACTAAGACATAACAAAACCTATATAAATTTGGTAGACTGATCTGGCAAGCTCTCTGTGTGCGCCATATAAATAAAGGAATTATTGTTATTATTATCCCTGTGAAAATGCCAGCCCCAAAGAATAAAAGGGAGATGTCATTTGGTGCGTACAATGAAAGCTGTAAAAACACAGCCCACAAGAACATGGCTCAAATGCGTTATTTTTGTCAATTTCACCACACTTGGATTTTTTTTAAAGCTTTCCAGTACATTGCATACCAAATTAAATGGCGCCACAAAATAGTACAATTTGTCCTGCAGATAACAAACCCTCACACATCTATGTAATCAGAAAAATAAAAAAAGCTATGGCTTTTGGAATGAGGAGAATAAAAAAACAGAAATACAAAAATGAAAAAGTCCTGTAAGGGTTAAAGTATGGATTTTTTTGTATATTTTATAAGTTGTACTTGTCACTGTATATGTTGGTGGAACCAGAGCAATCCAGCACCTGCTTTGTTAATTGGTTTATCTCATATCCTCATCAGCCCTTTATTTATTGCTCACAGCTATTTTAGTTTATTTTTTGATCTGATATTATGGGATTGAATCTTGTTTTTGGCAGCATTATGCGTGGAAATGTAATCCAGCCATGTGCACAAACTGTAAACCTCTGAACTGGTGGCACTGGAGTTTTGTTTACTGCTGAAAGGGCTCAGGTGGAAACTTCCAGAACAAGCAGACCAAAACCTTATCTATTGTTTCTTTATATATTTTGTGCCTTCGTAAGATTCATTATGACATGTTTGATATAAACAAAGACATCTCCTCCATTTCATACAATTTGTTTTTTATTAAAACCATGTGAAAATATATAAAATATTTTCTCCAAAAAACTGTGCTTGAGCGAATCCTTGAAATAACCTTCGTCTTAAAACTCATCTTCTTCTCCTGACCCAATTCCATGATGTACGGCAGAATAACAACAGTGATGTCTTTATGTTTTATGTCTGTGGCCAGCATTGAATAACTTGGTAAATTGTTTTACCTGTTCCTGACATAATTAGATTTCAGTGGATGCCGAGCTCTATTTCCACCCCTGATAGCAGCATGTGTTTTATGGAATAGCTGGGCTGGGGCCGGAAACTGCAAATTGTAACAGACTAAAGGGTCTGCATTTGTGAATAATGAATGGTAATCCAATAATTCCCTCATGTAATGTCAATGTCGTTTGTGTAATTCCTGATTGTTACAATGTACATAAACATACAATGCACCAAGCAGCCAATGAGCAGGAGAAATAGTTTTGTTGTAAAAATTTAAGAGGTGAGATGCAATTACAAACAGTGAGAAAGTATTAGAAAACGGAGCCTCGCAAGAAACACTCACTTCTACTTAAAGTTTACTGATTGTTTAAGACTTGCTTAAACACAGAGCTTTATTTATTTTCCTGGAAAGCCACCTGTATTTTTCTCCCGTAAAATCTTATACGCGTCTAATTATGTGCCAGTGCAAAAAAGGGGCAAAAATTGCTTGTTAACTAATAAAGTCCTTTTTTCAAATTTTCACTTTCTTTCTCCACCTTTGGTGGGCCATATTAAAAACAATAAGGTCTACACCTTGGGTAGAGTGTCTTAAGTTTCATAAGTCAGTATACTAATAGATTGGGAGCTACTTAGGCATATTTCCAGCCTCACGGTAGTTTTCTCAATGAAAGAAGCTTTGAAAACTTCGTGAAATGTGAACATAAAAAGGAAAGTGAAATTTTCCAACGGCGGTGAAATGTCCGCACACAGAGCTCTTATTGATTGGTTCAGGAAGAAAGTACTTATACACTAGACTTAGGCAAGCTTGTTTACAAAACACAGGGCTGTCCTATTAATGCGCCTGTGAGGCAATCATTTCGAAGAGGTTTCCTGTCATGTGAGGAAGCATATGTAAATGCTCATTTTGCTCAATATACATACTGTACAGATTTATAAATACTTCCAAGCAACCCTACTGGAGCTTTAAAGGTTGCCATGTATGACTAACCTTCAAAATAAAGAACCAAAGAAACTTAAGATGAAATTTAAAGGGGAGCTACCGAACAACTGTGCTCTCAGAGATATAAGCAATGGATATATTTTGGCACATATTCTGATGCATACCTATGCTGTCCTGCATCACCGTGTTTACACCTGGCATAATAGTACTACAGAACTAAGGCAGTTCTGGTTCACACAATGTTCTGTTGATAAAATTGTACAGAAAGTTGTGTAGCATCTGGATAAAGGTACATTAAGCTAGTAAAAAGGGTCTTAACAGGAGCTGTTGGTTTTCTAAATACACCATGTATATAAATACTAGATGTTAAAAATAGGTATGAGTTAAGAGTTTGATTCCAAAACAGATAAAAGTGAAACATTGGCAAATATTTCTTTTCTTACTGTTTTCAGTGAAAAAGTAAAACAAATCAAACAAATGGGCTAAGATCAATAGGGGCATGTGGGAAGCTAGCAGTTTGTCATAGTACCGGGCAGAGGTCATAGTGCTTGGACTCACTCCCATTTGTTTTGCACTTTTTATTCTATTACAAAACATAACTATTCTACTTGTCGGTGCAGGGTATGGTAAATGTAGTGACCCAGGGCTCACCATGTTTCCAGCTCACTTTTTACTAAAGTGTTGAGGTTGGTGCAAAAGTCTAAATAATTGTAACTTAGAGTGTGCCAGCGAATGTAACTGTTTTCATGCCTTGAATGACAGAACACTGACATACAATGATGTGTTGACATGTGTTTACTTGGGATCTTTGATAAAGTTGCTGTTAGTTCTATTTTATTACTGGACTACATTGAATTATAATGGTTCACTTTAGTAAATGCTTAATAAACATGATTTGTATGTGCTACTTTGCATGTTTTCTTATCTGTTAAATAATTGGTAAATTTTAGAGATATTCACAGGTACAAAAAAATACAACCACTATGAGGTCTGAAAGCAGCATTTGGTGAAAGTTTCTATATTAGGCTGGACATTCAGGACACACAGGGAGGGATTGCAGGACTTAGCTTTTGCCAACTGGTCCCTGCATCTGCTGCTACAGAAGCAGTTATATAAATCTAAAGTGCAAAGTGAGCTGTACTGCTGTCTGTTATTGCTGCATCCCATTTCATCCTTTGCAATACAAAATCTACACAAATAGAAGAAAAGTGGTGTTTTTTGTTGCAGTGTCATGCAGTGAAACATGCCATTATGTCCAATCATATTAATTGAGTCTTGCATATTCACCGTTCACTGTACTACCCTGCCTCCATGTTCCTGATTGACCAGGTTCCCTAGAACACCATACTGCTTGTATGGAACTAGTATTTAGGGATTGTCTACCAATATTCAGACAAGTACAGTTCCCTTTACTTTTCCCACCAGGGGCTGTATGAAATGTACACAATCCCTTTCTAGAACCCTAAGAGAGACAGACAGACAGACAGGGGTTGTGTGTGACACAGTACTGCTACATCATTAACTATCCCTCAGAAACGTGTGGGCTAAGAGAGACCTGTCCATATGAAAATAAATCAACCTCATTGTCTCTCTCATTCATGGGTGGGGCTGGATAAGCAGTGTCAGTGAGGAGAGGGGTTTACAGACTGCATTGTACAGCTCCCTGCCTCCATAACTGGAACAGAGGATAATCAATAAAAGTCTTTTTTTAGGAGAATGGTAGATCTATTCCAATGGATAGATGCATCAGTGGAACATGTATAAGGACAACTTTAAAAATTTACCCAAAACTGGTTTTGATTTGGACTGAGTTTAGCCCACCATAGAAACAAACTCTATACCCTTCTAAACTCTAGTCTCTATCTAATGTACAATATATTGGGATTAACTCTTTATGGATCTATACCCTTTAAAACTTAAGAATAGTCTTATTTTACTAATCTATGGGGTTATCCAATATTTACTGTACTTTCTTGGCTTTTTGAGCACATTTTCCTGGAATAATTATAGTATTTCCCGTAACAGGCTGGCTGAGTGATGGCTACAGAGGTCACCTCCACAATGTTTCTAGCACGAGTCTTCACTTAGCAGGACACAACAATAGATTATCTTTCAATATGTTGAGTGCAGAAGTTAATGAGTCAGGGTGAAAGTGTGCTATTAATAATTTCTATAAAGTTCTTGTCACAAAGACTCTGAAGTACATGTTGTGTAATAATTAATGTTGCATTATGTCGTGGATCATTCTGTACCTTGTATCTTGCAGAAAATGTCACATGCAGTTTAGATGTTTGTGCTATTCTTAGCTTGGTACCTTTGCATTATGTATAAGATGAATGGAGGATGAGTTGAGAGGGAGCCCAAGGAGAATGTATTGTCACACACACCTATGAAATCTATGAATATATTATTTGCACATCAGCACCACATGCTGGGCAAAATAAAACATGTCATTTCAGATTCCTGATTTCCTTATTATTTTAGTATGGCTTAGGTATGTTAGGTACGGTTAGGTATGTTACTATAATTATACTGAGTAGTAGGGATGAGTGGACCCAAACCACAATGTATGGGTCCAAGCTGAACATCGCAGGTTCAGGTTCCCGAAGTTGAACCTCAACTTCATCCAGAAGTTCAGGTTTGGCGTTTAGGCTTACCCCTGCTACTAACACCTGTGATCAGTACTGTCACAGATTTCAGGTGTTAATCCGTACAAATGAACAGGACAGAACCAATTTCACTGGATCGGATTCGGGATAAGATAGGGAGGTCCTTCCCGCACCTCCGATACACGTGTAAACAATCAAATATCCACAAACACACTATATGTCAGTGATGGCTAACCTATGGCACTGGTGCCAGAGGTGGCACTCAGAGCCCTTTCTGTGGGCACTCAGGCCATCACCAGAGATTACTCCAGGTATATTCCTGCAGTCCCAGACAGCCCAGGACTTGCTGTGCACAGAGCTATTTTAAAGTGACAGCTCGACCTGGGACTATTTTCTGCTTTATTGGTGCCTCAGGGTGCTGATATCAATGAAAACTGTGACAGAGAAGGGAGTATAATTCACAAATAAAATTTCTGTGTTGGCACTTTGTTGAAGTTTGGGCACTCGGTCTCTAAAAGGTTTGCCATCACTGCTATATGTAATGCTAGATAACCTTCTTAATCAAAACATTCTTGTACATACCAAAATCTGATACTGTGCAGAAGTGAAGAGTCCATTTATAGTCTTTCAAAAGTCCATTAGACTGCACAACAATCCACTTCAAACATTTAGCAGAGACCTAACTGCATGGATGAAATTGGCGTGTGCTCACGCCTGCTACGTTTCAAGGGGTCTTTGCTTGAGAAAAGGGGAGGACCTCCCAATTAAATGCTGGCATGCACAAGCCACCATTTAAAGGTATAATACCCGAGTTAGGTGCCATCAATGGTGTTAGTGCTCTGTTTGAATTCGGTTGTGCTTCGGGTACCTGAAACATACCTTTTATCAAGGTATGGCTAAACCTGCTGAAACCAAACCATATTGGGCTCGCTCATCCCTTCTCATAAACTCCCCCACCAGCTTCACACATTATGAAAAAAAATGGAAACATTATTTTCATACCTATCCTACTCTCCCCTTCTTTTCTTTCTTAAAGTTGTGAAACTACTAAGCATTAAGAGAGAGAAGAAATCTGCTTGTTACCAATAGCACCTACATGCAGAGGGCAGTGTGTAATAAATTACGTATACCACCAGTCCCTTACACGAACGTACATACATGATAGGTTCCGTAGGTTTGTTTTTAAATTGAATTTGAAGTCAGAACTGTATATTTTAGAATTGTAGCCCCAGCCAGAATTTATTTTGGTCTCTGTGACAATTGGATTTTAAAAATGTTCGGTTGTCATAAGAACCAGGATTAGACTATTTGCAGGCACCTTTTATAACTCCTACAGCTGATTATTATAGCCTAGGACTAAAGTACAGTAAATTACCAACATCCAGAGGTCCGTTCGTAACTAGGAGTCGTCTATAAGTAGGATGTTCCTAAGTAGGGGACCGCCTGTATTTAATGAGAGATAAGAAATGGCCAAGGGATTCAGTGGAACAGGAACATTGTATAAGTAAATGTTTGCTTCAAATTATCTCTACTAGCTTATTTGCGCTGTTATCTTTGATGTCAGCCATAAACTACCTTTTTAATTTTTGTATGTCAACCTTCCTTGTTTCTGTTTTCTGTATCCTGTAACAATAAGACATTAAAGATTATAATTTTTGTCTAAATTGGTTCTGTCCTAGGATGTTTTTTGAAAAAATTCTTTTGGATTTACAAACCTGTCATAAATGGCTGAGGTGGCCGATACACATCTGATATGTATGCCAAATTTTAAAATAAAAATATTGCAGCAAGCATGATAACTGTGGAGAAGATTTTTCAGAAGTTTCTGAGGTAACTGTCACCTGTGCTCCTGTGACCCCTCTCCCAGGTTGCGGATGCACCCGTATGCCTCCCTGTGCCCCCGCTTCCCTGCAGTAGCCTCACTCACCTGTCCATGTTCCACTATTGTTCTCCTCGCTCTGACATGCGTGTCCCCGCCTTCTATGGTGTGCAAGCCAGCATTCTGATATTTAAAGGGCCCAAAAGTCTCAAAAAGAAAGCAAAATTTTGCGCCTGCCAGGATAGGCAAAACTGAACATGTAACACAAGTAAAAAGACATGATCATACAAAAGTTGCAAAAAAGAGCCACCAAATGTCTCAAAAATTCACCAAAGAAAAAATAAAACTATGATCTTGTGCTTTACAATGCATTTTCCCCTTAAATACCATGTTCTATATTGTATTCTGTGTTTATCTTTGACAGCCTTTTATGTTTCTGCAATTTCAAGTGATTCACATTGCTGCTTACCTGTTAATCTTTTGTTGTTCTTTTTTTACATGTAAAGCGTATTCATCCTGTACTGCATTGTGCACGTGAAATAAAACATTAAGGAGCCTAGGTGCAATTCCTATGTCACTGCTTACAATTTCAGGATCAAGCCTCTGCATTGAATTTTTTCCGTTGTGTAAAAAGCACAATGCATCAACAATGCCTCAGCTCCAGAGGTGCAATGTCAATCTTCAAAGAGCACTGTTAACAAATAGATTGATGCTAGTCAGTAGCCCTAAAGAGACCCACTGTAAATTTTCTACAAGTGCTATCTAAATGTGTTGCCTTTGCCCTCGCACTATTTGTGCTTCTTCTAGATGTTTATAGGAATACAGTGCCTGCAGTCATCTAGGTATGGATTTATTTTAGGGTTTGTGGCAGGTAGTTTATCTACGTAAAGGAAAGGTACATTATCACATTATCTAGTGCTCTTAATATACTGCCAGTCAATCTTCCATTAAAAATAATATCAAACTCAATTTGAATCTGGAATCTAGTTCTCACAGAATTGAGTCTCCAAATGAAAAAGAAAAGAACTTAAAGAAAGCTGTCACAAAGAGATGTTACTAACTCTAGGACCCATTACAGGGGTTCTTTGAAATAAGCATCCTGCAACCACCCATCCTTTGGCTCCAGTACCTATGGTCCTATTGTCCTGGTTTATTCTGCAGCAATGGTATCACGTGTGACTACTTCAGTTAATTCCAGCCCTTGGTGGTAACACTTGTTGTCACCAAATAATAATAATAATTCCTTTATTTATATAGCACTATATACAGATTATTATTACACATTCACCAGCGCTGCAGAGAGCAAATCAGTCCCTGAGGGGGCTCACAATCTAATCAACCTACCAGTATGTTTTGGAGTGTACGAGGAAACCGGAGGACCAGGAGGAAACCCGCGCAAACATGGAGAGAACATACAAACTCTTCGCAGATGTTGACCTGGATGGGACTTGAACCCAGGACCACAGCGCTGCAAAGCAAATTGAATGATGAACATGACGCTCAGTAGGCCACGGGTGCTATAGCTAGTAAAATCTAATAAAGGTTGGCGTTCACATCCAGTGAAGTGAATAGGGCTAAGCCAGGACACCATAACAAAACCCCAGAGCAGGTGTGTCAGTTTTTCAAAGAAAGCAGCCAGTTTCTTCTTAATTCTGTACAATCATTTACGTATATAAAAAAAAATCACTATGGTAGAAAACATTGAAAGCATTTGTAGGATGACCATGCCTGTGAGGGCTCTTAATCTATATAGGAGGGTAGATGGATACAATAGGATTCCATCTGTGCACTCATCTCTTATCCATCATCATTTATGATTTCATCAGTACTGTACAATTATAAGGATCAAGGTGTAAACCATTGCACTATACAGTAGATATTAGCTACCTTAGCCTGTAGGCATGTTTATTAATGATATGTTGGTATTGGATTTTTTTCTATCGTATGTAATTTGTATTTTTTCTACAATCAACAATCAAGAAAGCAACAGGGGGGCTTACTGGAATGGTGAGTTTTGACTTTCTTTGTTTAACCCCTTAACGCCAAAGCCACTTTTCACCTTCCTGACACGGCCCATTTTTTGCAAATCTGACATGTGTCACTATAAGTGGTTATAACTTTGGAACGCTTTAACATATCCAAGTGATTTTGAATTTTTTTTCTCTTGACACTTTGTACTTCATGTTAGTTAAAAAATTTTGGTGGTATGTTTTGCATTTATTTATGAGAAAATCAGATATTTGGTGAAAATTTGGAAAAATTCTCAATTTTTGAAATTCAAAATGTTCTACCACATAGTCATAACAGCAAAAAAATTTAATAACTTACATTCACCGAAGGTCTACTTTATGCCTCCATGGTTTTTATACATACTCTTGTTTTTGTAGGATATTATGGGGCTTTGAATGTCAGGTGCAATTTTTCACATTTTCATAAAAAACGTAAAATCCTGCTATTGAGGGACCTGCTCAGGTTTCAAGTCACTTTGAGATGCCCCATAAATTATCCCATTATAGAACTACACCCTTCAACGTACGTAAAACAACTTTTATGAAGTTTGTTAACCCTTGAATTGTCTTACAGGGGTTAAAACAAAATCGGATGCAATTTCAAAATTAAACTTTTTTTGGCTAAATGAATGTCTTTTTCATAAAATGTACAAATTCTCAGTAGATAAAATACCAAAACGCTCCACAAAGTTTGATACCCAATCTCTCCCGAGTATAACAATAGCCCATATGTGGTGGTAACCTGCTGTATGGGCACACGCCAGGGCATCAAAGGGAAGCTGCGCCATTCAGAGCAGATTATTCATTGTCACTTTATAATGGCTATACAATCTTTATTCTTTTGTCAATTTGGACATATAAGGGCTTATTTTTTGAGACAAGAGATGCACTTTACAAATACTTCATTTAAGTGGGTCTGTAGCTTTTTGATGAGATTTTATTAACTCTTTAATGTATGGAGGTGTACTGTGTGTTAGGGTTTAACACCCGCGATCGGAGAAATCTCTGATCGCGGGTGTTAGAGGCGGGTGTAGGCTATCATATACTGCCAACACCCGCAGCTTCTGGCACCGGCTCCGTTAAGGGAACGCACCTCCGGCCATGCAGTAATACGACGTCAAATGTAGGGAAGGGGTTAAGTGCTACTGGAGGCAGGTGCAGGCTATATCGAGGGCAGGTACAGGCTATATACTAGGGGCAGTTGCAAGCTATATCAGGGGCAGATGCAGGCTATATACTAGGGGGCAGGTGCAGGCTATATACTAGGGGCAGGGGCTCGCTATATTCTAGGGGGCAGATGCAGGCTATATACTATGGGGAAGGTACAGGCTATATACTAAGGGGTACTGGCTGGCTATATGCTAGGGGGGGTGCAGGCTATATACAAGGGGCAGGTGCAGGGTATATACTAGGGGGCAGGTACAGGCTATATTCTAGGGGGCACTGGCTGGCTATATACTAGGGGGCAGGTGCAGGCTATATACCTGGGGCACCGGCTGGTTATATACTAGGGGGCACTGGCTGGCTATATACTAGGGGGCTGCTGGCTATTTACTGGGGTAATGCGCTGGTTATATACTAGGAGGAGGGTGCAGGCTATATACTTTGGGCATGGGCTAGCCAGCTATATACTGGGGGAGGTTAGCTAGCTGTATACTGGGGGGCATGAGCTGGCACCAATGCATTTCCACCCTAAGCTTATACTCAAGTTAACAGGTTTTTGTGTTAAAATTAGGTACCTCGGCTTACATTTGGATCAGCTTTTACTTGAGTATATGTGGTGTGTGTATATATATATATATATATATATATATATATATATGTATTCTGTGAAGTTAAGGCTTCACATCTGATATCTATGCTGCCAACCCTTCTGCCAACCCCAGCTTTGGCCTTCCCACCTGACTACCTGGAACAACTACAAAGTCCATGAGAGGAAGCACTCAATTTGTATGACATTACCAACATAGAGCAGCAATTATTTTTCATTATTGTTTTTGGTTTGTTCCTTTCCATATACCACTCCAGTAAAAGAAAATCCTTGTAATGTAACATGAACAATTCCCTTTGGAAAGATGGAAAGTCACACGGCATAAACAGCTGCTGAAGCTTGGATCCCAGGCAGTATTTATATTTATGGCATAGAAACGTAATTAAGCATAGCCTGGAAATCTTGGAGCAACATCACCATATAGAAAATTGACCTACAAGTAACACTTTGTTTTCTTTTCTGCCATAATATATGTATTTTCGCATTTCCATTAAGAAATGACTGGTTCAGGATATCGAATTTCTTCTTGCGGCAGTGATCTGTCATGTTCTTGCTTTAATTTTAGAATTAATGCAGTTGCTCTTGAAGGAAATAGTTCAGCTAATGCCACAGGGACAAATAATTCTTCCAAACGTACAAATTGCAACATAACATATCGCTTATGGCCAGTGTGAGCCAATCTCTAGCTAGTGCGCTCCATTAGGGAATATTTTCACATCCTGAGTCCATCTTGACATTCTCTTACACTTAACAGCATGTGAAATTAAATACAATTACATCCACATTTCGGTGAGGACTTATAGAATTGCATAAGGCTGTTGGAAATCTGTAGCAGATCCTTCATGTTCCATATAATGAAATTCAGCTAAGGGGAGGTTTAAATAAATAACTATTGGAAAGTTGATCCGAGGAGGTTTAATTAAAATGCTGTGCTAATGTAATTTGAAATCTCTGCAATAAGCCATAAAGTTCACTTAAGAATTATTGCATTTCTTGCTCGGATGAATACATGTGTAGTATATTTATAGTGTATTGGCGTCTTGGAACAAAATACATTTATATGTATAAGTCCAGTCTACCAAATAGCATTAGCATATTGGGGAAATTTGGCATCTTGGTACTAATGGTTATGACCTTTGAAGACCCTTGTCAAGACAGGGAACAAGCGCAAGCCCCAGAGATCCCAGAGAACAGCCCTTGTTCCTGCCTACTTGCTGACCCTGTGCTAAACCAATCGGGCGGAAGTCTCTACCCTGTTTTAGTGCAAAATACAGAAGACAAACAGAAACAATATAGACAAAAGGGTGAAGTCAGTAAAACCGAGTGAAAACCAAGATAGTGGAGAGAATCAAAGTTGTAAGGCAGGAGAACAGTCGAAGTAGAGGCCATAGGTCAGGCCAAAACACAGCAGAGTACATAGAATCACAAGGACCAGGAAGACTGGTGTTTAAGAGGCCCTGAGTGAAAAAACTGCAGAGAATAAATGCTTGGACACTGTTCCTGCTGCTCATTGGTTCAGCTACCATCACTCCAAATTATACTGACAACACATCCCCAACTCAGAGAGGCTGCTAGCTGTCAATCACTCAACCCTCTCAAGTGTGGTCACAAGTCGAACACACTGCAGAAAGAATCCATTAAGAGTGTTCTGACAATGCTAAAAAAATTCTAGTGCATTAATGAGAATTTCTAGTAACTTATAGCTTATAACGACAATAACATACTCTTTAAGCTAGAATGCTGTGGCAATCTGTGTATACAATTAAAGAGAATCTGTCACCTTTTCTGACACGTCTGCATGGGTACTTATATTCCTAATGTTTCCTTGTTACTCCTACTAGTAATTTATACATAGGTAACTAAATGTTTGTTAACAGATGCATGATCTAATTTGTTCTGATTGGTACTTACTAGACTATAAAAGGACACACCTCCAACTGTTCAGAAGGAACAACAAAGAAACTGTAGAAGACAATGATTAAAGAAACAATGACCAAAAATGGTTATTTAATAAGGAATGTAATTATTTATTAAAGACATTTCAGAAGTGATAATGGGTCCTCTTTAGGCCCTTACTGACATTTGACATAATAGAATGTCATGGGCAGCAGTGGCCCATGCCGTACTATTGCGTTCAGCTTTGAAGCTGTGTGTGACACCCTCTTGTAACACCTGTGATCAGAGTTTGTGATTGTTAACCCCTTATATACCATGGTCATGCATTTTAGGGGGTTCTGATGAGGATTGGACCTCCCCGCACTGCGTGCCATAGGGGCAATGCTATAATAGCAGCCCGGGGATCTGGCGGTAAAATGTCTTCAGAACCTAGGCAGGACCTAGCTGTAACACTGAGCATGTATATCTGTAACAATCTCTACAATAAATGGGAAACATTATTAATCCCACATGGTGAATGCAGTTAATAAAAAAAAAAAACTTGCAAAAAAATGTACAATTTTCATAATGACCCTTCACAAAAATGTTCCAAAAATTGAACAAAAAAGTTATTTGCGCCAAAATGGTACCACTGAAAAAAAAACGACTCAACATGTAAAATATAAGCACTGAACCAGCTCTGTAAACTGAAAAATACTAGTGTTATGTCTTTGAAAAAAGGTGGCGGCGATACAAAAAGAAATTCGATTTTTTCTATATTAGTTTTCCTTTAGTAAAATTGTAAAAATATAAAAAAATCTATATAAACCATAATTGTACTGATCCATAGAATAAAGAAAAATTATTATTTTTATGGTACGTGGACAACACAAAAAAAGCTTTTTTATTTTCCTCCATAGAATTAAGAGTAAAATCTCATCAATTTGCTAAAGACCCACTTAAAAGGAAGTATTTGTAACGTGCATCTAATCTCACAAGAAAAAGCCCTTATATGTCCAAATTGCCATTCAGAGTAAATCTGCTCTGAATAGTGCACCTTGTTTTCAATGCCATGGTGTGTGCCCATACAGCAGTTTACCACCACATATGGGGTATTGGTACTCAGCAGAAACTGGGTATCTAACTTTGTGCAGCGGTTATTTATTTTATGCAAAATTAGATACACACACATATATACAGCATATATGTTATATACATATTAAGCTGTATAATGTGCATAATATGTATATAAAGGTGCACATCCTCCATTCTTTAGTCTCAGGTCGGATGATGGGCGTCCCTGACATTGCGGGGCCCTTAGCAGCTGCTATGGCTGCTACTACTGTAGTTATGCCCCTGTGCATTAGATAAGTGGTTCCTTAAATGAGAAGTGTCTCAAAAATAGAAACCACCCAGCTTATCTTAAGATAGTGATACATAAATCTTGGGCTCCAAACTCTCTGCATATGTGTGGCCATTAGATAGTAGCTACTCCAAAGAGCCAGTAGAACGACGCTGGAGAGTATATCAAATATTGTGTATGAAGCCATTAAACAGAGCCATAAAAGTGTATGAGTCTGTGAAAACTTGTATGAATCTGACAAATAAATACTCTGATGTGCTGCAGGAAATTAATTTTATCTGATGAAGGAGACTTCCATCTAAAGCACTGCATTTCTTTTAGTGTATCCTTTACATATATAATATTTAGAACCTCTAATCTATACCAAGGCAGAAAAAAGTTTTACTGCTCTCACATACCTGCTCTTCCTGTTTCCTAGGGGATGGAATAATTTTTCTCTTGTTTAGGAACAGTGGAGATTTTTGTGAAAACAACTTTATGTAAATACGTAAATGAGCAGGAGGCAACCCAGCTTAGGTCACTGGAGCACCTCTTGGCTCTGCCATCTTTTAATATATGCACTCCCGCATTCTCTCAATATAGCCTGATCCCTCCCATCTGGCTGATGTCACCTGCATTCTGCAAGAGAGATGGGCGTTAAAGGGGTATTCCAGGAATAAGCATAATTCATATAGAAATGGGTCCTTAAAATATAAGCTAATATCTCATTAGCTGTTATTTAATTTTTTTCTCCCCTTAGCAGAAAGAATTAAAATGCTACTGGCCCTTTAATCAGTCATGTGATTTTCTCCACGGAGAGCAGACACAGGACAGAAGATGGCCGTTGGTCACATGTCAACATCACATGTCCTGCACCTGCCTGGGCAGGTCATGTGATCACCACTAGGTTTGGCAGGTTGCAGTGCATCCAGTATGGCCAGTGTTGTGTGAGACATCATCTGAGTGAGGTAATGTGCAGTGATGGCAGTTACACATCATTACTATGGTAAAAGAGTAAAAAATTATGTTAAAACATCATTGGGAGCAGAGCATAAGAGGGAGGTGGAGTTACAAAGAAATAAAGCATCATGGGACTTTGCAGTGGTAACCACCTTGATGATAAATCTTCCTAAATCTGCCTTAATGATAAATCTGAAAGCCCATAAAATTTTGTGAACCATAAAATCAAACTATTTAAGCTCCAATTTGTGCCTTATGACATTGAGTCTTGTTATATTCTAAATTCTGACCTTCCTGAAAAAGATCCCATATAAAACAGGACGAGCAGGTATGTGAGGGCAGTCTACCATCTGTAAATCTGATAGTAGATGTCCTTTAACCAGTTAACCAGTTGCTGCTTTTAATAAGCAAAATAAAATAACCTTTTTTGAGACTGTAATGCTTTTTAATTGCTAATCGAAAAAGAAGATGTTACGTAAAGGGGTATTCCAGGAATATGAACGTCTGATACAAAAACCCATAATGCTATAAATAAATGAATATAATAAAACTTATTGTCATTAGTCACAAAATGGAGCTTAAATAGTTTGATTTTATGATTCACAAAATTTTATGGCCTTTCTAAAGTTATCACCAAGATGGCTGCCACTGGAAACTACAAGTTCCTAGATCCTTTAGTTCTCAGTAACTAACAGATTTTCTTGCTCTGTTACCATAGTAATGATGTGTAACTGCCATCACCAAAACACTGGCCATACTGGATGCACTGCAACCAGCCGACTACAGCCAAACGTAGTGGTGATCACCTGCCCAGGCAGGCGCAGGACATGTGATGTGGACATGTGAAAAGCGACCATCTTCTGTCCTGTGTCTACTCAGCGCGGAGGAAATTAACAGACTGATTAAAGGGCCAGTAACATTTTAATTCTTCATTACAGTCTATGTCCATAGCATTTTCTGCTAACGGGAGCAAAATTTTTAATAACTAATTACATATTAGCTTATATTTTAAGAACCCATTTGTATATGAATTATGCTGATTCCTGGAATACCCCTTTACGTAAACTTTCCAGACTGCTGTGGTCTGCTTGTGCAAGTTTTTTCACTTATAAGAAGAGATTAGCATGAAACTGACATCATAGGTAGACCTCAAATATGGGAGACAAAATGTGAAAAAATCAAGGAAAATCACATTGTCTGATTTTAAAGAATTTATTCACAAATTATGGTGGAAAATAAATATTTGGTCAATAACAAAAATCCATCTTAATACCATGTTATATATCCTTTGCTTGCAATCACAAAGGTCATACATTTTCTGTAAGTCTTTACAAGATCGGCACACACTATTGGTATGTTGACCCATTCCTCCATACAGATCTCCTTTACAGCATCAATGTTTTGGGGCTGTCACTGGGCAACACAGACTTTCAACTCCCTCCAAAGGTTTTCTATGGGGTTGAGATCTGGAGACTGGCTAGGCCACTCCAGGACCTGACGTGCTTCTTACAAAGCCACTCCTTTGTGCCGGTGTGTTTGGGATCATTGTTATCCTGAAAGACCCAGACACGTTTCATCTTCAATGCCCGTGCGTGTTTTGCTCTGAAAATCTCACAATACATGGTCCCATGCAATTTTTTCATGTAAAATGTCAGTCGTCCTGGTCCCTTTGCAGCGCCACAAAGTATAATGTTGCAACCCCCATGCTTCACATGGTGTTCTTTGGATGCAACTCAGCATTTACTCTCCTCCAAAAGCAATGAGTTGTGTTTCTACCAAACTGTTCTGCTTTGGTTTCATCTGACCAAATTACTTTCTTCTAATACTCTTCTGGAACTTCCAAAAGTGCTCTTGCAAACTTCAGATGGGGCCGAATATTTACTGGATTAAGCAGGGGGACACAACTGGCACTGCAGCATCTGAGTCCCTGGCAGCGTAGTGTGTTACTGATGGTAGCCTTTGTTACCTTGGTTCCAGTTCTGCAGGTCATTCACTACATTCACTTGTGGTTCTTGTCATCATTTTGACACCAGAGGGTGAGATCTTGCGTGGAGCCGCTGATCAAGGGAGATTATCAGTGCTCTTGTATGTCTTCCATTCTCCCCCGATTTCTGTTGCATGAAGGCCAGCGCAGCTGCGCCACAATCCGGTCGGGTGCGACACAATCCCAGCACAAATACCTGTTTTAGCTGCGCTAATCCAGAAAACTGCAAACAGTTTGACGAAAGTGCGACCCGTTACCCTTAGTAAATAAGCCCCTATGTGTATAATAAATCTTATTGTGCAGCAGTTTTTCAAACCTTCCTAAAACCTTTGCACCATAATGTATTTTTGTATATACAAAAATACACTTATTGACTTACTGTACTTAGTTTAATTACTTTCTCCTTGTGTTCCATGCTATTCTTGGATTCTAGGTCGACTATGATGTATGATTCCTTAATGTTGTACCAACTTTATCAAACTTAATGCAAAATAGAGAAATATCTGAATTAGCATGATATCTCAACCGTGACAACAACTTGCCAGTTTATAGGTTTCAAAGAACATTACTTTTCCATCTAACCTATTAAGAAACCATGGGTTGCATCCAAGGAATCCTGACATCAACTTGTATATCTGAAAGCCACCTTCTCCTTATGGTTATAAAAATTCTATTAAAATAGGCTTTCCAGGGATAAGCAAAATCACACCTACACCTCCTTAGCTACAATGTAAGGCAGCTCCCTTGAAATTAAGCATGACCTTCAGGAAGTCTAAATACATGATTTGGGATTAAGACCAAACCAGTATATCTATTCCAGAAGAAACAGATTCCTAACTGTAGACAGCACCGTTTCAACCTGATTTGGTCTCTTCAATACATTGTAGGGAACTGGTTTGGCTAAGTGAGAGGCTTTTGACTAGGGTCGGGAAGTAAGAGTTGTCCTTTTGGAGACTGCCAATTAAGGTTGCCTGTCAATTAAGGTATGTAGAGACTTATAGCCATTGACACTCCACTAGGGGAGTCTGGGAAAATATACAAATAGACTTTCCAGGATAGGGATAAGGGAAACTATATTTCTTTTAGCTACCTTGTAAAGCAGTTCCCTTGACATCAATCATGACCTTTAGGAAGTCTAATGACATGATGCTTGATTAAGACCAAACCAATATATCTATTCTGTAATAGATATTCCCATATAACTATTCCACATGCCTACAAGGTTGCCTTAATTGGCAGTCTCCATAAGGAGAACTCTTACTTCCCGACCCTACTTTCTATAATAGTACCCCGACCTTATTCAATTCAATCACCTGCGCCTTACTTGCTTGTTCTGTCTGCTTTAGGTGGTCTGTATATGAGAAGTGGGACCACCAATTGTACCAAGACAACCATGTTTATCAGCTAAACTTATTATGGATAAAGCTCACATGCTAAATAAAAAATATAAAATATCCTATCATAAAAAAGCAGAATAGTAGAAAGACCTTAATCTGAATGTGCTTTACCCTTGAGATTTATATTTCATGTTGGTCTTTTGTATTCTACTGCTTTGAGTACACATGATGCTCGCACATACACAATGCTTTAGTCCTTGCTGTTTTTGTACTTAGAACATCCTTGACAATTCTAAAATGTAAAGTTGTTGAAATAAACAGTTGTTTAATAACTGGAATATTCCCTTTGTATTGCCATTACATTGTAGGGCTGGAACATTCTGTGATTCTATAACCTGAACAAGGACTTTGTGTTCTTACAAGATGCTAACAGGTTCGTTATATGACTTGTATGGTAGAAAACATTGAAAGCATTTGTAGGATGACCATGCCTGTGAGGTGGGTGGGTAGATGGATACAGTAGGATTCCATCTGTGCACTCATCTCTTATCCATCATCTTTTATGATTTCATCAGTACTGTACAATTATAAGGGTCAATGTGTAAAACATTGCACTATACAGTAGATATTAGCTACCTTAGCCTTAGCCTTAGCATGTTTATTAATGATATGTTGGTATTGGATTTTTTTCTATGCTATGTAATTTGTATTTTTTCTACAATCAACAATCAAGAAAGCAACACTTATAAAGATGCTATCCTATATATATAGTATTCTATATGAGATATATATACCAAATATATACTTGAGTATAAGCCATGTTTTAACACAAAAATTTACTGAAAAACTCATACTCAAGTATATGATGTCAGTGGTGGTTGACATCATGGTCTGCGCCGGCCGGCACGCATGGGCCAGAAGAAGAAAAGACCTGGGGGGGGGGGCACCGGAATGGTGAGTTTTGACTTTCTTTGTTTAACCCCTTAACGCTGAAGCCACTTTTCCCCTTCCTGACACGGGCCATTTTTTGCAAATCTGACATGTGTCACTATAAGTGGTTATAACTTTGGAACGCTTTAACATATCCAAGTGATTTTGAATTTTTTTCTCTCGACACATTGTACTTCATGTTAGTTAAAAAATTTTGGTGGTATGTTTTGCATTTATTTATGAGAAAATCAGATATTTGGTGAAAAATTCTCAATTTTCGAAATTCAAAATGTTCTACCACATAGTCATAACAGCAAAAAAATGTAATAACTAACATTCACTGAAGGTCTACTTTATGCCTCCATGGTTTTTAATACATACTCTTGTTTTTGTAAGATGTTATGGGGCTTTTAATGTCAGGTGCAATTTTTCACATTTTCATAAAAAACGTAAAATCGAGGGGGGGGGGGGCGTGTCCTGCAGCCATGCTGAACGGACGTGAGTAAGATCAGCTCCGTCCCGGGCCGACAGCTTTAGGGGATAAAACCCACCATTATATATGGGGAAAGCCGATCAGAAGAGATCCGGAAAGCCCATAGGCACGGAGGTACCCCCGACACCGATCTCCACGTACTTTTACCCCCTCCGGAGCCGCTCTCCGACACAAACACCGACAGGCCCTAGACCCGCGCCACGTGGAGGTCCGAGGCAACCCGTGGACAAGACACCACGCAAGTCCCGCCAGCAGACAGGAGAAGTGGAAAGGGAACAAGCACCTGCCGCAACGATCCCCACGAGTTCCGTTCCGGACCCAGGCATACCCGCTGTGTGTCACGGTCCGGTACATGGCAGGACAGCCAACACCATCACCCCTTGTGCAGCGGCTCACTCTGACAGAGCGCGCGGAGTGTCCGCGCCAGAGGAACATCGCCAGAAGAAACTCCCGAGCACGGGCTCTTTTGGCGCACCTGCTCCCTCCGCTCCCAGCTGCAGCCTCAGAGGCATCCATGCATGCTGCCCCTGCTGTTTCCTGTCCATTTCCGTGGTGTTTCCATCCTTTTCTGAGGTTCCCAGGTGTTTGGCCAAGCTTCCCTGTGCAGAGCCTTGGTCCCCTTGAAAAATGCTCGAGTCTCCCATTGACTTCAATGGGGTTCGTTATTCGAGACGAGCACTCGAGCATCGGGAAAAGTTCGTCTCGAATAACGAGTACCCGAGCATTTTAGTGTTCGCTCATCTCTAGATACGATCCTTCAGCCAGTTTTCAATCCAATTGCAAATTACTCCTGCCAAACCAATAGACCTTATTTTACCCATCAGGCGTCTGTGAGGAACAGTATTAAATGCCTTTGCAAAGTCCATGAACACAATATCCACAGCTGCTCCTCCATCCAGGCACCTGCTCACCTCTTCATAGAAGCAGATCAGTTTAGTCTGACAACTTCTATCCTTTGTAAACCCATGCTGGTCACTTATTATACTATTTGATGTCACATACTCCAGTATATAGTCTTTTACTAACCCTTTCAATATTTTCCCCACAATGGAAGTTAAGTTTACAAGTCTGTAATTGACTGGTGAAGTTCTACAGCCTTCTTGGCACAACACAATATTGGCACAACATTTGCCATGCAGCAGTCACTTGGCACCACACCAGACATTATCCAGGAGCTTGTACACATTGATTTTATTGAGCTTAGATTGGATCATGTCTACATTCAGCCAGTCTAGTAAATTACAGGGTGCATGACCCGCACTGGCACCACCCACGTCAGAAGGTCTTTCTTCTTTTGTATAAACAGAGCTAAAAAAGCCATTTAGTATCTCTGCCTTCTCTCAGTCACCAATGCCCAATTTTCAGACTAAAGGGGTCCAACTTGCTCTGACCCATTTTTTTGCATTAATATACTTAAAAAATGTCTTAGGATTTGTTTTGCTATCTTTGGCCACCTGTCTTTCATTTTGTATTTTGCCTGATTTTATTTCCTTCTTACAGACTTAGAGACAGCGGAGAGAACACTTTCTGCTATTGCCTTAGAAATCTGTTTCCTAGCTCATCTCATTGTCTAAAGGCATTTACATTTAATTTGCTCAATAACTAGACTCACTTCGTTCATGTCTAGGCCAGATCTCACACATGCACTCCAGCCACTCAACCTTCACTTTCACTATTAAAGTTGTTTGTTATTTTTTGTAATTTATTATTCAGACACAGGTAGTTTCTTCAGTTATTCCAGTTTATTGAACAGTATTCCTTTCAACAGGCTGCATCAATGGTATATCCATAGCAAACTGGCCAGCGGTGGGTGCTGTGAGACAGTGTGCCACTATTTACAACAAAAGATCAGGCATGTAGAAATTCAAAGTGCCTTAACATTTTATCCCCTGAACAGGACAATACTATACACATTTGATGGACATCTAGTAGCAACAATGTCATTGGGTTTAGCCAATATTCATCCAATATGCATGACCACCTTAACAGGATGGCCATGTATATTTCTATAGAAATTCCTCATTTATATGAGACTGTGAATAATTAACCGCATTCTTATATGCCTATAAGATATTAGTGATATTAGCTCTCCTAGAAATTCCAGGGAGAAATATTCAACCTTTTTATAGTGAAAGTCGTGATCAGCACATTTAACATAGACTTATTCTGTATGTGTAATTAAAATTCGGAAAATTGCAAGCGCTTCTTATGTAATCATGAATGCCATGATTGAGATCAACATAGCCGTGATATATTCTGTGAAACTGCTGACAGCCTCGTACAGCTTATCGACTCTTGTATGACAGGAGCATTCATTTGCATTGCCTGCTATGTGAAGAAAACAGAGAAAATTACCAAGGTATCAGTACCTCAAATGAGAAAACAGTCTTAAATATTAAAACTTGAGAGGATGTTGAAACGGCTGCATGTAATGGAAGAAGGATATTTCATCAGCTTATGGTAAATCAATTTTTATTGATCTTTCAAGTTTTACAAATATAAGTGCATGAATGCCACTTTATACATCATACATGTGAATGCAGAAAGAAATATGGGACTCAATTGGCAAAAAACAATCCTACTGGTAAAAAATATGATAAAGGATTATATAAAAATGTCTTCAAAACCAAATCAATATTGTAAAATATATAATTCCTCCCCATCAGGAGAATATTAATCCTTCAGTTTAGAGGAAGCATTTAGTGACCACTCAAGAGCCAAGAATGGATATATATGGATTCCCTAAAGAAACCCCAGGAATACCATAATTCTAAAATGTATCCGTAGCATAATGGCCATCTAGTTGTTTCATTCAGTGGATATGATTGAGGGCTTCACGAAACTCTAACTTAGGGAGCATCTGAGTAGACTTCTAATACTTGGGCATAATGGCCATTGCTATAGACAAAAAGTCAACGAAAAAGCAAGAAGTCAACTTGTTGATTCTTCTTAGTAAGAAACATGGGAATATAAACTCTTGCGAGCAGGGGCCTCATTCCTATTTTTACATCTTATTATGTTAGAGGTATTGTAAAAGATTTTATACCTCTTGTGTCACCCCTCATCCTCATAGCTCTTGTGAGCAGAGCCCTCACTCCTATTGTTCCATATGACTTGTTTGTACTCTGTAATGTCTTTTTTTATTTGTGCTGCAGAATATGATGGCGCTATATAAATACAGTCCCCGGGTATGTACAAGATAAGTTCTTTAGGTTTGTTCTCAAGTTGAATTTATATGTAAGTCGAAACTGTATATTTTGTAATTGAAGCTGCAGAGAACGTTTTTTTGTTCCGGTAACAATTGGATTTTGAAAAAAATTTTCTGCCATAGCAACAAGGATTATCAGTAAAACTTCATTCACTTTACAGCTGATCACTGCAGCCTGGGACTAAAGTACTGTATATACTCGAGTATAAGCTGAGATTTACAGCACAATTTATATGCTGAAAAAGCCCCACTTGGCTAATACTCAGGTATATAAACAATAGACGTCATAGTTCTGTGCCATCAGATCGCATAGACGTGCAACTGCCGGCATGGCCGGGAAGCCAAGGACCTGCTGCAGGGAGAAGAGGACGCCGGGGCACAGCACTCTGCTGGACATTTTATTAATGAGTAGCGGCTGCATTTCCCTCCCTAGGCTCATACTCGAGACAATAGGTTTTCCATTTTTTTGTGGTTAAATTAGGTAGCTCAGCTTATACTTGGGTTAGCTTATACTCGAGTACATACGGTAAAGCATCCAGAGGGGTTCACCAAGATCACATTGGGCAGAGAGGTCCATCTGTAACTAGGGGTCATCTGCAAATCAGAAGTCCTTAAGTCTGGGACTGCCATTAAAGCTTTATCATTATTATTATTATTGTTATTATTATAATTATAAAGCAAATCATTAGTTTTGCAGAACTTCATTAGGACAGAACTCATTATACAACTGAGATACAGCTGGATGATCAGTGGACCCTCCGACGACATGTGCAAATAGGACCCCACAGACTGTTTACATAGGTGCAGCAAATTCTTACTCATGTACCATGTACCGAGATATAATGTACAAATTTCACTTTGGAAACCTGTATGAAATTTTCTTCAATAAATGAGGAAATCAGTCTCTTTAATCATATATATATATCCTTTAATTATCTGAATTGTTCTTAATGTAGAATTAAGATGCAAAGATGTAACAAAATGATTAGCTGAGGACTTAATAAATGTAAGATTTTTTCAAATACTATGTAAATGAAGCTTATTCTCGGTGAAAGGATCACAAACTTTTTCATATGCTTTGTGATTAAATTCCTCTCTATTTGTGTTACATGAAAAACAAGATAATGTGCCTTGCTTTTCTAAAACAAAAAACTTTTATGAAGATGTTCATGATGTTGACTCCAAATTTTAGACATCTCCAACTGAGTTACAGCCAGCACTTTTCTGTAGGCTCTTCTCTGGGGAAGGTCATGCCCGACTCGAGTAAAAGCCTAGGGTGGGAAATGCATTGGTCACAGCCTCCCCAGTACATATTCAGCAAGCACATGCCTCCAGTACATAGCCAGCAGCCCCCCAGTATATAGCCAGCTCCTGCCCCCAGTATAAAGCAAGCTCCTGCGCCCTAGTATATAACCAACGCCTGCCCCCTAGTATATAGCCAGCAGCCCATGTCCCCCAGTATACAGCCAGCAGAAACCTAGTATATAGCCAGTCCCCTTCCCCCTAGTATATAGCCAGCCCCTGTCCCCTAGTTTATAGCCAGCAGCCCCCTTGTATATAGCCAGTGCCTGCCCCCTTGTAAATAGCCAGTGCAAGCCCCCTTGTATATAGCCAGTGCCTGCCGCCTTGTATATAGTCAGTGCCTGCCCTGGTATATAACCTGGTTGCACCTCCAGTGTATAGCCAGTGCCTGCACTCCCAGTATACAGCCAGTACCTGCACCCCCAGTGTATAGCCATTGCCTTCCCCCCTAGTATATAGCCAGTGCCTGCCTCCCAGTATACAGCCAGTGCCTGCTCCCCAGTATATAGCCAGTGCCTGCTCCCCAGTATATAGCCAGTGCCTGCCCAGCCTAAAAACTACCCCAAAAACTCTGTCCTCACCTTTCAGACCCCCCCGCCCCGCAGCTCCTCCTCTGTATTTAGCTCCAGCTCCGTCCTCAGGTCGGTTGCATATATTGTGATGCGCCACTGGATTGCGACAGGATCTCATAGAATAATTGTCCTTCATGACAATTCTCTTCTTGATCCCCTCAACTCTCCTGCTCTGTGTGATGGATTCCTTGCTCTGCTGATACTCCTGGCACTTTGCTCTTCATCTTGACACTGAAGCATCAGGACACAGAGCAGAGCAGGAGAGGACTGGTAAATGGGTCAGTGCTCAACGATGGCAGTGCTCACTGGTTAGTTGTTTACTGCTATTTCACAGGAAGGTGCAGTGCTCTACTGTAATAGTTCATGCTTAATGGGATTTTTAAACTGGAAAACATTTTAGAGGATCTGCTTGTAACCTCTTGATGCCAGTTAGCATAATGCATGAAACCTTAGGGCAGTGGTGACGAACCTATGGCACGGGTGCCAGAGGTGGCACTCAGAGCCCTTTCTGTGGGCACCCAGGCCTTCATCCCCAACACAGATTTTGCCAAGCCGGACTCAGGGCTTCCTCCAGCGGTCCAATACAGCTCAGGACATGCCATGCTCAGCTCCATTTTAAAGCAGCATCCTTGGCTGCCAGGACTACAGGAGAAAGAAAAGTGTGGACAGAAAGAGATTATTTTTGCAGCTCCTGGTATGGGAACCTGGATTGTTCCTTTATAGGGGACTCTGCAAGGAAGCTGCCATCCAAATTTCTCCATCATATTTCCATTATATTGGTGAACTCTGGACGCCAATACTATTGAAACCTGTGATAGAGCAGGGGTCAATAAATTACAGCTTAAATTGTCATGTTGGCACTTTGCAACATATGAGTGGGTTTTGGTTGAAGTTTGGACACCCTGTCTCCAAAAGGTTTGCCAACACTGCCTTAGGGCATGTAATTTTAAGTAGATGTTTATTTATTAGGTTTCATCAAATACCTTGCTAATAGAATAGTTCCCAATATAATAATAATATAATATAAAGTTAGAGGGCAACATTGATGGTTCTCAGATTCCACTCCCTATATGATTAGTTTCAATATTAGGCACATATCAGGGATCTGCTGTTTATTAAATGCCTTATTAGCTGCGCTGTACTGTAGGTTAACCTCCGCGGTGCAACAATAAACACAGTTCATATTCTAGCAGAACCAGTCTACCCACATGAAGGTCACCTTAGATGAGATGTATATCTCATATAACAATCACTCAGTGTAGAGTGGGCCATAACACAGCAAGACTCACATAGGCTAGAAGGAAAACAATAAATGAAACAGTGTTTTAGCCTTATTTACATAACATGCACATCAGAGTCACTAATTTATAGAAGAAATTGGACGTCACTGGAGCAGAAACAATGTTTCCTGTTGTTTGAAATAGCAGTACTAGTAAACGCCTTTATATGAGATAGCAGTACGCTCGGTAACCCTTCAGTGGTTTCTGTGGTTAATTTAATAGCTAGTTTATCCTGTTTCTTGAACCTATTATGTTTCTCATGCATAATCACAACATGATATGTATTTTCAGCAAAATGTGTGGTCTACTTAGAATCTTCGGAATTGAATGAGTATTCTTGTATTGGATTCTAGAGGCATATCATGTGCATTTGTTATAAGTGTTGGATGGAGCCATCCCCTTGTCTCTCCGAGTATGGTTGAAAGCTTCTCATGTTACAGCAATCAATTTTCCTCGTAGGCATTGGCCCACATTTATTAAAACCCCTGCGCCAGTTTTCTGTAGAACTTTGCACATTCTTTTCAGTGCAAACTGCTTGAATAGGTATTTATAAAGTGTCCACCATGCATTTGTGTCGCAGCTATACTATACCCAATGCACCATATTACTCATGAAGTGTCCGACAGTATTGTGCGACACAAAGTTGGTGCACTCTGTTGGAGCAGTGCAGGGGGCACCAGATTCATGAAGGACATGAAACATAATTCATGGATCTGGAGCACTACACATCATAGGCTTGTTGATCACATATGATGATCTTAGATATAGTGGTCTGGTAGATATTGTTACAAAATATAGGAAAAGATACAGCAGCATAAAATACCATGTCACACATGATAGATACTTTCTAAACTTTCCATATCCATGAGATAGCTGTGTATGCCCATCAATGCTTGATAAAGACTGATATTAAAATGTCACACATATTGGTGAATAAATCAAGTCTCTCATTCACTGAAATCCTAAAGATTGCTACAGCTTTTTCCTCTATATACTGTACCTGGATCCTACCAACTTGGATCATCAGCTGCACGTACATGTGAAGAAACAGCCTCCACTCAATGAAATGTCCAGCAGCAACCTCCCCTCAATGAAATGTCCAGCAGCAGCCTCCCCTCAATGAAATGTCCAGCAGCAGCCTCCACTCAATGAAATGTCCATCAGCAGCCTCCACTCAGTGAAATGTCCATCAGCAGCCTCCACTCAGTGAAATGTCCGGAAGCAGCCTCCACCCAGTGAAATGTCCAGCAAAAGCCTCCCCTCAATGAAATGTCCAGCAGCAGCCTTCACTCAGTCAAATGTCCATCAGCAGCCTCCACTCAGTGAAATGTCCAGCAGCAACCTCCCTTCAATGAAATGCCCAGCAGCAGCCTCCACCCAGTGAAATGTCCAGCAGCAGCCTCCATTCAGTGAAATGTCCGGAAGCAGCCTCCACCCAGTGAAATGTCCAGCAAAAGCCTCCACTCAATGAAATGTCCAGCAGCAGCCTCCACTCAGTGAAATGTCCAGCAGCAGCCTCCACTCAATGAAATGTCCAGCAGCAGCCTCCACTCAGTGAAATGTCCAGCAGCAGCCTCCACTCAGTGAAATGTCCAGCAGCAGCCTCCACTCAGAAGCGTGTATTTGCTGCGACAGGGGAATCTCACATACATGGATCTAACATGGCAATGTTGTTTGCATGTAACAAATGTCATCGTCCTGGTGCCCTTTGCCGCGCCACAACGTATAATGTTGCAGACCCCCAAAGTGGCTTCACAGGGTTTTCTTAATAGATGCCCAGTCAACATTTACTCTCCTCAAAAGCATGAGTTGGGTTCGTTCTACCAAAACTGATTCTGCTTTGGTATTCATCTGACCCAAATTACTTTCTTCTAAGAGAACTCTTCTGGGGAGGGGGCTTGCCAAAGTGCTCTTGCAAACTCAGATGGGGCCGAATATTTCTGGATTAGGCATGGGGACAAACAACTGGCACTTGCAGCAATCTGAGTCCCATCCCTGGCAGCGTAGTGTGGGTTAGCTGATGGTACCGGTTTAGTGTTACTTGGTTCCAGTTCTGGCAGTCATGTCGACTACAAATTAAACATGGTGTGGTTCATTTTCTCATTTTGGTGGACACGAAGGGGGGGTAGTGGATCTTGCATGGAGCCGGCATGAAATACAAAAGGTGGAAAAAGGCTTATCAGTGCTCTTGTAAGGTCGTTTCCGTTCTCCCCCTATTTCTGTTGCATGAGGCCATCGCAGCGCGCCACATCAGGTCGGGTGTTACACAATCACCGGGACACAAATACCTGTTTAAAGATGAAGTCCAATTGCTCTATCCCATAAAACTGTGCAAAGCAGTTTGGACGGAGAGTAAAGCACGGCCGGTACCCTTGTAAAATAGCCCCTATGGTGTGATAATAAATCTAGTGTGACAGCAGTTTGTTCAACACCTTCCTAAAACCTTTGCACCATAGTAAGTTTTGTATATACAAACTACACTTAGTGACTTACTGAAGTCTAGTTTAATAGGGGAAATGAATCGGTTTCTCCAATGGGTTCCAATCGCTATTCTATGGATTCTCGGTCGAAACTTGTGTAGGGAGTCCTTGGAATGGTTGGTACCAAACTTTGAATCAAAAAAACTTAATCACAAATAGAGAAATATCTGAAGTAGCATGTATATCTCACCGTGACAACAACTGAGGCGGCTTGCCACTTTAAGTGGGGTTTCAAAAACATTACTTTTGCATCTAACCTATTAAGAAACCATGGAATATGCATCCAAGGGGTCTATCCTGAACAGCAAACAATTGTATATCTGAAGAAGGGCGCCCTTGGCTAACGCTTATGTGATTGATAAAACAGGTCTATAAAGCTAAACATAGGTGCTGTCCAGGATAAGCAAAATCACCCCTACAGCCTCCATTGCATAAACAATGTAATGGCGAGTCGGTCCCGAGAGGAATCAAATCTAAGCATGCCCTTCAGAATCTAAATACAGTGCTATGGGATGGGAACTACGAAAAACCAGTATAGTCTAGGGTTGGCCCTAAAAGAACAATTAAAATTGCATAACTGTGTAAAGCGAGGAAAACAAAACACTGGTATAAAATTCATCAAAATTCAGGACCTGGGAGTTTGGGTGGTCCTCTTCATACATTGTATGGAGACGTGGTTTAAGGGCTAGTGAGAGGCTTTTTAAAAATGACTAGAAGGTCGGGGGGAAAGGAAGTAAGAAAATTATGTCCTATTTGGAGAAACATGTCAATTAAGATTTGCCTTCATAGGGTGTGTAGAGACTTATAGCCATGGTGAACAACAAATGGGGGGGGAAAACACACTAGGGGGTCTGGAACACTTATACAAATCGACCTTTCCAGGATAGGTTAAGGGAAACTATATTTCTTTTAAGCTACCGGGGTTGTAAAGCAGTTCCCATTGACATCACGGTCAGTGAGGGCGTTTAGGAAATATCTAAAAGGTGAACAATGATTACAAATTGGATGTAAGGGGGACCAAACCAATACTAGGTGCTATGTCCATAATAGAATAGGTGGTGGGTCCGCATAATAACTGTTCCACAAGCCTACAGGAGGTTGCACAAATTCAATAGGCTTCTCAGACCTAGGGAAGATGACGAAAACTCTTACTAAAATCCCATCGCCGGGTACGGGGTTGGGTCTGTAATGGCCCCCGTGACCGGGGTATATCAATTCAATCACCGACACGCACCTTAAACTTCTTGTGTCTCTGCTTTAGGTAGGTCGTTGTATATGAAGAATGTGACACACCAATTTACCAAAGACCACCATTTGGAAGGGCAGCTAACATTATGGATAAAATGCTCACCAAACAAGATGCTAGCTAAACAATATAAAAAATAAATCCTAAATCAGTAAAAAAGCAGAATAGTAATAGAAGAAAGGGCCTTAAATCATGATGAAAATGTGCAATTATTACCCTTAGCGATTTATATTTCATTTGGTCTTTTTAATATAATCTGCTGCTTTGCTGATACACATGATGCGCGGCAAACATACACAAATGCAGTTACGGTCCTTGCTGTTTTTGTACTTAGAAACCAGGGTCCTTGACACAAATATCTAAAATGTAAAGTTGTTGATAAACAGTTGTTTCGATCACTGGAACATTCCCTTTTATTTGCCATACCTTTGTAATGCGTGGAACTTCTAATTCTATAAGACCTAAACAGAGGCCTTATGAAATGTGTCATTCAATAGAAAAATGCAAACGGTAGGTTCATTATATGACTTGTATATAGTGTGCAAAAAATCCATATCCAATGGCAGGTCATAGTACAACTGAATTCCCATAGAACAAGTTAAAACATAAATCTTAAACTTTTCAGTAAATATCATAAATTCACATGAAAAGCAATTAACCACGTGAGAAAAGGTGAGTGTGAGGTCCAAAGCTAGGAACAGCAAAACAATAAGGACATTAACGGGGAAGGAAGAAGGGGGGGGGGTAATGTAAACGTTGAACCATAATAACAACATAAGATAGGTATAGTAGGCTACAAGGGGGAATACGTGTAAATAAAGTGAAGGATCGGTGGTGGAAATCTCGAAACAGGTCCTATGTTATATTTTATCCTTCATAGTAATGAAAAAAACAGCATGAACTAGACCGTAAAAAGATTTTCCAACCACATAAAAAAGGTAAGGACTCTATACATTTGTGTAGGGTGGAAAAGAAGACTAGAGTCACAACAGGATACAGGAATGAATACGCGTAAGAGGAGGACCGCATGTATCAAAAAATCGTAAAACTGTGGAGCGTGGGGCAACAACCACGGCGCGACACGTTGCAGTGCGGGCGCCAGATTTCTGAGGCTTAAAGTCCCTGGGAGGATCAATATAACGAATGCACATCCTAATTCTATTCTGAAATAGATGGATGTAGCTACCAAAATCGGCATGATTGTCAAATGTCCAGACTAAATAGATAAGGCCACTAACTTCCCAGACTCTGTTGAGAGAACTGATGGGGGGTAGGGCCTCCTAGAGTCGGTAAAAAAGGGGACGATGTAATCAAAAACTTGCTCAAGAGTTTTAGGTGCTGGAGCGGAACAACGTAGGTTTATGCATTGACATCTTACTTACTACTGCAGATCCAAGAAAAGGCTTCTTACATATTTGCATTGTAGGCCTGTGATAATCATCAAGGTATCGTTTAGAGATGAGAAGATGAACAACCTTATAGTATCATAGTATCACATAAGGTTTTATTGGGTTTAAAACGACACAGTGTCCATCAAGTTCAACCAGAAAGGGAGAGAAGAATTGAATATCAAGAAAGAAGGAATTCTGGGAAACAATTCTAAATAACATAACCCAAATCAAAATGATTTCTTGTGGTTTAAAAAATGGGCATCTAGGCGGTCTTCTTGAAGCTCAAATCTCTGTCCTGCCAAAAATGTGCCAGCAACGATTAAACAATGGCTATTTCCAAACATTTCCCACCCCCCCTTCCAAATAGTAAAGGGCCCTGTCGGGCCATCGGTGGATTAAACTTTTTCTCTAGACGATACGTGCCCCCGGGGGGGGGTCAGTCTTTATTTAATATTAATCTGAAACAATTTACACCAACATTTATTGGTATGGACATTCATATCAGAAAGTTATCTAATTGAAGTACCTAGTTAAACACCCATTGTTATCGTCGCGCATTCAGACCAATAATCTAGGTTAAGCTTTATCTTTCCTCATAATTGCGACCCTCAGGACCCCTTATTAAAAAATATATTTATTGTAGCTCTATTGTTGACCCTCTGCCCTCTGCTCATCCGGGGCGATCCTAATTTTATGAACAGACTCCGCGAACTGGACATCAGAATTGAAGATTCCAGGGAGGCCGAACCAATGCCTTGTACGGGTGGTGTACATATTAAATCACTATCGACACCTAAAGTTGCTGTACACTTTTGTACATGCCAGGAGAAAAAACATTGCATGCTGTATAATTTATATGATCATACCCCTAGTCCCCCGAGGTCCTATCCAAAACAAGAGACTCTCCCAGATTAACTCTGCTAACCAAGGACAACATTTTGGCCATGTGAATTATTAAACCCCAGGTTCGGATAGGACCAAATTACATTGTAAATCCACATTGAACGTCATTTGCCAAGTGGATGACCTAACCATCACTCAGAGACTGTATTAACCTGCCAAAACGCGTTTGTGTCATCTGCAAAAAAGAATAGAAACACAGTGGGGGAATCCATTTAACTGAAGTATAACCCCCGAATCGCGGTTTTCCGTAATGCATGTAACCAAACGAGGGATAATTGCAAATAATTTGACGGAATAAACCAAAACGCGCTACCTGAACCCAGGGTAGACGAAATATAATAAACTCAGTGAAACTTAATGACAGGAATTACAAGAAAGAGGCGCACCAAAAGTGACACCTAGTGGACATCGGGCAAACACTACCAAGTTAAGGGGAATCGCCGGGTAAAGACACCAATCCTCCTCATAGAACGCGCCTCAAATGGATCAGCGACAGGACCTGTAAGTAAATGTGCCCCGTGCTATTCATTCCTACCATCATTATATCAAGAAATGAAATATAGGAGGTTAGAAAGAAGTGAGTGGGAGAACCCAAAAAAAACAAGCCAGAACCCTGGGGTAACACCACTTATAACTTACTGGTAGACCATAATCCCTAGTAGGAAATCATAATAGGACCACAACATCTTAAATGTATCTATCTTTCAGCCAGATTTTTACATAACCATTTGCAAATGACTCCTGCCAAACCAATAGACCTTCTTTTACCCATCGTGCGTCTATGAGGGACATTGTCAAAATGCCCTTTTAAAGTCCATGAACAACAATATCCCAGCAACTCCAATCCATCCGGGGGCATCTTCTCACGCTGTTTCCTATAAAGCAGATCGTTTTAGCCTGACAACGTCTATCCTTTGTAACCCCAGCTGGCTGTCACTTATTATACTCAATTTGGACTGTCACATGAAAACTCCAGTTATAGTCTTTTACTACCCTTTCAATATTTCCCACAATGGAAGCTAAGTTTACAATGGTCTGTAATTGGACTGGTGAAGTCTCTCGGGAGGCCTTCGTGTCAACATATTGCACACATTTGGCCATGCAGCAGTCACTTGGCATCACACCAGACATTATCCAGGCATGCTTGTACCCTTGATTTTAATTGAGCTAAGATTGGATAATGTCTACATTCAGCCCATTCTAGTAATTACAGGGGCATGACCCACACTGGCACCAGCCACCGTCAGAAGGTTCTAATAATCTTCTTATTGGTATAAAACAAGAAAAAGCTCAAAAACGGATAAATTTAGGGTAAAAATCAAGTGGCGTGCCAAGAAATTCGTGCTTGTGGGTTCTCCAGATCACCAAATTCCACACTTTATCACAGACTAAATAGGTCCAAAAGCCTGCTCTACAACATAACATTGGTTTTTTATAGTGGCATGAATGAAAAACTTAAAAAAAGTACTTCAGGATTATGTTGAAGTGCTATCTTTGTGGCACCTGATCAATTTCATTTATGGGTAGTTGCTGTATTTTTATTTTCCTTCTAACAAAAGACTTTGAGGACAACGAAAAAAGGCTGGAACAATACAGGGACCGTTGTCGCGGATAATTGTCCCTTAGAAATCTGTTTCCTATCTCATCGCTCATTGTCTAACAGGTATTGTACAGTTTAATTGGTGCTCAATAACTAGACTGACTTCGTTCAAAAAGAAAAAAACATGTCGGCCAGATCTGCACACAATGCACCTGCACAGCCCCATCAACCTTCAACTTTCACTATTAAAGTTGTTTGTTATATGTTTGGGTAGATTTAGAGTTATGTCGAACAAACAGGGTCGTTTCGTCATGTTATTCCCGTTTTTGAACGGTATTCCTTTCAACAGAAAGCCTATCATCAATGGTAGTATGCCATAAGTCAACTGGCCATCTGTGGAATAAATCTGTGAGAAACAAAACAGTGGGTAGGTAATACAATATAACTAAGGGGCCCCGATTCGCGTTTTCTAGCCAATCTCCCGACAGGAGAAATAAAAATACCAAGCATATATTAATCCGGATTTTAACTCCGATTGTACCTGAATTGCCCTGGATTTGTGGCGCACGAAAAAATGAAAAAGGTGCAATCGGAATTGTGGAATGCCTCGCCTGGCAGAATTCACCGGAATGAAGGGGAAAATCGGGATGGAAGGAACGTTAAGTCGCCCGAAAAGATAAAAAACCGCGACGAAAGACTTGCGGACAAAAGACCTCGCGCATAAATAAATAACCGAAAATAGTGGTGCGCTATGAAGCGCGAGTTCCTTCAACCTGCCACCAGCTCAGGTGTAAATCCGGCGGAGGACTGACCTTCAACACAAATCCCGTCCGGATCCCGAATCCTGTTCAGAGAACGCGGCGCTGGATCAGAAAGAGAAGAGGGGGGGAAAAAAGAAAAAAAAGGCGAAATAAAAGGGCAACGGGTAAGTAAAAAATCTGGCTGCCCACAGGTGTGACCACTATTTAAAACAAGCAACAGATCAGGCATGGATAGAGAATCAAAGTGCCAAACGAGTTTTGATAATCCCCTGAACAATGACAGATAAACTATAAAAACACAGCTTATTAGCACTTATGTCATTGGGTTTAGCACACTTATTCAGCCAAGATGCATAACAGGATGGCCATGTATATTCTATAGAAATTCTCATTTATAACTGAGACTGTGAATAAATGTAGAACCGGTCATTCTTATATCCGTATAAAGATATTATGATCTAACTCTACTTAGACTTCCTCCTTGTGTAGAAAATATTCATCCTTTGTTAATAGTGTAAAGTATCGTGATCAGGGCACATTTAACATAGACTTATTCTGTATGGGAATTGAACAAAATTCGGAAAGTGAAACCCAAGCGCTTCTTGGAGTGAATAGATACATAAATGCACAAAAGATTGACAAATAAATCAAACCTAGAAATCCGTGATATATTCTGTAAACTGCTTGCTGACGGAAAAAAGCCTCGATACAAGTCTTATCGTGACTCATTTTATGGAGCCGGAAGACATTCATTTGCATGTGCCACTGCTAACTTGAAATAACACAGATAAATTAACCGGGAAAAAAGGTATCAGTACCTCAACAATGAGAAAGCAGTCTTACTCTTAAAGGACTTGCAAGACGGATTTTAGACTGCTCTGTAAATTAATGTAATAAAATACATATTGTCGAAATCAAAAACTTATGGTACATCGATTTAATATAAATGGATCTTTTCAAGAATTTTTACAATGCTAACAGTTGGCCAGAATGCCACTTGTAGCTTGTGACAATCGCGTAAACATGGTATGATGCAGGAAAGAGAATATTGGGACTCAAGTGCAGAAAAACAAGCCTAACGGTAAAACGAATAATGAATAAAGGAGTATATAAAGAATGTGGGCGTACCAAACCAGAATCAGATATATGTAAAATCGACAATATTCCCCAACAAACTTCAGATAATCAATTAATGCCATTCAGTTTTAGAGGAAGCAGTTAGTGACCCCATCAAGAGCCGAGAAAGATGGATCTATTGGATTCCCTAAAGACACCCCCAGTAATACCATAATTCTAAATGTATCCGTAGCAATAATGGCCATCTATTTGTTTCATTCAGTGTTGATAGATTGAGGGGCTTCAGATCACGAACAACTGAACTCTAAAAATTAGGGGAGAAGCAAAACTTAGTAGAAAACTATACATAAGTACTTGGACATAATTGGCCATTGCTATAGAGAGAGCAAAAAGGTCAACCGAAAAAGCAAGAGAAGTCACCTTGTTGATTCTTCTTAGGTAGAGAACACAGAAGGTAATATAAACTCTTGCGCGCAGGGACCAGAAAGGGGAAAAAAAAAGGGAAGGGGTCATTCCTCTTAATAATTACATGCAATTGATATTATGTTAGAAGGTATATTAAAAGGGACTCTTCATACCTCTGTGTCACACCGGCCTCCGTGGCGCTCATAGCTCGTTGTGAACATAGCCTCCTTCCTATTGGTCCTATGACTGGGTATGTTGTACTCTTTACGTTCTGTTTTTCATTTTGTGCTTGGGAGCAGAATATGACTGCACTAGTATGAAAGTACAGGTCCCCAGTTTTACAAGGACTAAGTTCTATTAGGTTTGTTCTCAAAGAATTGGAATAATATATACTGGTTAGTTCGAAACTGTAGATTTTGTAATTGAAGCTGCAGAACATATTTTTTGGTCCGGTAACAATGTGGGATTGTTGAAAAACATTTGGGTTTCTGCCAACTAGGCCAAAACAAGTGATTATCAGATAAAACTGGGGCGAGTTAAAACGCCTTTAGCTATCACCTGCAAGGCCGGGACTAAAGTGCGTTTTTTTGGAAAAAGTACTGTATATACCGAGTAAGCCGAATTTATCATCACCATTTATAGGCGAAAAAATCCCACACTGTGGCTACTACTCAGTGATCATGATCCAATAGTACCGAGAAGATATAATGTGATACAAGTTGTCACCTTTATGGAGTCCCTGTATTGGGGAATTTTCTCATTACATAGATGAGAAAGTCATTCTCTGTGACAGAGATATATATCAAAATCCTTTACCTTATCTAATTGTTTCTTAATGGTAAGAATAAGAGTGCAAAAGATGTAACAAAATGATTACTGAGATGACTAAATGTAAGATTTTTTCAAATAACTATGAGGTAAGAAAGACTTATAAGTACGTCGTGAAAGGATCATGAACTTTCGTCATATGCTTATGTGATTAAATTCCTCTCTTTTGGTGTTATACATGAAGAGTAATGATAATGTCCCTTGCTTTTCTAAGAAAATTAAAATGTGAAGATTTCATGGAATAGTATACAAGTCCAAAGTTTTGAGAACAATTCGCCAACTGGTTTGAACAAGTCCAGCACTTTTCTTGTAGGCTTCTCTCCGGGGAAGTCCATGCCCGACTCGAGTATAAGCCTAGTGTGGGAGGAATGCATATGGTGCCAAGCCGTCCCCATTATAATTATTCAGCAAATCGCAAACATGCCTCCCAGACATACGCAGCCGCCCAGTATATAGCCAAGTCTCTGCCCCGCCAGTATAGCAAGGCTCCTGCGTCCCTAGTAATATACAACACCGTGCCCCCTAGTATATAGCCATCAGCAACTGTCCCCCAGTATACAGCCAGCAGAAACCTAGTATAATAGCCAATCCCCACGCTTCCCCTAAAGAGAAAATAGCCCGCCCCTTGCCCCTGAGTTTATAGCGGGCAGCAGCCCCCTGATATAGCCGTGCGGCCCCCCTATGTATAAGCCCAGTGCAAGCCCCCTTGTAGAAGCCAGACCGCACCTCATATATAGCCAGTGCCTGCCGCCTTGTAATATGAGTCAGTGTGCCTGCCCCAGGTATATCATTCTGGTTGCACCTCCAGTGTATAAGCCTGCCATGCACCTGCCCGATAGCAGCAGCAGTACCTGCACCCCAGTATACTTGCCTCCCAGGATATGCAAGGCATCTCCAGATCTAAGCCATGCCCCCTAGCACTTCTATCCCAGTATAAGCCATTTCGCTGCCCCCAGGTTATAGCAGAGGCCTTGCTCCCCAGTAGGCCTAAAGCCTAGGGCCAATAACTCGTCCGTTACCTCTTCAAAATGACCCCACCCGTTAGCCAGTGCCTCGTGAGCCCGGCAAAATGACAACGACCAAACCGTCCCACCGACCCCCGCTCCCCCGTACCGGCCATCGCTCCAGCTCCGTCCTCAGGTCGGTTGCAGATTTGGATGCGCACGCGGATTGCGACAGGGTGCGGGGAAACAGAAGACCGGATAAGTAAATCATGCCGCATAAGAGAATCCACTGTTGATCTCACAATGTGTATCTTTCAATGTCGGATTTTGAGTTTCCATTAGGACCACATTTATGAACTAAAGTATAGTGGCATGTTGTCCAAGGGGACTTTTGCACTGACGAAGAATGGTAGCAAAAAACTGCTTCCGCAACCTGTTGTTGTAATACATAGACAAGTTTCTGCGGCGCAAAGTATTATTACATGGCTGCAACGAGCACCTACGTTGCCACAAAATTAGCACGCTAAAGTGCAATTCTCTTTGAATACAATCGGATAGGTTTCCAGTTGTGTAGAATCAAATAATTAGTGTGATCTTTTAATGTTTACCCATTGTGATGGTCATAGTGATTGCCAATGTATTGAATGTGAAATCTAGTGAAAGTCATGAAAAAGTGCATTGGGGTGGTTCTCATACGATGTTTAGGATGTAGCTAACTTTAACTTGGTGGTCGATGGGCCCCCCCCCCCCCCCCATATACTGGACTAATTTGTTCTATTACAGGGACTCATAGAATTGGACATTATTTTACTGACATTGTGCCCGTTATGAAATTTCCTTAAATGTTCTATGTTAGTGTCAATGGGATGCTTCCGGTCAAAGTTCACAAGCAGATTCCACCACCGTCCACCAGGTGTACTGCGCGCGGAAGGTCATTCCCGGAGGTCCGCCGTAGTGGTCAACGATCCTTGCTTGGTGCAAGTCAAGCGCGTGTCCAGGTACACTTTTTTTAAAAAATGCAGCGGTGTTTTCGAATCCGTCGGTGTTTTAGTGTTCGCCACGCCCGCCGATTGCATGCTCGGGTCGCGTGCGCCAAAAAACCCGGTGCAATTCCGGAAAATCGAACTGCAAAGGAAAATTCGGGTAACCTGGCGTAAAACGCTATTCGGCCGCTTGAGAAATGAACACCCATTTGTTCTCATTGTCTTACATAATGGTCTCATTGTTCTTTGATATGTTTTCATTGTCATATCATATTTTTCCATTGTGATGGCATAGGGTTGCATTTTGATGTCACAGTTTTCTACTATGATGTCAATAGATTCCAATTTGAACCTTTTGAAAATTCTAAAAAAATTAAATAAAATAAAAAATATAAGAATTAACTGCAATTCTAAACTCCCTCACCTGTTCTCTAATCTACTAACCCTCCCATACATAGAAATGAGCACACTCCCCTTTATTGTTAATTCATCTTTCTCGCCGTCTTGTCCAGCCCCTCCCGTAGTTTTAGTATTTTGTACTTGCATTTGTCTGCACTTGTCTTATTGTCATGTATGTTTACCCCATAATCTGAGTATTAGCAAAATATATAGTCAGATCCATGAAATCCCTTCATTATATCTCATAGAATAATTGTCCTTCATGACAATTCTCTACTTGATCCCCTCAACTCTCCTGCTCTGTGGGATGCAGTCTTTGCTCTTGCTGATCTCCTGCACTTTGCTCTCAATCGTTGACACTGAAGCATCATCCCAGGACGCAGAGCAAGCGGAGGCTGGTAATGGGGCCGTCTCAACGAGGATGCTCCTGGTTAGTTGTTTACCTGGCTATTTCACAAGGAAGGTGCGTCTTCTCTGTAATATTCATTCTTAATGGGTTTTTAAACTGGAAACCATTTTAGAGTATCTGCTTGTATAACCTCTGATGCCAGTTAGCATAATCATAAACCTTAGGGCAAGTGGTGCGAACCTATGGCACGGGTTGCCATGAGGTGGCACGTCAAGCCCTTTCTGTGCGCACCAAGGCCTTCATCCCAAAAAACAGATTTTTGCCAAGCCGGACTCGGGGCTTCCTCCAGCGGTCCATACCGCTCAGACAAATGCCATGCTAGCTCATTTTAAAGCAACTCCTTGCTGCCAGGACCGTAAGAGAAAGTGTGACAGAAGAGAATTATTTTTGCAGCTCCTGGTCTGGGACCTGGGGATGTCCTTTATAGGGACTCTGCAAGGAGCTGGCCATCCCAAATTTCTCGCCATCGCATTTCCATTATATTGTGAACGTCTGGGCGCATATAGTTAAACCTGTGATAGAGCCGGTTCAATAAACTACAGCTTAAATGGTAAGGTGGGCAAATTTGGCAACATATTAGTGGTTTTGGTTGAAGTTGGCACTCTGTCTCCAAAAGGTTGGGCCATCACACTGCCGGAAGGGATGTAATTTTAAAGTAGATGTTATTTATTAGGTTTCACATCAAATACTATGCTAGAGAATAGTTCCCAATATAATAACTAATTATATATAAAGTTAGAGGGCAACATGATGGTTCTCAGATTCTCACTACCTATATGATTAGTTTTCATAGTAGGAACTATGCAGGGATCTGCTGTTATTTAAATGCCTTATTAGCTGCGCTGTAATCTGTAGGGGTTAACCTCCGCGGTCACAATAACACAGTTTCATATCTCTAGCAGAAACCGTCACCCACCATGAGCACCTTAGATGAGATTATAATATTATCCTATCATGTAATCAATGAATCCAACTCACTCAGTGTAGAGTGGAATACAACAGCAAGACTCAACATAGGCATAGAAGAAAACAAATAAATGTAACACGTGTTTTAAGCCTATTTGGATCATACATCACATTCAGAGTCACTAATTTATGAAGAATTGGATGTACTGGTAGGCAGAAACAATGTTTCTCTCGGTTTTTTTGGATAGCAGTACTAGTAACACGCCTTTATATTTAGATACAGTACGTCTCTTGGTAACCTTCAGTGGTGTTCTGTGGTTAACTTTAATAGCTCTAGTTTCTCCTGTTTCTTGAACCTATAGTAGTTGCCTCATGCTAATTCACACCACCATGATATGTTTTTCATTTTCGACAGCAAAATGTGGGGTCTACTTAGAATCTCGAAATGGAAGGATCTTCTGTATTGGTTCTAGAGCATATCAATGTGTCATTGTTATGATGTGGGGATGAGCCATACCCTTTTCTCTCCGAGTATGTTGAAAGGCTTCGCATTTACAAGCATCAATTTTCCTCGCTTCGGCTTGGCCCACAAAAAAATTTATTAAAACTAAAACACGCCTGCGCCAGTTTCTTCTGTAGAACTTTGCACATTCTTTTCACATGAGGCAAACGCTGAATAGGTATTTATCTAGTGTCCTCACCATCATTTTGTCGCAGCTATACTATACCCACTCACCATATTACTCAATAAGTTGTTCCCGACAGTATGTGGCGACACAAAGTTGTGTCACTCTGTTGGAGCATGCAGGGGGCACCAATTCTGAACAGATGCAGAGATAATTCTGGCTCTGGAGCCCTACACATCATGGCGTGTTGAGCAATATGAGTCTTAATATAGTGTCTGGTAAGTATGTTGAAGGAAATATGAATACAGCACATAAAATATCGTGTCACACATGATAATACGTCTAAACTTTCCTATCCTTAGAGGATAGCGTGTTGCCCATCAATGCTGATAAAGACTGATTTAAAATGTCACCATATTGGTGAATATCAAGTCTCTTATTCACTGAAATCCTAACGATTGCTACAGCCTGTTTTCCTCTATATATCGGTACGGATCCTACGCACACTTGGATCTCACTGCACTTACATGTAAAAACAGCCTCACTGCATGAATTCCAGCAGCAACCTCCCCTCATGAAATGTTCCAGCAGCACTTCCACTCGATGAAATGTCCCCGAGCGCCTCACACTCAGTAACTGTCCATCAGCGAGCCTCACTCTCATGAAATGTCCAGGCGCACCTCCCCTCAATGAATATGTCCATCTCAGCACACAGCACTCCCACTCATAAGAATGCATCAGCACCTCCACTCAGTGAATAGTCCAGCAGCCAACTCCCTCAATAAATGCCCAGCTCACAGCCTCCACCCAGTGAAATGTCCAGCAGCAGCCATCCATGTCAGTGCATGTCCGACGCACGCCTCCCCCAGTGAAATGGGCAGCAAACATGCCTCCAGCTCAATGAAATGCACGGCTCCATTCCAGTCGAATTCCCCTCCGTCATGCACGCCACCATCCATAAAATTGCAAGCGAGCACCCTCCACTCGCCAGTGAAATGTCAGCAGCAGCCCTCAGGGCACTGCCACAAGCTCTCGAAATGTCCCAATTCCTCATAAGGCCATCACCACTCCCCATGAAATGCCAGCAGCACCTCTCCACTCAGTGAAATGTCCACCAACAGCCTCCGACTCGGAAATGTCCGCAGCACCCTCCCACTCAGTGAACATGGCCAGCGCACCTCCCATTCATGAAAGGGCCAGAAGCAGCCTCCACCCAGTTAATTCAATCTCCAAGAAATGTCGCAGCAAGCAGCCTCCACCGTCCACTCATGAAAATTCCTCATTCATAGCAGCAGCCTCCACTCAGTGAAATGTCCAGCAGCAGCCTCCACTCACTTGAATTTCCAGCAACAGCCTCCACTCAGTAAAATGTCCAGCAGCAGCCTCAATTCAATGAAATGTCCAGCAGCAACCTAATCTTAATAATAATAATATGTCTAGCAACAGCCTCCTCTCAATAATAATATGTCTAGCAGCACCTCCTCTCAATAATCATAACAATAATATATCTAGCAGCAACCTCCTCTCAATAATAATAATAATAATAATAATAATAATATTTCTAGCAGTAGCCTCAATAATAAATTTTCTTTTAGCAGTTACAGGGCCCCTTATCATATAAAAAAAAAATAAACTCAGTACTTACCACCCATGGATCAGCTTACTCTACGTTATGTCCTGTGCAGTGTTGTAGGCAGAGACAAGTCTGTACGCTCTGCCCGCACGCACTGTATGATATCATACAGTGTGTGTGTGGGCAGAGGGTAGACACATGCCTCTGCCCATGCACACCAATAATCAATTGTATAAGTGTTTTTCTTGCGTAGTATTGTTCATCTTCCCCTGTCAGAAACTTGCAGTCTGCCTATCCTCGGGTCCGATCATTATACAGATGTAACTGAATAGGAGAACTGCAAAAAATAAATTGAGCAGTTTGCGCTAATTTTTGTCTATCTAATGATTCGACATCAAATCAGTAATTATGTGTCACCTTCACCAACTTCAACTACAACTCTTTGCACTGTTTGGAATAATTTCTATAGCCTCAACCCTCCTGGACAAACATTTCTGAAAGTTTCAGCATCCAATATGTTAAGAATGCTGTTATGTAGGCAGTCTGCTCCAGCCCAGGAACGCCCAGCAGACAGTAGGGAGCCCAATTACCATATTGGACGTCAGATATCCCAATGCTCAAGCAAAAACAAATCCTCCGCTAACGTAATCCATGATGCAGCCTCTGCAAGAGTTGGAGTGGATGGTGGTGAAAGGAAAAATTTGCATAATTACAGACATAAATGAAATAGAGACTGTGTGGTTAGCAACATGTTTGCAGCTTTGTCAATGCCCTAGAAAAAATATATTTGGTTAAAACATAACTGGTGTGAACTATTCTGTAGAGTCAGTTTACTTGTACATGGTAATTTCAAATCAATAAAGGCTTGTTCACATAAGTGTCAGAGTGCTCCATTTTCCTCTAGAAGCTAAGACCATGGCTCTCAGATGCTGATGTGTAAGTAGACTTCCAGTGATAGAAGAATAACATTAGTAATCCCTTCACACCTTCAGTGCTACGTGTTGTGCTGATGTATTTGTGCTCCCTGCATTTATCCTGCATAAATGTTACACGGATCTCAGCACAAAACATGGCCATTGGCATGAATAAATAATCAAGGCCACATACCGGTTGTATAACAGGATGTATACAAGCCAGGCATCCGCTGTACTCCCCGGAGAGTATGTGTGAGCAGAGGAATTCACTTATTTTGCTGGATTCTCACTTGGGATTTCTTCCAGTTTTGTAAGATAAAATGGAATCATATAGGACTTGGATCAGTTCGCTATGTTTCTATTGTTTTTGATAGTTATACGTTTAACATGTTGCTCTGTTCTATTCAACTCTAAAAGAAATCTGATGGATGTTGGTAAATGGGGGAGCAAAGCAAATCTACTACCATATCCACTAACCATAATTGTAGCAGCATGCCACCTGCAAGTTATAAAAATCTACCTTATTCCCACTGGGGCTGTGTGCACATCTGTGTCTTCTGTTGTTCTGATTCATTATAGGAGTAAAACAGTGTAAAATACAGAAACCTTCATCCCATTAGCTCAAATGGCGGCCATTGCGTCTCTACTGGCATTTTGCCATTACATCAGTGACAGATTCTGTGAGGCTCCAAATCACCGTGAGGTGCATCTATATTCATGTCTGTATTTATATTGAGACCTACTGATGCGTAATATGTGCATCTGCCCATGAGGAGACCATAATTGTTTGGTGAAACATATAGGGTCTTTTTTTTCTGGACCAGAGAAGTCCTTTTTGTGTGCTTAGTCTGGTATACCTGAAGTGAGGTTTTGTTTTTTGTGGTCTCATTGTGATTTGTATTGAAATGGATGTGTGGTTGTCCCCATATAGACCTCGGAGTATAGGGGACACCACTTCTGTATAAGTTGGTAGATATTATCCACATTTTATGAGTATATCATTAAAGGTTATGCTTTAAAAAGGGTTTCTAATACTTGTTTTATTTAAAGTATTTTTTAAGAGACTATTGTGTATAATATCTCACTGGCGGGTGTTTAGTCAGTCACTGTGAATTGAATTAGACAGAAATAAGTCAGATGTATCATAATAATAATTTTCTTTGTACATGGCAACTGCCAGGTGCTGTTGAAAATGTTGGTGCTATGAAGATAATAATAATTAATTGGAATGAGAACAGGAGTGCAAACACAAATATTAACGGTGTTCAATAGAGGGCATAATGATTAGTTAAAAGGAAATAAGAGTGGGGATAACCCACCTGGCACATGGACGTAATGGGTAAAGCAGTCAGGGCTGAGATCTAATCATGAAGTCTACTGAAGGATCTAACAGGTAAAATAAAACAAGTACACCAACACGATCCAGCTCAAATGCAACAGAGCACAGCGTTCAGTAAAACATCTTCTTTATTTAGTAAATTTTAAAAGACATGGAAATTCCAATGTGTTTCAGACGCAGCCTGTGTCCTTAGTCATGGATTACAATGGTTATTAAAAATTAAGACATTTAAATGCTCAGAAACATACCATGTGATAAATAATTGTACTACCACAAAACAGAGTTACAACGTTCTTTAATAAAACAACAATATAAACTTTATTAAATACAGTATATAAAACTCAAAATTGTGTCATCATATAACAATAGATGCAATAAAGAGAATCCAAAAACAAGTCCAAGCACCAAAGTGCAATATAGGGTATATCACCCTGTACTCAATGAGCACACCCATAAGGTAATGTAGCCTCCATAGTTAATCACGTTAGGAATAGGTAAATGGTGGGTGCATTAGCATTGAGCATGTATATAGAAGACAAGTGTGTTACCATTTGTTGAACTCTGAGATTGCCTCACGGACTCACCAACGCACGTTTCGGCCATGCTTCTTCAGGGGGTGATAAATGTGATAAATAAGTCCCTCCCACAAGGGAAGGGAGAATACGATCAGTGTGCTGGACTTCAGCTGGTGTAGTTGCCATGTCAATGACGAGCAGGTGACATGTGAAAAAAATAACACTGACATTACAACAGAAAGGGGGGGTACAAAGGGGGTAGGAAAGTCAAAATGGGGAGTGGTTATACTTCCACAAAAGAAATTAAATCCAGGGGCCACATCAATATTTGAGACAATCAGGGATTAGTGTGGGAAGGATGACATATTCAGTTTCAGTAGCCCCAAATGTAATAATTTTTTTTATATTGCCTTACAGCTGGCTACTTAAATGATAACTGATTATAATTCAGGTCAATTTGGAGGTAACATGTGGGAAGGATATGATATTTCCAGGCTTTTTACAAACATTATATTAGTCTACAAACAATTTTTAGGACTTCAGGTAAAAGACCATTCAATAAACCAGTCATTAAGTCTCGGTGGGGCCTAAGCCCTGTCAATGTGTGGATAAGATCCCGAATAGCCGTCCAGAACCCCCTCCCTATGAGGCATTCCCACCATGTGTGAAGGTACAATATATATATATATATATACAGTATATAGGGATTTGGTACGATAACTTTATGACTGGATGGAGCTACTATTCCCATCCCTTGATTAGTCATGGAAAATTTGAATATGCAGATGAAAGGTTTTAAATGTGAAACTTGAGTTTACAAAAAGATTAACGAGGACCACCAGAGAAAAGGTCATCACTGGATACTAAGGCCTGTTTAGCGTGGCAAAACCATCAGACAGGTTCCCTTAAAGCCTACAGAAGTAGTAGACTGTTTTACTTGTTTGCAGTAAATTTTGTATTGCTGTAATAAATTAGGATAAGATTAGATGGAATTTTATGTAACACGATTTAAATAACTGCAGATATGAGAGAAAGTAAAGTTAATTAAAGTAAGTAAACATTTTATTTTCACTTTATAATCCCATTTATCTACTTACATGTAGATAATATTAGAAGCTGTTTGAAGCAATGTTGTACTTGTTTTGTGCATGGCATCACGCCAATTGAGCGGCTGAGCCTTTCATTTTCTTAAGTGCTTCTGGGTGTGTGCCATTCACCTTAGTTCTATTGATCGATTTGCAGACTCTGTGACAAGTTTGTTTTATATTAGGTCTCCAGCAATTGATTTTTTTATTCGTGATTTTTTTCCCCCTTTACAGCTCTTGCTTTCTTAAAAGCAAAAATGGCTAAATATATCATTTCTACATACAATTGCATCAACCTGCAGGGTCAAGACTTTTTCCAAATTGAAAGTTTTGTGTGGGAAGATTTCTACGAACCTTTTATGTTGTGCTATACTGTAGAAAACTAGCATGCTGTTGGCGTGTGTGTTGTCATTTCTGGTTTTCTATTCTGTTGTAGAAGTAGACATGACAGAAAACCAAATCCTTCACTGGTCGCAGCCTGTTCTTGGTGGAAAGCCTTGACTTGTACATTGTGATATCCATTGCAGTTAGACAAATAACAAGGCTGCTCATTGCACTTTGCAGACAAATTAGACAAATGTGACCAGTGTAAATTTCAGTGGGTGGAAAGGTAAGGTGGGATGCTTTCTCAGAGGCAAGGTGACAGGCATAGTCCCAAGGAGCCAGAGGTAAGGTATTAAGCATGGTCACAAGAAGATAGGGTTGGAACATCAGGTTCCATTGCTAAGGTGAGCAGCACTTAAGAGAGAGTGCCCGATGTAGCAAGCCAGAATAACCTTTGGTAAAGTTTGGCCTAGACCAGAGTATTCTTTGGGGTATTAAATAGCCTAAGCCAGCGTATACCCCCACCACAGGCCAGAGTATATTCGGGGTGTAAAGTAGCCTATGCCAGAGTATACCCCCACCACAGGCTAGAGTATACTCGGGGTGTAAAGTATACTAGGCCAGAGTATAACCCCACCACAGGCCAGAGTAAACCTAGGGTGTAAAGTAGCCTAGGCCAGAGTATACTCCCAGGCTAGAATATAATGTGAAACTCGAGCCAGGACCACAGTACACCCTGGGGAATAAACTGCATAATGAATTCCTATGAAAGTGGGAGGGGTGAGAAGCATGCACCCCTTTCCATCTCCACCTCATTAGAAACTTCCCCTGGTTGTGTAAACAAGATATTTAACCCCTCATCATCGACACTAGTTTTCAGCTCAATGACCAGACTCGATTTTTCAAATCTGCCCTGTCTCACGATAATTGGTTATAACTTCGGAAAATACTCGGAGAGGTCTATATGGAGACAACCACCCATCCATTCGATACAAACACAATGAGACCACAAAAAACAAACCGTCTCCTTCAGTATACCAGACACATAAGCACACACAAAGGACTTCTCTTTCCAGAAAAAAAAAAGCCCCTATGGTGGCAATTGATCAAGTGTCTGAAAGTCAGAATATTTTCCAGTTGCCCCGTGTCAACCAATCACAGCTCACTTTACATTTTACTATTGCTCATGAATATTTTAAGGGGAGCTGTGATTGGTTGCCATGGTCACTGGAAAATACTTCTGACTTTCAGACACTTGATGAATCTGCCCCATTATGTTTTCACCAAACATATGGTCCCTCATGGGCAGATGCCCAGATACGCATCAGTAGGTCTCAACTATACATACATGACTGAATAATAGAGGCATCACCTCACGTTGTTGGAGCCCATCACAGAATCTTCACTGATGTAATGTATGGCAAAAATTGAAACCATGTGACGACCCGCATGGCCGCCATTTAGCAATGGGAATGAAGGTTTTTCTGTATTTTACCAGGTTTTTACTTCCTATAGATGAATCAGAACAAAACAGAAACACAGATGTGCACACGGCCAGTGGGATAAGGTAGAAGTTTTATAACTTGCAGGTGCATCATCTACAATTTGGTTGTGATATGGTGATAGATTGCCTTGCTCGCTCCCCCGATTTACCAACATCCTCAGCATTTCTTTAAGTTGAATAGAACAGAGCAACATGTTAAACTGTAAAACTCTCAAAAACAATTAGAACATAGTCGGAACTGATCCAAGTCCTATATATCCATTTGTATCTTACAAAACTGGAAATATCCAAGTGAAGAATCCAGCAAAATAGTGAATTCCCTCGCTCACACATACTCTCCCGGGATACACAAGCGATGCCCTGGGTCTTGTATACCTCCTGTTATACAACGGTTATGTGGCCTGATTATTTATTCACAATGGCCATGTTTTTGGCTGGATCCTGTGTCATTATATGCGAGTATAATGCAGGAGCAACAGAATACATCACACAACACGTAGCACTGAAGGTGTTGATGGATTACTAATTGATTCTTGACTATCACTGGAAGTCACTTACACTCACATCTGAGAGCCATGGTCTTAGCTTCTGAGGAAAATGGAGCACTCTCTAGACACTTCATGTTGAACAAGCCTTATTGATTTGAAATTACCAGTACAAGTAACTGGCTCTACATAAAGTTCACACCAGTTATTAGTGTTTAAACACAATATATGTTGTTTCTAGGGCATTGACAAAGCTTCCAACATGTTGCTAACCACCAACCGTCTCCTATTTCATTTATGTTCGTAAATTATGCAAATTTTTTTCTTCACACCCACCATCCCACTCCAACATTTGCAGAGCTGCATCTGACTTATCGGTAGCGGAGGATTTGTTTTGGGGTTAAGCATTGGGATCTTGACGTCCCAATATGGTAATTGGGCTCCCTACGTCCTTGGGTCGTTCCTGGGCTGACATGAAAACCCCTTGCGCTACATTAACAGCATTCTTAACCATATTGATGCTGAAACTTTCAGAATTTTGTGCCAGAGGGTGATGAGCTATAGAAATTATTTCCAAACCGTAGTGCAAAGAGTTGAAGTTGAAGTTGGTGAAGGTGATACATACGTACTGATTTGATTTCGAATCATTAGATAGACAAAATTTAGCGCACCTGCTCAATGTATATTTTTTGCAGTTCTACCATATTCATTACTCGTCAAATCTCGGACCCGAGGATGGCAAGACTGCAAGTTTCTGACAGGGAAGAGACCATACGTACGGCAGAACATACACTTATACAACTTGATTTTGTTGGTCATGGGCAGAGCATTTCTACCCTACTGCCCACACACACACTGTTATATCATACAGTGCGTGCGGCAGAGCGTACAAGACTTGTCTCTGCTACAAACACTGCCTCAACAACAGAGTACTAGATTCCACTTGGGTAATACTAGTTTATTTATTTTTTTTATATGATAAGGGGCCCTGTACGTGCTAAAAGAAACTATTATTATTGAGGCTGCTGCTAGAAACTATTATATATTATATTAAATATGTGAGAAGGAGGTTGCTGCTTGAGATATTTTATTGTTATTATTATTGAGAGGAGGTGCTGCTAGACATATATTATTGAGAGGAGTCTGTTTGCTAGACATATTATTATATTAAGATTAGGAGTTGCTGCTGACATTTCATTCAGATTGAGGCTGCTGTTCTAGGAACATTTTTACTGTATGTCTGGATTTTTATCACTGGTGTGGGGTCAGCTGACCATTTCTTGGTTAGGCTCTGCGTTTACCTTCTAATGAGTCGGCTCTGCGCTGTCTATACATTTCCTCTATGTGACAGTCTTTGGATGCTGTGTCTGCCATTTCATTGATGAGGCTGCTGGCTGGCAGCATTACTAGTTTGTGAGCTGCTGTCTGGAATTTCACTGAGGAGGTGTACATTCGCTGCTGCTTGTACATTTTCAGAGGGCGATGGCTGTCGCTTTCGCCACTTGGTCTGCTTCTGGCCATTTCAGCCTGATGGGCTGCTGCTGGCCATGTTCACTGAGTGGTAGGCTTCGACTGTCATGAGACATTGGTTACTTTGTGTGGCATCAATGGATTGTCTTCTGGTAATTATCGTATTAGTGATGTGGACATGTCTGACGTGCTGTGAGCATTTCCACTGAGTGAGGCTGCTGCTTGGACATTTCATTGGTGGAAGGCTGGCTGCTTGACATTTACATGAATGGAGGTGCTCGCTTTAGACCATTTCACAATGAGTGGGCTGCTCTCTGGCCATCTTTCATTGAGTGGAGGCTGTTTGCTGGCACATTTCACTGTAGTTGTTCTCATGTGGCTGCTGCTGGCATTTTACTGAGTGAGGCTGTTGCTGGAAATTCAAGTGAGTGGAGGCTAGCTGCTGACATTTCACTGATGGAAGCTGCTGCCGGACATCATTGAGTGAGGCTGCTGCTGGCATTTAACTGAGTGGAGGCGGCTGCGCCTAGACCTTTCACTGAGGGAGGCTGCTTTGCTCATTTCATTGATGGAGGCTGCTGCTGGCCATTTTACTGATGGACAGGCTGCTGCTGGACATTTCATTGATTGAGGCTATTGCTTGAATTTCACTTTCAATGGGTGTAGGCTCTTCTGTCCATTCTTTCACAACTGAAGGAGGCTGCTGCTGGCCAGTTCACTGAGTGGATGCTGGCTGATGACATTTTACGAGTGGAGGTTGTTGCTGTGGAAATGTCAAGTGAGTGGAGGCTGCTGCTGGACCCTTTCACATGAGTGGAGCTGCTGCTGGACAGTTTACTGAGTGGAGGCTGCTGCTGACATTTCATTGAGTGGAAGAGGCTGTTGCTGGCATTTCACTTCTGTGGAGGCTGCTTCGCAATTATCACTGAATGGAGCTCTGCTGGCCCATTTCACATGAGTGGAGTCTGCATGGACATATTTTACTGCTGGGCTGTTGCTGACATTTCACTGAGTGAGGCTGCGCTGCCATTTTTCATTGAGTGGAGGCTGTTGATGGACCTTTCCACTGAGTGTAGCTGGCTGCTGGACATTTCTTGAGTGAGACTGTTGCTTGGACTTTCACTGGGTGGAGGCTGCTGATGACATTTCATCGAGTGGGAGAGGCGTTGCTGGACATGTTTCATTGAGTGGAGGCTGCTTGTCGGACATTCATTGAGGGGAGTTGCTGCTGCTGGACATTTCATTGAGTGGAGGCTGTTTCTTCACATGAACGGCAGCTGATGATCAAGTTGGTAGATCCAGGTACAGTATATTAGAGGAAAAAGCTGTACATCTTTAGGATGTTATGAAGGAGAAGACTTGATTTATTCACCAATATGTGTGGACATTTTAATATCATCCTTAGCAACATTGCAATGGGCATACACAGCTAAACGCCATGGATTCTTAAAGTTTTAGAGTATCTATCATGTTTACCATGCGGTATTTTAAGCTGCTGTATCTACCCGTATATTCCGGCGTAAAAGACGACTTTTGAAGACAGAAAAATCTTCTGTCTTCCTCTGGGGGTCGGCTTATACGCCGGTAACCCGACCTCCCGCCTGTATTCACGTCGCTGGTCGGGGTCGCGCTGCATTGAGAGGCTCACGGCTGAGCCCTCTCCAAGCCGTAAGACTTTGCTGCCTATTGCAGCAAAGGCTTCCGGTAACACCCCGGTGGCTTCCTGCAAAACTGCCGTTAGCCTCAAAAATATAGCGCGGCGCATGGGGCGCCGGCCATCATTACCTGGGAATCGGCGCTCCACGTGACGGCCTCCGGGGCGTCGATCTTCCCATGGTAGCCGCGGTCTCCCGAAGACCCGAGGCGATTTCGTTTAATAAGAAACCCCTTCATTACAATGTGCTGATAGCATCCAGTGTAATGAATGAGGTGGAATCCCCATATACTATACTTCCATACTGTAGTATGGCAGGTAGGTAGGATCGATCCAGACAACCTAGGGTTAAAAGTACCCTAGGAGTCTGAAAAATAGTATAAATAAAAATAAAAAAAGTTGAAAAAAAATTAAATAAAAAATCTACCTAATTTCAAATCCCCCCCTTTGCCCTCCCTAGAACTGACATAACAAATATAAATACATAGTAAATCATAAACCAACTCAGGTATAACGCGTCCGAAAAGGCCCAATGTCTATCAAAATAGGATAACAGTTTGTCAACCCCGTACCCGAAAAATAAGCGCCCAAAGTCGAAAATGGCACTTTTAATAAATCTATAAAAAGGATCAAAGGTTGTACAATCCTAAAATTGATATCAGTGAAAATATTATCCAAATTTCCGCAAAAAATTACACCAACCCCAGCTCCGTACCACCAACACAAAGTATAAAAAAGGTATTAACGCCAGAAGTTGGCAAAATCAAAAAAATAATTTCTGTAGGAGGAGGTTTTCATTTTTGTAAATGTATGAAACATTATAAAACCTATACAAATTTTGTAGTATCCCCTTAATCGTGACAAACACCGCCCAAAGACTAAAGTAGATAATGGTCATTTGGGGGCGCTCAGTGAAAGACGTAATATCCAGCCCACAAGACAATGGCGCAAAGCGTTTTTTTTTCACCATTTTTCATTGCTTTGGAATTTTTTTCTTTTTTCCCCTTCTGATACATGGCTGGAATATTAATAAAGAAAAATTTAAGGTACTATGGTAACATTTACAGTAAAATGGACGATGGTAATGTTGTTGTTGTCATCGCCTTAGTTCATGTTCAATCAAACCTGTCTTTTGTTGATTTTTATTAAAATTGACATTACCGGTGTTTTGTACGTTGGAAAAGGGTAGTCTATACGGCGGAATATGATCTTAAACTGCTATCTTTTAAACGAAGTAGGGGGGTCTCGTCTTATACACCCTGTCGTCTTAACGCCGGAATTTACATATTTCCCTATAATTTTGTACCAATACCTACCAGACCACTAATCTAGATCATCATGTATCAACAAGCCTATGATGTAGTGCTCCAATCCATGAATTATGTGGCATTCCCTTCATGAATCGGGTGCCCCCTGCACTGCTCCAACGGACAAACCAACTTGTGTCGCACAATACTGTCGGTACACTCATGAGTAATATGGTGCGTCGGCGTATAGAGAAGCTGCGACACAAATGCAATGGTGACACTTTATAAAACCTATTCAAAAGCAGATCTGCACTGAAAAGAATTGCAAAGTTTCGAACAGAAACATCTGGCCGGCAGTGGTTTTTATAAATTGGGCCAATGCCTACGCGGAACTTTATTGCTGTACCTGAGAAAGCTTTCAACCATACCGGAGAGACAAGGGATGGTCCATCCACACTTATACACAACTTCACATGATGGCCTCTAGAATCCAATACAAGAATACTCATTCAATTCCGAAGACAGGGGACACCACTTCTGTATAAGTTGGTAGATATTATCCACATTTTACGAGTATATCATTAAAGGTTATGCTTTAAAAAGGGTTTCTAATACTTTTTTTATTTAAAGTATTTTTTAAGAGACTATTGTGTATAATATCTCACTGGCGGGTGTATAGTCAGTCACTGAGAATTGAATTAGACAGAAATAAGTCAGATGTATCATGATAATAATTTTCTTTGTACATGGCGACTGCTAGGTGCTGTTGAAAATGTTCGTGCTATGAAGATAATAATAATTATTATTATATAACATCATGGTGAAATGTATAATAGATCTACAAAATGTTATCATTACAGTTCATAATGGGTCCCTGTATACTGTCATAGACTTAAGGCAGCTGTATTGAAGCTGTCTGCATGAGCACTAAAAATGGCCCTACAGCTTTGATGGTATTTAACCAAATGTTTGTTAACTAAACAGTTCTTCATTTCTACCCCCATCTTTATATATGTATGCCTGGCTCACCATGCTGCATGACAACTATGATGGCTAACCCTGATTCCCAATGCCTCTTATTTTCTGTCAGTTTATGAATCAGGACACCCCCTATTAACATCAGGTATTTGGTGTACCAAATTCAATAGGATTAGCCAGTGTCACCTTAAAGATAACCTGTCAGGTGACTTTTCCTCATAAACTGACCCAGCAAGTGTTCTGAAAAGTGTTTAAAATATGTGTACCTTAGATTGGCATAGGAATCATCACCTAACTAGCATCAGGGTGGGGAGCAGCTTTATCTAATCATACAGTCACCCATTTAGATTACACCCGCAGTATATGATTGGCATGTTCGTCATTGTCATACATAAGTGTGATGCCCTCCTAAACTGTTAGGCTTCATTCATACAAATATATGGGGGACATATATATGGCCAGCGTATATACATCCTCCATACATTTCTATGGCCTCGTATGGGAGCGGCACCTTACCGTTCCGTAGCCCATAGGAAGATAGGATATGTCGGCACCGTGCGCTGTATATTCCTATGGAGAGGGGCGGGGGTTAGCAGCGCTCATCCCCTGCTCCTCTCCCCGGCATCGATGTATGCCCGCCGTAAGTAGTACGTGTGAATGTAGCCTTAGTGAGATCTCTTGTGGATTGTTTTTACATTATTTTTATTAAAGGTTTTCAAAGTTCAAGAATACAAAAAACATCCTAATTGGAATGAAAACAGGAGTGCAAACACAAATATTAACGGTGTTCAATAGAGGGCATAATGATTAGTTAAAAGGAAATAAGAGTGGGGATAACCCACCTGGCACATGGACGTAATGGGTAAAGCAGTCAGGGCTGAGATCTAATCATAAAGTCTACTGAAGGATCTAACAGGTTAAACAAAACAAGTACACCAACACGATCCAGCTCAAATCCAACAGAGCACATCGTTCAGTAAAACATCTTCTTTATTTAGTAAAATCTCCGATCCCTCAGTCTGCTTCCCCCCTCGGACTATCCTGCCTGCACAACTTTTCCCACTGCCTGACAACCGTTCTCCTCAATCGCGGAACCCTCTTACACACTTCCCTACGTCACAGAAGGTCACATCATCACACCACAACTGGTGACTAGTGTTGAAAACCTGGGGCATCCGGAAATTGCTCCATGCACAAAACCGGAGCACATTGGTTGTTTTGTGGTACTGTGGGAAGAGGTCCACGAAAACAGTTCCTCAAGTATGCGGTTCAGATGCCAAATTTTCCTGGAGGGGCAACTGGGGTGGGAGGCTGATGGTGCAGGAGCCTGAGAGAGTGGCGATTTCGGTGACATGGGTGGACTGCGTGGAAGACTTGACTGGTGTGGACAAATTGCTCGAGCATTTGTCAAGCAATCCACGACATCACCTGTTCGCACTGTTCTTGTCTGGCTCGACAGATGCTCAACTAACCATACCCGACGAGTCCCAGTCACTTACAGACATGAACCTAGGGAGTGTAGGCTCTGCGTGCGTTCCCCTGCTCCCCTCCTCTCACTGGTGGTCTCACCCCCGCACCAGGAACCACGGCCCTCTGAACCCGTGCAGTAGTTGGACGCCCACGTCCCCTGCCCCCTCCGTCCGCTACACCCTAGGGCCCGCGGTTAAACATTTTTAAAAATGAGAGTTATAACTTTTATTTTTTTTTTTTACTTTTTTTTTGTTTTTTTTTGTTGGTTTTTTTTTTTTTTTTTTTGTTTTTTTTTTGTGTTTTTTTTTTTTGTTGAGTTTTTAAAACCCAAAACAATCCTAATCCGATTTTGCTTATGCGCTATTTTCCTACCAAGTATCAAAGCACACTACTATGCCAGCAATGAGATTGACACTGACGTTAGTGCCTACTATGAATCCCACCCCTAACAAATTTCCCACTTCGGTCTTTTTGATATGGGATATGTTGCGTCACAGCGCAGAAACACGGTCTCAAGTCTCACTACAATTGCTCAGATTGGCTATACAAATGCACGGCAGAAATACACGTCACACAGCAGATCAACCCAGAAACAATATATAGAACGCTACTGTAGCGTAGTAGCTCTTTTTTCCTCCTATGGCTATTTTTCTAGCCAAGTATCAAGCAACTACTATACTTCCAGAATAGATGGACCCACTGAGGTTAAGTGCCTATTGGGAAAATCCAACCCACCCCTACTAATTTTCCCACTTCGTTCTTTGCTATGGATTTATGTGCGTCCTAGCGGCAGACACAAGCGGTCGCCCGAGTCTCACTAACATTGGCTTCAGAATGCTAGTACAACTGCCTGCAAAAGTTACAGCCACCAGCCAGATTCAACCAGTAAATCAAATATATAGAATCTACCGCATCGACTTGTATGCGTAAGTAAAGCCTCGTTGTATTCTCCTATGGCTATTTTTCTAGACAAGTATCAAAGACACTACTGACTGCCAGATGAGATTGACACTTGAGTTAGTGCCTTAATTGAAATCCAACCCTACTTAAATTTTCCACCTTGGTCTGTTGCATGGAAATATGTGCTCACTAATCGCGCAGAACCTCAGGTCGGCAGTTCCACTACAATTGTCTCAGAATTGGCTATACAATGCACTGCAGCAATACGCCAACCAGCATATCACCAAAATCAAATAATAGAACGCTACTGTAATGCCGAAGTAGCCTCTGTGTATTCTCCTATGGCCTATTTTCTAGCCAAGTATCAAAGCAACACTAGACTATGCCGAGATGAGATACACTGAGTAGTGCCTATTGAAATCCACCCCAACTAAATTTTTTCCGCCCCCCACTCCTTCGGTCTTTTGCTATGGAATATGTGCCGTCACTAAAGCGCAGAACACACCAGCGGTTCGCAAGTCTCCTACAAATTGCTCAGAATGCCTAGTACACTGCACGGCAGAAAGTCCAGCCACCAGCAGATCACCAGAATCAAATATATAGACGCTAACTGTATGCGTACGTAAGCTCTTTGTAATTCGTCTTCCTATGGCCTATTTTCTATCCAAGTATCAAAGCAACTTACTATGCCAGATGAAAGGACCACTGAGTAGTGCCTAATTGAAATCCAACCCCTACTAAATTTTTCTCCCACTTCGTCTTGCTATGATATGTGCGTCATAAACAAGCGAAGACACAGCGGTCCGCAAGTCCGCACTAATACATTGCTCAGAATTGGCTAGTACATGCAACTGCAGAAAGTACAGCACCAGCATGATCAACCAGAAATCAAATATATAAACGCTACTGGTATGCGTAGTAAGCCTCTTGTATTCTCCTTGCTATTTTTCTAGCCAAGTATCAAAGCACAGCACTATGCCAGATGGAATGACACTGAGTTAGTGCCTAATGAAAATCAACCCTACTTAAATTTTCCACTTTCGGTCTTTGCTATGGATAATGTGCGTCACTAAAAGCTGGCAGAACACAGCGGTCGTCAAGTTCTTCACTACAAATGCCTCAGAGATTGGCTAGTTCATGCCCTGCAGAAAAGTACAGCCACCAGCAGATCAACCAGAAATCAATATATAGAAACGCTACGTGTATGCCGTCAGTAGAGTCTCTTTTGTATCTCCTATGGGCCTATTTTCTAGCCCAAGTATCAAAGCACACTACAATCCAGAATGAAGATTTGAAAACACTGATTTAGTGCCCCTAATTGAATCAAGCCCCCTACTAAATTTTCCCCACTCTGGTCCCTTTTTGCTATTGGATATGTGCGTCACTAAGCGTCAGACAACCAGCGGGTCGACAGTCTCACTACAAATTGCTCCGAATGGCTAGTACACATGCACTGGCAGAAATACAGCCCCACCAGCAATCAACCAACCAAATCAATCATATAGAACGCTACTGTATGGCCGGTAAGTAAGCTCTTTGTATTCTCCTATGGCATTGTTCAGCCAAGTTCAAGCACCTACTAAGGCCAGATGAGATTGACACTGAGTTTTTTAGTGGCCTAAATTTGAAATGCCAACCCCTACTAAATTTTCCCACTTCGGTCTTCTTGGCTATGATAGTCGTCAACTAAAGCGCAAGAACACAAGCGGTCGCAAGTATCTCACTTATCAAATTGCTCAGATTGGCTTAGTACAATGCACTGACGCAGAAAGTACAGCGCACCAGCAGATCAACCAAAAATCAAATATATAGAACGCTACTGTATTCGTATTAGCGCTTGTATTCTCCATGGGCTATTTTCTTAGCCCAAGTGTATCAAGCCACTACTATGCCAGATTAGGATGACACTGGAGTTAGTTCCTAATTGAATCCAACTCCTACTTAATTTTCCCCCTTTCGGTCTTTGCTTGGATATTGCGTCACTTAAGCGGCGGAAAACAAAACCAGCCGTCCCCAGTCTGCACTACAAATTTGCTCAGAATTGGCTAGTACATGCCCTGCAGAAAGTACAGCCACCAGCAAGATTCAAACCAGAAATCAAAATATATGAACGCACTGTATCGTAAGTTAAGCTCTTTGTTCTCCTACTGAATGGCTATTTTTCTAGCCAAGTATCAAAGCCAACTACTAATGGGCCAGATGAGATGAACTGAGTATTGGCCTAATTGAATCCAACCCCTACTATAATTTTCCCCACTTCGTCCTTTGCTATGGATGTGCGTCACTAACGCTAGAACACAGCGGATCGCAAGTCTCACCTACAATTGCCTCAGATTGGCTCGTACAATGCAACTGCAGAAAGTAAGCCACCAGCAGATATCACCAGAAATCCAATATATAGAACGTCTAACTGTATGCTAAGTCAGCTCTTTGTATTCTCCTATGGCTATTTTTCTAGCCAAGTATCAAGCACTACTACTATTGCCAGATGAGATGACCACTGAGTTTAAGTGCCTAATTGAAATCCAAACCCACTAAATTTTTCCCCACTTCGGTCCTTTTGTGCTATGGATATGTGCGTCACTAAGCCAGAACACACGCGGGTCGCAAGTCTCCTCACTAACAATGCTCAGAATGCAGTACAATGACTGCAGAAAGTACAGCCACCAGCAGATCACCCAAAATCAAATTATATAGAAGCGCTAACTGTATGCGTAAGTAGCTCCTTTATATTCTCCTATGGCTAATTTTTTTTTCAGCCAAAGTATCAAGCACACCTACTATGCGCAGATGAGAATGACCTGAGTTGTGCCTATATTGAAATCCACCCCGCACTAAATTTTCCCCCAATTCGGTCCTTTTTTGCTAATGATATGTTGTGCCACTAATGAGGCAAACACAAAAAGACGGTAGCAAGTCCCCCTGCTAATTCCTCACAAATGTACTAGATGCAAATTAAAATAAAAAAGTAAACGTTATTGTTAGCTCTAAAGGTGCTGTTTTGGGTTCTCTTGAGATCACTCCTCCCTATACAGTAAGCTAATAGAACCACCTAACCTTGTCCTCCCCCTGACCACAGCAAAAGCTCTGCTGCCCTAGCCGGCCCATTCAGACACAGATATGATCCGAGCAGCGCGGCAGCGGGCTAGTCCTTTCTACTTCCCAGGTCCACCTGAATCGGGCCAGCCACCACTTGCTATCGACGTTATAAGGTCCACGTCATGCTGGGGGAGTGCAGAGTCACTCCTGGCTTGTTGATTGGCTCTGGTTTTCTGCCCCGCCCAAAAGCAAAACGGCGGGAGCTGCCATTATTTTCCCCTCGAGCGGCGAAGTATTCGTCCGCTCAACGAGCATTTCGAGTACCCGAATGCGCGACCGAGCATCAAGCTCGGACCAGCCATGTTCGCTCACTCTCTAGTTAGGAGCGTTCACATGTTCATTTTACTTACGTTACATTGCATTGATTTAGAGGACGTGTCATGTAAACCACAATGGGGTTCATTTACTAAGGGCCGATTCGTGTTTTTCCCAACGTTTACCCGAATTTTCCGATTTGCGCCATTTCCCCCTGAATTGCCCCGGATTTTTGGCGCACCGCAATCGGCGCATAGATTTGTGGCGCATAGGCGCTGGCAATTGCACCGCGAAACGGAAGTCGGGGGGGGCGTGGCCGACAAAAAACCGAGAACGGATTCGGAAAAACCCCTGCCATTTAAACAAACATCGTCGCGGAGCTTTGCCTTCCTTCACTTCCGACTCACGCCCGATCCGCGTTGAACTCCAGCGCGTCCAATGCGCTTTTCAGCGGCAGCAGACGCCACCTGTTTGGACGGCGGAGGACTAGCTTAATAATCCCTGGCCGGATCCCCGAGTCCCATCAGCAGGAACGCGAAATTTGGACTCATGGGGGGATTATTTTTTTTTTGGTTGGATGAGATCCCTTTTCAGGTACCCATTTACTGGGGTTCCAGTACTAATAATCAGATTTATTGAGTCTTTCTTGGTGTGGTAAAAAATCCCATTCAACTCTTGTTTTATGGTCTTTAAAGCATTTTTTCCCTGATGTTTCATCGTACCATAAAAAATGATTGTTCTTCTTTATTCTATAAATCTTCACATTATGGTGTAAACCCCATTATAATGGCTTTTTTAAAGGGGTTAACGTTTGTTAACAGAACATTAACTCATTTTGTTGAGAAATTTTTCTTGTTTTTGCAGCGCCATGTAACATGGGTCCATAACATTTATATTTTTTGCTTACAGAGCAAGCCTTAATTTTTTGTTGGGGACAAGCCTTACTTTTTTCTGGTTATTAGTTGGGGGTACAATTAATACTTTTTTTGATCACTTTTCTGAGCTTTTTTAATTAGGTCAGAGATTGAATATTTTGGGTGTGTTGTTTGATGTGAGAAATAGACTCTCAAATTTCTACAGAGACAATGGGATACTATTCCAGTCCAGAGACACATGTGATATAAGTTGAAAAGCTGATCTGAATGAAAATCCAGAGAACACTATCCTGGGCCATGAGGGATTCTAGGGTATGGAGAGACTACACTCCCCGGCCACTTTATAGGTCAACCATGCTATAACGGTTGGACCCCCTTTTGGCCTTCAGAACTGCTCAATTCTTGTGGCATAGATTCAACAAGTGCTGGAAGCATTCCTCATGACATTCCCGTTCCGCCACAGTCCCAAAGAATGCTCTATTGGATGAGATCTGTGACTGTGGAAGCCATTTGAGTAACATGTGAACTCATTGTCACATGTTCAGAAACCATCCTGAATGAATTCCAGCTTTATGACATGGCGCATTAACCTGCTGAAAGTACCATCATTTGGGTACATTGTGGACATAAGGATGGACATGTCAGCATCAATACTCAGGTAGCTTGGCGTTCAATGATGCTCACTTGGTGACCAAGGGGCCCAAAGATGGCAAGAAAATATTCCCCACACCATGACACCACCACCGACCAGCCTGAACCATTGATACAGGCAGGATGGATCCATGCTTTCATGTTTGTTGACGCCAATTCTGACCCTACCATCCGAATAATTTCGCAGCAGAAATCGAGACTCATACAGACCAGGCAAAAACGTTTTTCCCATCTTCCTATACTGTCCATTCGTGGACTTGTGCAAATTGTAGCCTCAGTTTTTTCTGTTCTTAGCTGAAAGGAGTGGCAACCCGTGTGGTCTTCTGCTGCTCCTTTCTATCAGCCGAACCAGTTGCCATTTTCCTCTGACATCTGGCGCTCATACAAGGCATTTATGCCCACAGAAGTGCCCGCTCACTGTCTCTGTAAACCCTAGAGACGGTTGTGCGTGAAAATCCCAGTAGATCAGCAGTTTCTGAAATACTCAGACCGGACCTTCTGGCACCAACAACCATGCCATGTTTAAAGGCACTCAAGTCACCTTTCTTCCCCATACTGATGCTCAGTTTGAACTGCAGGAGATTGTCTTGACCATGTCTACATGTCTAAATGCACTGAGTTGCCGCCATGTGATTGGCTGATTTTAAATTAAGTGTTAACGAGCAGTTGGACAGGTGTACCTAATAAAGTGGCCGGTGAGTGTATATGTTTGTTGTGTACAGAAGGCTGCTTAAACCCTACGGGACTCAGCCTCTTTTGGCCTTAAGGACGTGGTCCCATTTTTCAAATCTGCCCTGTGTCATTATAAGTGGTTATAGCTTTGGAACGATATAAGATATCCAGGGGATTTTGAGATTGCTTTCTTGTGACATATTGTACTTCAAATTAGTTTATTAGTTTATCATCCAAATTAGTTTGGATGATATCTTTTGTGTTTAGTTATGAAAAAAAGCTAAATTTGGCAAAAATTTGGGAAAATTCTTTATTTTCAATGTTCTAAATTCTCTACTTTTGAAGCAGATAGCATAGCATAGTCATAGCACCCAAATAAATTCATAACTTGCATTTCCTAAATGTCTGCTTTATGTTGGCATGGTTTTTTAAGATTCCACTTATTTTACTAGAATGTTATGAGGCACAGAATTTAGGTGCCATTTTTCAAATTTTTGGGAAAATCACCAAAACTAATATTTAGACGGACCTGCTCAACTTTTAATTGACTGTAAGAGGCCTAAATAATAGCTAGACTCGTAATTTACCCCATTATGGAAACTACACCCCTTAACGTACGAAAAACCACTTTTAAGAAGTTTGTTAACCCTTTAGGTGTTTTATAGGGGTTAAAAGAAAATGGAGGTGTGGTCTACAAATTGTAATATTTTTTGACAATACTTCATTTTGGGTGGAAAAAAATTAAACATTTGTAATGGATTAACTGAAAAAAGGCTCCCCACATTTTGAATACTCAATGTCTCCGATACCTGATACCCCGGATTGGTGGGTACCTGCTGTATTGGCGCACAGCCAGGCATAGATAGGGAAGGGCGCGCCAATGCAGATCAGATTTGCTAGTCACTTGTCAGGCTATAAATTTTTTTTTTTTTTTTTTATTGTGGACATATAGGGGCTTATTTTTTTTGCCACATGAGATCACTTTTCCAGTTCATAATTTTGGGCATCTATAGCTAATGGTGAGATTTTTATTAACTCTCTGTTGGGGAGGAAATGAAAATCATCAATTTTTAGAACATTTTTTTTCATTTTTTTTTTGGCCGTTTACCAAACCGTAAAAAATAGCATATATTTTTTCTATGGGTCCCCCACAATTACATTATAATAGGTTTTTAAAAAATTTTTCCCATTGTTACTGAATAGAAAGTAATTTGGCAAAATGTTAATTTTAGCATCAACCGACTTTTATATGCATACTTTTTTATTTTCGCGGTTTACAAAACTGGTTAAGGGCTATTTTTTGTTCGAGAATGATTGTTCTTTTTAGTAGTCTTCAGGGCTGGCCCAGAAGAGATCGGACCCCCGGTTTCCGATCGCAGGTGTTACAGCGTGCTGCAGCTGTACTAGACTTTGACAGCCGCTGCTTCTGGTACCCGCCTCCGTTCTGAGCCGGAGCCAAAGCAGGACGTTATAGTGTGTCCTGGTGCGCTTAGTATCTAGCCACCGGGAAGTACGATAACGTCCAGGTGCGCCTAGGGTTAAAGGAAACCTGTCACCTGTTCCTGTCACTGATAGAGATTTTTATCTAGGGCTTAACCGCCCTTATCAGTTGTAAAGTGACTTTTCAATTTAACCCTTTCACATGGCTGCACGGTACCGGGATGGAGGACAAACCCAGACACAGACCACGGTCTTCAGCTGCACTCAAATCCCACACTGTTTATTTCAAAACCACAGTCGTATATCAAAACAGAAAAAGCTTGCAGTGGGCATAAAAAGAGATAGAATACTGCAATGCTATTGCCAGTAATGAATTTTACATTCTCTTGAAAAGGTTAATAGGTCTTTGCTCACAGACTTTTTATATTATTCCAGCTACAGAATTTAGTTGAGAATACTCCAGAAGCTGCTAATCAAAACATGATTGGAGAAGAACAGGCAAAGGACACATCATCATAACACATGTCAAGGAGAAACTTTTACAGGCAGGTTACAACAAAATTGCTGATCATGACATTAGCTGGGCAATGGTCAGCATGACCCACCGGCTAATACTAAAATGGCCGCTTGATCTCCAAATTGGCGGGCTGTTTGGTTCTCTTGGTCCAAAGTGGCTGCGTAGAGGAATAGATCATTAACAGTCACTAATTGTGACATCACATGTATTAGAGCAGCTCCTAACCAGTCTATCTTGTTGATCCAGCCAATAATCGTTGTTAAATTACCTTTTTTGTTATTACAATAAGCATCTGCAGAGCATGTGAGGAATTTGACTAGGGCAAGATTTCCCCCCCGTTGCTCCTCCCATTCATCCTCCCTATGCCTCATTTTCTTGTAATGTAAAGATTTGCATTACATTAGTTGTTATTTTGCTTTATCTGATGCCTTTGAGAGACTCAAGGCAGCATTATACAAGTACCTGACCTCCCTGTCCCTGTACGAGGGCTGTATCATGTACCTTCCCTGCTGGCAGCTGAATCTCTACTCCTCTGACATGCTGTGCAGGGGTTTTGCAGGTTATTCATGAATAAACTGGACACAGCTTCAGAAAAGACGCTTATGGCTGACCGCAGGTCATGTGCACTCAGCTTTAGGGAACTCAATGTTGCCTACAGGCATGAAGAGGGTTAATGTTTGGAAAGGGGCATGCCTACTAATGGGCGTTTGAAATAATTTTAGTATGGAGGTTCCCTTTAAAGGAAAAACGTTAATTGGAGCCAGGAACACATTGAACTTAATTATGTTAGACAGAGAGACAGAACACACAGCTACACAAAGTATGATAGCTTTTTAAGTCACATGTATTGATAGCGACCCGAACCTGTACTGCAACCTTCTGTCCAAATTCCTTGTTAGGTTTGGGGTTCGGCCACGCCCACCGATTAACACTCACAATCAGTGCTGGAGGCACTGGAATTCCTCGGTGTGCGCACTCCGTACATTTGCGGTTGCCATTTTCTTGGAGGTTGTCACTCCCCAAATATTCCAGCCATTTAAATTCTCCCAGGGTCCCGCTCGTCAATAACACCTTTTATCCATGGTGTACACATAATAAAGGTTGTATTATTTATTAAGCTATCGGATAAATACTGTCGACTTTTCGCTGCTCACCACTTTTATAAAGCATTTATGAGAGTTTGTATAATGAACTCCATGAATTTCCTCCCTAGACACAGTGTTCTTGGAGAGGAGATAGGTGGTGACCCCCACCTGTGCACTAATGTTCTTGGAGAAGAAACAATTGAAAGTATAGTAATCACTTTCTATTTAATTATGGTACAAGCTTTTTCCTTTATAAATCCTGTTCACCGCATTCCCTGAAGATTTCTACTCAGGGTAAGTGATGCAAACTTTCTTTTGTTTACCTCCCTGGCAAACTTTTAAAATAACTTGACAAAGAAATCTTCAGTTTCATCTAACACATGGCGCAGAGAGGCTTTGTTTTGCAAGTAAACTGTATGGGGACAAGCTTTTTTTTGTGCAAATACAAATTTAATGATACCAGCCAGTGGTAGATATGGATAATCTATACTATCTATACTATGATAGATAATCTATTTACGACTAACAGTACATCACATGTTTGGGTTTGTAAACTCCCCCTGTTACAAAACGAGGGGTCCAATGGGTCCCACTACCTACATTGGACCCCTCGTTGCTGCTGTCAGCCTGGAGCAGACGGCCGTGCATGACTGTTTCTGCTCCATTATCTTTAGGAGACGGCTGCAGATCGCCATGGCTACGTGGGGCACCTTCAGACCCCTCGTTTTTCGTGATCTGTGGGGGTCTAACCACTGGATATGGCCAATTTTTGTTTGTGGGAAACCCCTTTAACAACTTCTATAAAGAAGCAACCCATCACATGCATTCAATACAGGCATAACATGTAGGACCATATGGTGTCTGTGTAAGGCAATTTTTCTGGCTGTGATTCTTCTGCATAGCTCCCAACGCGTCCCGTTTTGACGGGACTTTCCCGTTTTTCGTACCCCTGCCCGCGTCACGGGCAGCTATGATATTGTCACGATTCTCCCCCAGGTCCCCGCTGTGTCCCGCTGCGTGTCCGCATAGTATACTTTGAAAGTCTGAACTCACATTACAGAAAATGGCTTCTACAGACATCGGGCAGGGATCCTTTTCAGAGAAGTGTCGGGCTTAGCGCAGAGCAGGGACCAACTTCATCATCTGCAGATCTGTCCATATATGGTCACTAGGTTCCCCAGAGCAGACATCGGGCAGGGAATCCTTTTCAGAGAAGTGTCGGCTTAGTGGAGAGAGCAGGGACCACGTCATCAGGTCAGATCAGTATCTGTCCATATATGGTCCTCAGTCTTCCCCAGACACAAGCTCTTTATATATAAATTACATAAGTTTTGGCCAGGCTGAGATTCGAACCTGGGACCCTCTGCACCATAGACAGGAGCCTAACTAACTGAGCTAATAAGCCCAGTGATACGAGCTGGGGATTCTGGTAGTAAGACATGTTTCTGGCCATTTAACCCTGTGACACAGACTAATGCACGATATATAAGAGAGGGATCTTCTCAGAGATTATATGGTAATATTGAAACTTTATTATTATTATAAATTTTAATTATTATGGGATGATTAATATGGTAAAAAATAATAATCATCTCATATATAATAATAAAATAATAATAATATAAAGTCTCAATAATTACAAAATCTGAGAGATCCCTCCCTATATACAAGGCAGTATTCAGTTCTTTAGTTACCAAAATTCTCCACTTGTTAATCACTGAGTTAATCGCCTCAGTGGGTTTGAGGCGCTGTGTTATTATTGTGCATGGACACTGCAGGTTCGTGGGTTCAAATCCACATGAGGATAAATATTTTTATTTTTTTTTTTTTAAATTATGATTTTTTATTATTTTTAATAATGGCTAAATTTGGGCGTGGCCCGGAATGATTGGGGGTGTGGCTTAGGGGTTCGCCGCGGCACGCTACGCGTGCCGCCATTTTGTCCCTCTTTCCTTTTTCCCAACATTTGGGGAGGTATGCTCTGTAATATACAATCAGGGATCATATGGAATAGACTAGATTTGAAAACAGAATTCTTTGAGAGGTCAGAGGTTGTATGTATATATACAGCCATGTGTATCAGGTGTATATACATGCTACAAAGGAATTGACCACAGATTTACTCCACCTAAGGCTAGTGGAGTTCATTAATCCTCTAGAGTACTGCTATTTCTCATGTATCTGTCACTGTTCATTGTAACTCTCCTATTGATGTATTATCATTGTTCACATGCCTTTAGCTAACTGTTTATATTAGCAGTATAATGTTTATTATATTTTGCAACAAGATACAGAGATAATTACCGGAATTTTTTGAGTGACAGCCCTACATTTTACAACATTAATTACATTCTTCCTCCTGTAGATGTATGACATAACAGCAGGTACCACAATAACATGGACAGCTATTGCAGTCTCCTAGGTGTTGACTTCTCCAGCTGCTGTACTCGCTGTGTTGTCTGTGGACAGTTTCCTGTTGCCACAGCTGATAGCCTGGCAGCCACTGCCTAAGCCTTTTTCAGTGTCAACATTGTAAATTAGGCCTGCATAGTGGGATAGCTTTAATGAGGTACGGCAGGGTGGGTAGGGTGAAGAACACCACTGATACGGGTGTCAGATTCTCAAATCTTTCCATACTCCCAACTCACTAATAGAAGAATATTATATATATACAGTTCTTTATAACATTATCTGTCTATATTCTGCATAGAAAAGTCCAATGCAGCACAACAGTGAAACATGAAGATGGGGCGCACACTGATTAGGGTGCCCAAATCTATCTATCTATCTTCTATTATCTATCGTCTATCTATCTATCTATCTATCTATCTATCTTATTTTTCTTATCTATTTGCCCTCTCCCTTCAGTTCCCAGGGTTAAGACAATGGGAAGCCACTTTTGGTATACATGCTATTAGTATTAGCACTAAGTATATGTTCTTACTTCTATTCAAACATCAAATCGGACTTTCCTTTAATTTAGTGAAACCTATATATGCTGACCATCCTATTGGTAGATTGGATCCCATTTCAAATCATTCACAAAACCACTTAAAACTTGATATAAACAGTGTAAAGGATCTACAACCATCGGGTAGACAAGATTTTAAATTAATACACTATTGGTCAGCCTTCCACCTAATTTGCAAGCCTACAACAGCTATCGTATCTACCACTCCCATTCCACCCTGCCAGAGCCGTGACAGGGATGGGAGTGGGTAGATGTGATACACGCAGTAGGCATGCATAATTAGGAACTGAAAGAGCACCGGGCCCCTGTGTGACAATCCACAAAGTAACCACACTAATTAGCATATTTAAAAAAATAATGTTTAGTTTAAAATCTTGTCTACCCAAGTGGGAAATTTTCTTAAAAAGCATTAGACATATAAATATACATTTTTTCTTCCATACATAGAAATCTTTGGAGAAAAAAAGGGAGTACCCACAATAATTTGTTAATTATTTTTAACGGGGTATTCCATGAATATGAACGCCTGATGCAAAATGCTATAAACAATGAATATAACAAAATTCTCACACAACACTGGAAACACTAGACACACTGAAACCAACCGACTACAAGCCAACATAGTGGTGATCACATGACCTGCCCAGGCAGGTGCAGACGTGATGTGGACATGTGACCAGCGGCATCTTCTTCGTGTCTCTCCGTGCAGAGAAATCAACGACTGATTAAGGGCCTCATAGCATTTATATTTCTTCATTACAGTGAATGTCAACAGGGAGCAACATTTTAAATAACAACTATATTAGCTAGCATAACATATAGGTTATATTTAATGGGCCATTTGTATATGAATTTTTCTTATTCCTGGAATTTCCCTTTAATGCACCATTTGCACTGGATCCTCCTATTTATGTTGTTTTGTAGAGTCCTGTGAGCTATACATATTGTGGGAATAAAACCCATTGTACAGTGTAGCCTTCAGCTATTAGATGTAAACTACTACCATGGCATTAAGTGATGCTAATCGAAAGGGTAATTTTCAGGTTCACATTTTGAAGACCCCTGGGGCTTGGCAGGATAAAGAAAAAAAATAGAATAAGTGTACATTACTTTCTGCTGCTGGCCCCATTCACTGTGAAATTTTGTCAGTTTGTTGAAATTCCTAGCCCGAAGTTAGAAATAGTGAATATTGAAGATTCAATTTGCTGGAGCCTTGTCCAATTCTTCAAGAATTCGATTTTGGTTTGAATCGAATCAGCTGAAACTATTTTGCTCCAATCAGGGTCGGACTGGGTGCCTGGGGCCCACCAGTGAAATTGATTTGGGGGCCCACCTACTACTGCATATAAATATTCTTGGGATGAGGGATTTTGTAAGCACTAGCGGGGGCAGTGATGCAGAGGATAAGCTAAGCCCTTGTTCTCACCACTTTTCTGCTAGTTGCTCGGCTCTTGGTTTGTGTACAGGAGATGCAGGGGTGATATCACCTCAAGGCATTAATGCAGGGATAGTATAGAGTTACCCCTGGTGTCCAGGGCTTTCTCCTGTGGCTGGGCTTTGGTTAGGGATAGTATAAGTTACCACCCCTGGTTTCCCAGGCTTCTGCTGGTGCTGGGCTGTGGTTAGGGATAGTATAAGAGTTACCCCTGGTTTCCAGGGCTTTCTGCTGGTGGCTGGGCTGTGGTTAGGGATGTAAGTGTTCGCACTGCACCAACCCTTCCAATAAGCTAATTCTGAAACCTTTATAAGAACTGATGACAATAACCCTACTCTGGCATCCTGCACCATATAGACCAAGTTATAACCTGCTCTCTGCCCCTATAGATATAACAGTATATAAGCTGAAGCTGTCTCACAATAGAAGGTAAGTCAGGGAGTACAATACTGATCTGACAAGAAGAAGTAGCATCTTCTACTTACAAGTGACTTGTCTTCCCTTCACATCACAAGCGTCGTAAAATCTGGTGTGCAGAATTTTTTTCCTGGGAGTGTTCACTCTGGGAAGCAGATCCCCCTCACTTGCGCCCCTAAAAATACCACAGTTACTTACGTTAATGTCACCTGGATAAAACAATGTCATCACACTGCCCCTCCCCCCAGGTTTAATAAGGCCGCCCAAACGCCACCTCCATATTTTATTAGGCCCCTGATACAACACTGCCACCCCGCCCTCAACCTATTTTATTAAGTCTCCCCGTGCCCACTGCCATCCCCCCCCTCCATATTTTATTAAGGCCCCGCCCCATACATGCTGCCATTTCCTCCGGCATCTAAGGTTTTTTAGTGCGGTGCAACGCACTCAGTGATAGTACCCATCGTCCGCTCCGGCCGCATTGGTACTATTGCCAGCCTTGGCAGGGGCCTCCCATGCAGGGGTGAAGATTTTGCCTTTATGTGTGCCCGAGGCGAGCCATAGAGAGACAACCCCCCCCCCCCAATATATAGGGAGTGTCAGGAACCAGATCCATCATATTGGTTTGGTGTGAAAATAAAAATGCAAATGCATACAGCATACCGCCATGTAGTACAAAATACATCAGCGTCCACCATGTAGTCCAAAATACTTACAGCATACCGCCATGTAGTACAAATACATACAGCGTACCGCCATGTTTATATATACATACAGCTTCCGCCATGTTATATAAATGCATCACAGTGTACCGCCATGTTATTAATACCATACAGAGTACCCGCCATGTAGTACAAAACAGATACAGCCAGGCCCAGCAACCACCGTATCCAGCTCCCCCAGCACCCACCGTATACAGCTCCCCCAGCAACCACCCGTAGACAGCTCCCCCAGCAACCGCATATACAGCTACGCTCCCCCAGCAACCACCGTATACAGCTCTCCCCCAGCAACCAGCATATATACGCTCCCCCCACCGTATACTCCTCCCCGCATCCATCACCCGTATACAGCTTCCCCCCACATCACCGTATACAGCTCCCCCACATCATCACGTATACGCTCCCCAGCAATCACCGTTATACAGATCCGCCAGTAAATCACTATATACAAACAGCCCCCCAGCAATCACTATATACATCTCCACCAGCAATCACTATATACAGCTCCCCCAGCAATCCTATATACGCCCCCCATCAATCCTATATACAGCCCCCAGCAATCATCTATACAGCTCCCCCCCAGTAATCACTGTATACAGCTTCTCCCCCCAGCAATCATGTATACAGCTTCTCCCCCAGCAATCACTGTATACAGCTTCCCCCCAGCAATCACTGTATACAGGCTCCCCCAGCAATCGCCCGTATACAGCTCCCCCAGCAAACCGCCATATGCAGCCTCCCAGCATCGCCGTATACAGCTCCCCCAGCAATCAGTGTATCAGCTCCCTCAGCATCACTGTATACAGCTCCCCCAGCAATCACTGTATACGTTCCCCCAGCAATCACTGTAACAGCTCCGCCAGTAAACACTGTATACAGCTCCCCCAGCATCAGTGTATACAGCTCCCCAGTAATCACTGTATACGCTCCCCCGCAATCAGTATATCAGCTCCCCAGTATCACTATATACTCCCCCATACTGTATACAGCTCCCCCAGCAACCGCCATATTGCAGCTTCCCCAGCAATCGCCGTATACAGCTCCCCACAATCATGTATAACAGCTCCCTCACAATCACCTATATAAATATACACACACATTACACTCCTATATTTACACCCTTTACATGGGTATACCTGCATATCCACACATCACATGTAAACCTGGTATATACAGACATGATACCTATATATATACACCTAATACATGTATAAAACCATTATATACACACATATAGAACACTTACACCTATATATACAGCTATTACATTTATCAGTCTATTACAAGCCAGCAGGACATGTTGTACACACATATATACACATGACAAAACACACATACACAGGAAGACCATACATATACACATTAACTTACCTCATATCCACAGCAGGTCCAGGTCAGGCAGTGGATGGGGCTGTCTCCTCTGTGCAGCAGGCCCCGGGCTGGTGGGCGGGGCTTCTCCTGTCAGCTTTCTGCCCGGGCTGCACCTCAGGGAGAACCAGCCACAGATTTGAATGTGGTGCTCCCGCGCTTTCTCCCCCTCGCTCCTCCTCCTGTTCGCTCCTCCAGGCTTGCTTCTTGTGGTAGTGACACAGGAGCGCTAGCAAGGGCTTCCTGTGCCACAGCAGCGCCGCACAGGACGTCCTGCGCGGCGCTGTATTTTTTTATTGTGGACATATAGGGGCTTATTTTTTTGCCACATGAGATGCACTTTTCCAGTTCATAATTTTGGGGCATCTATAGCTAATTGGTGAGATTTTATTAACTCTTTGTTGGCGGAGGAAATGAAAATCATCAATTTTTAGGAACATTTTTTTCAGTTTTTTTTGGCCGTTTACCATACCGTAAAAATAGCATATTATTTTTATTCTATGGGTCACCACAATTACAATTATATAGGTTTTTAACATTTTTTTCCCATTGTTACTGAATAGAAAGTAATTTGGCAAAAATGTTAATTTTAGCATCACCGACTTTTATATGCATAACTTTTTTATTTTCCGGTTTACAAAACTGGTTAAGGGCTATTTTTTGCGAGAATGATTGTTCTTTTTAGTAGTCTTCAGGGCTGCCCAGAAGAGGATCGGATCCCCCGGTTCCGATCGCATTTTTTTATAGTTTATTAAGTGTTTTTATGGGAAAGTGACATTTTAGTGGCTTACATTTTAATGTATTTATTTTTTTATTCTAATGTGTTTACTTTTGTGTTTTTCACATTTTTTTTTACTTATACATAGTTGAACTTGAACCAGCGATGCTCTGATTGCTGGTTCAAGTCCAATACACTGCTCTACAATACTTCTTCATTGTAGAGCGGTGTAAACTGTCTGAGCATGCAGACGCATGCTCAGACAGTTTACAGTCAGACCAGGAAGGGATCTGACTGGCATGGACATCGGGCAGCCCCGGAGCACATGGCAGACTTCAGGGCTGCCCAGAAGAGGATCGGATCCCCCGGTTCCGATCGCAATAAACTGCGGGGTACGGGCCACGGGCCGAGTATTAGAAGGATGGAGGCGGCCATTTCGCAGCAGAATGTGGAGTGGGTCACATTGTTACACCCCTTCCATTTTTTTATTTGGGGGTGTGGTAAGGCCGGACCTTATGAGGCTTTAAATTTTGGATGGGGTAGATACAATGGGTAGAAGAAGTTAGGGGGTGGGAGGCGAAAAGGCCGGAGTCAGGAGATTATAAGTAACGAGGTCCACAGGGACACAAACAAAATCATTTCAATTTTTGTTATTTTTTGCGATTGGTAGCAGTGGGTCCCCCGCGAGCTCAACCGTCATTAAAAATAAACTATTTTAATCATTATATCTTTATTCTCGGGTCACATACGAGGGCGGGGGACTCCATGTATAGAGGGGTTTGTGCGCCGGATGGGGTTTTGCGCAAGATTAGTGCGGTTCGCCGGGAGCCAAAACCAAGTAGGGGAAAAAAATCCGCATGTTTTTATTAGGTATTTAACGATGACAATGGTTCAGGGGCCATAACTTACTGGATGGGTACATTCCGTGGGGCCCAGAAGCCTTGGGTGGAGGGGCGGTAGTGGGGGGGTGTGTGGGGTTGGGCGAAAAACAGGGGGGCGGGGGCAGCCGTTCATAGTAGGGAACGACTCTGTGTGTGGGATCACTTTTTTAGACATTTTGTGTGGAGGGTTTGCCTGCCCCCCTTGTCTCCTTCTTCTGGCCGTTTTTGGGCGTTTTTTTTCCTTTTTCCTTTTTCCCGGTCGTTCCCCCCCGCCGGGTGGGCAAGAGGGGATGTAGCTGATGGGACAGAGGAAGATGGGTCGGGGATAGACCAAATAGGGGACGGGTGGGGCGGGGGTAACTTGGATGAAAGGGGACGGGGTGGGGCAGGGGAGGGGGGGGACGGGGGGGAGAGGCAGGGGAACTGGATGTTATTTTCTTTCTGTCATTCTATTCTCCCCCGCCTTTCCTTTTTTTATTCCCCCTTTTTTTTTTTTCCCATTTTCTCCTTACCTGCTGGCTTGTGGAATAAGTGATGCAGCCCCTCACCGATCCGCGTGATGTCAAGCCGGGAACCACTAGCAACTACAACGGGGGTAGTGCAGGGGAAAGGGAAGGAAACTGAAACTGAGCAGGCCACGCAGGCCTGCAGTTTACGTGACAGCCGGGTCCTGCCAGAGGCGGAAACCCGACACAGAGCAGAGACCGCAGGCCTCGGGTTCCACTCATCGGGAACCCGGGCCTTCGGCAGGGAGGGAAATCGGATTCCCCCAGGTAAGCACACCGGGGGGTCCTGATCCACGGGGACACACTTGTACCAGCGGTCATGCTTTGGACCCCACGCGGGCGTGTACGGGTTAAACACCCGGATTGGAGTTTTTTTTTTTTGGTTTTTTTTTTCCCGATCCCGGGTTTGTTTAGTTGCCGTTCTGGGCCTTATATCACAGCCCGAACACCGGCACCAGCCGAGACCCCGTGGTCCCCCGAAATCTCTTTTCTGAAACGCGCCGCCTAGAAAAGGCGTCGCATCAGACGCAGTACCCTTAATGAACCAGCCGTAGAATCCCGATAGGCGGTCCATTAAGGGGTTAAAAAAAAAGCACATGTTTACCCATAATAACAATGTGAATGCAATGTTAGGATTACAGTTCCACACACTGCATTAACATTGCATTAAACATTGTTGATTGATTGATAATAAAAAACCACTTTGTTTGCCAGCAACTGAACACCTTCTCAGTATAAATTTGTTTATAAAGCCAAGTTAGACAGACAGAGAGTTTTAAGGTTGAAACAAGCTCATCCCTCGTCTCCTCAGAAACACCACCGTTCATTGTAATTAAGGGTCCCTGCTGCACCCAAAACAAATCACTGCCTCAGACCCTCCATCAGTCCCTGTACATGATGTCAATTCTCGGGTGTTCTTGGAAGGGGAGAGCTTTGACTTCCATTTTAAAAACCTCCACCTGCTTGACTTTAAATAACAACCAAAAGGTTATTTTTTGATGATGGAAGCCCCATTACAAAGCCCCTTCCCCCGCCGTGTCCGCGTTGCATGGAGAGGCTCGCGGGCCAGCCCTCTCCATAGCCGGTAAGTCTTTTGCTGCATAATGATTCACAGGCGATCAGCCGCCGGCAATGCCTGCCGGAGGCGTTCCAAAAAAGATCCCCCAAACCTGCCCGCGGATCGCCGCTCCCCCGATGACCGTCCAACGGGGAGCGGTGATCCTTGCCATGACAGTATCATCGGTTCCTCACGAAGGCCCCCTATGCTGTCTCGTTTTAAAAAACCATCATTACAAAATGTGCTCTTCAGCACATTTGTAATGAATAGGAGTAAAATCCCCATATACTGCCATAATTGCAGTAATGGCAGTATATGTTAGATCGATCAGACAACCCTAGGGTTAAAGTACCCTAGGAAAAAAAAGTCCTGAAAAATTCAAATCCCCCCCCCTTTTCCCCTAGACTGGATATTAATATTAATAAACCTAAAAATCATAAAACACATTAGGGTATCTCGCCGCGTCCGAAAATGTCCAATTCTCTCAAAATAATAATAAACGGTTTTCACTGTCGTTTAAAAAAAAACCCCGTAACGGAAATAGCCGGTCCAAAGTCCAAAAAGACATTTTTTTTGCCAAATTTTTGGGAAAATATAAAAAAATTAATAAAAAGTGATTCAAAAGGTCGTACAGTCCTAAACAATGATAGCAATGAAAACGTCCAGCAAAGTTTCCAAAAAATGAACACCCCCACATCTTCTGGTCACCAAATTCTGAAAAGTTGATTTAGCGCCCAGAAAGATGGCAAAATAAACAAAAAAAATTTTTTGTACAGGTGGTTTTCAAAAAAATACTTTTTTTAAACAAAAACCACAAACAAGCAAAAAATTTTTTTAAATGTATGAAAACCACATTATAAACACCTGTACAAATGGTTTGGGGGTAATCCCTGTTGATCGGTAAGTAGCAGACCCAAAGAAATAAATAGATAGACCTGGGTCATTTTTGGGGCACACAGTGAAAGCTGTAAATCCAAGCCAAGGCCCACAAGAAAAAAACAAAACCGTTTCGCAAAAAGAAATGTGTTTTTTTTTTTTTTTTTTTTTTTTTTTTTTTTTTTCTATTTTTTTTCCAAAACGCATTTTTTTCATTCACTGCATTTTGGAATTTTTTTTTTTCTTTTCTTTTTTTTTTTTCTTTTTTTTTTTCTTTTTTTTTTTTTTTTTGGTTTTTTCCTTTTTTTTGCCCCGCTTCCCAGTACAAACGCCATGGAATATTAAATCGCCCCCGCCACGAACTCTTGATTACCTTTGGGCTACGAAGTGCAATTTGTTACGCCAGAAAATAAGCCATAACAGAGCTCCTTTATGTGGAAAATAAAAAGTTATGATTTTTTTTGAAGTGGGTAGTGAAAATGGAAGTGAAAAAACAAAAAGGCCAAGAGTCCCGTTAGAGGGGTAAAGAAACATGATCTGGGGACGAGTGGTAAACTTCTAGACAAACATATCTGGCAATGGTTTTATTTAGACCCATTTTCTGAGACAGGTTTCCCTTTTTAATAAAAAAAAAAAAACAAAAAAATCCCTTTTTAAAACCACACCGCGTTTAATGTAAAGCAAAACTTGAACCTCGATGTTTTATAAATGCATTACATAAACTCTATGTGGAGCACACTATTCATTAGCTTTCGTCAACAAACTTTTATATTTTACAATTCATTGCCTTCTACATGCGTTGATACGCAATTTTACAATAAGCAACAATATGAAACACAATATTAGCCCCAGCCTGCGTTCACAACCCTGTTTAAGTTACATTGCATTAAATCACATTAATTGTTAAAACCGTGTTCCATTACATGCAGTATGAACATGTCACATCGCTGACAATTCACATTCTGGAATTGGGCCGTGGTGAGTCTGCAATTTGTGTGGTGTGAGGTTTGCCATTGCGTTTACAATCAATGCAAATATTTACACAGTGTTTTACCAAGCATGCAATTTTGAACAGTTATGGGTGTTCATTCCAACACTCCACTCCCATAACCTAAACCCCATTGAACGAGTGGGTTAGGAATTAGAGAATGAGCAACCACACTAAAATGGCCTCGGGTACTCGTTATTCGAGACGAACTTTTTCCCAATGCCTTTCGAGTGCTCCGTGCCTTCTGAATAACGCACCCCCCATTGAAGTCATGGAGACTCGAGCATTTTTTCAAGGGGACCAAGGCCCTTGCCAGGGAAACTGGCCAAACGACCTGGGAACCTCAGAAAAGGATGGGCAACGCCAACGGGAAATGGGCAGGAAAACACAAGGGCGCATGCAATGATGCCCCCTCCCTGAGGCTTTGCTTTAATAATAATAAAAATAAAATAATCCGCACCATTAGTGGAATGTTGCCGACATTATGGGCACACATTGGCCCATGACAGAGTCACAAGAATGAAGCTAGATAGCATGTAAAATAACCATCCATAATTTGACCCTGACAACTTTAGGGGAGAGCGGCATGCAGAGGCAGAGGCAGCGGCCAGCAGGCTTAGAGAGTGGCATGGCGACCATCCATAATCATTCTGACCATGCTTCAAAACCAATGGGTGTCAGAGAGACCCAAAAGAGTGAGGCAAGAAAGCGCTTCAAATAATATCGTACATGATAAAAGTTTTGCCAGTATCTTTTGTGGAATTACACAAGCAGGTGGCGACAAAAGTACCAACATGGAAGCCCATGAAACCAACCCAAAATTCTGCCTGACACAGCTGCGTTTTTTGATTAAGGGGACCAATGGTGCTGCCTTTACAGTTCAGTGCCCAGTCCTGCACTGGGCTGCCAGTCCTCTCCTTTCGAATACAGTTTAAAAATAATAATAACCCTCATCCTAAGCTCTTGTAGAATGCTGCAACCCCCCTACCTCTCCTCTTCGTTTTAATCTCATCTTATAAAATAATAAACCCAATCGCCCCCAACAACCCCGTGCTCCCTTTTATCTCCGCCAGTGATCTAGGATTAACCTTAAAAACCTTCTAACCCTAGGCGGACCTCCCACTCACCTTCTCCAAGACCCTTTTCTCTAGAGGCTGCACCAATTTCTACTGGAATGCTCTGCCCTGGGACTATCAAACTAATATACCTACCTCCAAAGTTTTCAAAAAACGTGCTCTTTAAAACCATTTCTTTAGGCAAGCCTATAACCATTAACTGCATAGAAGTTTACTTAACTCTTCTATAACTAACCCGCGTTCCGTTGTCGTCCCCTCCTCCACCACAATCCACCATCTGTTATCCCAATACAGCACCAACAGGCACCAGACTTTCCTCTGCAGGTCCCATTCTTCACCCCTGGACCCCTTGTATCTAAGAAGACGGCCTGGTTGGTTCAAGCCGACAGCAATTTCCCATTTTTAATTTTTTTTTTTCGGTAGGCCCTAAGAGAAAGAATGGCTTGACCATTAAATATTCTTTTTTTTTAATCCCTCGTTAACCACCCGAACCCTCATCTCATAAATTCCCATAACCTAAGCTCTGGCCCGAGCATGGACCCTCACTCCTGTTGTTTCCATACAAATGTTTGTGCTTCTGTTACATTACATTTGTATTTGTTTCCTAGATTTGTTTAAAAGCTCTAAAAAAACCCAGAAAAAACAAAAAAATATTATATGAACGCTATCTAAAATAAAGATTTATTTATTATTATTAATTATATTATGGGAGGCAAGTTAACTAGTAGTAGATTTAAGGTGCTGCACTTATGTAGTTGGATCTTGGATTGGCGCTGGCGCTCTGCAAGCCAGGCTAGCCTTTTTTGGCCAATCCAATCCAAGCCCCCTGTCTCTAGGCTAACTATTCCTCCCCAAACACAAGCCTTAAGAAGAATCCTTTGTATAAGATCAAGTGTCATAGCGTTCTTATAAGTTTAGGAATAGGGCGGTGAGGGGAATGTAAACAAGAATGCGCAAAGAAGCCTCCTGAAATACTAATATCCGTAAATGGTAAAAGTTTGCAAAGTTATATTTGGTGGATTGTACAAAAACAGGCAGGGGGTTGGCGACAAAGTTAACAACTTTGATGTGGAATGGTGCCCTTAATTAGCTTCCCTTTGGGCGGTGTGCCTTTTAAATCCCGCTAGGCTCACAAGTTTCAGCACCGCCTCCCTTGGTCGCTTAGCGACCGGCAAACTGCTGCTGTGGCCTAGAGCTACCGACTTATGGCGCCGTGCCCCGACGGATGGGTAGTTTCGGAGGAAGGAGGTGGGAGAGGGGGGGATGGAGAGGGGCATAGTAGGCCCTGAAACAACTGGACCGGTAGCCCCCGCAATCCCTCGGCGTTCGGCATATATGAGCAGCCCCAGTGCAGAACTCGGTCGCCCAGCCTCCCCCCAACCCCAGTTTAACCCCAATGTGCCGTCAGAGCCGTATACATATGGCCCTGCCCCGGCGCACCATCCCCGCCCAACTGGTTGAGGGGGTGTCTCCGTGGTTCAGGTGGACCTTGTCATAAACGGCGTTGGTCAGGGCATGATGATGTTGTCTGACACGTTTGCTGGTCAGGGCCGGGACGGCCACATCGGGAAAAGTTTAGTGGCGGCTGGGGGACCGAATAAATAATAATACCTAGGGGCGGCCGCCAGCCATGAGGTTGCGAAGGCCCTCGGTCCTCTACCTAGCCTATAAGGGCACAATCTCCAGGCTAAGCAATCTGGAGATGTGCACATTTAAGGGCGTGGGCGTTGGCGGTGGTTGCCACTATATTTTGCTTTGTTCCGCTCCAGCGGCTGGGTAACTGAGAAGCTGAACGCTGGTAGAAAATGCTTTTGGAGGATCGTGGAGGCGACAATGGGGGTTTTTTGTGGCAAAGGGTCCTGGCAGGGGGGCGACTAGCAGCTGACACAGGGGGAAGCGCAGGTGTGCCAACGGCCCCACGAAAAAGGAAGGCCCCGGATGAACGTGCTTGTTTGCCACTGAGTGGGTGTTGTAGCATCCTATGCCGCCATCACGGTGGGTAGTTAAGCTAGTAGTGTGGAAAACCCCCTGCTGAGCCTGGTTTTGGCAAATTGTGCACACCCAGTTCCGTCGTCCATTCGGTGTTTCCTTAAGAACCTCCAGACGTCGGAAAGAATCTAGCGGCCCCTCGCCGAGGAAAGCCCTTCGCCAACGGGAGCTTCACTAGTTGAACAATTTGGCGCTGATGCACCAATCTCTGGCCCTGCCTCTCCTTGTCTTGGCCCAACCACTTGCCTCTTCCCAACCTGTCTGGTCGAGGACTCTCCGCCGTTCTCAGAGCACTGTGTTCACCCCCGGCCTCTCAAACCCAGCTGGGTCTGGGTCACCCGTCACCTCATCATCCTCCGCCCGATCCCTCCAGTCTTGCTCCCTCCCCCCTCGGACTATCCTGCCCTGACCAAACTTTGTCCCCACGCCTGACAACCGTTCTCCTCATCGCGATACACCTCCTTACACACACTTCCACTACTTCAAGAAGGTCCAATCATCACACCACAACTGGTACTAGTTGAAACCTGGGCATCTGGAAATGCTCCATCAGCAAAACCGGAGCACAAGTTGGTTGTTTTGTGGGACTGTGGGGAAAGGGTCCACAGAAAAACAGTTTCCTCAAGTAGGCGGTTTCCAGATGCCAAATTTTCTGGGATGGGGCAGAACGGGGGGAGGAGGCTGAGTTGCGGAGCTGAGATATGGCCGATTTCGGTGACATGGGTGGACTGCGTGGAAGACTTGACTGTGTGTGGACAAATGCTCGACAGCATTTTCAAGCAATCCACGACCATCACCTGTTCGCACTGTTCTGTTCGCTCGACAAATGCTCACTACCAAACCCGACGATCCCAGTCACTTCAACATGACCTAGGGAGTGTAGCTCTGCGCTTCCCCTGCTCCCCAGTCAGCCGGTGTTGTGTCCTCACCCCCGCACCAAGGACCACGGCCCTCTGAACCCCTGGCAGTAGTTGGACGCCCACGTCCCCCTGCCACCCTCGTCCGTCATCCCCTAGCCCGCGGGTTAAAACATTTTTAACAAATGAGAGTTATAACTTTTATTTTTTTTTTTTTTTACTTTTTTTTTGTTTTTTTTTTGGTGTTTTTTTTTTTTTTTTTTTTTTTTGTGTTTTTTTGTTTTTTTTTTTGGATTTTTTAAAACCAAAACACATGCCTAATCCCTCTATTGCTATGGCTATTTTCTAGCCATATCAAAGCACACTACTATCCCAAATGAGATTGACACTGAGTTAGTGCCTATTGAAATCCCACCCCTAACTAATTTCCGCACTTCGTCTTTTGCATATGGATTGTGCGTCACAGCGCAGAACCACGGTCTCAAGTCTCACTACAAATGCTCAATTGGCTATGTACAATGCAACGCAGAAAGTACACGTCCACAGCAGAGATCAACGCAGAAAATCAATATATAGAACGTACTGTAGCGCGTAAGTAGCTCTTTTATCTCCTCCTATGGCTAGTTTTTCTTAGCCAAGTATCAAGCACACTACTAATGTCCAGAATGTAGATGGACACCTCAGGTTAGTGCCTATATTGGGAAATCCAACCCCCTACTAAATTTTCCCACTTCGTTCTTTGGCTATGATTGTATGTGCGTCCTAGCGCAACACAGCGGTCCCCGCACAGTCTCACTAACAATTGGCTTCAGAATGGGCTAGTACACTGCCTGCTGAAAGTTACAGCCACCAGCCAGATTCAACCAGAAATCAAATTATAACTCTAACGCATCACTTGTATGCGTAAGTAAAGCTCGTTGTATTCTCCTATGTGGCTATTTCTAGCAAGTATCAAAGACACTAACATGACTTGCCGATGAGATTACACTGAGGTTAGTGCCTAATGAAATCCAACCCCTACTTAAATTTTCCCCTTGTTGGTCCGTTTGCTATGGAAAATGTTGCGTCACTAATCGGCAGAACCCACTGGTCGCATCTCCATACAATTGTCTCAGATTGGCTTAGTACAATGCACTGCAGAAAGTACAGCCACCAGCATATCACCAGAAATCAATATATAGAACGCTACTGTAATGCGTAAGTAGCCTCTGTGTATTCTCCTATGGCTATTTCTAGCCAAGTATCAAAGCACACTAGCTATGCCAGATGAGATACACTGAGTTAGTGCCTAATGAAATCCAACCCCAACTAAATTTTCCCACTTCGGTCTTTTGCTATGGAATATGTGCGTCACAAAGCGCAGAACAACCAGCGGTCGCAAGTCTCACTACAAATTGCTCAGAATGGCTAGTACATGCACGGCAGAAAGTACAGCCACCAGCAGATCAACCAGAAATCAAATATATAGAACGCTACTGTATGCGTATAAGCTCTTTGTATTCTTCCTATGGCTATTTGTCTAGCCAAGTATCAAAGCAAACTACTATGCCATAATGAATGACCACTGAGTAGTGCCTAATTGAAATCCAACCCCTACTAAATTTTCCCACTTCGGTCTTTGCTATGGATATTGCGTCACTAAGCGCGAGACACAGCGTCCGCAGTCGCACTATATAACAAATTGGCTCAGAATTGGCTAGTACATGCACTGCAGAAAGTACAGCACCAGCAGATCAACCAGAAATCAAATATATAAACGCTACTGTATGCGTAATAAGCCTCTTTGTATTCTCCTACTGCTATCTTTTCTTAGCCAAGTATCAAGCACACTACTATGCAGAGGAGATGACACTGAGTTAGTGCCTAATTGAAATCCAACCCCTACTAAATTTTCCCACTTCGGTCTTTGCTAGGGATATGTGCGTCACTAAGCGGTCAGAACACAGCGGTCGCAAGTCTATCACTACAAATGCTCAGAATTGGCTAGTCCATGCCCTGCAGAAAGTACAGCCACCAGCAGATCAACCAGAAATCAACTATATAGAACGCTACATGTATGCCGTCATACTCTTTGTATCTCCTATGGCTATTTTCTAGCACCAAGTATCAAACCACACTACTAATCCAGAATGAGATGAACACTGATTAGTGCCTAATTGAAATCCAACCCCACTAAATTTTCCCACTTCGGTCTTTGCTATGGAATATGTGCGTCACTAAGCGCAGACAACCAGCGGTCGCAAGTCTCACTACAAATTGCTCAGAATGGCTAGTACACATGCACTGGCAAGAAAGTACAGCCCCCAGCAATCAACCAGAAATCAAATATATAGAACGCTACTGTAGGCGTAAGTAAGCTCTTGTATTCTCCATGGCATTTTCTAGCCAAGTGTCAAGCACACTACTAATGGCCAGATGAATGACACTGAGTTTTAGTGGCCTAATTTGAAACCAACCCCTACTAAATTTTCCCACTTCGGTCTTTGGCTATATGATACAATGTGCGTCACTAAGCGCAGACACAGCGGTCGCAAGTTCTCACTACAAATTGCTCAGATTGGCTTAGTACAATGCACTGCAGAAAGTCCAGCCACCAGCAGATCAACCAGAAAATCAAATATATAGAACGCTACTGTATCGTAGTTAGCGCTTTGTATTCTCCATGGCTATTTTCTAGCCCAGGTATCAAAGCACACTACTATGCCAGATGAGATGCACTGAGTTAGTGCCTAATTGAATCCAACCCTACTAAATTTTCCCCCTTCGGTCTTTGCTATGGATATTGCGTCACTTAAGCGCAGAACAAACAGCCGTCGCCCAACGTCTGCACTACAAATTGCTCAGAATTGGCTAGTACATGCCCTGCAGAAAGTACAGCCACCAGCAAGATCAACCAGAAATCAAAATATATGAACGCTACTGTATGCGTAAGTTAAGCTCTTTGTATTCTCCTATGGGCTATTTTTCTAGCCAAGTATCAAAGCCAACTACTATGCCAGATGAGATGACACTGAGTTTAGGCCTAATTGAAATCCAACCCCTACTAAATTTTCCCACTTCGGTCCTTTGCTATGGATAGTGCGTCACTAAGCTGCAGACACAGCGGTCGCAAGTCTCACTACAATTGCTCAGATTGGCTACGTACAATGCACTGCAGAAAAGTACAGACCACCAGCAGATATCACCAGAAAATCCAATATATAGAACGCTACTGTATGCTAAGTAGCTCTTTGTATTCTCCTATGGCTATTTTTCTAGCCAAGGTATCAAGCACACTACTATTGCCAATGAGATGACACTGAGTTAGTTGCCTAATTGAAATCAAACCCTACTAAATTTTCCCCACTTCGGTCCTTTTGTCTATGGATATGTGCGTCACTAAGCGCAGAACACAGCGGGTCGCAAGTCTCACTACAAATGCTCAGACTGGCTAGTACATTCACTGCAGAAAGTACAGCCACCAGCAGATCACCAGAAATCAAATTATATAGAACGCTACTGTATGCGTAAGTAAGCTCTTTTATTCTCCTATGGCTATTTTATTTTTCAGCCAAGGTATCAAAGCACACTACTATGCAGATGAGAATGACACTGAGTTAGTGCCTAATTGAAATCCAACCCCCTACTAAATTTTCCCCACTTCGGTCTTTGCTATGGATATGTGTGCCACTAAGAGCAAACACAGACGGTAGCAAGGTCCCCCTGCTAATTCCCTCACAAATGGTACTAGATGCAAATTAAAATAAAAAAGTAAACGTTATTGTAGCTCTAAGAAGGTGCTGTTGGGTTCTTTGAGAGCATCCTCCTGCCTAACAGTAAGCTAATAGAACACCGTAACGCTTCCCCCCCCTGACCACAGCAGCTCCCCCTAGCGGCATTAGACACAGAATGATCCGAGCAGCGCGGGCAGCGGGCTAGTCCTATTCTATCCCAGGGTCACCTGATCTGGCCAGCCACCACTGCTTCGACGTTTAATGGTTACCACGTCATGCTGGGTGGAGTGCAGAGTCTCCTGGCTGTTGATTGGCTCTGTTTCTGCCCCGCCAAAAAGCAAAACGGCGGGAGCTGCCATTTTTTTTCCTCGAGCGGCGAAGTATTCGTCCGGCCAACGAGCAGTTTGAGTACCCAAATGCTCCGACCGAGCCATCAAGCTCGGACGAGCATGTTCGCTCACTCTATTCGGAGGCGTTCACATGTTGCATTTACTCTACGTTACAATTGCATTGATTTAGAGGACAGTTCATGTAAACACAATGGGGTTCATTTACTAAGGGCCCGATTCTTGTTTTTCCCAACGTGTTACCCGAATATTCCGATTTGCGCCAATTTCCCCCTGAATTGCCCCGGGATTTTGGCGCACGCAATCGGCGCATAGATTGTGGGCATAGGCGCTGGCATGCACACGGACGGAAATCGGGGGGGCGTGGCCGAACAAAAAACCGAACGATTCGGAAAAACCCCTGCAATTTAAACAAACATCGTCGCGGAGCTTGCCTACCTTCACTCCATCAGCCCGAGCCCGTTGAACTCCAGCGCGTTCCAATGCTTTTCAGCGCACCACCGCCACCTGTTTGGACGGCGGAGGAACTAGCTTAATAAATCCCGGCCGGACCCCGAGTCCCACGCAGAAGGAACGCGAATTTGGACTCATGGGGGGATTATTTTTTTTTGTGGATGAGATCCACTTTTCAGGTACTCATTTACGGGGTTCAGTCTAATAATCAGATTTTATTGAGTCTTTCTTGGTGGTAAAAAATCATTCACTCTGTTTTATGGTCCTTTAAAGCATTTTTTCCTGATGTTCATCGTACCATAAAAAATGTGTTCTCTTTTATTCTATAAATCTTCACGATTATGGTGTACCCCCATTATATGGCTTTTTTAAAGGGGTTAACTTTGTTAACAGAACTAGAACTCATTTTGTGAGAAATTTTTCTTGTTTTTGCAGCGCCATGTAACTGCATAACATTTATATTTTTTGCTTACAGAGCAAAGCTTAATTTTTTGGGGAACAAGCTGTACTTTTTCTTGGTATTAGGTTGGGTAAATTATACTTTTTTGATCACTTTTTCTGAGCTTTTATTGAGGTCAGATGTGAATATTTTGGGTGTGTTGTGATGTGGAAATAGACTTCAATTTCTAAAGACAATGGGATAGTTTCCAGTCAGAGACACATGTGGACTAGTAGAGTTGAGAAGCTGATCTGAATGAAAATCAGAGACACTATTCCTGGGCAATGAGGGATTCTAGAGGATGGGAGACCTACACTCACCGGCCACTGTTATTAGGTACAACCATGCTAGTAACGGTTGGACCCCCTTTTGCCTTCAGAACGCTCTCATCTTCCTTCGTGGCATAGATTCAACAAGGTGCTGGGAAGCATTCCTCAGAGCATTCCCCGTTCCGCCACATCCCCAAAGATGCTCTATTGGATTGATCTTGTGACTGTGGAAGCCATTTGAGTACAGTGAACTCATTGTCCATGTTCAAAGAAACCATCCTGAGATGATTCAAGCTTATGAATGGCGCATTATCCTGCTGAAGTAGCCATCAGATTTTGGTGTACTTGTGGACATAAAGGGATGGACATGGGTCAGCACATACTCAGGTAGGCTGTGGCGTTGCAATGATGCTCAATTGGACCAAGGGGGCCCAAAGAGGCAAGTAAATATTCCCCACACCCATGAAACACCACCACACCACCTGAACCATTGATACAGGCAGGATGGATCCATGCTTTCATGTTTGTTGACGCCAAATTCTGAACCCTACCATCCGAATTTCGCAGCAGAAATCGAGACTCATCAGACCAGGCAACGTTTTCCCCATCTCTACTGTCCAATTCGATGACTTGTGCAAATTTAGCTCAGTTTTTCTGTTTCTAGCTGAAAGGAGTGGCACCCGGTGTGGTCTTCTGCTGCTGTAGCCCATCTGCCTCAAAGTTCGACGTACTGTGCTCTTCTGTCTCCTTGGTTGTAACGGGTGGCGATTGAGTCACTTGTTGCCTTTGCTATCAGCTCGAACCATCTGGTCCTGCCCATTCTCCTCTACCTCTGGCATCACAGGCATTTCCTGCCCACAGAACTGCCGCTCACTGGATGTTTTTTTTTTTCTTTTTCGGACCATTCTCTGTAAACCCTAGAGATGGTTTGTGAAAATCCCAGTAGATCAGAAGTTTCTGAAATACTCAGACAGCCCTTCTGGCACCAACACCATGCCACGTTCAAAGGCACCAATCACCTTTCTTCTCCCCATACTGATGCTCAGTTTGAACTGCAGAGATTGTCTTGACCATGTCTACATTTCTAATGCACTGAGTTGCCGCCATTGTGATGGGCTGATTTTAAAATTAAGTGTTACGAGCATTGGACAGGTGTACCTAATAAAGTGGGCGGTGAGTGTATATGTTTGTTTGTGTACAGAGGCTTGCTATCCCTACGGGCTCACCTCTTTTGGCCTTAAGGACGTGTCCCATTTTTCAAATCTGTCCCGTGTCATTATAAATGAGTGGTTATAGCTTTGGAACGATATAAGATATCCAGGGGATTTTGAGATTGCTTTCTTGTGTACATTGTACTTCAATTAGTTTTATTTTAGTTTATCATCCCAATTAGTTTTGATGATATCTTTGTGTTTAGTTTATGAAAAAAGCTAAATTTGCAAAAATTTGGGAAATTCTTTATTTCCAATGTTCTAAATTCTTCTACTTTGAAGCAGATAGCATAGCATAGTCATACATACGCACCCAATAAATTCCATAACTTGCCATTTCCTAAATGTCTGCTTTATGTTGGCATGGTTTTTTAAAGATTCCACTTATTTTACTGAATGTTATGAGCACATCAATTTAGGTGCCATTTTTTCACATTTTGGGGAAATCCCCAAAACTATTTAGTTGACGGACCTGCGTACTTTTTAATTGACTGTAAGAGGCCTAAATAATAGCTAGACTCGTAATTTCCCCATTATGACCAAAAAAAACTAACACCACACCCCTTACGTACGAAAACCACTTTAAGAAGTTTGTTAACACCCTTTAGGTGTTTTATAGGGGTTAAAAGAAAATGGAGTGTGGTCTACAAATTGTAATATTTTTTGACATACATTCATTTTGGGTGGAAAATTTAAACATTTGTAATGGATTAACTGAAAAACAAAAGGCCCCCAATTTGATAACCAATGTCTCCCGAGTACCTGATACCCGTATGTGGTGGTACCTGCTGTATGGGGCCTCACAGCCAGGCATAGAAGGGGAAGAGGCCGCCAATGGAGATCAGATTTGGCTATGTCCACATTGTACAGGCTATAATTTTTTTTGTTTTTTTTATTGTGGACATATAGGGCTTATTTTTTTGCCACATGAGATCACTTTCTCCAGTTCAAATTTTGGGGCATCTATAGCTAATTGGTGATGATTTTTATTAACTCTCTGGTTGCGAGGAAATGAAAAATCATCAATTTTTAGAACATTTTTTTTCAGTTTTTTTTTGTTGGCCGTTTACCATAATAAAAAAATACCTAAATAATAGCATATTTTTTATTCTATGGGTCACCCAATTACAATTATAATAGGTTTTTTTTAAAAATTTTCCCATTGTTACGGAATAGAAAGTATTTGGCAAAAAATGTTAATTTTAAGCATCACCGACTTTTATATCATAACTTTTTTATTTTCGCGGTTTACAAAACTGGTTTAAGGGCTATTTTTTGCGAGAATATTGTTCTTTAAGTAGTCTTCAGGGCTGCCCAGAAGAGGATCGGATCCCCCGGTTCCGATCGCAGGTGTTACAGCGTGCTGTCAGCTGTACTAGACAGTTGACAGCCGCTGCTTCTGGTACCGCCTCCGTTCGTGAGCCGGAGCCAGAAGCAGGACGTTATAGTGTGTCCTGGTGCACTTAGTATCTAGCCACCGGGACGTACTATAACGTCCAGGTGCGCCTAGGGGTTAAAGGAAACCTGTCACCTGTTCTCTGTCACTGATAGAGATTTTTATCTAGGGCTTTCAAATTAACCCTTTCATGGCTGCACGGTACCAGGATGGAAGGACAAACCCAAGACACAGACACGGTCTTCAGCTGCACTCAAATCACACTGTTTATTTCAAAACCACAGTCGTATATCAAAACAGAAAAAGCTTGCATTGGGCATGAAAAAGAGATAGAATACTGCAATGCTATTGGCCATAATGAATTTTACATTCTCTGAAAAGGTTAATAGGTCTTGCTCACAGACATGTTTATATTATTCCAGCTACAGAATTTAGTGAGAATGACTCCAGAAGCTGCTAATCAAAACATGAAAGGACAATCATCTATAACACATGTCAAGGAGAAACTTTTACAGGCAGGTTACACAAAAATTGCTGAATCATGACATTAGCTGGGCAATGGTCAGCATGATCCGCCGGCTAATACTAAAATGTCCGCTTGATCTCCAAATTGGCGGCTGTTTGGTTCTCTTGGTCCAAAGTGGCTGCTGTAGAGGAATAGATCATTAACAGTCACTAATTCTGACATCACATGTATTAGAGCAGCTCCTAACCAGTCTTTATCTTGTTGATCCAGCCAATAATCGTTGTTAAATTACCTTTTTTTGTTATGCAAATAAGCATCTGCAGAAGCATGTGAGGAATTTGACTAGGGCGGAGATTTCCCCGTTGCTCCTCCCATCTCCTTCCCTATGCTCATTTTTCAGTGTAATGTAAAGTATTGCATTACATTAGTTGTTATTTTGCTTTATCTGATGCCTTTGAGAGACTCAAGGCAGCAGTTATACAAGTACCTGACCTCCCTGCCCCTGTACAGAGGGCTGTATCATGTACCTTCCCTGCTGGCAGCTGAATCTCTACTCCTCTGACATGCTGTGCAGGGGGTTGTGCAGGTTATTCATGAATAAACTGGCACAGCTTCAGAAAAGACGCTTATGGGACTGACCACAGGTCATGTGCACTCAGCTTTAGGAACTCAATGTTGCCTACAGGCATGAAGAGGGTTAATGTTTGGAAAGGGGCAATGCCTACTAATGGACGTTTATGAAAATATATTTAGTTATGGAGGTTCCCTTTAAAGGAGAAGTAGTATATGGAGCCAGGAACACATTGAACTTAATTATGTTAGACAGAGAAGACAGAACACACAGCTACACAAAGTATGATAGCTTTTAAAGTCACATGTATTGATAAGCGGACCCGAACCTGTACTGCAACCTTCTGTCCAAATTCCGTGTTTAGGTTGGGGTTCGGCTCACTCCCCACCATTAACACTCACAATCAGTGCTGGAGGCACCTGGATGCAATCGGTGTGTGCGCACTCCGTACATGTTGGCGGTGCATTTTCTTGGAGGTTGTCACTCCCCAAATATTCCAGCCATTTAAATTCTCCCAGGGTCCGCTCGTCAATAATCACCTGTTATCATGGTGTACACATATATAAAGTTGTATTATTTATTAAGCTATCGGGATAAATACTGTCCGACTTTTCGGCTGCTCACCACTTTTATAAAGCATTTATGAGAGTTTGTATAATGAACTCCATGAATTTCCCCTAGACACAGTGTTCTTGGAGAGGAGATAGGTGGTGACCCCACCTGTGCACTAATGTTCTTGGAGAAGAAAACAATTGAAGTATAGTAATCACTTTACTATTTAATTATGGTACAAGCTTTTCCTTTATAAATCCTGTTAACGCATTCCCTGAAGATTTACCTCAGGGTAAGTGATGCAAACTTTCTTTTTTTACCTTCCTGGCAAACTTTTAAATAACTTGACAAAGAAATCTTCATGTTCATCTAACATCATGCAGAGAGGCATTTGTTGCAAGTAACTGTATGGGGACAGCTTTTTTTTGTGCAAAATACAAATTTTAATGATACCAGCCAGTGGTAGATATGGTATAATCTATACTATCTATACTATAGATAGTATAATCTATTATACTGAATACAGTACATCACTGTATTGGGTTTGTAACTCCCCTGTTACAAAACGAGGGGTCCAATGGGGTCCCACGTACCTACATTGGACCCCTCGTTGCTCTGTCAGACTAATGGAGCAGACGGCCGTGCATGACTGTTCTGCTCCATTAATCTTTATGGAGCGGCTGCAGATCGCCATGCTACGTGGGGCACCTTCAGACCCCTCGTTTTCGTGATCTGTGGGGGTCTAACCACTGGATATGGCCCAATTTTTGTTTGTGGGAAAACCCCTTTAACAACTTCTTATAAAGAAGCAAACCCATCACATGCATTACAATACAGGCATAACATGTAGGACCATATGGTGTCTGTGTAAGGCAATGTTTCTGGCTGTGAATTCTTCTGCATAGCTCCCAACCGTCCCGATTTTGACGGGACTTTCCCGTTTTTCGTACCCCTGCCCCGCGTCACGGGCAGCTATGATATTGTCACGGATTCTCCCCCCAGGTCCCGCTGTGTCCCGCTGCTGTGTCCGCATAGTAAATACTTTGAAAGTCTGAACTCACAGTACAGAATGGCTTCTACAGACATCGGGCAGGGAATCCTTTTCAGAGAAGTGTCGGGCTTAGCGCAGAGCAGGGACCACGTCATCAGCTTCAGATCTGTCCATATATGGTCACTAGGGTTCCCCAGAGCAGACATCGGGCAGGGAATCCTTTTCAGAGAAGTGTCGGCTTAGTGGAGAGAGCAGGGACCACGTCATCAGGTCAGATCAGTATCTGTCCATATATGGTCTCCAGGTCTTCCCCAGACACAAGCTCTTTATATAATTAAATTACATAAAGTTTTGGCCAGGCTGAGATTCGAACCTGGGACCCTCTGCACCATAGACAGGAGCCTAACTAACTGAGCTATAAGCCCAGTGATACAGAGCTGGGGATTTCTGGTAAGTAAGACATGTTATCTGCCATTTACACTGTGACACAGACTAATGCACTGATATATAGAGAGGGATCTTCTCAGAGATTATTATTGTAATTATTGACATATGGTAATGATGAACTCTTTTATATTATAAATTTTATTATTATGAGAGATGATTAATATGGTAAAAAATAATAATCATCTCAATATATAATAATAATAATAATAATAATATAATAGTCTCAATAATTACATAATCTGAGAAGATCCCTCCCTATATACCAAGCAGTATATGTTCTTAGTTACCAAAATTCTCCACTTGTTAATCACTGAGTTATCGCTCAGTGGGTTTGAGGCGCTGTGTTATTATTGTGCATGGACACTGCAGGTTCGGGTTCAAATCCAATGAGGATAAATATTTTTATTTTTTTTTTTTTAAATTATGATTTTTTATTATTTTTAATATGGCTAAATTTGGGCGTGGCCCAGGAAGTGATTGGGGGTGTGGCTTAGGGGGTTCGCCGCGGCACGCTACGCGTGCCGCCATTTTGTCCCTCTTTCCTTTTCCCAAATGTTGGGAGGTATGCTTCTGTAATATGACAATCCAGGGATCATATGGAATAGGACTAAGATTTGAAAACAGAATTCTTTGAGAGGTCAGAGGTTGTATGTATATATACAGCCATGTGTATCAGGTGTATATACATGCTACAAGGAATTGATCCAAGATTTACTCCACCTAAGGCCTAGTGGAGTTCATTAATCCTCTAGAGTACTCTATTTCTCAGTTGTATCTGTCACTGTTCATTGTAACTCTCCTATTTGATGTATTATACATTGTCACATGCCTTTAGCTAACTGTTTATATTAGCAGTATAATGTTTTATTATATTTTGCAACAAGATATCAGGATAATTACGGAAATTTTTGAGTGACATGCCCTACATTTACAACATTATTACATTCTGTCTCCTGTAGATGTATGACATAACAGCAGGTACCACAATAACATGGACAGCTATTGCAGTCTTCCTAGGTGTGACTTCTCCAGCTGCTGTACTCGCTGTGTTGTCGTGGACAGTTTCCTGTTGCCACAGCTGATAGCCTGGCAGCCACTGCCTAAGCCTTTCAGTGTCAACATTGTAAAGTTAGCTGCCATAGTGGATAGCTGTTAATGAGGTACGGCAGGGTGGGTAGGGGTGAAGAAACACCACTGATACGGGTGTCAGATTCTCAAATCTTTCCATACTCCCAACTCACTAATAGAAGAAATATTATATATATACAGTTCTTTATAACATTATCTGTCTATATTCTGCATAGAAAAGTCCAACAGCACAACAGGTGAAACATGAAGAGGGGCGCACACTGATTAGGGTGCCCAAATCTATCTATCTATCTTCTATTATCTATCGATCTATCTATCTATCTATCTATCTATCTATCTATATTTTTCTTATCTATTTGCCCTCTCCCTTTCAGTTCCAGGGTTTTAAGACATGGGAAGCCACTTTGGTATACATGCTATTAGTATTAGACCATAAGTATTGTTCTTAGCTTCTATTCAAACATCAAAATCGGACATTTCCTTTAATTTAGTGAAACCTATATTCTGACCATCTATTGGTAGATGGGATCCCATTTCAAATCATCACAAAACCACTTAAAACTTGATATAAACAGTGTAAAGGAAATCTCCCATTCGGGTAGACAAGATTTAAATTAATACACTATTGGTCAGCCTTCCAGCTCTAATTTGCAAGCCTACAACAGCTATCGTATCTACCACTCCCATTCCCCCTGCCAGAGCCGTGACAGGGATGGGAGTGGGTAGATGTGATACACGCAGTAGGCATGCATAATTAGGAACTGAAAGAGCACCGGGCCCCTGTGTGACATCCACAGAAGTAACCACACTAATTAGCATATTTAAAAAAATAAGTGTATTTAGTTTAAATCTTGTCTACCCAAGTGGGAAATTTTCTTAAAAAGCAGTTAGACATATAAATATACATTTTTTCTCCATACATAGAAATCTTTGGAGAAAAAAAGGGAGTACCAATAATTTGTTAATTATTTTTTTAAGGGTATTCCATGAAATGAACGCCTGATGCAAAAATGCTATAAAAATGAATATAACAAAATTCTCACACACACTGGAAACACTAGACACACTGAAACCAACCGACTACAGCCAAACATAGTGGTGATCACATGACCTGCCCAGGCAGGTGCAAGACGTGATGTGGACATGTGACCAGCGGCATCTTCTGTCCGTGTCTGCTCCTGCAGAGAACATCAACGACTGATTAAGGGCTCATAGCATTTTATTTCTTCATTACAGTGAATGTCAACAGGGGAGCAACATTTTAAATAACAACTAATATTAGCTAGCATAACATATTAGGTTATATTTAATGGCCCATTTGTATATGAATTTTTCTTATTCCTGGAATTTCCCTTTAATGCACCATTTTGCACTGGATCCTCCTATTGTATGTTGTTTTGTAGAGTCCTGTGATGCTATACATATTGTGGGAATAAAACCCATTGTACAGTGTAGCCTTCAGCTATTAGATGTAAACTACTACCATGGCAATTAAGTGATGCTAATCGAAAGGGTATTTTCAGGTTCACATTCTTGAAGACCCCCTGGGGCTTGGCATGGATAAAAAAAAAAATAGAATAAGTGTACATTACTTTCTGCTGCTGCCCCATTCCACTGTGAAATTTTGTCAGTTTGTTGAAATTCCTAGCCGAAGTTAGAAATAGTGAATATTGAAGATTCAATTTGCTGGAGCCTTGTCCAATTCTTCAAGAGATTCGATTTTGTTTGAATCGAATCAGCTGAAACTATTTTGCTCCAATCAGGGTCGGACTGGGGTGCCTGGGGCCCACCAGTGAAATTGATTTGGGGGCCCACCTACTACTGCATATAAATATTCTGGGATGAGGGATTTTGTAAGCACTAAGCGGGGGCAGTGATGCAGAGGATAAGCTAAGCCCTTTTCTCCCACTTTTCTGCTAGTGCTCGGCTCTTGGTTTGTGTACAGGGAGTGCAGGGGTGATATCACCTCAAGGCATTAATGCTAGGGATAGTATAGAGTTACCCCTGGTGTCCAGGGCTTTCTCCTGTGGCTGGGCTTTGGTTAGGGATAGTATAAGTACCCCCTGGTTTCCAGGCTTCTGCTGGTGCTGGGCTGTGGTTCAGGGATAGTATAAGAGTTACCCTGGTTTCCAGGGCTTTCTGCTGGTGGCTGGGCTGTGGTTAGGGATGTAAGTGTTCGCACTGCACCAACCTTCCAATAACTAATTCTGAAACCTTTATAAGAACTGATGACAATAACCCTACTCTGGCATCCTGCACATATAGACAAGTTATACCTGGCTCTCTGCCCCTATAGATATAACAGTTATAAGCTGAAGCTGTCTCACAATAGAAGGTAAGTCAGGGAGTACAATACTGATCTGACACAGGTAAGAATGTAGCATCTTCCTACTTACAAGTGACTTGTCTTCCTTCACATCCAGAAGCGTCGTAAAATCTGGTTGGCAGAATTTTTCTGGCGATGTGTTCACTCTGGGAAGCAGATCCCCCTCACTTGCGCCCCTAAAATACCACAGTTACTTACAGTTAATGTCCCTGGATAAAACAATGTCATCACACTGCCCCTCCCCCCAGGTTTTAATAAGGCCGCCCAAACAGCCACCTCCATATTTTTAGGCCCCGATACACACTGCCACCCCCCCTCATATTTTATTAAGGCTCCCCGTGCACCACTGCCATCCCCCCCTCCATATTTTATTAAGGCCCCGCCCCATACATGCTGCCATTCCTCCGGCATCTAAGGTTTTTTAGTGCGGTGGCACGCACTCAGTGATAGTACCCAACGTCCGCTTCCGGCCGCATTGAGTACTATTGCAGCCATTGGCAGGGGCCTCCCATGCAGGGGTGAAGATTTGCCTTTATGTGTTGCCCGAGGCGAGCCATAGAGAGACAACCACCCCCCCCCCATATATAAGGGAGTGTCAGGAACCAGATCCATCATATTGGTTTGGGTGTGAAAATAAAGCAATGCAAAATGCATCAGCATACCGCCATGTAGTACAAATACTCCAGCGTGCCACCATGTAGTCCAAAATACTTACAGCATACCGCCATGTAGTACAAAATACATACAGCGTACCGCCATGTTATAATAATACATACAGCTTACCGCCATGTTATATAAATGCATACAGTGTACCGCCATGTTATTAATACATACAGAGTTACCGCCATGTAGTACAAAACAGATACAGCCAGGCCCAGCAACCACCGTATGCCAGCTCCCCCAGCACCCACCGTATACAGCTCCCCCAGCAACCACCCGTAGACAGCTCCCCCAGCAACCAGCATAACAGCTACGCCCCCCACAACCACCGTATACAGCTCTCCCAGCAACCAGCATATATACGCTCCCCAGCTCACCGTATACTCTCCCCAGCATCATCACCCGTATACAGCTTCCCCCCAGCATCACCGTATACAGCTCCCCCACATCACCGTATACAGCTCCCCCAGCAATCACCGTATACAGATCCGCAGTAATCACTATATACAAACAGCCCCCCAGCAATCACTATATACATCTCCACCAGCAATCACTATATACAAGCTCCCCCAGCAATCCTATATACGCTCCCCATCAATCCTATACAGCTCCCCCAGCAATCATTATACAGCTCCCCCCAGTAATCACTGTATACACTTCCCCCCCAGCAATCACTGTATACAGCTTCTCCCCCAGCAATCACTGTATACAGCTTCCCCCCAGCATCACTGTATACAGCTCCCCCAGCATCGCCCGTATACAAGCTCCCCCAGCAACCGCCATATGCAGCCCCCAGCAATCGCCGTATACAGCTCCCCCAGCAATCAGTGTATACACTCCCTCAGCATCACTGTATACAGCTCCCCCAGCAATCACTGTATACAGTTCCCCAGCAATCACTGTAACAGCTCCCCAGTAATACACTGTATACAGCTCCCAGCAATCAGTGTATACAGCTCCCCAGTAATCACTGTATACGCTCCCCCGCAATCAGTGATTACAGCTCCCCCAGTAATCACTATATAACTCCCCACACTGTATACAGCTCCCCCAGCAACCGCCATATTGCAGCTCCCCCAGCAATCGCCGTATACAGCTCCCCACAATCATGTATACAGCTCCCTCGACAATCACTATATAAATATACACACACATTACAACCCTATATTTACACCCTTTACATGGGTATACCTGCATATCCACAACCATCACATGTAAACCTGGTATTACATACATGATACCTATATATATACACCTAAACATGTATAAAACCATTAATATACACACATATAGAACACTTACACCTATATATACAGCTATTACATTTATCAGTCTAATACAAGCACAGCAGGACATGTTGTACACACATATATACACATGACAAAACACACATACACAGGAAGACCCATACATATACACATTACACTTACCTCATATCCAGCAGCAGGTCCAGTCAGGCAGTGGATGGGGCTGTCTCCTCTGTGCAGCAGGCCCGGGCTGGTGGGCGGGGGCTTCTCCTGTCAGCTTCTGCCCGGGCTGCACCTCAGGGAGACCACCACAGATTTGAATGTGGTGCTCCCGCGCTTCCTCCCCCTCGCGTCCTCCTCCTGTTCGCTCCTCCAGGCTGCTTCTGTGGTAGTGACACAGGAGCGCTAGCAAGGGCTTCCTGTGCCACAGCAGCGCCGCACAGACGTCCTGGCGCGGCGCTGTACCTCGGACTCTATACACGGGATACAGCCTTACCTGTTGGGTCCGTGAACGTATATTATTCCTTAAATACTTTCCTGGATGCCTCTACGTGGATCGTTCTTTTTATTTATATGGACACTGGGTTTTACACGATCGGGGATGCACTTTGGACAATTACTGACAGCGTCCCTGACATTTTTTGCACTTTATAATAATCATGCACCTTATCGATAATATGCACTTTATGTTGTCACTATACACAATGTATACCTTGATCATGTTTTAAACAATGTTTAATGTGTTTTAAGATACTTTGTATGATATGTCACGTGTTCCGGCGTTGAGTAACGCCGCCTACTTAAGTCAGCTGTTTTTGAATTAACACTATGCTTGAAAATGCCTGTAATGATCAGGCGAAACGTCGCATCAATGGTGGATTAAATTCTTTTGTTTTCACTACACATTGGAGTGCTGCTTCTACCTATTCTTTTTTGACTGTGTTAAGCGAGTCACGTCAGACCCGCTGAGAAGATTTGCACCCGGTTTTTTACACAGTGCTGTTCCAACCTTCCTCCTTTTGCTGTCACTGTTCCTTGTAACTCTCCTATTTGATGTATTATACATTGTCACATGCCTTTAGCTAACTGTTTATATTAGCAGTATAATGTGTTATTATATTTGCAACATGATATCAGAGATAATTACCGGAAATTTTTGGAGTGACATGCCCTACATTTACAACAGTTAATTACATTCTGTCTCCTGTAGATGTATGACATAACAGCAGGTACCCAATAAACATGGACAGCTATTGCAGTCTTCCTAGGTGTGACTTCTCCAGCTGCTGTACTCTCTGTGTTGTCTGTGGACAGTTTCCTGTTGCCACAGCTGATAGCCTGGCAGCCACTGCCTAAGCCTTTTCAAGTGTCAACATTGTAAAGTTAGCTGCCATAGTGGAATAGCAGTTAATGAGGTACGGCAGGTGGGTAGGGGTGAAGAAACACCACTGATACGGGTGTCAGATTCTCAAATCTTTTCCATACTCCCAACTCACTAATAGAAGAAATATTATATTATATACAGTTGCTTTATAACATTTATCTGTCTATATATCTGCATAGGAAAAGTCCAAGCAGCACAACAGGTGATACATGAAGAGTGGGCGCACACTGATTAGGGTGCCCAAATCTATCTATCTATCTATCTATCTATCTATCTATCTATCTATCATCTATCTTTTTCTTATCTATTTGCCCTCTCCCTTTCAGTTTCCAGGGTTTTAAGAGCACGGGAAGCCACTTTGGTATACATGCTATTAGTATTAGACATAAGTATATGTTCTTAGCTTCTATTCAAACATCAAAATCTGACATTTCCTTTAATTTAGTGAAACCTATATATTCTGAACATCTATTGGTAGATGGGATCCCATTTCAAATCATTCACAAAACCACTTAAAACTTGATATAAACAGTGTAAAGGAAATCTACCATTCGGGTAGACAAGATTTTAATTAAATACACTTATTGGTCAGCCTTCCAGCTCTAATTATGCAAGCCTACAACATGCTATCGTATCTACCCACTCCCATTCCCCTGCCCCAGAGCCGGTGACAGGGATGGGAGTGGGTAGATATGATATCACGCAGTAGGCATGCATAATTAGGAACTGAAAGTGCACCGGGCCCCTGTGTGACATCCACAGAAGTAACCAGCACTAATTAGCATATTTAAAAAAAATAAGTGTATTTAGTTTAAATCTTGTCTACCCAAGTGGGAAATTTTCTTTAAAAAGCAGTTAGACATATAAATATACATTTTTCTCCATACATAGAAATCTTTGGAGAAAAAAAGGGAGTAACACAATAATTTGTTAATTATATTTATTTAAAGGGGTATTCCATGAATATGAACGCCTGATGCAAAAATGCTATAAATAAATGAATATAACAAAATTCTCACACAACACTGGAAACACTAGACACACTGAAACCAACTGACTACAGCCAAACATAGTGGTGATCACATGACCTGCCCAGGCAGGTGCAAGACGTGATGTGGACATGTGACCAGCGGCATCTTCTGTCCTGTGTCTGCTCCATGCAGAGAAAATCAACGACTGATTAAAGGGCTCATAGCATTTTATTTCTTCATTACAGTGAATGTCAACAGGGGAGCAACATTTTAAATAACAACTAATATTAGCTAGCATAACATATTAGGCTATATTTTAAGGGCCCATTTGTATATGAATTTTTCTTATTCCTGGAACTTCCCTTTAAAGAGCCATTTTGCACTGGATCCTTCTATTGTATGTTGTTTTGAAGAGTCCTGTGATGCTATACATTTTGTGGGAATAAAACCCATTTGTACAAGTGTAGCCTTCAGCTATTAGATGTAAACTACTACCATGGCAATTAAATTGATGCTAATCGAAAGGGTATTTTTCAGGTTCACTTTTCTGAAGACCCCCTGGGGCTTGGCATGGATAAGAAAAAAAATAGAATAAAGTGTTTCTGCTGCTGTTCCCCTTTCCACTGTGAAATTTCGTCAGTTTGTTGAAATTCCTAGCCGAAGTTAGAAATGAGTGAATAATTGAAGATTTAATTTGCTGGAGCCTTGTCCAATTCTTCAAGAGATTCGATTTTGGTTTGAATCGAATCAGTCTGAAACTATTTTGCTCCAATCAGGGTCGGACTGGGGTGCCTGGGGCCCACCAGTGAAATTGATTTTGGGGGCCCACCTACTACTGCATATAAATATTCTGGGATGAGGGAATTTGTAAGCACTAGCGGGGGCAGTGATGCAGAGGATAAGCTAAGCCCTTTCTCCCACCTTTTCTGCTAGTGCTCGGCTCTTGGTTTGTGTACAGGGACTGCAGGGGTGATATCACCTCAAGGCATTAATGCTAGGGATAGTATAAGAGTTACCCCTGGTGTCCAGGGCTTTCTCCTGGTGGCTGGGCTGTGGTTAGGGATAGTATAAGAGTTACCCCTGGTTTCCAGGGCTTCTGCTGGTGGCTGGGCTGTGGTTAGGGATAGTATAAGAGTTACCCCTGGTTTCCAGGGCTTTCTGCTGGTGGCTGGGCTGTGGTTAGGGATGTAAGTGTTCGCACTGCACCAACCTTCCAATAAGCTAATTCTGAAAACCTTTATAAGAACTGATGACAATAACCCTACTCTGGCATCCCTGCACCATATAGACAAGTTATACCTGGCTCTCTGACCCTATAGATATAACAGTATATAAGCTGAGAGCTGTCTCACAATAGAAGGTAAGTCAGGGAGTACAATACTGATCTGACACAGGAAGAAGTAGCATCTTCTACCTTACAAGTGACTTGTCTTCTCCTTCACATCCAGAAGCGTCGTAAAATCTGGTTGCAGAATTTTCTGGCAGATGTGTTCAGCTCTGGGAAGCAGATCCCCCTCACTGCGCCCCTAAAAATACCACAGTTACTTACAGTATAATGTCACCTGGATAAAACAATGTCATACACACTGCCCCTCCCCCCAGGTTTTAATAAGGCCGCCCAAACAGCCACCTCCATATTTTATTAAGGCCCCTGATACACACTGCCACCCCCCCTCCATATTTTATTAAGGCTCCCCGTGCACACTGCCATCCCCCCCTCCATATTTTATTAAGGCCCCGCCCCATACATGCTGCCATTCCCTCCGGCATCTAAGGTTTTAGTGCGGTGCACGCACTCAGTGATAGTACCCAAGCGTCCGCTTCCGGCCGCATTGAGTACTATTGCAGCCATTGGCAGGGGCCTCCCATGCAGGGGTGAAGAATTTAAGCCTTTATGTTGCCCGAGGCGAGCCATAGAGAGACAACCCCCCCCCCATATATATAAGGGAGTGTCAGGACCAGATCCATCATATTGGTTTGGTGTGAAAATAAAGCAATGCAAAATGCATACAGCATACCGCCATGTAGTACAAAATACATACAGCGTGCCACCATGTAGTACAAAATACTTACAGCATACCGCCATGTAGTACAAAATACATACAGCGTACCGCCATGTTATATAAATACATACAGCTTACCGCCATGTTATATAAATGCATACAGTGTACCGCCATGTTATATAAATACATACAGAGTACCGCCATGTAGTACAAAACAGATACAGCCAGGCCCAGCAACCACCGTATACAGCTCCCCCAGCAACCACCGTATACAGCTCCCCCAGCAACCACCGTATACAGCTCCCCCAGCAACCAGCATATACAGCTCCCCCAGCAACCACCGTATACAGCTCCCCCAGCAATCACAATCACACCCGTATACACATCGTCCCCATCAAATCACACCGTAGACATCCACAAGGCTTCCCCCCAGCAACACACGTATACAGCTCCCCAGCAATCACACAGTATACAGACCCCCAGCAATCACCTTATAACAGATCCGCCAGTAATCACTATATACAAAGCCACCCCAGCAATCACTATATACACTCCACCAGCAATCACTATATACAGCTCCCTGCCCCACAATCACTATATACAGCCCCCCAGCAATCACTATATACAGCTCCCCCATGCAATCAGTATAACAGCTTCTCCCCCAGTAATCACTGTATACAGCTTCTCCCCCAGCAATCACTGTATACAGCTTCTCCCCCAGCAATCACTGTATACAGCTTCTCCCCCAGCAATCACTGTATACAGCTCCCCCAGCAATCGCCGTATACAGCTCCCCCAGCAACCGCCATATGCAGCTCCCCCAGCAATCGCCGTATACAGCTCCCCCAGCAATCAGTGTATACAGCTCCCTCAGCAATCACTGTATACAGCTCCCCCAGCAATCACTGTATACAGTTCCCCCAGCAATCACTGTATACAGCTCCCCCAGTAATCACTGTATACAGCTCCCCCAGTAATCACTATATATAGCTCCCCCAGCAATCACTGTATACAGCTCCCCCAGCAACCGCCATATGCAGCTCCCCCAGCAATCGCCGTATACAGCTCCCCCAGCAATCAGTGTATACAGCTCCCTCAGCAATCACTATATATAAATATACACACACATTACACCTATATTTACACCCTTTACATGGTATACCTGCATATACACACATCACATGTAAAACCTGTATATACACATACATGATACCTATATATATACACCTAATACATGTTATACCATTATATACACACATATAGAACACATTACACCTATATATACAGCTATTACATGTTATCAGTCTATATACAAGCACAGGACATGTTGTACACACATATATACACATGACAAAACACACATACACAGGGAAGACACATACATATACACATTACACTTACCTCATATCCAGCAGCAGGTCCAGGTCAGGCAGTGGATGGGGCTGTCTCCTCTGTGCAGCAGGCCCGGGCTGGTGGGCGGGGCTTCTCCTGTCAGCTCTGCCCGGGCTGCACCTCCAGGGAGACCAGCCACAGATTTGAATGTGGTGCTCCCGCGCTTCCTCCCCCTCGCTCCTCCTCCTGTTCGCTCCTCCAGGCTGCTTCTGTGGTAGTGACACAGGAAGCGCTAGCAAGGGCTTCCTGTGTCACAGCAGCGCCGCACAGGACGTCCTGCGCGGCGCTGTAAGCAATAGTACTTGCATCTGAATGATGCAAGTACTATTGTTAGTAGTAGAGGAGCAGCCTCCATTAAAGGCCCATGCCATAATGACAGGAGTCGGGGCCCACCGGGGGATTCACTGCCCCCCCGGCGGGCCAGACCGACCCTGGCTCCAATAGTCCTGTAAATTTGTATATAACTCTCTTCAGTCCTGTTAAAAAAACTGAAGATTTTTTTTTTTTTTATAAAAAAGGTCTTATCTTATTTTCTACAATTTTTTTCATTATGGTTAGCATTAGATTAATTCAAAGTAAATAAAACAATGGATTTGCACTACAGTAAATCTACAAATGTAATGGGACACAGGATTCAGGGACAACAGACACGACAATGAGCACTAAACACAAATTGAATAACCAGGAATGGCAAAGTATAGCAGAGAAAATTTTAGAGCCAGCAAATTACTTTGACCATCGGGAAATTAGCTGAGCATAGAATATTTGTAATGAGGGGGAACTCTGCCCCAGGTGGTTGGAGCAGGCAATCACAGTCACATGGTGTTAACCCCTTCCCGACATGTGACGTAATAGAACATCACACATTGGGTGCTGGTGCATGGAAAGGACTCACGGGCTGAGCCCTCTCCATAGCCGGTAAATCTTTGCTGCATATTACAGCAAAGGCTTACCAGTAACACCCGTTTTTGAAAAATATAAAAAAATTAAATAAAAAGTGATCAAAAAGTCATACAGTCCTAAAAATGATAGCATTCGCCCAGGTCCTGATATCCAACTCTCCTTGCTAGAATACTCTCAGCTGCAATCCTTCATACTCTCGCAGGGAAAAAGGGCAACTTTCTGAGTCGACCTAACAGCGTTTGAGGGAATGCTCAGCTGTTCCACTCCACCTACACATGTTATTTCTCAAATTTATTCTATCTTGAAAGACGAGCTACACCCGGAGGATCCTACATTTTTAGAGAAATGGGAGCAGGAATTGGGTGTTGAGTTCGGGCCACAGGAAAAAATGAAAATGTTTGTTTTCACCCACAAACTATCTTCAGTAGAATAAAAATAAAATTATGACAAGGTGGTATCGGGTGCCGACAGTCCTATATGCATTCTACCCTGCAGTGTCCGACAGATGCTGAGGAACTCCAGAGGAACAATGTTACTCATCTGGTGGAAGTGTACTCCTCTCAAACCTTTCTGGTACAGAGTGTTCGCCACATATGAAAAGGTTACAGGCCGCTCACTAGAGATCTCAGCTCAGATGGGCCTTCTGTCCATCCTCCCAGGCACAATAGGGTCATAGAAAAAGGGTTTATTGAGGTTCTTTCTCATGGCTGCTCACGCAGTCATTCCTGGCCATTGAAGATCTCCCGCTCCTCCCCATTTCTTATGTGGATTCATGAATTCTCTAATATCTGCCGCATGGAGGCAGAGGTCAATCAAACTATGGAAAAATTTACTAGAATCTGGCAACCGTGGTTCCTGTTCACGGGCACACCAGATTATGTGGCACTGTTTGCCTGAGCCTTTGGTGAGTGAGTGAGCCACCACCATGTTGTCTTCCCTACCCTTAGACCTTCTTAGATCTAGTTTTTCCGGACTCCCACTCCTTTCCCCCCACTTAATGTACTTCTCTCTACTTTTATCCTTCTCTTTTCTATTTTTCTCCTCTCAGTTCTTTTCAGCTTTTCAGTGCAATTGCTTCATGAGGACCAGTTGGTTTTTCCGGCATTATGTGTTGTGAACGCACTAATATGTAATATCTAAAACTCTATACTTGGTTACACTTTCACTATTATATATTGTATTATCTCAGGTTGTTCATAGAGTCGGTCTTTATATATGGGTTTTGTATGTCACCACCATGCTGCAGTGCACTCGCTGCATACGGGGGCTGCTCATTCTCATTTACTGTTGTTGGGTCCTGCGTGTCCCATTGCTGTAATGATGTATACTGTCATTATTGACAAAATTGTTTTACATTGTTTCTTGAACTGTATGCATGGACTCTTCAACAGAATAAACTGTATTGAATATAAAAATGGTAGCAATGAAAACGTCATCAAAGGCCGCAAAAAATGACACCACCCACATCTTCGTACATCAAAATATGAAAAGTTATTAGCGTCAGAAGATGGCAAAATAAAAACATGATAAAACCTATACAAATTTGGTATCCCCGTAATTGTACCGACCCAAAGAATAAAGTAGACATTAGGGGAATACAGTGAAATCCATATAATCCAAGCCCACAAGAAAACGGTGCAAATGCGTTTTTTCACCAATTTCACTGCATTTGGAATTTTTTTCCTGCTTCCCAGTACACAGCATGGAATATAATAAATAAATACCACCATTTTGAAGTTCAATTTGTTATGCAGAAAACAAGCCCTCACACAGCTCTGTACATGGAAAAATAAAAAAGTTATAGATTTTAGGGTTAAAACATGAGAAAAAAAACAGAGTGACCACTGTCACCATTTATACAACCAAATAGTCTTGTACATGATATACACAGGCAATAGAAGAAATAAAAGAGAAAATAGTTTTTTACCCTGACCGGAGCTCCATATATTTTCTATATGTCTTCTCTGATCCAATGTCCATCAACATTTGTTGTTTGATAATCTGTATCTCTTGCCGATGATCAGCAGAACTCCACAGATCCTTCTGATAAAAATAGGCCACCATTCAGACCAACACCATTGCGTTTTTACTCTTCCTTCATTCTCTTTATTCCTCCTGATGAATTGCTGGAAGAAATACGCAGTTGGATAGCGTAATATGTTCTTTATGTTTAAATGGGATGCTGTTTTTCGATCGATGGGGCCTGCTACCTATCAGAGACCATTTGTATTGAAACAAGAGGTGGTTGCCATGAGACTAATAGGTGTATAAATATCCCTTCTGCTTTTAATGACCAAATATGGAGGCCGTAAGAAGCGTGGTGTTGCGCAAAAGTGCCATCGGGATGCCTTACGGTATTTCTGCCTCCACTCCCCCTACCTTGCATACCTTAGATGTGAGTATGTTGTTTTCCTCACGTGAATAAAGAAAGAAAGAAAAGCACAACTGAAGATTGGAAAGTGCCGTCCACATTGAACATTGTACGTATTATGGCAGGTGCCTCTCCAATCTTTATTTCTATGGATTTTGCTGGTCAAGGACCTAGCTGCAGAGAGACATGTGGTGAATTCAAGTTATAGCCAGCCACTCCCGGATGAAAGTAAACCTCAGGGAAAGTCAGCATCTACTCTTCCTATAAGGCTGAATAAAACATCTTGTAATCCAAATCAATTTAGAACGACCAAGCCTATCATTGTAATAATTTCCTACAGTCCTGTGATGCTATATGTTGGAAAATTACAGGAGAGGCAGTTTAGAAAAAAATATATATGGGGGTATTGGTGGATGGTAAACTTAATTTTAGTGACCAGAGCCAGGCGGCTGCTGCTAAAGCAAATAAAATTATGGGATGTATCAAGAGAGGAATAGATTCTCATGATAAAGACATAGTTTTGCCCTTATACAAATAGCTGGTCAGACCACACATGGAATATTGTGTACAGTTTTGGGCACCAGTGTATAAAAAGGATATAGTAGAGCTGGAACGGGTGCAGAGGAGAGCAACCAGGATTATTAGGGGAATCGGGGGATTAGAATACACTGACAGATTACAAAATTTTGGATTATTCAGTTTAGAAAAAAGACGACTGAGGGGAGACCTCATTACAATGTACAAATACCTGAACGGACAGTACAAGGATCTCTCCAAAGATCTTTTTATACCTCGGCCTGTGACCAGGACAAGGGGGCATCCTCTACGCCTAGAGGAGAGGCGATTTTACCATCAACATAGACAAAGGTTCTTTACTGTACGAGCAGTGAGACTATGGAACTCTCTGCCGCAGGAGGTTGTTATGGCGGACACTATGTACATGTTCAAGAGAGGCCTGGATGACTTTCTGGAGAGCAAAAATATCACGGGTTATGGGGATAAAACATTTATTTAATTCTTGAAGGTTGGACTTGATGGAATTGCGTCTTTTTCCAGCCTTATATACTATGATATTATGATAAAAATCATGATAAGTTTAGGAATAGGAAGATGATGAGTAGATAACAGGATGTGTCTCACTGGACACAACCCCTTTTATAATACAGCCCACTCAATGGCAATCCCAGTCCTATCATCCCCAGCAAATATATGATCTTGCCAGGAAAAGCTTATGTAGGGAAATGTACTATTATATGAAATCTTTGAATTACTTCATGGTGGCCATGCAGCATTTTCATCTTCAGCTAATCCCTAGATAAGGTGGCTCACTGGCTGAGGATGCATCACACAGGATGTACACTTTTAGTATTTTTATTATGTTCTGCAGAGACAGATCTAAAATATTTAGTTTTACCCCTTTAATGTGAACACACTTCATATACAGTTATTCCCAACAAAATGAGTATGTTTGTTTGTTTGCTGTGGCTTAGAAACAAGCAACTTTTCTACAGTACAAATTGTACACTATTCCAAAATAAATCAGCGGCTCTGGCTGGATTTTATGTAAATTGTTTGTTCCAGCGTTCTCTGTTATTATAAAAAAAACAAATGCAATGCTTGTAGCAATAAGTCAGTTCCTGACAAAGACATCTAGGGTCACTGCCAGATGTCTGATTTTTACAATACATTCATATGACCTATTAACTGGGGTTCAATTAAGCTGGGGACAATGGAGATAAAATCAGCAAAGCACAGGTATTTCCAGTTTATTGTTGTCTCCAATCTATGGAAGTCAATAAAATGACTGGATTCAATTTTGTTTTTGTATTGTCGGAGCAGGATTACTATCGTTAAGGCCCCATTGAACAAACAGAGAATAGACACAAGTCTTTATTTACAGCTGTCTGCATGGGAAGAATACCATCTATTACCCCATTTCTGCTCTGATAATCAGCTTCACTATGAATTAGGCAAACCCTTGCTTTAGGATACAAGACAAAATGTTGTTTTATGAAAAGGTTGCTGTGCTATGACACTCTGCGAGCAATACATTTTCTGAGTTTGTGCTGCTACTTCTATTATATCACTAATGTCAGGAATGATGACTTGTAATAAGTGGCTGATGGTGAAACCTATGGAATTTGAAGTTATGAAGTTCTGATTTCACTATAAATCTTATCTAATATTATATTTTCTATACAGATGACAATGAGAACATAGTCTAATATACGTGGGGAGAAGGCAGTCGTTCTCTGGTGGCAACATTGACAGAACATTGACCAACATGCAAAAACATTTATTATTACTGAGGTGTCATAGGCTTACCAAGGGACACAACCTCCATTTATACAGGACCTTTTAGATGTATCATTAGTAAAATGTAATAACCTATAATATTTGTAAATCATCCTATAAAAATAGACACTGGTTTCAGACACTGAGTTAGTCTTATGTTTAAAGGGAACCTGTCACCAGGGACTTCATTTTCACTAAAGACAGACTGTAAAAGCCCATGACACCTGCCATGCTAAAATGTCTCTCTGCCTTTTCTAAGCATTTGCATTAAAATGTATAATTGTGTGTTATAAATTACTCTTGCATCCTGACAAAATCATGGGGTAGTCACAGGGGCTGGACTTTAGTTTGGATGCATTTCAAAAAACAACATGTGACTTGTCTGAGCTGCAGGCTGTCTCCATGTTTGTGCTTCTGTACAGCTTGTCCCTCCCCCACTGATGTCATCTCACCAGGCTGAGACCTCTGAGAAGGAGGAGGAGCTTTACAGGAACACAAAGGTGGGGGCCAAGCTCTGAGGAGTGAGTAACACAGACAAGGCACATGTTGTGTTTTGAAATGCGTCCAAACCAAAGTCCAGCCCCTGGGACTACCCCTATATTTTGTCATGGTGTAAGGTAAGTTATAACACACAATTATATTGTAATGCAAATGCATGTAAAAGGCAGAAAGGCAGATTTGCACTACCGGTGTATAAGCTTCTGCAACCTGTCTCTAGTGAAAATGAAGTCCCTGGTGACAGGTTCCCTTTAAGGTTTCTTCATCTTATTCTAGTGTTTCAGCGATATGTACTCTACTACTCTGATATGCAACCCCAAAAGTACCTATACTTTCTAAACTGGGATTTTAGCCAGTGTGTTCATCATTGGGTTACTAGCTATTGAGTATGCCTCCATACACATTTCATAATTTTAGCCTTTAGTATCAGACTGTGTAGGGACACCACCAATATACACAGTTGTCAATTTATTCATGTACATATGTAGAATAACATGAGAAGGGCACAAGTTGAATCTTAAGCTGGAATTGTGAACTCATGGGAGATATAAGTATTTACTGACACAGACATGACAAGAGCTGACAAATAAGTGAATGGTTTCTACTGTGTACTCATTGTAGGTTATTTATATTCAGATTATTGTGCAGAATACTTCTGCCACAAGGCAACTAGGTATATAAAAATGTTATATATATATATATATATATGGACATAAATAAAAAAAATTCAAGCAGTATTTTCTTAGTTGCCAAAACATAATAGTAACCTAGAGGGTTTCCTATGGGGCTCATCAATAAAATACAGACTGCTTTGTATTCTGCCCTGGGGGCTGGTGGGTCTACAGGGCAAGCTGAGGTTTCTGAAATTTCTTAGGATTGTGCATTCTACTTGGAGGCTCTATAGCTAAATGGAAGACTTGTAGATGTAACATTATGTAATGACATGGTTTATTCAGTTATCTAATATATTATTCAAAGTGGCTTCAAGGTAAAGGTGATGAATGCTAACTGAAAAATCTTGTTGATGGGGCCTGTTGCATGCATAATGATATAGACAATATCTTCTTATGCCATATATATTTTATAGACATTGTTGTGTAAATTGCAATGCTAAATCATGCAGCGCTGCCAATCTCCAAAGCAACTCTGATCTAGGCACTCCCATTCAAAGGGACATGACAGCGATAGCAGCTAAAGCCTATAAGGCTGCACAGGTTTTATTGGTGTTTTTGAAGCTAAGCCCAGGAGTAGATTGAAAAAGATGAAAACCACCAACCTTTTTAGGTTCTCTCCTTTTATGACCCACACCAGGTTTTATCTTCAAGAACAAGAGAGAACTTAAAGGGGTTGTCCACTTTCAACAAATAATTGATCTGGTTTGTGTAAGGAAAACCTAAACAATTTTCCAATACACTTTCTGTGTCAATTCCTCACAATTTCCAAGATCACTGTTTGCTGTACTTCTATAGAAAGCTTCCATGTTTACTTACAGTGGATAGAAATCTGTTCATTCTGTGTGATGGACACGCAAGTGCATGAGCCGTTATTATCACACAACTCCTATTACTCTCTGTGATTATAACGTATTGTGCACATGCTTGTCCATCACTGACTGTGGTCAGATTTCCATCCACTTGGAGTAAGCACAGAAGCTTTCTATAGAAGGACAGCAAGCAGAGATCTTAAAAACGGTGAGGAATTGATACGGAAAGTATATCTGAAAATTGTATAACTTTTCCGTACACAAACCATATCAATTAATTACTGAAAGTGGACAACCCCTTTAAGGGCAAAGGATACACGATGCAAGACATACCACTCTGCTAACTGGAGGCACAATGTTGAATGGGGAATTTACCAGCTCCTGTTAGTCACTACAGGTCGCCAGGGTTTCAGGTGCAATGGAAGCAGCAATTGCTGAAATTTTTGTCTTCACCAAAATGTAGAATCATACTATTATACTTATTGCATCGCAATACTATGTTTTGCAACAGGTAAATTACTTTTTCTATATAGCTGTATTGCAAGGTGATCAAATGTATATTTAGGGTGCAAAAGCCCCTCACTTAGCTAAACCAGTTCCCTACACTGTACTGAAGAGATGCAACCACATTGAAACAGTGTTGTCTACATTTGGAAATGAATTTTTTTTTAATAGTTATGCTGCTCTGGCGTTTAACCTACATCATGTCATAAGGCTTGCTGAAAGTCATGCTTGATGTTGAGGGAGCTGCTACAGGGTGGCTAAATAGGAATTATTGTGCATTTATATGCGGAGTGTCACTATAAAGCTAATGTTTGTTGTAAGGGAAAATTCCTATTGTGTCCTTACAATGCAGTTCCAAGAGGTATCTCACTGTATGCACATACATTGAGATACATGATCCTATTCCTCCCCCACTGCTGTCAATGTTCAGTGTGATTATACCAGACTTTAGCTTGAGAGATAACGTGTTCATACTGTATATTGATATGAAGTGATTTACAATAAACTATCTATGACATCCAGAATGCCTCTACATGTACCTGGTCCGTTTGGCTCAGTTTATTTCAGGGAGCAGATGACAACTGTTAAACACTCCTGACAGGAACTTATCCCTTGGCACAAGAAACCATCCTCATTAGCCATGATATACAGTATGCCTCCAGGGGACAGCAGAGACGCCTCTGTATACATTAGATTACCATCAACCCCTGCTATACATCTCCAGGTCTTGCTAATGATAGCCTTTTCATATGGTGTGTATAAATGCACTCTGGAAGTTCTCTTAAAGGGACAGGAGATTGTTAACCTGCTCAGAATTTACACACCTTTCCATGGAAGAAGCTACTTTAGTTACCATTTATTTGTCAAGGCTCACTCTACTCTTGCCCTGACCTGTATCAGGCCCTCTGTTATTTAAGATCCAGTCATGGATGCAAGGGAGCTCTGGCATACCATCAAAGTAGCTCTGCCTCCTAACCAACACTGCTAACATGGCCCCCCTTAGGAATGAGGCAGTTGAGAAAGATGTGTGGACTTGCTGAAGGGAATTCCTGAGGGAGGGGGTATGAGGAGGTTGAATAACATTGGCTATGTGTGACTCGCTGAAGAAAAATTAGCTCCCTCATTCACCCCTCCTTTAGGAATTCTCTTCAGCAAGTCACTGCCAATCTTTCCCTCAACTGCCTCATTACTGAGAAGAGCTGGATTGGCAGTGTCAGTGAGGAGGACAGGGTAGTGTGACTGTATTCAGAAGGCATCAATAAAAGTCTTTTTTCCAGCCTTCACTGGAACATGTAAACATACATCTAAATTTACTATGTGTGGTCTTTGTATGGGTGTGTGGGAGGGGGGTGGGAGGGGGGGTTGCTAGTGGTTTTCTTTTACCCTTTAAGACTCTCATACACATGAGAAATGTTGGAAACCCTGATTGTTGTGGGACCTTACAACTATCTTATGTTTATGGCAACTTCCCAATTCTCCATTAACATATTATGGTGGGAGAAGCAAGACCTGTTGAATTTCAGTTTTGGGGTCTTTTGCTCTAGGGTAACATAAACTGCCACTAGAAGACCTACTTTCCTCTTCCCAATGATGAAACAAGAACACTCAGCTTTGCTGAGCATGCATGGTATATGTTCCCATGTAGGAGGTCACAAGGAATAGTTGTTGAAGGTGTATGTGTACCCGCAGACTTTGCCTCGTTTTAGCCCAATGTGAAATCCAATAGTGATATGGTGGATCAGCCCTCCTTTCTAGAGTCTGACCATGATAGAGATGTATAAGAATACTGTTTCTTTATAATTTGAGGAACGTGCCTTCAACCTTACACATAACACCGCTCAACTTTGTAGATGATTACATTTACATTTTGTACCTAGCAGTGGAGTCAGCATAGATTTCCAATGTATTTCATTAGATCTATCAGTGTATCCTAATTTAGGCAGTGAAAGTACCAGTTACGGCTTTCAACGATGTTCTCCAGGAGCAGTGCTCAGGGGCCTCACGTCTAAAGCTAAAGCTCTGATATTTACACAGTCCTGGAGGACACCTTTAATGAATTATTGCCAAGCTCTTATCTTTGCTGTGAAAAACCAAAGCTATTTTGGCTTATTCTGTGTACATTGTATGCTTTAAAGACATAAAAACACAGCACCATTACTTTTAAGATTATGCTATTGTACATTTAAATATTGCATGACATTTTCTTCTATGATATGTCCTTCCCTGGTTCTTCCCCCAGGATGTATAGTGTTTCCTACATAAACACATACACTGTTATAGATTCCACTCAACTAAATGACTGCACATTTCTTCTCTGCTCCTAAACTTGGGTAGTTGTACACATTTGAGCTAACATACGATCAAAGCATTTCCTTGAAGTTCAATAGTAGCTTCTTTGAAGTGGGAACGCCACCACAATTTTTTAAAGCCACTTTAACAGTGATTATCCTCCATCTGCATTGAAAATACCTAACAGATGCACATCATTTTTGCATTGTAATTTTTATGTGGACATTTACTTTAGATTTTCTTTCTGAATGCAGATGCACACATATCAGACATTGCTGAAATAGCACTGAAATGTGTAGCAAATAACACTGATTATCCAGTGAACATGGCTCCAGAAAAGGGTAGAATAAATTGGGTGGCAGGAAAAATAGACCAGTTTTATGTGACTTTAAACGGAACCTGTCATCAGAAATTGGCCTAATAAACCGCTACCAGTATGTTGTCAAGCAGTTGAACAGCTTCTAGATCATGTTTCTTTCATGGCCCAGCTTGGTGACATCATCCAGAAAATCAACTTTGAAGTCAGATGTATAAGTCAGGGAGGTGGAGAGTTAAACATTGAAATCAAGCTCTTCCTGTCTCTCAACACCTCTTCCCATGTAGTTGACATCATTTACCGGTCTTCAGTAGATCCAATCAATAATGTCCCTGGACACAGGACCTTCAATTACAGTAAAGAGGGCATTCTAAGGCTGGGAAAGCTTGACTTTAGTGTTAAACTCTCCACCTCCTTGACTTCATAAAACCAATTAACATCTCACTTCAAGGATGATTTTCTGGATGATGCCACTACACTGGACCATGAAATAAAGAAGCTGCTCAGCTGCTTGACAACATACTGCTAGTGGTTTATTAGACCAATTTCTGAAGACAGGTTCCCTTGAAGAAGGTGTCTACCAAGGAAGAACCATTGATAAACTACTGACAGGATCACATGTGCCAAAAGGCTTGTCATCATGCAAAGTAAGTAGATACAAGCTCACCTGGTGTAACTGTACTAGGAGCTACTGTAAAACTAGTTTCTGTAAAAGTCATAGGATTATTTCCATTGAAGACGTTCACAGCATGTTCTATGAGTATCTAGGATGTTTAGAATGGGAAAAGCACACAGAGCTACAATGTTTCCATAACCTGTAGTTTGCAATGAGTGGCAATGTTATGAGTCGGTCCTGGCATTCAGGTAGATCGATGTTCTTATGACAATTACCTGAGCATTCTTGCAGGTCAAACACATCCCTTCATAGCAATAGTTTTTATTACTTATATAGTAGGGGTTTGAACATGACATATAATTCCCAGTATTGGTGTCCAAGTGCACCCATATCCTAGTAAGGGCCTATGGGAAATGGACATTGTGTGCATGGTTCCAGAAAGAACTATCACATTGTTATACATTGATTGTTACATGATGTACTTGGTAGAGACATCAAAATTACAAACTCCCCTCAGAGTGTTATGGATATGACTTTATTTTTCAAATAAAATTATCCAAGAAGGAATTAACTTTGTATCACATTGGAGAAACACCACACCTTCCAGGACCTTGAAGAAGGCCATTTGGGGGAAGTCATTAACCCTGTAACAACCTGGACCTTTTTTAGTTTTGCTTTTCCATTTTTCACTCCCCTCCTTCAAAAATCCTTAACTATTTTATTTTTCCAAGTAAAGAGATGTGTGGGGGCTTGTTTTCTGTGTCACAAATGGCACTTCATAGTGACAGTATTTAATATTCCATGCCAAGGACTGGGAATTTTTTTTATATTTATATCAGTTATAGGGAAAGGGGTGTGATAAGAATTTGTAGTTTTATATAATTTCTTAAAAACTTTTTATTTTTATTTTTTTTACTATTTTTCAGAAACCCTAGGGTATATTAACTTTAAATCACACATTGTAATAAACGTGTTAAAACGTGACATCCTTGGGAATTTGTATGACCCGAGGCTGCCATTGTAACAGATTGCCCCTCCCCGATGACATCAAGGGGAGTGATGGTCCCTGACTTAAGAACACGAGCCTTACAGACAAAGCTCTTTGCCCACTGTGACCTCTGATGAAGCTCTCTGGATGCTTTACTTTAGTCCCAGGCTACAATGATCAGCCATAAGGTGTCTGTAATTTAATTTTAGTGATGACCCTTGTATCCATAATAGCACAATTTTTTTTAATAAGTTTTTCCAAAATTCTTAACATACAGATGTTATTAAGTGAATTAAACATGTCATTTGCAGGTTTACATATTCAATCTACCTCATGAATAGACATTACATGCAACCTATAACTGTCTCTTTTATGTTGTTAATGAAACATTCCTAAATTAGTATGGTTATTCACATGTAATCTGTAGTATTTAGTTTATTTAACTAATATTGACCAGACAACTTCTAGTCGGAGTTAACTCTGTGAGATCCAGACCAGTAAATAGTCAAAAGAAAACTTAATTCAGATTAAGAACAAACTTTAATAAATGGGAATCATACATTTAAACTGCATGTTTTCTCAGCCAGTCACTCTGTATAGAAATTGGAGGTGGTCCAGGGTTTCCAATGGGAATCGTTTTGAGATACTCTGTTATTCTGCAATGCTATATCCTGCAGGTAACTGCTTGTACTTTGTTTCGCTGTATTTGTATTCTCAGCCCCCATCTCTGCTCAGAGGGGCAAATAAATAATTCTGACCCCCCAATACAGTGTTCTGAGTTTGTAATTTTTTGGATGATCAAGCCCTTTAAAATATTCATGAGCACTGGTAAAATGAAAGCTGAGCTGTGATTGGTTGCCATGGGCAACTGGAAATATTCTGACTTTCAGACACTTGATAAATCTGCCCCAATTATTTAATTACAGAGCAAAGATTAACCAGTACAACAGACCTAAGATAATAGACATACCATAACTAGAATATATAAAGGTATAACAGAAAAAGCAATGGAAGAGGAGAAGGAGGTGTTACAAGAACCAATCCAGAATGTACTATAACCAATTTACAGAGAGAATATCTTTGGTTACTGTAGGTCGTACTCAGTAACAGGATTTCACCGCACTACATAAGTGTGACAGTCAGCAAGAATCCAATTTTAGACTATGAAGATAACTAGGACCATAAGAAAAATTATCATTGGGACATATGTGTAAAGTCCCTGTGTTTGATCCCCCGCTAGGACTCTGCAGCATCTAGTCAAACATTTAGTATTGTCTCCTTCCATCAAGTAGGCAGACTACACAGGTAAAAAGAGTAAATCTGATGTGTAGAACAATATGATGCCCCCCTACTCCACGCAGCATGAGGGCTCCAGACCTTTCATATAATTAACCTTGTTTAGCTCCAGTAATTTTTTATTTCTCCATCAGCAATAGAGAAAATTATCCTAGAAACAATCATTTGGATTTCATTCCTTGAAACAGTATCAATGGTTTTTTTTGAAATGTCAATTGTAGCATTTAGACTTGTGATATGAATAGGATTTCATTACTGTTATATTTACTTTTTAGCTCCTTAGATTCTCTGCAGAGACTGTACAGGAAAATCTATCTCACAGCAGTAACCTAAGATTTCAATTTTTCTCTCCCTTAAGGCTGCTGTATTTATCCTTCTTGTCTTCAAGACCACAGGGTTTCATTACCTTCCATATGTTTAGAGAAAATAAATGTTTTCTAGCATGGTCATGATTTTTCTTTTCTGTTATGCTTGCAAGCCTATGTCTCTCTATCTTTAGCTGGCACTTGAAAGCCAAATGAGAAATTCCTGATGCAGGGTTGGCCTGGCCCACCCATGTAACGGGGTAAGCACCAGTGGGCCACAACGCATTTTTGCTTCGCCATCTCTCTCCGCGTTTCTCCCCGGCCCCTCTTCTCTGTCAGTCTCTCCACTGGTGATCCATTGCACATCAAATTCTATTTAAAATATTAACCATGACTTACAAAGCTATCCACAACCTGTCCTCTCCATATATCCTTAGACCAATTAGCCACTACTGTCCCACATGTAACCTCTGATCCCAACAAGACCTTCAGCTTCACTCATTATCACTCACTCTTCTCAAAAACATCTACAGGACTCCCATGATTCCTCCATACTCTGGCACTCTCTAACTAACCATGTAAGACTGCCCTCCCACCTAATTTATTCATATGCATCACCAGGACTCACTGATTAATTCATAGGTAGAGGCGGCACCCCCTCATTAATTTATATGCAGTGCCAGAACCCACTCACAAAACAATATGCAGGGCCCACACCCTCTGTACCCAATGAACTGAATTAAACCCATTAAGTTATTTATATTCTGTAACCCACCTTTTCATTTCTATATAGCACACATTAGTTAATTGATGTGCAGAACCTGTACTTCCTTATTAATTCATATGCAACGCCAAGGCCCACTCATTAATTTGCATGTAGAGACAGCACCCTCTTGTTAACTTCTATGCAATACCAGCACCCCATCATCCCATCATTAATTTGTATGTACTGCCAAGACATACATTTGAATTCATATGCACCTCATTAATTTAAATGCAGAAAAGCACCTCCTCCTTAATTTAAATGAAGGACCAGCACCATCTAATAAATTCAAATGCAGTGCCAGCACCCCCTCATTAATGTAACACAACAATTGCATTAATTTAATATATAGTGCAACACCCCTCATTAATATGCAACAATACAACAGTGCCATCTCATTAATTAACACAACACCCCACCCAGGCACCATGCTATAGCAGAGTCATTGTGCTATCAAACAGTTTTTTTAAATCTGTAATGCTCCAGTCACTTCTCAGGCCTTGCAGTGCTGTGTCTATAGTTTTTTATATTTTGGGCCTGTGGAGTTTTCCATGTATTATATCATAGAGAGCTATGGTATTCGAAAATGTGTTTAACCGACAATACACTGACATGATAGAGTCTCTCTATCGCAGGCACATACAAGTACACAAGGTATCATTTTATAAGAAGCCATTTAACCTAAAAGAATTTGAAAACCAATTAAAGTGAATGAACCGTAAAAGGAAGACGAATCAGTGATGATATTATGCACAGTTAAAATACAATGCAACCTTTGGATGGTAAATCAAAATTGCATTCCATTTGTTTTCTCCTATGTGCTGGTCTTTTTATGGAAGCTAGTTATTAGTATATGGTTTAATTGAAATCTGTTATAAAAAATCTGGTGTGGATGTAGTAGTGATCTCAGAGAGAGGACATCTTTGGAGAGATTTTTCTATCTTGTTTCTAAGAATCTATGACAAAATTTCTGTGTGGTATTGCCATGAAGAAAAAATTCTTAGCTGTACTCAGGATAACAAAATAACACATTCTTTAATTGAGTGTTATCAACAAGTATACATTTCACATAAGCATTTCACAGATATAATTCCAACCTGTCTCTATCAGTCCTGTTGTTTACAATTTGGTTGTGCCTGGATCCGACCGTAAATCTTATGACTATGGTCAGATTCTTCTCACAAATAGCTTCTCTTGTCTGCATACTGCAGTGCTTTCTGCAATCTGCCACTCCCCCTGCATTGCAAGACAAGCTCAGACACAGACACTTCCTTCCCGCATGCAGCAGTGTACAGAGACTTACTCTACAAACTACAGACAAGATAGGGAGAAGCATAGGAGAGATGACTTTCTGTGTTATAGGTGAGATAGAGTTGAATGTTTCATTGTGTCTTATGTTTCATGACTCTAAACTGTCTCATCTCTCATTTTCTATGTTTCACATACTAGTAAACTGTTCAGAAGCAAAATGAAAGTATAGATAAACCTTGTACCCTAATAATCTAAGCACATTGTCAGCACACAGCATTTCATAACATTTCATGAATTGTCCACTCAGAGAGTCCCACCCACACTGAGTGAACTTGTAATGTATGGGGGTTAAAAGTGATCTTTATTGAAGTTTATTCATCAACTTCTTTCATGGGCAAAACCCTTTAAAGATAATCATATACCTCAGTGACAACATGGTTATACTTGAAATAAACATGTCATCACCGAGATTTTTTCTGTAAGTGGTATCAATGGCTTGCTGTAAAAATGTGACATATTTTGGACAGAATGCAAACAGCAGATTTTAACCCAAGATTTTCCACTGGATTAAATACTGTCGCATGAACTAACCCTAACCACATTGATTTCTATGGGTGAAAGTCTGACAGAAAGGTGTTGCACATCCCATGTTAAAGGTGCACCAAAAAAGAGTTTGTGCACTCGATCGGAGCAATGCAAGATACACTTGATTCATAAAGAACGGGTGCCAGAAATCATGAATCTGGCACCTCTGCACACTACACACATAGTGCAGTTTGCACTGTTCTTGATAAATGTGCCCCAGTGTCTTATATTAAATGGGTATTCCCATTACAGCAAATTAATGTTATTATTTCTATTAAAAAAGTTAGACAAATTTTCAATATACTTTCTGTATAAATTCCTCACAGGTTTCTAGATCTCCGCTTGCTGTCCTGCTATAGTAAGCTTCTATGTTTACTCCCAGTGGACAGAAATCTGACTGGTCACACAGGTGTGCAGCTCGTTATATCAAACAGCACTCATAACTCTTTATGATACTAACGAGCCGCACACGTGTGTGACCATTGTCAGATTCTATCCACTGGAAGATAACATAGAAGCTTTCTATAGAAGGACAGCCGATCTAGAAAATGGTGAGGTATCCATACAGAAAGTATATTGGAAAATGATTTAACTTTTTATCATAAAAACAATAACATTATTTTCTAAAATGTGAATTCCCCATTAAAGTTTGCTCCTAAAAGACACTAGGTCCTATATGCAGTGGATTTTTTTCTATGAACAAAAAGACAACAACTTTTTCTTACAAGGACCAGAGACTGTCATAGCAACAGATTGTCACTCCCCGATGACCCCATGGCGGCAATTGAAGGGGTGTTACATATGGGTGTTTGCTGCAATATGCAGCAAATGCTCATCTTTTATGGAGAGGGCTCAGCCCATGAGCCCTGTCCATATACCTGCAGCTGACATATGATATACTAAGAGATCACACGTCAATAAGGGGTTGAATGACCCCTTCTTGTTCGGGTAACATGCTTGTATTGCATTTACAGCGCAACAGTCAGTGATTTTATCCCATGGATTCTTCACCAATGTCACATGCTCTTGTAGTATCTGAAAGATCTACTAATAATAATGTATGGTGTGGGGGCAGTTGTAGCAATGACTGCCGCTTGGTCTTATTTTCAGGGGAGGCCTTATATTTCTAGCTTGAAAAAAATTGTACTTGATCTTATTTTTGCAGGGTGTCTTATTTTAGGGGAAACAGGGAAGCACCATACAACTACCTGGTACAGGGTGGTAATAAGGCCAAGTGCTTGAGCACTAATATACAGTTTGATGGTAAGTTTCGCCTACATCCCTACAGAGCAGTAAGTCCAAATTAAAGGAGCCTAAATGCAGTCTAAAAAAAGTTATTTCTTACCATGTCCGTCTAAGCAGAAATAAAATCTTCCCTAATAAAGAATGGCTGGACCATTATACAAGCTCTTATACCTACTATGTCACCCTCTCATCCTCATAGTCTGTAAGCTCTTGCGAGCAGGGCCCTCTCTCCTATTGTTCCACTGACTGTTTGTACTCTGCAATGTATTATTTTATTTGTATATGCCCCTATAATGGCGCTATGTAAAGATTATTATTCTTATTAATTTTAAATCTTCTCCTCATCTATGAAGTCTCAACATAATATCCTGTTAGAAATGTAATGTCATCTCGGCTGCTAGTTCTATGTTATAATAAGAAGCTTCACAGCATTATACTACATCATTAAGAAAAGTGCTGCATCATAGACATCCATATAACGCTCTGCAGTGGTCAAATGGGCTTAAATTATTCAGATGTTAAGACAACAAAAGATTGTGTTGAGTGAAGGCAAGGGCACAGGTCCTCCTTACATGCTTGTGGAGGGGAGGGAGTTTACACAGCAGGGGTCAACACTGAATTTTAGAGAGTAACTGCATTGTGTGGATCTAACAAGAGGAAGTAAGAACAGACAGTGCCCCTCCTCAATGCAAACACTTACAGACTTAACCTGCAGCTGAACTTTTGCTCTTGAGTGACCAGTGCCATTAGGACACAGGTCAAAAGGTTACCAAGGGACAGAAATGGGACTGCTATGGAATAGACAGGGGGGGGAAGAGTCATTTTTTGTGAAGATTGTGAAGTAAGTTTGATTTCGATGATGCATATGGGGCAAAAGAAATAACTTAGAACAAAGGGTAGAAATATAAATGATAATAATTTTAAAAACCATAAGTAATATTAGAATTATACACACAAAAACACATTTAAGTTTATAAAGTATTCATCATCCATATGACATTGGTTGGTAAAATCAGCACATTTTAAATGTGTATTAGTTTTATGAAAGGCATACATTTTCTCGAGAAAAGATATGTTTTAATATTCTGTCACCAGTTTAATAAACCCTATATTGGATTGTAAAAAGGGCATGTTCATGCATAAACAGTGATCAATATCATATAGTTCATATTACATATATAGTTCATATTAGAATTATATTACAAATGTAGATGGTAGAAAGAATGAGACACATTTATCAAAAACAGTGCAGTCTGCACTATGTGCAGTTTCCCTGCGTAGTGTGCAGGTGGCGCCAGATTCTTGGATTGTGCCTCACGTTCTTCATGAATCTGGCGCCCTGGCACTGCTCCAACAACTTTTTTTTTGGTGCACCTTTAACATACAACATGTGATACAATTCTGTCAGACACTGCATGATAAATGTCGCACATGGTCCGACTATGCACCGGAACGCCGCTTTTAGCTGTGACACTTTATAAATACATGTCCAAGCAGTTTCCACTGAAAAGAAATTGCAATGTCAGAGAGGAAACTGGTGCAGGGGCTTTAATAAATGTGAGCCAATAACTACTGTTTGTAGGTGTATAGATGGATATCTTTTCACTCAGCCTTTAACTTTGTGGAGAGAGATGGATCAAAAAATGTAAATGGAACATGCATCTGTGATATGGTTAAACTCTCAATATTTTGCATGAACTTGGATTTTGGTTTTTTGGCTTTTCCCCACAAATAGAGATGAAATGTAGGTAGATAGTTAGATAGTTTGGTACTATAAATTCATTGTAATAAGATAAGATAGGTACATGAGATAGATTAATTATTAGATATAAAAATAATTAAAATATAGACGGATAATGACAGACATGAGATCAATAGAGTGAAATTTAAGATATAATAAATAGACAGTGTAATTTAAGATGGTTACTGTAGATATTGAAATAGATGGAGAGACAGAGAAACTGTACACTTTTCCAGAATATACTATACTATATAGATAAAGAGAATAGTAATAGAGAAATAAGGCATTGCTGCTTTTTCTGGGGATAAACCGTTTCCTGGATTTCCTAGCAGCTGATATTTTACAGCTCCATTTGGGTGTATAGAGAGGGTTATCATAGACCAGAGAAAATCTGCGTAAAATCTCTGCAGCTTTTTTCCCACATGGCTAGCCACATATTAATATGCAGCCTTGTGTTATTAGTCCTATTTCATCTTGATGAGATGTTTCTTTCTTTACTGTTTTTCTTCGAATAACCACAAATTTTAATGTTTTTCAAACGACTTTAAATTAACAGCGTAAAAAATGAATTCATGATTGCAAAATTAATAATGCAATAAAACACTGGAGTTTTGCTGATCAGCTTCCCTCATTAGCATAGAGAAAAATCTCTCTACTTTATGTTTCATTTTATTGGAAAGCCGTTTGTATGGGGTGCAATCAGAAGGAACTATATAACACAGTGACTGAGCCAATTAAATGTGTGTGCGGAGCGGAGTGTAGAATATGTCTTACTAAATATTATGGCATTACTTTACCTGAGCAGACAGCTGTGCACTGAAACATGGCCTCATTTTGTGCCGGGAAGCAGTTCAGTCTAAGAATTGGGCATAAATCAGGTGTAAATTGTTTAGAAATCATTTATGGGATTATTTGCGGCCCAGTGTTTTTAGAGGCTGTGACTGTACAGTGCGTTATGCTCTTTTATTTTATCTCGCCATGCAACATTTCAATTGGATTATAACTTTTCCTTTTATTGTTTTCTTTCATACATTTCTTTCTACATATCATTTCTTCTATTGCTTTTACCAGTAAATATCATTTCTTCTTGTCCACTGCGGTCAAGCTGTTACAAATTCTATTAGCAGAATCCAATGAAAGAAGTGATATATTTTTTTTAAGGCAGCTGAAACCATATATAAGTATTATCACTAAATAAACTAAGGTGATTTTTCTTTCATGCAGTGTATTTAGCAGGCATCATGTTTGAGAGAAGGAGGAGCTGAAAAGATTCATATAAGTTTGTAGGATTTATTCAGAATAACATATTTTGGACACACTGTAAATCTGCTCTTTCTAGGCTGAAAAGTCAAGAAATCCTAAAAGCGATTGCCAGCTATTCCTGTATGTGCACTGTTACATAAAACAATGTCCATCACTAATATGACAACCTTTATGAGATTCAACGTTCAACTGTCATTTGAGATCATTTTTAATATTGTGTGTGGGGGGGATGTGGTGAATATTTTCCTAATATAATTCATTAACAAATTCTGCTTAGTTTGTAAAAAAGCTATTCCCTCCCACAGAGATTCATATTCCACCATGTACAGCGTGTGTTCATACAGGCTGCATGAACTCACACGTTATCTCCCTGTGTTTGGTTAAGCAGCTCTGAGAAGGACGGAAAGAGCAGGAAGGGTTTACACTCACAGATGTGTAACAAACAGGAAGAGAGAGAGTGACCCATCTTCGATCTGATAGACTGATGTGCAATAGCACCATAGAAGTAACATTGTAACTAATTGGGACTTCACAGTCTAATTCTTTACAAACTAAGCAGATTAAGTATATATTAGAAAAATGTTCACAAGACTATATGCTGTATGCTGTTCTCCTGCTTTGTAACATATTGCCTGTATATCAGACTTCATGTAACAAGTTCCCAAAGTATGAAAAAGGCAATGAGAACCTGTAGCAATAATCAGGGGAGAAGGCTGACATCTAAAGTGAGACAGAGAAATCACTCACCTGATAGTGTTGTGGATTCAGCTGCTGTCCAAGAGGTGAGAACTTCTGTTTAGGAATAACAAGGTGATGGCCCTGCAAAGACTTCCATATATGGACCGTTCTCTAAAGAGATTTTAATTGGATGCCACCTCATAAAGCGTTGACATTATAAAATACATTTTTAACAATTTAGCATAGACAAAATCAAGACCAAGGCTTGATTTACACGCCAAATTAAAATCTCACCAATACCTCAGTGGCACAGATCTGACTCTTTGATTTCTCACATGACTACATTGGAAAAGAGCTCTGTGTTCAGTAGATCCCCATATAAAATAGCCCTACAGCTGATCCTCAGATGCATACATGAAAAGGAGTAGAGCTTCAATTTTACTAGTGTTATTTTTTCTTAATTTTTCTATCAATTTCATATTTATCTATTGGATCTATCAATCAATAATCTATATATCTATTTAAAGAAAACAGCACAGCTATAGAAATAATGGGGGGGATTCATCATTACAATTCCACTTGGTTGTCTATATTCAATTCTATTTTTGTTTTATCTCAATTCATCAAGTGAGTCTATGTATGTGGTTATATATATGAAACGAAAATGTGCACATGAATTTAATTCAATATTGTGAAAACCAAATAATGAATTTTAAAGTGACGTCGCACTTTCCTATGTTCATTAGGCACAATAGAAAGTTGCAAAACAGCATTTGTACCACAACTGCACCAAAACAACACCAAAAAAAAAGACAATGATCAGTTCCCCCCAGTGGGTCCTATTCCAGGACAAGATCCAAAAGGTCTACTTGCAATAACACCAAAAATAGGCAGCACCCCAACTATGAAAAGTGAAAACTTGTAGGTTTATTCACCCATATAGCAATGTTTCATTTAAACAGTAGAACTTTTATCTATCTAAATCTAGCTACCTTCCCATGTACCCTATTTATCTATTGTCAATTTATCATTGGTTTTCCTGGTCACATTGACGTTTTTTGAGACTTTTCACAGCTAAAAAGTCTCACAGGGCTATTTCCACCTCTTCCTTAATCTGTTGTAAACACAGAACTAAATAGTGCAACACTGTGAAAAGCCACATAAAAAGTCTCATAGTCAATCCAGTCCTTGTTGGGACTTTTTTTTTTTAATTCCTAGATCATAAGAACATTTGTTAAAGGACGAAAGCAACTTTAGTGAATCTGACGGGCAGTGGGGCTCCAAAAATAGACATATAACTGTGCCTAGGAGCTGGTCTAATGATAAATAACCCTCTATCTATGTATCATTTATGTGCTGAATTCAACATACATCTAACTGACCATCAAAACCTTCTTTCATGTTCCATTCATACTGAGGCCTACAAGTCATTATCTACAAAACTAGCTGCACAAATGTAGGAAAGTAAGATCTTTGTAAAATAAAGATTAGAGGAGGTAAAACTAGTCCTCCTGCGCTTCAGATAAGTCTATATTGATCAGCTTTGTGCTGTGTCATTGTGTAAAAAGGCAAAGGAATTGCTCGGCTCTGACCTCGAGCCCTCTGGCATCACAGGTGGTATACAGGCACAAAGACAGTTTGGATGTAAAAAGTGCTAGAGGCACTTTACACAGTCCACATTGTAAATTTGTCCATTTATGAGCGTCCTGCAGGGGTTCCCACCAACCTAGCAAACAAAGAAGGAGCCTTAGTGAACAAAGCTTTTCCATAAAAGTTGTTCAGATTGCCACTATTAATAAAACTTAGACCATAAACAAATTTATTGCAAGCTGTTTCCTGCATGTGGCTTTCTTTCTTCGCCCTGGCTCTACCTCTCCTTACCTTTCTGTCTTGTACTTAAGTGGATTTAAGGAGGAAATACCGCACAATGGATAATTTCATTATTGTAAGCCTCATCCTGAAAGCATTTCTGCTATCAATGGAAGGGGATGTAACCAGTTTATAAAAGCAAGGCAACTAGAAAGAAACGCTGCTGAAATATAATAATATCTTGTCATCTGAAGGCACCGATATTCATTAATATTGTCTATAGCCAAAAATAGCCTCCCCCTTACAGTTACTGTATATGTACAGTATCCATTGTATATGGAAGACAATGTCTAGTTTTAAACAATGTCCTGGAGAAATGTCCTTTTAGATAACTGTAGCTGTGCTGCATTTGAGATAATATGTATAAATTATAATAAGCTGATGGTGGTTAAAATGCTGAGATGTGGTGTTTGCTGTATGACCCAGCAGTAAAGCTGCATAGTGCATAGTGCTATTAGGAGACCAGTTATTACTATACCCTATGTCCATGGGTTTAACAATGTAACTAAAAAGCGCGGACAGTAGAATATCAATGGTCATTTGCAGGTTTAGTAGGATTTGTATGTCATATATGTTTTTTTTTTTTTTTTGGATGTGCCTCAAGTTTCATTGAATGAAAACTGATGCATAAGTGGTTTGGGTTTTCATAATTCAGAGTGGCAAATATTTCACCCCGAACTGCTTGCTTGGATGAGCTTCTATTATCCAAAAAAATCACACGGTCCATTTTTGGTCTAATTTTTTCCTGTTGCTCAGGGTATAGGATTTGTTTTTTTTTTCCTGTTGCTCAGGGTAGGGGATTTGTTTTCTTTCCTGAAGCTCACTGTAGGGGATACAGTGAAACCTCTATGAACAGATTGCCCAAATTTAAACATAAAAATGATCTGCTCATAGAGGGATAGCTTGGACAGTTAGGACTACCCCTCTCAAGCATCCCAGTAAGCTGTCCCGGAGGTCCCATAGAAATCAACAATTTCCTTACATGGCTGAGTGTGCATGTATTATGAAAGAGGAGGGATTCTTCAACTAACCTCTGCAAGAGCAAAATGATTGGTCATTTAGATTCAACTGTGTATTTATTGTGCCATAAGCTATAATATCAAGGACTAAACTAGTATAGTAATATGGAGTTATTCTCTCCTCCAAATCTGTGTGGACCACATAGTCGGTTTGGGATTTCTGCCATACACACATGCATTCATATACTAACTGGTCTGAATAATGTGGCTTTGGCTTACTTCCTGTATCCCTGGTATCTAGCCTAATATCAGGTCTGTTACTATATATTGGACACATGCTTCCCTTCATGTGCGCTTAGTATTACCCTTTAGTGACTTAACCTATTTAGACTTTCATTGACACATAACAGAAACAGCCATGTCTCTTCCTCCTCTCCTCTTCACTTATCTCTCTGCCTGTCAAGATTTTACTATCTGTCTTTTTAACACTTGTACAGCAGAGATTATTGTTGTACTGATAAAAGCTGGAATGTTAGTGATTGTTCTTAAGCATTGCCTTAACACTGAAGGCTATTTGGTGCAACCTTTCTATTACAGTACATAACATTGGCATCACCTGGTTGATATATCAGTAATATTTTATGTGCACCTGATTCAGCACAGCGCATGATACTGCACATTGCATGATATTTTTCTTATATTACAAAATGCTCAAGCCCATTATTTTCCAGGATGAGCAGTTCCATATGTGCCTGCCGATTACAGATCTACCTATTTTCATTACTATAACATGCCCATTTAGTCTGGTCAGAAGGGGCAGCTGTGAATTAAACAATCATAAGGGTACACCAATTTGCTTGTCTTATTACAGTACTATAAGCCTGTCTCCAGATATTTACCCTTTACCGGAATACAGTTACTGTGTAGCCATTGCTTATAAGTGCTTTGTTAATAGGATGAGTGTAAGCATTTCACCTCTGACCTCAGACTGAACTCCTTGTAGACCCTAGGAATATACTCCTGACCTTTAAATTGTCAGAGGCTTTACAAAGGATTGAAGTAAATCCATTATTAAATGATTTGTCAGTGTTACAAAAGTGAGATTTTCTGGAATGACTGTCGGTGGACACAACCATTGAAAATATATAGATAATATAAAATATATAGATGAATTTGTTTCTATTTATGAAATAAGAATTTCATTCTGTTTGTTACACAATAATTATGCTAACACTAAAATAGCCATAACATTGAAATCTGAGCTTTCACTCTAACATCCTCTTTCAATTGTTTGTAATTATCTGCAATCCCAACATAAAACCACAACAGTTATGTGTGTGTTACATTATTTAAAAAATAGTTTTCAAATGAACTACATCAACCAAACCAGAGAAACCCATATGTAGAAAGCACTACTTCTGGCTTACATGCTTCATCTGTACAGAGCAGGTAAGGATTTGGAGCAAAGATCAATAAATCCAGAGGGGCACACAGTTTTTAGTCCAAAACAAACAAAACACATGAGAATTAATGTTCTGCATGCTGATACGTCATTCACAAGTGGTAAGTATATGATAATTATCACATCTATAGAAAAATAATAATCACTATGCAGAAAATAGTTGATTTTTACTAAGTATATTTGAACTTGTATCTTAACATATGGAATTTTAGATTGTGCTCACATGATATTTTAGTTGTCCGCTGAGGGTGGATATGCTACCATACCCCCAAAAAGCTCTGTGTTCCTCCTTTTTTGGGGGATACAACAAATTACCATACTGAAAAGGGCTTGAAAACTGAAAAAAAGAACTGGCACGACGCTGCTAGAGAGATGATCCTCAAGTAGGATTTAAATATTTTATCTTTCTAAAATAGTAAACGCGTTTTGGGCAACCAGCCCTTCTTCAAGTAATTAATAATAAAATATATAAAACATATAGAGCATATTGTAAACAATCACAAATAAATAATTGACAAGTAGATAGATTTAAAATTGAATATTAAAAGACATTGTCCACAATGCTAATTCGAGAGAACTAGGATAAACAACTTTCATATATACAAAAATTATTTCATTGCGGTGGGTCTCTGGTTGATCAAATAATAACTAGTACACCAGGCATAAAAAGGCTTTGTATTGGAAATTTTCTTTTAGGCACAATATAGTGTAATATGTCCAAGGTGAAGCATACTAGTACGTAGAGTTTAGTAAAGGAAAAAATACAATTACTTACAAATATGGATCCTAGGCGCTATTCTGTGTTAGGATGCCAAGGTAGCATGCAAAGCTAATGAATGTATTACTACCATTCCAGAGGAAGTCACTAGGCGATTCTGCCGGAAATTACGTATTACAGGGGCAGCATCAGGTTTCTATGGAGACCCGAATATACTGAGCAGCTAGAACTGTAGAGCAGCTAGTATGTCCAATACTATCATACTATTTGCAAAAACAGAAGTACTGATGGGAGGCAGATACATTGGGGCTTATTTACTAAGGGTTCCATGGCCGCATTTCAGTCGGGTTTTCCGACTTTTCGGGGATCGCGCCGCCGGTACAGGAATTTAAAAGGGCCTTGTGTCGCAGACGATTGGATTTCAACGCAATTGCATCAGCTTTCACGTGACACAAATCAAGAGGCGGCCATAGGGCGATCCAGCTGATTTGGACAAACCGCCGGATTTAACTTTAAATATGTGTCGCAAGACCAATTACTTACATACATCGGGAGGAAGATGGTGAACTCCGGCAGACCTGATCGGGGAAGCGACACATGCAGGATATCGGGCGCACGATCTTAGTGAATCGCGGCAGAGTTTATTCTTGTCGGACACACCGGATCGGGGATTGCGCAGGACTGGGTAAGTAAATGTGCCCCATTGAGTCTGGCGATTCATTTTGTGGACCGATTTTCATACCCAGCTTGACATCATGTGCGTTGTGCTTTACCATTTTATTCTCTTCTCTTTGTTTAATTTATGAAAATCTGAAATGTATTACTATTTCTATTCTGTTTTGATTCTGCTTGTCTTACATGATTATTCTATAAAATATGATTGATATGAGGAGCAATGAGGGCCACAGTATGACATTTTGTATTTGTAAAGATCCTGCAGCGAAATGTTGGTGTAAGCATTCGCTATCCCTTACAATCTGTAGGGGCTTTTTTTGTATTGGTGTCTTTGTTAGCCCTTTACTGTTGGCAAAACATGGTAGTAGGGATAATATATATTCCTACTAGGCCCAGAATAATAGAAATAAGATGCTATACCATTCTTCAATATTGTGGATTATAGGATTCTGCTTTCTTTATTAGATCTGGCAGCTGCTTTACTCTGAGTCTGTGCTGCAGGTGTGTGATAAATGCACAAATCTCTTCAGATCCGGCCACTTTTTCGCTAGGGTTCCTGCATTTAGTCTTGGAGTCTTGCTGTAATACTCCTGCTACGATGAATAGCAGGTAGACTCTAAGACTCCCCATACTGAATTCAGGAAATAGAAGACAGAGTGCATGGATTTATAAAGATTTGTACATGTATCACACACCTGCAGCGATGGCTCTGAGAGGTTCTACTGCTGTGCAGCATCTGATAAGAAGGCAGAATTGTGTATAGACCATATTAAAGGATGGAAGCACTGCTGCTTTATTTGGAAGAGGTCCTTACAGCATGTGCACCAATTCTTTTTCACTTTTGTGAGGTAAAAGATAGATTCATAGATTCTCATACAGTTGGAATTTTCTTCTTTAATCCCTATGTTTCCCAGTAAGTAATTTCTATGACTCTCTGCTTCAAATATGCTAACTAGGATCCCTCAGGTCCCAGTCTGCTGACCCTAAATAGCATATTTGATGCCCAATATACAATTACTAATTTTTTGACCAAAATGGGGGTAAGAGTTGAAATTCCAACTGTGTCAGTATCTGTCAATGGACAAACGCAATGAGTTGGAGAAGGTGTTAAAACATAATCTTTCACTAAACTAAAATAAGCAATAAAACTAAAATAGTTTTTATTACAAAAAGTTGACATACATACATGGCAAAGCTAGTCATGAACGTATATGGGGGCTAGGAGAATAGCTGTGGGAGAAATGAACATTTATGGAGCAGCTTCCCAAGGCCTCAAGATTCCATAAACCAGACTGTACCTGTTGCTCCACAATAACCATGACTTATTATTTGTACTGTATATGGCATATTTATTCATTTTTCCCCTCTGAATATTGGATGCAGGGAAGGAAAATCAAGGCTATAGTTAGGAGAATGGGAGGATTAGAATTTACTCTTATCAAACTTGGGGTTATTCACTTTGGGGAAAAAATGTCGGTGCCAGTACAGATCACGGGTTTAAAAAGCAGTGGTCCGACCCAACCCCAAACATAATTTTGATGTTCTGGTTCAAACTCTAGGTCTAAATACTAGATCTGCTCATCAGTATTCCTGAACTATTGGGTGCAAACTGACTTTTTTGATGTCTCCCATAAAGAGAAGAGGAGACACAGCAGTATAGAGAGCATTACAGAGTATTAGCTTTGAATAAAGCACTGCTGTTCTCCTTTTCTTGCCACTTTCCTCTCCCTGGGCAACATGGAAGCTGATCCTTCACTGTCTCATCTTTAAATATGTATTAAGAATTAGATTTAAAGAAAATGAACACCACGAGGTAGGGGGAGGAAAGAATGTTTAATGTCTAGTAAGATATACTGCAAAGTTTTAAATATTCCCTTGCTATTGATTTATTTAAAGTTTTTTTTTGAAAGCACAATATTCATTGTCTGTTTGGGGCATGATATTTTTCTAGCAAATTCCACTAGTTCAAATGTAGTCCCTACAGAATAAAGGTGCATCTTTTATTTATACCCAAAGCACAGACATCTATAATCTACATCTTTGTTGTAAAAGACTACAAAAACGGGAAAGAAAACAACAACAGGAGATTGTGCATCTGCAGGGTATATAAATGTGAAGAAAGGGAATATTTATGCAGACTTTGTTCACACACTGAGGTTTTTGTGCAGTGTTATTCACACCAAAAAACAGGTATAGAAGAGAAAACAGTCTTCCTTTTATAATCCCCCCTGTTTAGCATCAATTCCTGGTTAATGAATGCATGAAACTATAAAATAACAATGAAACTCCTGTAACTTTAGACACTTATCATATAATTACTAAATCACACCAGTCTCTCCAATGGCAGCTGTTAAGGAGGAGTTGCAGTATAACCATGAATTTTGAATACAGGCGGTCCTCTACTTCAGAACACTTGACTTACATACGACCCCTAGTTACAAACAAACCTCTGGATATTGGTAATTTATTGTACTTTAGTCCTAGGCTACAATAATCAGCTGTAACAGTTATCACAGGTGTCTGTAATGAAGCTTTAGTGTTAATCCTTGTTCTTATGACAACCCAACATTTTTAAAATCCAATTGTCACAGAGACCAAAATGATTGGCTGGGATTACAATGATAAAATATATAGTTCCGACTTACATACAAACTCTACTTAAGAACAAACCTACAGACCCTATCTTGTATGTAACCTGGGGACTGCCTGTACATGCTACTTTTTATGTCATTTTCCTATTTTCTATAAGTGTGCACATTGCTTCTACAACTTTATTGACTGAGTGATCATCTCCTGTGAACACTTAGGCTGTGTGCTTTAACCAATCTACTGCTTCCCCTTTCACCAATAGGATAATACAGATTGGGGCACATTTACTTGCCCGGTTACTGGAGTTCACTAAAAGTGCATTGTCCGTGTATAATATTGCGTGCGGTGATTCACTAAGATCGTGCGCCTGAAATCATGAATGTGCTGCTTTTCCGCTCTGGTCCGACAGAAATCACCATCTTTTTTGTGGTGCATCTTAAACATAGGGTGCTCGGTCCGAATTAGTCGGACGGTCCGACGGCACGCCTCATAGACGGTGTCGTATGGAAGCCAGCGCAGCTGCGCCACAAAAGGGTTGCGTGCGACACAATCCAAGCGCACACACTTCTTAAATACGTGTTCAAGATGTTTTACCCCCAAAAAAGTGCACAGTCCGACAAAAGGCAAATGAGCCTTTTTGTACTTTGTTCCTCCCATTCAATCTCATAGCAGACAGACACAGTTTTTGTTTTACCTGTTTTATTCTAGGTATATTTTGTAGTGACTAAGAAGGGAATATACAGGCTACAGAAGGAACATTATGACATAGTCCTGTACCTTTACCTATATTACTGATTTGTGTTACATTAGTAACTGCTTGAGAATATATTTAGAAATCTCGTTATTAAATGACAATATATATTATAGTTTATTCATTTAAACAACATAATAATAATTTATTTATTTATTTATTTAGCTCCAAAATATTCCGCTGCACTACACAGAGCTTGCCAAATCAGTTCCTGTCCCCATAGGGCTCACAATTTAATTGTGGGAGGAAACCAAAGGAGCCGGAAGAAACCCACGCAAGCACATAGATGTTATAAAATAGAACATTTTACATGTTATTATAATGCAAATAAAGAAATTGGGAGACCAATATGAACAAAGTGAATACAATGAAATGCATTTATTGAATTAACATGCCAATAATTGCAGCTGAAAAGTTTAGTATAGTTTCTATGTGGTTATTTTGAAAGTTCTTGATTTTTCTTCTGCACTTTTAGCATTGGCCTTGGTGTCTAAATGAAGCTGAAAATAATCTTTGTGTTCCATTAATCCAGGAGGATCTAAGGCTATTTTAGGATGTCAAATATAAATTTGCTCTACTCCATTTACTTCCAACAGTCTGAGAGGTAATTTTCAATGATACTTAAATGCTACATTGTTACTCAGCAGGAATGTATAGTGTGGTGTCTAATGTCATCATGGTTGTTGCTCACGCCCTTGTAATACTTTAAGCAGGCAACCTTTTTGTATTCGACTTAATGTTCAGGTAGTCTTCAGAAGCCATTGTGAGCTTCTCAACTAGGTCAACTGCCAACCAGCCCCAGTTTTATGTCACACAAAACCTTTGCTTCAAGCAAAAGAAGAATAAAATGAGGAAATGGCCTGCTGAGCAAAGGCTATCAGTCTTTTAACAAGGGAGATCTTTTTCCATTATGGGAAGAAGAGCTTGAGTAACCACAGCAACAAGAGTCACACAAAGCAGGAGAGTATGAGAGTTAAACAAGTTTCTTTAGCTAGATTCACGAAAAAGAAAACCCTCCCGCTAATTATCATAGAGTTTGGAAACACTGGCGCTGAATGTTAGATACAGTGACCAAGAAGAAGCAACAGTTTCATATGTAAACGCACACAGCTACAAATACCAGAATCCGGAACATTGTTATTTCGTCAAAAAATTGTTTTAAAAATTATGAAAATTAGGTGTTCCAGCTTATATCACCAAAATGCCTCTGAACAATTTATTTATTCACTCCCTAAAATGCCAAGGAGCATGTGAGTAGGACTAATCTACCATATCACCCAAATGCCTCTGAACACCATGGCTTTATTTATTCACTCCCTGAAATGCCAAGGAGCATGTATGCATGCATCAATCAATATGATGGTAGATGTCCTTTAAGAGAATGACATTTGCATTATTATATATTTTATGGTACATAATTTTCTGAGCAGAAAACTAGGTTCGTACCTAACCGTTTGTATATGCTAAGCATATACACTCACCGGCCACTTTATTAGGTACACCATGCTATAACGGGTTAGACCCCCTTTTGCCTTCAGAACTAACTCAATTCTTCATGGCATAGATTCAACAAGGTGCTGGAAGCATTCCTCAGAGATTTTGGTCCATATTGACATGATGGCATCACACAGTTGCCGCAGATTTGTCGGCTGCACATCCGTGATGCAAATCTCCCGTTCCACCACATCCCAAAGATGCTCTATTGGATTGAGATCTGGTGACTGTGGAGGCCATATGAGTACAGTGAACTCATTGTCATGTTCAAGAAACCAGTCTGAGATGATTCCAGCTTTATGACATGGCGCATTATCCTGCTGAAAGTAGCCATCAGATGTTGGGTACATTGTGGTCATAAAGGGATGGACATGGTCAGCAACAATACTCAGGTAGGCTGTGGCCAAGAGTGCCAAGAAAATATTCCCCACACCATCACATCACCACCACCAGCCTGAACCGTTGATACAAGGCAGGATGGATCCATGCTTTCATGTTGTTGACGCCAAATTCTGACCCTACCATCCGAATGTCGCAGCAGAAATCAAGACAGCAACATTTTTCCAATCTTCTTCTGTCCAATTTCGATGAGCTTGTGCAAATTGTAGCCTCAGTTTCCTGTTCTTAGCTGAAAGGAGTGGCACCTGGTGTGTTTTTCTGCTGCTGTAGTCCATCTGCCTCAAAGTTCGACGTACTGTGCATTCAGAGATGCTCTTATGCCTACCTTGGTTGTAACAGGTGGCAATTTGAGTCACTGTTGCCTTTCTATCAGCTCGAACCAGTCTGCCCATTCTCCTCTGAACTCTGGTATCAACAAGGCATTTCCGCCCACAGAACTGCCGCTCACTGGATGTTTTTCTTTTTCGGATCATTCTCTGTAAACCCTAGAGATGGTTGTGCGTGAAAATCCCAGTAGATCAGCAGTTTCTGAAATACTCAGACCAGCCCTTCTGGCACCAACAACCATGCCACGTTCAAAGGCACTCAAATCACCTTTCTTCCCCATACTGATGCTTGGTTTGAACTGCAGGAGATTGTCTTGACCATGTCTACATGCTTAAATGCACTGAGTTGCCACCATGTGATTGGCTAATTAGAAATTAAGTGTTAACGAGCAGTTGGACAGGTGTACCTAATAAAGAGGCCAGTGAGTGTATATTGACATATAATGGCAGATGGAGGCACAGTTTTGCCCCCGTTTGTCGTATAATATGTAAAACACAACAAGCTATGTCTTTCCGTCCTGCTGACGATATATACTCTCAGGGGAGGCCATTGATATCTATGAGACACAGATGCAGCAGTACTGTATCGCCCGTGGCCTCTGCTGAATGTACGTATCCTAGCCTCTTACCATACAGCGCCATCCTACATATCCTTGCATTGGAGACACACTAAGAGATGAGAATGCAGCCATAATTTGTCTAGACAAATACATTCTTAAATTTTGCTCTCTCTAGTTTCTTTACACAATTTTGTAAATGCAGTATGGAATTTAGTTTTAGTCAAAATAAAAGAATAGATTCACAACATGCCACATAATTCTTGCTATTAAAGGTAAAGACAAAGAAATGTCTTTTTATTAAGGACTCATTTGGAATAAATATTTGGATTGGGGGGCTTAGTGGCTGCATTAGTGGCTGTCAAAAATGGAAGATTTTGTTTTTACTTTATACCTAGGTGTTCAGTGTTCAGCACCCTCCACCAGTTGTTGGAGCTTTTTAACTTTTTACACTTGCACGGATAAGGCTAACACAAATGCACTCGCTAACTGCATCTGTCATTATTAGAAAGAAAAACAGTCAGATGCAAACACAGAAGGAAATGAGATGCATATATTCAAACAGCTACATAAATAAATTAGTTCAGCTAGACAGATACCACACACAGACTAGTCAGCGTAGGATAATGAGATTAGCTTATTAAGTGATATAGTTTGACTAATGAGACAGTAAGCCTATCTTCCCATTCGTGATAAATGACGCTTCCCCAGCCCTATATATTCTTGTAACAGAAATATAATGTTTATACGAATGCAAGTTATAAATTGTAAACTAACAGCAATGCATAAAGCAGGCAATCCACTAGAATTCAACGGTGAACCGAATGGGAAATGCTAACAAGATATGCAGCTTACTCCCCCGCCATTAATCAAACTGTCCTTGCTATAAAGACAATATTCACCTTTCTTGTCTGATTGTTTTTCTCTTTCCTAGTTTTCATTTTCTTATATTCCAGCTGACTGTAAAGCTCTACCTCAGCGCTTCCTAAGCATTTCACTTCAATATCACTTATCAGAAAGTCTTCTTTTCCCAACGTAAAATGCAGACTGCGCAAAAAAAATATATGATAAGCAACAAAGGATGCGAAAAAATTGTATGCAAACAAATAAAAATGACAAATATGCCTGATAGCTTGTCTTCATGTTAAAGGGGTTTTTCCAGGAATCCAGGTACATATACATATTTTTTGGTTACAACTGACCAGACCATGGAGATTTTCTTGGATTCCTTCGAAAACTCCTTTTTCTTGAGAGGACAGCACTTGTTTAGAAATGAAAAGAAAACATAAACTATCAGGATTTGAAGCACCGAAAGATAAACAGATGCTAGAAATGAGGAACACCCCCCTCCTCCCAAATAGAATATTATTTTTTTATCTCATTCTCAAACAAGTGCTAGAAATCTTGTATGGAATTACAGAGGGATGGGGCTTATGTTATGTAGGTCCGAGGGCTCTAAAAATAATAAAGAACCTAAAAAATCTCCAAGTTATGTAATGTGATAGGTTCTGTAGGTCTGATTTTAAAGGGGTTGTCCATTTTAAGCAAACTCCAGAAAATAATTACAATTTTCCAATATATGTTCTGTATCAATTCATTATGGTATTCTTGATTTTGCTTGCTGTTTGTTTTCTGTCATCCAACAGGAAGCTTCACTGTTTACTTCCTGTGGATAAACATCGGTCCCTGGTCATGTGATGTCCTACAGGTGCACAGCAGTAATCATCGCTTTGTAATATAACAAGCCAAGCACCTGTGTGACATCACATGACCTTGGACAGGTGTTTATCCAGAGGAAGTAAAAAATTAAGCTTCCTATAGAATGGCAACAAGCAGAGATCTAGAAAACTGTGAAGAATTGATACAGAAAATATAATGGAAAAGAACCCATCCCGGCCAATCCCCTTTAAGGATGTTTATAACAATTTTTATGTAGTGTTTTGAAAAAGGACCAACTAAGTACTAATGTCATGAAATGGGAAACTGGAAATTATATAAAACGGTAAAAACTGGAATATATTAAGGAACATTAACATAATGCTATGCAGATGGTGTTGGACACCTGCAAAGCAAAATTGATCCCAGCTCTCAGCACCAGATGTTTATTGATATGATAAATATACAGTAAGTTTTGATGTAATACATCTGAAACACTTTGTTATGTATTGGAAAGATCATCACAACTATAACAGCTTTTATATGTAGTATATAGAGAAAATGACAACACAAATAGAAAATATATGATCATGAACTCTGTGAACTATGATTAATGTCATGTTGGCAGAGAAGAAATTAATTGTGATGGTAAATATTGATAGTGCACATTAAAGGAAATCATAGTTCATATAAATGTGCTAACATCTGAATTCACGCCTAAATCGTTATTGCATTCTGCTGTAAATGTAGCAGTAATCACCTTCTTACAAGAATCACACTGTACATCCAATAGTAATCACCAACATAATAATATAATATGCATAATTCTTTAATAATGATTTTATTAGGGTTGTAGATATATGCCCCATTATTGTTATTTTATGGGGAATTTGACATCAATTATATATCAGGAGAACTAATAGATTGAGGCAGATTTATTAAGCTGCCTAAGAGTAAGAATGTGCTTAGTTTTTCCATGGTAACCAATTACATCCCCCTTTTAAAATATTCATGAGCACTGGTCAAATGAAACTGAACTGTAATTGGTTGACATGAGCATTTACGCACATTCTTACTAGGGAGCTTGATAAATTTACTAAGGGTCAGCGGACTGCGATTCTGTCGTGTTTTCCAACTATACCTGTTCTGCACTGAATCGCACAGGTGATTGTGTCACATGCGATCGGATTGTGCCGCTGTCTTGCATGCAATACAAAACGGGGGGCGTGGCAGTCAGACAACAATGATTTGGACAAACCACGGAATTTAAAATTCAAATTGGTGTCACAAGATCAGCACTCACATACACCGGGAAAAAGGTGTTGAACTCCGGTGGACCTGAGCGGAGAAGCGAAACATTCAAGAAATCAGGCGCACTCTGTAAGTGAATCGTGGCAGCACCGAATCCTTGTCAGACATTCCGCATCGGCGGACGCAACAGGACGGGTAAGTAAATGTGCCCCATTGTCTTCAAATTTTTTGCATCATCCATATTATTTTCATCAAGTTTTTATTTAAAGATTCTACAAATTGTTGGTCTGTTTTAAAAAAATTCTAAGTCACCAAGCCTCACGAGCTGATACTTCCTGTCCTGCAGACATCACTTTTCATTAATAAACATACTATCATAACACACAGGATTACCATGTCAATTACACCATTCACAATACTTGATGGTCACAGTTCACCTCCTCATTGACCCTGCACAGTGACCTCTACATAGGTGGCAGAAAACATTATCCTATTGGAGACAATGGGGGAGATTTATCAGAATTGTCTGAGAGAAAACTGTACTCCTTGCTCATGGCAACCAATCAGAGCTTAATTTTTATTTTCCTACAGCACTGATTTGTTGCCATGAGCAACTAAAACATTTTTGAACCTCTGGTGAAGTCAGTAGCAGCGGTTGAAACACGTTGGGCGGGGTGTAGGAACTAGGAATCTATAGTGGGTGATTTATATTATTTTCCCCTTCTCTGCGATCTTTTTGCACCTGCTGTGAATGTTTTTTTTTTGCACCTAATTTTTTTTTAAAAAGGGACAATTTGTTGCACAAATTATACCATTGCTTTTCCTAAGCATGGTCACGACTGGCGTGTTATTGTGCAATTATTTGCGCCCATATAGGCGCAATAGTATAATAAATCTGGCACAAACATCTGTAAAGAGGCGCAATATAATGACAAATAGGGCACAACAACATGGCTAATTGAGATGCAACATTCCAAAAAACCGCATGGTTCTGTTTCAGACTGGTAAAACTAACTTTTTCATAAGAAAACACCACTCCATTTTGTTGAAAGTTTTAATATTGAAATTATTAAAAGTTATGTTTTAATAATCAACTTGTAAACAAAGTACGTTGCCCGTGAGCCATGTTTATCTTTATTAGTTCTAATAGTCCTACGACAAAATGACATTGGGGGGACATATATCTTTGTTTGACCTGTTTTTTTTTCTCTTCTTTTTGCAGTTTTTTTTTAGACTTTTTGGGTGCATATTTGTGACTATTCCAGGGTTTTAAGAAGTCAACTAGTCGGTGTGTCTGTTGCAGTGTTCCTAAATGTATCCAAGACAGATGTTTTCTTTGTTTTGCAACTTTTTTTAGAGGAAATAAGAGACTTTGTATGTGCAAAATTAAGTACAACTGACCCCATGCTTAGTTCCATAAATGCACCTAAAAAGTCACATAAAAAAATACCCACACAACAATGTGTATCACAACAGCAAATTTAGAAAGCTACATAGCACTCATAAAGTATGCCAGCTTCAGCCAACTTTAAAAAGTCGCAAAAGAAAACAAATGATACATTGGCCCCATCATCTCTCTTCTCTTTAGGTATTACTGGGGTCAGCCATGTTTAAAAAGCGCCTTCTACAGTTGGAAATCTCTTCCTTCTGGAATAGAAATACTGGTTCGGTTTTAACCCCACATCATATCATTAGGCTTCCTAAAAGTCATGCTTGATTGTAAGGGGGCTGCCTTACGAGGTGTGGTTTTCCTTGCCCCATCCTAGGAAAGTGTATTTGCATATTTCCCAGAATCCCTTAGTGGAGCATCAATGGCTACAACTCTTCACGTGCCTGAAAGGCGGCCTTCATTGGCAAAGACTCTTTAAGGAGAGCTCTTACTCCTTTACTTTAGGTACGAGTACAGTTTTGCTCTCAGACACTTCTCATAAATGTTTCCAATTAGTCAACTTAAACTTACAGATTGAACTCTTTTAGTTTATGAGAAATTCTATTAGTGACAGCAACCATGAATCTAATAATATTTTTGTAATATCCGTACTGGCATTGTCCTCTGTCCACAGAGAACGGCTTAGAAGGCACTAATGTCTCTTTGTGTTTCCTGTGTGTAAATTGTGGTTTAGCTTTTTGTTTATTTAGCCACACCCGACTCCCTCTAATTTAGTCCTGTCCAGCAAAGGATTACTGGCGTGATAGACAGCTTATCCACTCTGGTGCTGGAGGCATGTCCAGGAACTTCTTTATATACCTGCCCAGTCCCATCAGACCCTGCTGGTTATAGTCTTATATCTCAGCTCTGTATCTTGCCCGTGGTTGTTCTGATATTCTATTGTTTATTCCAGTTAATTGATCTCGGCTATTGTACCTTCAACTATCCCTCTTGGGCCCAGATTCTGTACTGTACCTGTTATCTTATTGTGAGCTAGGCCACTCTTGATTCTTGTGTTCTGTTTGTTTGTCTTGTTTTGTGTCTGCACTGAGGCTTAGGGAAGGACTGTCACTGTGGTTGTCCCGTATGTCCCAGGTGATAGCTTTGGGTGGCCTATTTTAGGACTCACTGTCCTGTCTGTCTTCCCTGTACCCCTTATCACCATAATTAAAGTTTTACTGTAATGTTGGGCTTTCCTTAACCGGTTCAGAAGGACTTATTCTCCCTATACACCAGTACTTCTGATATGCTGTAATGGAACTCCTCAGCAGATACTTCTACCCAAGAAAAAAATGCCTTATTCTTTTTAACATTCTATGTTATTGATGGCATTGAATGACACCAGTAACATATAACTGTAATTTATCCTTCCTCCAAAAGGCATATACATTTTCTACAATGCTGTCACCTATCACCACATCTAACACTGGCCTAATGCTTCAACATCTGATAACACGGTACATCTTGTACATCTACATACGATGTGCCCTATTATAGTCCTGTACTAATGGCGCCCATATAACAATAGATTTATTTTTATTTTCCATGATGTTTATTACAACTATTTAAAATAACTTGCAGGATACATTTTATCTGCTGGGGAACTGTAATAAGAGAAAATCAGCTCATCTTCTACACAGATTTTCCATCTCTGGGGGTGGTTGTTGTCTTCTTCCTGTTGTGTTCACTAATGATATTACCCTCAGCACTCATGACTAAATATAGAAAGGGTTTTCCATGTATTAATTTGATTAGTGAGAAAGATGCCCCTTCCCATCTATTCTGGTAAACTTTGCTTCTGTTTTCACAGTCACCAGCTGTTTGCTAAAGTGTGTTCCTGGAGGACAGCTGAAAATGCATTATCCAGAGATTGTATCTCATTGGATTTGCCAGCAGTTAGATCCTGTTGATCTGGTTTCCATTTTAGCCCTCTGTGCTCGCAGTTCAAAGAACAGTGAGGGCTGCAAAGAAATTACTGCCATATTGTTCAATGGGCCACACTGAGCAATATGTAGGATTATAATTAAGAACACGTTAGGGGAAACAGTTCACTGGAGATAAGCTGTTTGACTGCATGCACTTTTTGATGAGGGTTTAGTGCCAATCCTAGAATAAAAAGATTAAATGTTTGTTACCAGTCCTTTTGATCTTTTGGCAGAACATGTGGTAAAGCATATTTGAATCAAATTAAAAGCATCCTCAGATAAAAATAACCCTGTTCTCCCAGGCCTATTAAAGAAAAATGTGCACATATCCTTTCCCAGCATCCATTCCTCCATTCATTCACCAGGTCGGCTCAGTGAACGCATATGAAAAAATGGCTCTTCACAAATACTTTATATGAACTGGTTAAACAGAACCCTATGAGAATATTCAGTTATAAAAAAATAAAAATACATACATGTTATTTGCTTTATGGTAGGATATGCTGAGCAGACCAGCAGACCTCTTCTGGAGTGTATAAGAAGCTGAAGTTGCCAGTGGATACAATCAGATAAATATAAATGGACAACCGTTCCATGACTGTGATTGATGTGAGCTCCTAGATTCACTTGTATTTGCTTTACATTCAAGTTTTGTACATATTACTGATATATATCCAATGCTTTGATAAATCTCTTTATCAAAATATCAACATGTAGAATATATGGATTGAAAGATTTCCAATAAATACTTGAGATCGCAACCTAGAATATGGAGGACTTCAAGTGAATAAGGACTCTTCTACTGCCATCTATGGCCATAGATGCCGTGAGATACATTCATCATTCAACAAGAATTTTTTATGAAATATTTTGGAGGATGTTGCTTGGCCAATGTGGTTTAAAACTACTCCATTTGTAATACTTTTTTTCAAGTGATTCTTTCCCAATATGATTTTGGATCTATGAGGAAAAACATTGGAATTTAAGTCAGATACAAGGAATCTCCAGAGCAATAGCTATGATACACGGAAGGAAATGTCAGATAATGTACATGTACAAAAAGCAAAATAAGAAGTAGTATTGTCAAATGTACTGTAGTAAAATACTGCAGTGTGTTAATATGGCCCTATAATACATACCTATATATAACTGTAATATAATTAAGATGATTTATATATTTTTCAGCAAATAATTGATATGGTTTGTGTAATGAAAAGTTATACATTTTTCCAACATGTTTTCTGTATCAATTCCGCTTGGTTTTCTAGATCTCTGCTTGCTGTCAAGCAAGAAGCTTCATTGTTTACTTCCTGTGGATAGAAATCAGTCCATGGTCATGTGATGTCACACAGTAAAGCTCCCTGTAGAATGACAGCAAGCAGAGATCTAGAAAATAGTGAGAAATGGATACAGAAAGTATATTGGATAATACACAAACCAATTATTTGCTGAAAGTGGACAACCCCTTTAAAGATGCATGTATTAACCGGTTAGGACCTGGCCCTTTCCTGTTTTTTCATGTCCATTTTTCACTCCCCACCTTCAAAAATCTATAACTTTTTTATTTTTACACGTAACAAATTGCACTTCATAGTGTTGGTATTAAATATTCCATGCCATGTACTCGGAAGCGGGAAAAAAATTCCAAATGCAGTGAAAATGGTGAAAAAACGCATTTGCGCCATTTTCTTGTGGGCTTGGATATTACGTCTTTCACTGAGCGCCCCAAATGACATGTCTACTTTATTCTTTGGGTTGGTACGATTAAGGGGATACCAAATTTGTATAGGTTTTATAATGTTTTCATACATTTACAAAAATGAAATCCTCCTGTACAAAAATTATTTTTTTGATTTTGCCAACTTCTGGCGCTAATAACATTTTTATGCTTTGGTGTACGGAGCTGTGGGTGGTGTAATTTTTTGCGAAATTTGATAATATTTTCAATGATATCATTTTTAGGACTGTACGACCTTTTGATCACTTTTTATAGATTTTTTTATATTTTTCAAAATGGCAAAAAAGTGCCATTTTCGACTTTGGGCGCTATTTTCCGTTACGGGGTTAAACAAATTGAAAAACCGTTATCATAATAGACAGATCGGGCATTTTCGGACGCGTCGATACCTAATGTGTTTATGATTTTACTGTTTATTTATATTTATGTCAGTTCTAGGGAAAGGGGGGTGATTTGAAATTTTAGTTTTTTTTAAGATAATTTTTTTTTTAATTTTTATTTTTACTATTTTTTACTTCCTAGGGTAGCCCGTGAGCCCTCTCCATGCAGCGCGACCCGACCGACCGGCGGTCGCAAAGTGGTTAAATTACTCTCAGTAATAGTTACTCCATGGCTGTTGATAGCTGTTGGAAAAGTATACACTCTATGGTAAAATTTCCCCTTTGTTACATGTAGAATTTAAATTTATAGTACAATGTTAACAGTACTATAACCAATTATGTATTTGTATTAATTAGATACAGTATAATAGACTATTGAAATTTCCATGTTCAGTCCATAGTTGACAAATTTACTAATCAAATCAAAAGAAAATAGGTGAGGCAGAAGGTTTTATAATTGGGGCCAAGTGAAATCTTTGGAAGCAAAGATTTCCTTGCGTAGATTGTTCTAGTGTAATGAAGCAAGCAAAATGAGGGTGTTATTCATAGCATGAACGCAGGAGATAAATCAGTGTTCGCGGAAGTGCACTCATCCCAATGTATTTCAATAGGGCTGATGGGTTAATAAAGGGAATCAGATGAATAGTGTGCATCTGCTGCTTTATAATAAAAAAACGGAATATTTCTCTAATATGCACATTCATTATTCTATATCCATTCAGTTTAGTTTTGTCTAATTCCATATTCATTTCCACTCGTTAAAATGAATATTGTCTGAGTAAGAAGGTGAATGCCTGCAACAACACTTACAAGAATATACAAATACATTTTCCAGGATGGGCAATAGAAAGCTATGCCTCCAATGCTACCTTAAATAAGGAAGCTCCTTATTAACAATAGCCAAACCAATAGCCAATGTTTCCAGTAAGGAAACATGTACAAAGGTAGACAGCACTGTTTTGAAGTTAATACTCCTCATGAGTACAGTGTGGGATATTGGTTTGGCTTGGTGAGGGACCTAGGTCAGGAAGGGAATTTCAGGCCCCCTTTACAGTTACAGAGCCTTAAAAACCATCATGCTCCACTAAGAATTCAGGAACATGCAAATAGAATATACTGCATGGTGTATATACAGGACTATGGATTTACTACTCTAGCGGCTTTCATGACATGGAGGAGCATGCAGCATGTAATAAGTAGTAAAAAAACAGCAGTGAAACAGTTGCATGAAGTGTAGTCTGTGCTGTATGGATACTAAGGGTTAACAGCTGTGCTTGAATGCAGAAGGTGAGGGAGCATTGCTGCAGAGGGGTCTTTCACACATCTTAAGGAGTAAAGTGAGACAGAGACTTGGGTGGAGGGTCCTAGAGTGCACAGGGGAGCCCTACTATCTCATTGTTATTTGCAAAAGACTTCTAAATCCACAGATCTGTACAGACACAGCTTTATTGATAGTTATGCACAAAGAGCATCACCTCTTTTCCAGAGAGAATAGAGAGCAGCAGGCCCTCCTATCCAGCACAGCTTGTGGAGAAAGTTACTTCAGGGAATTCTGGACATCACAAGAGTCCATTATTCTATTTATTTTCAAAACAAGATAATAGACAATTCTCTCAGAAGTGAAAGTTCTAACAAATTCACCCCAAGAAAAAAAATTGAAAAAAGCTCAAGGGATCTATATCTCATTGTCTCCCAGGGGAGGGGGCCATGCTTGTTGCCTGGGGGGTTGGGTGCAATACTAGTTGCCCAAAAGGGGTCAGATTCAATGCTTGTTGCCCGGGGGGCACTATGCTCATTGCCAAGGGGGATAGTTGTCATACTTGTTGCCCAAAGGAGTGTGGGGGTCATGCTCTTTGCCCAGGGGAGTGGGTACCATGCTCACTGCTCAGTGGGGGTGCTATGATCATTGCCCAGAGGGGGTGGGTTCCATGCTCTTTGCACAGGGAGGTGCCATGCACTTTGCCTAGTGGGGATGGGTGCCATGCTAGTTGCCCAGGAAGGGTGGGTGCCATGCTTGTTTGGGTTGTATTACACATTTAAACTTATTGAATCATAATCTTAACGACTGGAGAACTCCTTTGAAGTTTCCAGTTAACACTGAATATGTATGGCTTGTTTGTAGAGGTTGTCAATGGAATCCCCTTTCTCATTTCTAAAAATAAAAATAACAAGGCAGGTTGACTTAAGTTTGCAAAGCTGTACCTGAACACAAGATTTCTGGATCAGTGTCCTTTGGACTAGCAAGACCAAAGTTGATGTAAGTTGGACCATCTATGCATTTTTGAAAACTAAATGTATATTAGAAAATGTAAAAATGTAGCATTTCAATAGATATTATGAACTTTTCAGGTGTTCTTATGTCATTTTATGTTTTATGACCACACAATGACTATGTTTTGTTGATGCTGACATCACATTGCTTGTTATGCTGCCACATTCTTCTGTCGTCTCCAGGAAACCAAAATGCTAACCCGCATAGAATCTTTGAAGGAATACAATATTCCTTTTGCAAATTTCTTCTTAAGTGTTTACTGGAATGGTAGCTTTTTGAATGCCATACAATGCCTTCTTGAGTGTTTACTGGAATTGTGGCTTTTCTGGACACCAAAGAATTCCTTAGACATGAAGTGCTTGAATTTGATAAAAAGTAATTCATACATTCAGCATCAATAATGAGGATGTGATGGACTACAGTGATTTGAGAAGAGAGGAGGCTTGTCTGCTCACTGCATGTGACAATGCTGAAATTGTTTTTTACTGTCCATTCACTTCAACAATGTACCATTCTGTACCTCATGAGCACTTAATTTATTCCAACTCCCTGCCCTGACCTGTAATCCCCTTCTCCTTACCCATCTGACCCATCTGTGTTTCATTTCCCACTCATCAGCATCCAAAGAGCTAGGCCTAGGTCCTGTTTGGAAGCATTAGAGAGTGATTGGCACCATTCCCTTTCCTGCACCACATCCTCTGCTGAATAAAATGACCATCAGATCGGAGAACAGAGCGTGCTTTGTCCTCGGCAACCGAGATCTGGAAGCACTTTCAATCATTTGCACTCTATACCCACTCAAATGCATTAATGTGATCAACATTGGGTCTGTTGTGGGCAGTTTTTTCCATCGAATAACTTGCTAACATTCCAGGCATGTACTTCCCTGAAAACAAGGCTGAGACTGGGCCCTGAATATTCATTTGGAAAATTACCAAGAGCAAAAGCTTAGCTTGGCACGTCTGGTGTTGATTCTTAATAAGTGACTTCCTAGAGCTAAGGTATGGGACTAACAGCTTCAGTAAGTTGTTTGAAAAATATTTTCTTAAAATATTTTCTAGGTGTCTCCTACCGCACTCTTTCCTGTGGTGTGTGTCATATTGTAGGCTTTCATATGACAGCTTGTCAAGGCAGAGAAACACTTTTTTCTTCGCCACAGCTGCTGATGTCAAATGAAACTCTTACGTATGTAGAATTAGATCATTCTGGTCTGTGCTGATGTAACTGCATACCCCCCTCCGAAGTGTTCACTAAATAAATCAAGTTGCAAGGAAATAAAAAAGTACAATTTTCCAAACTAGGAGATCTTTGTCTGCTTACCAATAAACAATATAAATATTCATAACTGAAGATGCTCCTTTAGTAGCTGGGATGAAAGTCTTGAAATAAATTAGCTGTATATTTTTTTTTTTTAAATCAACTTATAAAATATATCGAAACATCAAAATTTTAAAAGGTTTGTAACCAGCTCACCACTAAATGACATATTGTAAGGAGTCTCAGCACGGACAAACATCCTGGGCTGCCACAGGGTTCAAAGTACTCAACAGATAGGAAAACTGAAGTAGCGTCCAGTGAGACTGAATAAAATCCAAGTAGTTTATTTCAATCCATAAAAAACCCGTGCAGAAAAGCATTTCCACTTACATGTTTCAGAAGCTTCATGATCTTCTCTTCTTAGTCATAATGTTACCATTATGTTACCATTACCAAAGGAACATTATGACGAAAGGTGCATGTAGTGTCTGAAACACGTAAATGGACATGCCTTACTGCACTATTTTTATGGATTGAAAAGGACCACTTGGATTTTATTCTGTCTCGCTGGACACAACTTCCTTTTCACATGTATCTTCAAAATATATTACCTAAGCTCAAATCACCTGGGATCCATACGACTGCATGAAAGTTTAATTGTAAAATGTAAACCAACAGTTGAAGACAGAAAGATATGGACTGCATATCCACACACTAAACAATGATCAACATTACATTAATTAACCAAACTCAAGGTGCTGAGTTACATTTTGATCAGATTGTATAAGCCCGCGCACTACTTCACAGTGACCTAGTTTTAGTGCATACCTACTGGGTGCAGCATCACATGAATGCACCCTTTAGCATAGGGATTCACTAAAACAAGGTTAGTGGGCTTATGCAAATAGATCAAAACTAAGAACCTCAAGTTTGTTTTTTTAATGTAACCTAGCGACAGTAGATCATTGGGGCACATTTACTAAGGCCCTTGCGCCAGTTTTCCGTCAGACTTTGCACATTCTTTTAGGTGCAAAATGCTTGTATATGTATTTAACAATTGTCTGCACCATAGTTGTTGCACCCACAACCCTTTTGTGGCGCAGTTGTACTAGTCTTCATGCGACAAAAAATAGGGGGTGTTCAGGTGCTCAGTCGGACCGTGTGGCAGATTTAACATGCAAAGTGTGACAGAATTGTGGTGCAAGCCCCATATTAAAGGTGCACCAAAAATGGGCAGTGCAGGGAGCAGCAGATTCATCAAAACCGAGCACCATAAATCCTAAATCTGGTGCCTCCTGCACACTACACAGGCAAACTGCATTTAGTGCAGTCTGCACTGTTGTTAGTATATGTGCCCCATTGTACATGTGGATGTGCAGTCCAGATTTTTCTCTCTCCAAATGTTGGTATAAATTGTGCATGTAACATGGTATCAAATTATTGGTCATTTTCTATTGCCAGTAGGGATGAGCGGACCTCTTCAGTTTGTAGTCGGCCAAATGTGGCCAAATCCAAAACTGAAAGTTCTGTTCCCAACTTCTTACTCCCGCCAGTAACACCTGCGATCCGTGCTGGCATCGATAACAGTTACCTGTTGCCTTTAAAAGCAGCCAGCAAAGCAGCTGGCACCATTTTACTAAGACAACACCTGGGAGATTGGGAGACACAATCCCAGAATAAATAACTTTGCCAAAGGAGTTCACAACCGATCACAGTAATTACATATTCCTGCAGTCCAGGTTCAGGTTTGAGGACCCAAACCTCAAATGTTCAGGACAGACCCAAAGCTTGCGTTTTGCGTCTACTCATCACTATGACTATGTTCCTTTGAAATGCAGGTCCCCTGCCCATCACTATGGGGCACATTTACTTACAAAGTCACTAGAGTTCACTAAAAGTGCATTGTCCGTTTATAATGCTGCGTGCAGCAATTCACTAAGATTGTGCACCTGAAATCATGAATCGGTAGCTTCCCCGCAACGGTCCGACTGAATTCTTTTTTTGTGGTGCACCTTTAACATAGGGCAAGCGACAAAATTTGAAAGTTAAATACGGCGCTTGGTCCCAATCAGTTGGACCGTCCGATGGCACGGCCCCTAATTTGTGTCGCATGGAAGCCAGCACAGCTGCGCCACTAAAGGGTCGTGTGCAACACAATCGCAGCGCAGACACTTCTTAAATAGCCGTGAAGAACGTGCAGTAAATGTGCCCCTATGTGTCTATTTATAGGAAATAATTAGCCATCACTAATTTGAGGGTTAGCATCAATGTGCTACCCTTGACTTTATTCAACACGCAACTTCTGAATTGCACTTAGGTGACACAACAGAGTTTTAGACTGAGGATTCAAACATATATTGGACTTTTGTGTCAAAAAAATTAAGAAAAAAATGAAAAATCATGGCGTTGTAAGTTCCAGCAAAATTAGGGAATAAATTAATAAATTAGTAATAAATTATCCATTTAGCTGGGGACTTTGACCCAAATTCTCTGGATAAATAAAAGACCATACACATAGAAATATACATTTTGTAAGCCTCACCGCAATTGGTTATATGCTATTAATTCAAGCCATTTGAAACACTAGATGTAGATCATCTGTTGCAAGTGGTTGACTGCATCAATTGAAAATTTATTTAAAAGAAACATGTTTGATTATTAATTTTAACCAAACAATGCTGCAGACAGTGTTCAACAATACTATTGAGTGTGTTCTAAGTAGGACTCAAGAAGTGTATGACCATAAAAATGGGTTTATACTCATGAATTGTAGCTTGATTCTGAGCACTATGTTGCAGTGCTGTATGAGATCTCTTTACTGTAACTGCGGCGACATTCAAACAATAACCTGCTGCAGTGAGAGTATGGGGGAGTGCTTCAGTCAGTGATGAGATCCAACACACCAGTGTACCAGAGTGCTCGGAATCAAGGAATATGAAGACATTTTTCACAGTCCTGCTGCTACTAACAACAAAAACACAGTTATTGTTACACATACAATATCTCCCCAGACAATACACTGTCTACAGCATTGTATGGTTGAAACTACTAACATATTCCCATAGAACCATATAATATACCTGTGGGAAGCTGGTCTGAGTCTGTGGTTATTAAGAACATTTCTATATTGCTCTAAAAAAATAACACAGCAACTTGTAGGAAACATAAAAATATAGAAATATAAAAGCAAACAACCAATATTAACTGTAATGTAATTAGATATATGAACTGTAAACATACAGCATTCCACTGAGAATCATAAAATTCATAGTTCATTTACAAATTCCCGTATACCACCTTTATATGAGAAGCAGAAGAAAAGGCTCATTAATTAGGAAATATTTTCCGTAAGCAGCAAATAAAGTTGTGTTTACATAATTTGGCATGATATGTTAGAAATCCAATATTCTTTCTCTAAAGCTTAGTGTGTGTAGTATATTACGTTTGCGAGTGCAAATTTATAGTGTTAAGAAACCCTGCAATAGGAGGTTCTTACGATTAGTGCATTTTCTGTGTGGCTTTACCTGTGTGAGGTATGAGTTAGATTAATAATCTTTGCCATATTTTCTTCATTATACAGACATAAAAAGATAAATGATTCATGTTACAACTAGGTGATAAAGTAAAACTTGAAAAATGATATTCTGTTTCCCAACTAACTAATGTATAGTGAGTACAGAAAGTATTCAAACTCCTTTAAATTTTTGCAGCCAATTGCTTATTAATGCACACTATCTTGACGGAAAAAAAACAAGATGAACGGAACTATTACATGGTCATACATATTCAAACCCTTTCCTGTGACATTCACATTTAACTTACATACTTTCCATTTCCTTCTGATGCTCCATGAGATGGTTCTACTCCTTCATTGGAGTCCGGCTATGTTCAATTAAACTGTCCAGTTAGGAATTAGGAAAGGCATATACCTGTCTATATATATGACCTCACAGCTCACATTGCATGTCAGAGCACATGAGATTCATGAAGTCTAAGGAACTGCCCAAGGAGCTCAGAGACAGAATTGTGGCAAGGCACAGATCTGGCCAAAATTACAAAAGAATTTCAGCAGCACTCAAAATTCCTAAGCTCACATAGACCTCCATAATCCTTAAAAGAAACCTACCATGAGGAATCTACCATCAAAAGTGTATCTGATGGTAGATTCCACCTGCCTGCCTTTGCCCTAATATGTTATTTAATAATCCTGGAACCTAACCTAACTTGTTAAAAATTTTATTTAAGTAATATTTAAATTAACTGCAGAGGCTAATAAGGTGAGTACTAGTCTTAGTTCCTAGTATCTGACCAGGCCAGTAGCCTCTGCAGTTAATTTACAAATTACTAAAATGAAGTTTCTAACAAGTTAGGCTAAGTGCCAGGATTATTAACCCCTTCTCGACGCATGTCATAATAGTACAGTGTGAGTCGGGTGCATGGAGGGGGCTCACGGGCTGAGCCCTCTCCATAGCCAGCAAGTCTTTGCTGCATATTGCAGCAAACGCATACCAGTAACAACCGCTAATGGTGCTAGGACCGATCGCAGGTGTTATCCCGTCCATCGCATTGCATGAACGCCACCATCTTGGTGAAGATCGTCGCTCCACATGACGCCATCAGGGGTTAGCAATCGGTTGCCATGAAAGCCTTGAGTCTTGAGTAACCCATTCATTACAATGTGTGATTTGCACATTGTAATGTATGAGGAGGAAAATCCCCATATAATGCCAAACTGTAGTATGGCAATATCTGGTAGGATTGATCAGACAACCTAGGGTTAAAGTACCCTTGGGGGTCTGAAAAATAGTAAAGATAAAAAATAAAAAAAATAAATAAATAAAAAATTTATTTTAAAAACCCTAAAAAATAAAATTATCCCCCTTTCCCTAGAAGTCATATAAATAAACAGTAAAAATCATAAACACACTAGGTATCACCACATAGAAAAATGCCTTATCTATCAAAGTATAATAATGTTTTTCACTGTATTTAACCCTGTAACAGAAAATAGTGCCCAAAGTCGAAAATGGCACTTTTTGCGATTTTGCAAAATATATAGAAAATTCATTAAAAAGTAATCAAAAGGTCATACAGTGCTAAAATGCTAGCATTGAAAAAAATTGCAAAAAGTCGCAAAAAATTACACTACCCACAGCTACACCAAGTATGAAAAACTTATTAGCGCCAGAAGATGGCAAGAAAAAGGATTTTTAATAAAATAATAATTTCGTACAGGTTTTAATTTCTGTAAGTGTATGAAAACATTATAAAACCTATACAAATTTGTTAACCCCGTGACCGCACCAACCCAAAGAATAAAGTAGTCATGTTATTTGGGGCAAAAAGTGAAAGCTGTAAAATCCAAGCCCAAAAGAAAAACGGCGCAAAAGCGTTTTTTCACCATTATCACTGCATTTGGAATTTTTTTCTCTTCCCAGTACATGGCATGGAATATTAAATACCTTAACTATGAAGTGCAATTTGTTAGGCAGAAAACAAGCCATCACAAAAAAAAGGGCCAGGTCGCTAAGTGGTTAAATTACAGAATAGGGCAGATTGGTAGGTTTACATTAAAGGGAAGAAGTTTGGGACGACCACATCGTGGGAGAAGAGTCTTGGTGAGAGAGGTAAGGAAGAAATCCAAGATCACTGTGGTTGAGCTCCAGAGATGCAGTATGGAGATTGAAGAAAGTTCCACAAAGTCAACTATCACTGCAGGACTCCACCAGTCGGGGTTTTATGTTCCGACAGAGGCCTCTTCTCAGTGCAAGACATATGATATGATAAGACAAAGATTGAACTGCTTTGTGTGGTATGTATTATGTATGGAGAAAACCAGGCAGTGCTCATTACCTGCCAATCATGCTACGGGGGTATTTTTCAGCTGCAGGCACAGGACCACTTTCAATTGAAGGAAAAATGAATGTGGCCAAGCACAGAGATATTCTGGATGAAAACTTCTTCCAAACTGTTCTGGACCTTAGACTGGCTCATAAATTCACCTTCCAACAAGACAATGATGCTAAGCACACAGCTAAAATAACAAAGCAGTGGCTTCAGAACAACTGAGCCCAATATTCACATGCAACTGGAGAGGATTTGCAAGGAAGAATGTCTCCTCAAATCCAGAAGTTCAAAAACTTCCATCATTCCAGAAACGGCTCATAGCTGTAGTTCTACTCAATTTTTGTGGTTTCCATGAAAATTCATACTTTTATTTTTCAAACGAATTGCAAAATTAATATAAAATATAGTCCAGACATTGACAAGGTTTGAAATATTTTTTTTTCTCTTTTGAAAGAGTCATTTTTTTTCATCAAAGAATTATCCTTTACAGCATTGCAGACCTTTGGCATTCTAGCTGTTAATTTGCTGAGGTAATCTGGAGAAATTTCAACCCATGCTTCCAGAAGCCCCACCCACAAGTTGGATTGACTTGATGTTCAAACTGCTCTCTCAAGAGCTCAATGGAATTGAGATCTGAATACCAGCTGCCTGCTTCTTCCCTAATAGTTTATGTATAATTTGGAGGTGTGCTTTGGGTCATTGTCCTGTTGTAGGATGAAATTGGCTACAATCAAGCGCTGTCCACAGGGTATGGCATGGAATTGCAAAATGGAGTGATAGCCTTCCTTATTCAAAATCCCTATGACCTTGTACAAATCTCCAACTTTACCAGCCCAAAGCAACCCCAGACCATCACATGTCTCACAAATGTTCTTCAGTGTGTTCCAAACACCGCAAACTTAGATTCATGTGTCCATAACACTTTTTTTGTATCTTCCTCTGTTCAATGTCTGTGCTCTTTTGCTCATATTAATCTTTTCCTTTTATTAGCTAGTGCAGAGTGTACATTACTGAGCTTAATGAACATAAAAAAACTTTTTTGACTCTACCAATTAGCTGAAACAAAAAGTAGCTATTCAGCCCCCTGCCTCCCACTATTTAGCCAGCCAGCCCCCAGTATACAGACAGCCCCTGTCCAGTATATAGCCATCCACTGCCCCAGTATATAGCCAGCCAGCCCCTACTTTATAGCCAACCCCCAATATAAAGCCAGCCCCCAGTATGCAGCCAGATACTGCCACAGTATATAGCCAGCCAGCCCCCAGCATATAGTTAGCTAGCTCCTGCCCCAGTATATAGCCAGCCAGAAAGCCCCCAGTATATTTGCCAGCCCCCAGTATATAGTTAGCCCCCCATATAAAGCCAGCCCCCTGTATACAGCCTGCCATCTGCCCCAGTATACAGCCAGCCAGCCCCAGTATATATGGATTTTTTAGCACATATTTTGGGCTGAAAAACTCACTGATATTCGAATGTGTCTATATATATATACTGTACAACTCTTCTGTGTAATGTTCTAGGTATATGTATATAAAGAAAGATACTCTGGAAACCAAACCTCCTACACTGCAGTAGATTACAAGATTTTTTTTAATATGCTCTCCAGTACATTTTTAAGGAAATCCCATTAAGTCTAATTAGAGAATTGGCAAAGCAAAACCAATCTTCGTCCTGTTGGGGATACAACATGCACAGCATACTTTGCATATGTAATAAAAACATTGGGGTGTCAGCTTACCAACACTCTGTTCTGATGCCAATGGGAAAATGCTCATCTGGCTTCAGGTAAATCTGAGATAAATAAAGTGAAGGCCTCTCTAAAAATCACTATATCATGTTGCCGCTCTTATGATATACACTGATCATGTGACGTTAGGGGATAGCTTAATATGACATCCTTATTTGCTGAGCTATATGTGCTATATGTGTTACAGATGATAATGTGGATTTTTCATTTTGGATTAAAAACTGTTTCTTTTTTTACATTTACTGGAATAATTATTATTAATAATAATAATAATTACTTTATTTATATAGCACACACAGATTATGCAGCACTACGTAGAGCTTGCCAAATAGGCCCCTGTTCCCAATGGGGTTCACAATCTAAACAATCTACCAGTATGTTTTGGAGTATGAGAGGAAACTGGAGGACCCGGAGGAAACCCACGCAAACACAGAAAGAACATACAAACTCTTTGCAGATGCTGAACCTGGGACATGAATAACCCTGAATAACCCTCTATTTTATTCATCCTACTTCTGCACAGAGCGATTTCCTTCTACTTTTATCTGGCAAGTACCTGAATGTTCTGGTCATAGACAATAATTGACTTGTTGTGTCTGGGAGAGAAAAAGCATGAAGATAGAAGTAGATATAGAATGTGGCTCCTAGTCCTAATATCTCTTCCTTGTATAGATACTAAAAGATACAATTTGTCTTAACAACTCAGAGTTGTAGTGCTGATTAACTGGCTGATAAAAAAGACATTTTTAGTTACACTTCTGGCCTTTGTGGTTGATGTATGGATAAAAAAATATAAGTTTAAAGTGTTTCATAAAGTAGGAGTATGGCTGCCAACATACCGGGAAAGACCAATATAGAAAAGGTTTCATAATGTTCAACACTCATCATTCCATCTGTGGTTTTTGGAAAATGTACAGAATGTATTCTATTGGAAGTGCTTTGTATTGCTATTTTACTATCACACATATGCCCTGTTTATTCTCTAGATAAAAGTTTGGACATTGGTTCTGGCACTTGGTACAGAATGAAAGGCCTACCTACAGCCCTACGGTCTCCAAGGTCACTTAAATGCTTTGGGCTAATTGGAAGGATTTCTCACAATATTATCAGCCATATGATCTGCTTGGCAACCTATGATTTCATTTAACTTACACCCTGTTTATGAAAATGGCTCATTACATTACAGAAATTGCTGTGCTGTAGAAGAATCTTCTGTTTCATTTTCTGTAAGGTTATTGCTCCCCTCCTAGTTAGAATAGCTGGACATACTCAACTTATAGATGCCTGTAGTTCATAGATTTAAATCAGGGAATAAACCAAATACCTGCTTCTACAACTAGTAATCATATCTTAGCTTAAAGCGCATCTTTGCAAGTCAAATCCAAGTCCACACTGTAACAAATAATAATAATACAAATATTACATAGCAATAGAAGTAAGGATGATGGTAGGCTAGCTATTGTACATAACTAGAAATACAATGCAAATGTCATACAGGTGTAATATATTGGAGTTCTAACACTAATGATATCATTACAGATGGTCAACTTATACATAGTAGCAGGCACAGAAAATTATATAGGCAATGCCCAATCTCTAATGAAATTGCATATATGAACTTAAAGGAGCAATGGTTGACAAATACTGATGCACATATAGACTGTAAGGAACAATCCCTGTGTAAGTATTCTAGGTTAGCGAGGCTGTGAAAATCAAGTAAAAAATTTGTATTACCAGAGGCTGAGGTCAAAAGTGAAGCACAGCAATAGTGTCAGATACTAAAACTACACTTTTAATTTAGCTTCTTAACATTGTACTAGTATCTGACACATAGAAAAAGAGAGATGACACAGATCAGAGATGAGAGATGATGAAATCCATGAGATGGATATAACACACAATGATACTCTTCATTGCTACATCTGAGCTATAACAAACACTGTCAGTTCCCTGCATCCCTCCACTGCTATATAGATCTTATCTGTCTGTAGCTTGTAGATTTAGTCTGCTCACGATGCTGCTTTCCAACAGGAAATCCTCATGTGAGCGTCTGTCTCTGCAGTGGCCCCCACCCTATCATTCCAAGAAGAGCTCCGACACTCAGGGAGCACACAGAAGAAAAGATTCATGAGAAGAATCTATCCTGTCCGACCATAGTCAGAAGAAAATTTACGGTCGAATCCCAGGACACTGGAAGACAGGTTGGAATTATATGAGTTATATGCTGTATTATTATTAACAATGTGAGAATGTGTTATTTTATTATCCTGAGTATATTTCAGAATATTTTCTTTGTGGGAATACCACTTTAATGATTTATGTTTTATTTTATGTTTTATTTTTTATGCCTCTTTATTAGCTCTTTAATGTTAAAGGTGATAGTTGGTTATATATAAAACATAATAAATCATATTATTATTTGCTTTCTAGTTAAACTATTTTATATACATTGTTCAAGATGTTCTGTCAGCAGATCTCCCTACCAAATCTCTTCGCTGCACCGGCAAAATTCACATATTTAGAACAGTTGTTTAATTCATGTAGATTTCCCTGAGGGGAGAACAGTTATCATAGATTTTTTAAATGCAATGCCAGCAAATTGTGAAAATTACATGTTGTATCCTTGTAGAAAAATTCTGCCTTTTGTGTCAAATTAAAAATGAAATAAAATGTAGCACATAAGTATTTCTGTTAGCGGTTATCAGAGATTAACTAATGTTTTGGCCTATGGGGCCTGAGAACCAGCATCAAAAATCATTTCACAAATTAAATTACATTTTCTATACAATTTAATAAATATTGGTCTAAAGGATGGTCATAAAACGTATAAGTTTTTAACCCTCAAAATACTTCCAAACATGTGACCTTCTTGACTTGACATCTCAGCAGCTACCTAATTAAATAATTACAAACATAGATTTTATTATCTCTATTTCTATGACATTTAATTGTTTTCCATTTTGTTGTGGGGGAGATACATTTTCCCTTCCTTTCACCCTGAAGCCTCTGGTATATGTCCCATCATTTGTGTGTGTGTTTTCAATCAATATCATCTTTATGGCAAGCAACAGCTTGCAATATAATAAAAAAATATTTCTTATTACTATTTAAAGAAATGAAAGACTACGGTAATTTTAAAACCTTCCCTAGATTGTAAAAAGGCATATACAAATTCACACCTCGGTTATTTAAAGGCACCCTACCCCAATAGAATGTTCCTGAGTATTGTGGCTCTATTGTTCCTACTGAAGGTGTGCTTTATTTGAAGATTTACCTTATTAGACTCCGGCTTCATTCCATGGACCCCTAATGACATGGCCCATTTTTGGATTTGTGTTTCCATTTTTCACTCCCCACCTTCAAAAATCCAAAACCTTTTTTTTCCATGACAGTATTTAATATTTCATGCCATATACTGGGAAAGTTTTATGGATTTCTCTGCCTCAGTATGATCACGGGCATGCCAAATTTATATAGGTTTTATTTTGTTTTAATACATTTTTTTTTACAAATTGAACCTTCTGTACAAAAAATAATCTTTGTTTCACCATCTTCTGCTGCTAATAACTTTGTAAGGTTGGATTTTTACGGGATGAGATGACGTTTATTTGCTACCATTTTGGGGACTTGATCACTTTTTATAAAACATTTTTATATGTTGCAAAATGGCAAAAAAGTGGCATTTTGGACATTTGGCCTCTATTTTCTGTTACAGAGTTCAACACCTAGAATAACTAATGTTATATTTGGAGAATCTGACAATTGGGACTTGGTAATACCTAACGTGTTAATGATTTTGTGTGTTAATTTATTTTAATATGAGTGATTAGAACTTTTATTTTTTTTATTTTTTCATTTTTACTATTTTTCAGTCCCCCTGGGATACTTTAACCCTAGGTTGTTTGACGGTTTGTGGATTTTGCAAATCATCTATTACAATGTGCCACTGGAACATTGTTACAGATCATCAGAGAATGTCAACTTCAGGTCTTATAAAGACCCAATGCTGTCATGGCAATCACTTGTCGGTCCCCGATGATGTCACAGGGCGGCTTTGTCAGCAGCAGTCAAAAAGTTAACACCTGCAATATGCAGCAAACACCCAGCTTGTATGGAGAGGGCTCAGCCGTGAGCCCTCTCCATACTTCAGTAACCGATGTGTGATGTACTATTATGTCACACATTGATAAGGGGTTAACAACTATTCTGATTCTTCTCAGTTGATGACTCTGGTCCCTATATGCTTGCCCTGATCTTCAACATTTGTGTTGTAATCCAGTAATTTCCCCCTCGGGGGTTAATAGTTTTTTTTATCATATTGTATTCAGATGTTTTTGCCTGGTCAACGTATGGCTTTGTTTGGAGTCTTTTTGCAACATCCCACACCGGGGCCTGACCTTTTTCTATGGCAGGAGGAAGTCGGGGTCCTGAATACCAGAGTGGCTGTCTAGTGCGGCCTTGCGAACAGCGATCATCAGCCTAGTAAAGTAGCTTCAGGCTAGGCGGTAGGAGCCTTGTCATGGAGCTTGTCATGAACTTCCGGGACTAACTTCCTTTCCAGACTGAGACCGAGACCATGTGCTTCCACCCATAAGGGGTTTTATAACCTCCCCTTGTGACGTAGCAAGCACTTTGTTCAACCAGGACTACTCTGTAAAACAATGATCTTGTGTCCTTGTTGGAACTATGTTAAGATACTTGTATGTGGGTTAAAGCTTGAATGCAGAAAGGGATAATTAAAGAAAATCTACCTTCAAAATCCATTATGATAAACTAGGGACACTTAGTCATTGATCCAGGTACCTTGACTATGGCAATCAACTTATATTTGTCATCCATGGCCTCCTTCCTGCTAAAAAAAACGTTCACATTTATGCTAATGAGTCTGTGGTGTTCTGGAAGGTGTTTTCACTTGCAGTTACAATGACAAGAGCAGGTCTCCCCCCTACATGCACTTCCATGCAGTTCCCTAGATTAACCAGGCAGAGGGAGGAGGGAGAGTGCAAGGGGGTGGGTGGGGCTGAGACATGTTCTGCTCATTGTAACAGCCTGTGACACTGCAGTGCTGAGGGCCTTGGGAAACAACCAGAAGAGCCCTCAGGCATCATCTTAAAAGTTTTAGAACTTTTAAAGGAAGTTTTAGAAGGAAGGAGGCCAAGGATAACAAATATAAGAAGATATCCACAGTCACAGTGCCTGGATCTATGAATAAGTGTCCCTGGTTTATCATGCTTGATTTTGATGGCCTATTTCCTTTAAATACCTTGGAATTAGCCAAAAGCCACACCAGTCAGCTGGCACAGTGCACCCACGTATTTGTATTTGGGGGTGGAAAAAAATAGATAACAGATATCCAATGTGCATGGCCAGATTAAATGGTCATAGTGGCAATGAGCACCATATAGAAAACATCTAGATCAGTTCGAATTAGGGGAAAACCTCGAGAAATCACAGAATGTCATATAATTACATAAATTATATCATATACTCACAATTTACAATGTATATTCATTTTGTCTAAGTCAAAAGGTTAATCACCATACAAGATTTTGTTCCCTTGCGTTTTTCATGTCAAAAAACTCTAAGGCAAATGTTTTCTTAAAAAATACCTATTATTACAATGTCAAACACTCTATTTAAGCACCTTCCTCTCTCTGGCCATTATGGAACAGTATTTTTACTGACTAAATAGCTCAGCATGCGACACTATTCGACAAAGTGAAAAAAAAGCACAATTATTTTTATCATTGTTAGCGAATGCATGACAGATGTAGATGGAATGCGTACGTTTTACCTTTTATTTCATTATGTTAATGTTATCCATTAGAACTACATTAAATAGGAATAAGAAGTGGAGCTTGAAGGTTAAAACCAGTACAATATAGCCTCTTGCCTGTAGATTTAATTTGCTGCATATTTTTGATTTTCCTTTTTTTTGGTGCTCATTCCTTCTGGAACTACATGCCCATAGATTAGACCTTTTCAAAAAGCAAAAATTCAATGGTATTGCCAACATACATCTAATGTGTGTCACCATGTTTTGAATAATCTTCTAATAGTAAATCATTTTTTAGGATGTGGAAGGAACTTTGTAGTGGTAGAGAAGAAAATGAACAGGTCGGACAGGACTAATAGAATGAGACAATACCTCTTTCTTGGTTTCTCGTGATGCACAGGTAGCATCATTCCTTCCTATAATGCAGATGAGCTTTAGCAAGCATCACAATGAACATTCTCAGTAATCCTAACTATCTCTGTCATGCGGCAAGGTTTCTTGGGATTCCTAATGGATATGCTTAATGGATACAAGAATGGATGTAAATGGTTTGTAATAGATTCAGAGGGATAACGGTATTAAGCCATTAACTTTATGTCGTATGACACTTATATATAGCTGTGAACATGTAAGTAATGGAATTCTACTAATTTACTACCTTATTAATAATTGCTTTTATTTGCTAGGCATCAGTTGAATAGACACCAGAATCAGTATAAATTCATTAAACACATTTCTAAGATTAAAACTTCGACTTTCGTTACATTCATATCCTGTGTATTCCCTAAGAGCTGTTTATTTAATTACGTAGAAAAAGCTTAACTTTGCTTCTTAAATTAAAGTAGGCTAGTAACTTTTCCATTAAGGGAAATTAAGACATTTCCAACAAAAATAGAAAACAAGTTGGTATTAGCCTTAGACCAGCAGAATACGTAAAGTTGTTACGACAGCTACTTGTGCCTTATGATACATGAGTGTGTGGCTTGGAAGCAAAGTATAGCAATAGTATAAATCATATTAATACATGTATAAAATGTTGATATAATAAATTTTGATATGACATGATATGATCAATGCTTTCATTAATATGTATTTTCCTCCGAAAAAATTGTCCCGGTGTACGCCTGTGTGTGGTGTTTGAGTAGAACTTGGTGCCTTAGAGGTTAGCACTGTTGGATATTGGTGCTGTGGTCTCCACACTAAAACAAACAAGAGTAGAATACTCATGTTGTAGTTTCCCTGTCCACAAATAAACCCATATTAATCGTCTTGCTTAAAATAATAAAATATACCTACCTTGGTTGGCTAGGGTTGCATTCAAAATGAGATTGGAGGTACATTGATTTAGCAAGCCCCATACATAATTGTGTCTCCTGTTATGGAATTTGTTGGCACTATATATGAAGAATTGAAAAAAAATAAGGATGGCAGGGATTGGATAGTACAAGAACATTTTTTTGCTGGAGTGAAAATAATTACAAAATAACCTGGTGAGTCTAGATGTCATATGTTACAACATGTGAGTGTCCTTTCTTGGTTTTTACAGGTTTTGGACTTGTTTAATTTATCTTTGAGGCTGATATCCATGGCCTCCTTCCTTTTAAAAATCAACCCGTAAAATCATAGTAATGATCCAGAAGGGCTCTGGGGTCTTGCCAAAGCCCCTCCGTGCTGCAGACTCATTACAGTGTGCAAGAAGATTGCCACAGTCCCGATGCCTGGATCCATCAGTAAGTGTCCCTGGTTTATCCATGCTTGATATTGATGGTAGATTTCCTTTAAGTTTTCCTTTTACGTTTAATCATTTACTTCAATTGATTTAAAGATTGTTTCTAAAATTGTAGTTTGTAGCTTAAATATTGTGGGATAAACAATATGAAGATCTAGAGATAAAGTGATCTTCCTCCCATAGGCATTTATTGCATCTTTCTTCTTTACTGTGTCTTAATATGATAACTTTATTTAAACTTTATTGTCCTGAACCTTTAATAAAATTGGCAAATAATATAAAAAGTATTAATATCTTTTACACTCAGGAAAGAAGTCTTCTTCTCAGGATTCATATTCTTCCAATTGTCAAGGCAGTTACATGATGCAGTTTGGGAATTTTTGGCACTGGACGATGCTGTCCATCATTTATGGCTACTACTAAATTCAAACCAGCGACCTTTTACTTGGGAATGAGCTATTATGGAATCTGTAACTTGTAGAATGCAAGAAGAAAAAGAATGTTCCACCACCAGGAGCAAAATAAAGACAATGCAGTTACATGACAAGAAGCTGCATAACTAAACATATGCTAAATAGTTACACATCATATTTATGTATGAGATAGCCATGATGATTGTCTATAATATAATGGTAGTTTCATGTAGAAAGCTGTAATAGTGAGATATAGTGCTGGAAAGTCACAAGTTCAAAACATTGCTACCCTTTTGCTCTTCAATGTAATTGAGCCATATACATCAAGAGTAAATAGTCAAGTAAATGGAAGCTAAAGAGCTGTTAACAATGTTATGTGACATCTGTCACCATAAGTAGCCCATTCCGACAGCATAATATAAATTTATACACATCTATCCAACAGAAGGAAGAACACATTTTACAAACAAAACCTCCTGCTGTTCATTACTTTTTTTAATGTGTCATCATTTTGCGGCTGCAGCATAGTCAGGTTCCCAGAACATACGGTCCTCCTGTAAAACATTCCATCTTGGAATTCCATGATCTGTCATAACTTCGCAAGAGGGATTTCCTCTCCATAAAGTCTGACTAACACCTCAAATGCCTCATTACAGTGTTCACACTTAATGAATATAAAGGACTTCCAGCTCATCGTGACTCACTTGCTTATAGAGGGAGCATGAGACACAATGCGCGCTGCCAAAATAGATCTTGACGTGAAACTGAAGAAAAAAACGTTCAAGATTGCAAATGAAAGGTTCTTTTCATAAGCTGTGTATTCGACTTTTTCAGGGCAGTGTGCCTGAGAAATATCAAAACTTGCTTGTTTAAAAGAAAAAAAATAGGTTTAATGTAGCTTTTCATGCTGCTCTTCAGTGCACTTCTATCTCAAATTATGTATATAATGTATTACTAAAAGATTTTGATTCAGGCAATTCCAAGAGTAATAGCATCTTTGGATAAACTCTCGATCTTTATTCAACGATTTTCACACCTATTACGTTGAGTGACTTTGCTGGATCAAGAATCTCAGGAGCAGTATTAACACTGTAGTGAAGATGCATAATTAAGGGCAAGAAAGTTCCTCAAAGATATACTCAGAAAATGGATGAAGTATCCCTGCGAGTCCCATTTAATCTCCTTTTCAGGTTTATTCATTAAATGTTGCCTCTAGTTGACAATGAATGCACTGGCATGTTTAAACATAAAACCATCCAATTTTATCACAATAATTACATATTGAATCCTGGCAGCACACATAATTCTCCCTAGTCTCAAGATTCCCCATTGGGAATGTAGTTACATGCTTAAATGTTTGGCAACTTTGTTGAGGGATATAAAATTGAACAGCAAAGAACAAAAATAGCTGTGAACAACGTATTTTAAAGATATTATATTAAATAAAATGCTTATACAATTATTCATGGGGATATTTCCTGTAGCAAACAAATGAGGTAGTGAGAAATTCACCACTTGCACATGTATTTATAAAGCGTATGCACCAGTTTTGCGTTGTGGCTGCACCGTGTCTGACAAGAAGGAAAAAATGTGTTGTTAGTGTTAGTGCCTAGTCGGAGTTTGCGTCACATTTATTACTGACATGCGGCACAATTCTATTTACACCACAATTCTGCAGCATGAACACCTCCAGAGCTTTGCAGGTGGTGCCATATTAATCTGGCACATTGTGCACACTCCACAGGCAAACTGCACAACTAAATTTATTTTAATAAACAACCATTAGAAAGCATTTCCCCTATTCCTACATTGTCTCTCTACATAACTGTAAACTTAGACAAGCAGGTCCTAAAGCTGTATGCAAATGACCCGAGATGGGTCAAATGAGCCATTTTCATATTCAGCAGTCCAGCTTATTCATGAGTGTCAGGCAAAGCCATACCCCCAGTGCTTGACTGTGATGATGATGTTACACTACTGGTGCAGCTTGTGTGTGTATGAGAGATGCAGCTGCTACAGGATGCAGCCATGTGTATGGGTGAAGAAAGTATGTCAGGTACTTGTGTAACTAATGTCTGTGTCTCTCACATGTGTATAGGAGAAGAAAGCATGTCAGGTACTTGTGTTGCTGATGTATGTGTCTTTCACATGTGTATTGGAGAAAAGAACATGTCAGGTACTTGTGTAGCTGATGTCTGTGTTTCTCACATGTGTATGGGAGAGCATATCAGGTACTTGTGTAGCTGATGTCTGTGTCTCTCACATGTGTATAGCAGAACAGGTCGGGTACTTGTGTAGATGATGTCTGTGTCTATCACATGTGTATAGGAGAACAAGTCAGGTACATGTGTAGCTGATGTCTGTGTCTCGCACATGTGTATGGGAGAAGAGAGCATGTCAGGGACTTGTGTAGCTGATGTCTGTGTCTCTCACATGTGTATAGGAGAAGAAAGCATGTCAGGTACTTGTGTTGCTGATGTATGTGTCTTTCACATGTGTATTTGAGAAAAGAACATGTCAGGCACTTGTGTACCTGATGTCTTTGTCTCTAACGTGTATGGGAGAAAAGAGCATGTCAGGTAATTGTGTAACTAATGTCTGTGTCTCTCACATGTGTATGGGAGAAAGAGCATTGTCAGGTACTTGTTTAGCTGATTGTCTGTGTTTCTCACATGTGTATGGAGAAGCATATCAGGTACTTGTGTAGCTGATGTCTGTGTCTCGCACATGTGTTATAGCAGAACAGGTCGGGTACTTGTGTAGCTGATGTCTGTGTCTCTCACATGTGTATAGGAGAAGAGCGTATGTCAGGCACTTGTGTACCTGATGTCTTTGTCTCTAACGTGTATGGGAGAAAAGAGCATGTGAGGTAATTGTGTAACTAATGTCTGTGTCTCTAACATGTATATGGGAGAAAAGAGCATGTCAGGTACTTGTGTACTAGTCTGGTTTCTCACTTGTATGGGAGAAGCATTCAGGTACTTGTGTAGCTGATGTCTGTGTCTCTCACATGTGTATAGCAGAACAGGTCGGTACTTGTGTAGATGATGTCTGTGTCTATCACATGTGTATAGAGAACAAGTCAGGTACATGTGTAGCTGATGTCTGTGTCTCGCACATGTGTATGGGAGAAGAGAGCATGTCAGGGACTTGTGTAGCTGATGTCTGTGTCCCTCACGTGTGTATATGGTCATACAGTAGGTGTTCTCCTTTTGGAGAGATTTCCAATTAATGCCACCTTAAAGGCATGTGGAGACTTAAAGCTATAGATGCTCCACTAGGGAATTCTGGGAAGTATGCAAAAACATTATCCAAAGTGTTAAATGGAAAACCATGCTACAAGAAGTCTAAAGATGTGGTGTGGGATTAAGCCAAAAACAGGATATCTATTCCAAAAGGAACAGACTCCCAACTGTAGACAGCACTGTTTCTCCTTATGGATAGATTGCCAATTAAGACCACCAGTCTTCACATGCCTTTAAGGTGGCCTTAATTGGCAATCTCTCCATAAGGAGAACACCTACTGTCTGACCCTAGTCAATAGCCTCTCACACAGCCAATCCAGTTCCCTACACTGTACTGAGTAGACCCAACCAGGTTGAAACAGTGCTGTCTACAGTTGGCAGTCTGTTCCTTCTGGAATAGATATACTGGTTTGGCTTAATCCCACTGGTTTGGCATTGTTTACCATTTAACACTTTGGAAAACATATTTGGATACTTCCCACATGTGTATAGGAAAAGACAGCATGCCAGGTACATGTGTTGCTGATGTATGTGTCTCTCACAGGCAGCAGATAAAGCACAAGTTTTACTATATATTACATACAGACATGAGCGGGGAAGGAGAGGGGCGACGTAACACGGGTGACATAATTTTCTCTCTCCATGTGCTCAGCCTAATTTACATAATAAAGAAAATATAATTTTACAATGATTAATTTATGAATTATCTAGGTAAAGGCTGAGATGGAATCCTTGTAATAATAGTAATATCATGTGTGAAGAACACATTGCAGATGTATGGAAACATCTGCAATGTATTCTTCACTCATATTGTTCTTCATATACTATTGTGAAGAACATCGTTCGGCGTGCATGTCTTCCGATAAGTTAGCAGATGTTCTGAACATCTGCAATGTGTTCTTCACTGTGTTTTTTCAATGTGTTCTTTCAGTGAAAATATCTGCAAACATCTGCAATGTGTTCTTCTTTAGTGTTCTTTCAATGTGTTCTTTCAGTGAAAAATGCTCGAGTCTCCCATTGACTTCAATGGGGTTCGTTATTCGATACGAGCACTCGAGCATCGGGAAAAGTTCCACCCGAGTAACGAGCACTCAAGCATTTTAGTGCTCGCTCATCTCTAGCTTCCACCTCTTGATGTATTGGTCAGGGTGCTGCGCAGCATTTATTTTACACCAGGCCTGGGGACCGGGTGTTTTAAGGCCCAATCTTGGGCCGCAGCCTGTTTGCAGAACACTGAGTTAGATGACATTTTTTGAAAATATTAACAACTGCAACTTATTTGTTAGTAAAAGTTTTTTATTAAATTTTTTTATGCTTGTCATGTATTGTCCCCATTTTGCATAAAGTTATAATGTTATTACAATGTTATTCTGCTTTAATGGGCACATTCATGATATAATACTATGTTTTTGCATAAGGTTCTGTTTCTTTGAAAAAAACAAAGAATTACTAAAAGATCAGGAATTGTAAATGGCACCACTTTTTTCCTACCGTGGAAGCCTTCAAAGGACTAAAGGATTGTCTTAGGACATCTGCTGGTAAGTTTAGCTCAGTAAACCAATAACCAGAGGAAATGAGAAGGAATAGGACCCGCTCTATAATCCGTGGCATGGTTGCTCAGCACATTCATGGTGCAACGAGAATGTACACAATATCAGGCTAGGAGGACCATGAGCTAGCCACAGTTTGTGCAACTACCGCACACCCTCTGTACACTGTTGTATGCATGAGGACAGTGTTTGACAATTAGCTCTCATGCATATGAACATATCCTCAGGTAAGAAAGCATTTGTCTAAGCCTAGTGCCCCTGAGAAAAAAACTCAGATCAGCTCCTATTCTTGTCTGTGTTTGAAGACCTGCTCTCTCATAGAAGTCTATGGGACCATGAAAAATATGGGTTACTAAGAGTGTGTCATCCATGTACCATCTGTGTTTGCAGATCAGTTGCCAAATACCACAATCCTGCGCATCTGCAAATATGTGTGACATACAGATGACAAGTCGACCAATTTTTAGGCCATTTGGCCGAGAATCAAGAAAAATGCTGTTGCGTCTCAACATGCAAAAATGAGAAAACCTTATTTTGCGTCCCTAACAAAAATACATTTGTGTGCAGGAGACTTCATCTCTACTGCTTAGTCACAGGTAATCTACTTAATGTAGGGCAAACTCCTATTTATGTGGTGGAGATTAGGGCAGTGAACTCATGCTATCTATGTTTACAATGGTTTCAGTGTAATATACCAACTCCAGCCAATCACTGTACACAACAAACACATGGAGTACATATTTGGCTGTTATTGGGCAAGTTATGTCTTATATATATATATATATATATATATATATATATATATATATATATATTATTTTCTAGAACACAGTGTACCACTAATGGCTTGAATGGCTTGAGTTGAATATGGCCAACAGTAGAAAATGTCAGCATGTACATAAAACTATAAACCTATTCATCTATCCATTAGTCAAACACATAACCCAATCCTTTCATTCCATTCCAAATACAACTTTCCATTTTCAACTTAAGGTATAAACGCTAGGTGATAAGAACACCCCTTGTTTAAAGTGGTTACCCCATAAAGAACATTTATTGTCTATCCCCTGTTACACTGCTTTAGAAATCTGGATATCCTGATTAGTGATGAGCAGCGTGATGATCTCCAGGAAAATAGCAGGGCACAGTCGCCACTGACCATTTAAAGAGTTAACATCTACAATTGGTGCTATCACTGGTCCTGAGCCTCCCATTATGCAGTGAGGATGAAATTAATGTGCAAGTTTGGACATCTGATTGATGGTTTTCAACTGAAAATCTTATATTAAAAATCGATGACATGCTTCCTTTAATGCTAATTTAAGTCTCCTATTTAAAGAATATCTAAAAGGCGCACAGATGGATATGCTAATTTATAGACTTAATTTGCTAATTTTAAGTTCTTCTTTTTTTTGTGATAAATGACAAGCCTGTCCAACTTAATTAACTATTAGCCTAATGGTTCTTTAGATCAATTAGCTACGTTGTCCTTATTTAACAAAATCTACGTCAATTCATCAAATTATTACACAAGTATTTTAAGTAAATGTTGGGGTCATTGACAATTTGCATGTCACCACATGACTGCACCTTCTGTTCAAACCTTGTGACTGTTATAAATAACATTACCACCCTACTTTTATTTCTTCGGTAAAAGTTGATTACTGATCATGAAAAGAATAAGGTAAGGAACAGTAGGGGTAATTTATCATTAGGTAGACTCCTTGCAATAGTTCTATGTCTGTCTTTGGATTTGCGCTGCTGTCAGATTCATTAAAGTGGTCCAATTAATTTTGGTCCACTAAGACAAGAATGATGGTATCTGGATATTAATTCAATTGTAACATTTTAAAAATATGAATGAATATAATGAACTTCTAGCAGAGAATTTGTGAGGATTGATCTGTGAGATACACATCCGAACTTGATGTTGCCACTGCCCTCTGCTTGTGCTTCATATATCAAGAGGCTACGGCCTATTAGTATATATATAGCAGTACTAACGCTATAATGATTAACGTCAGCCTTGCTGCATATCACAAGAATGTTATGACATCAGAAAGTGTGAAGCCGCACACGGAGTTCGGGTGGGGGCGCACGGACTTTGGTCAGGGGGGCGCTTGGAGGGGCAGGCGGAGTTTGCATTGGGCGGGGAAAAGTTTGGGCTGGTCAGTGTTCAGGGAATTAGAGACACAGAGGGAGGGGTGGCTGTTCGGATTTTGTGCTGGCGGGACGGCCTTTGGGTGGGGCGGTCTATGGGCAGACGGCCTTTGGGCGGGCAGGGCAGACGAGACAGCCTTTGGGTGGGTACCCTAGGGAGTCTGAAAAATAGTAAAAAATTAAGAAAAATTAAAAAGTTAAAAAAATGATATTAAAACCTAAAAATTCAAATCACCCCCCTTTCCCTAGAAGTCATATAAATAAACAGCAAATTCATAAACACATTAGGTATCGCTGCGTCCCAAAATGCCAGATCTATCAAAATCTAATAATATTTTTTCACTGCGTACCGGAAAATAGCGCCCAAAGTCGCAAATGGCATTTTTTTCCCATTTTGAAAAATATAAAAAATCCAATAAAAGTGATTGAAAGGTCGTACAGTATTAAAAATAGAAGCATTGAAAACATCATCAAAACTCGCAAAAAATTACATCACCCGCAGATCTGTACACCAAAGTATGAAAACAGTTACTGGTGCCAGAAGACGGAAAAATGAAGAATTTGTCTTTTGTACAGGAGGTTTTAATTTTTGTAAATGTATGAAAACATTATAAAACCTACACAAATTTGGCATCCCCGTGATTGTACTGACCCAATGAATGAATTACACTTGTCATTTGTGGCGCACAGTGAAAGCCGTAAAAAATCCAAGCCCACAAGAAATGTGGCGAATATGTGTTTTTTCATCATTTTCAATGCATTCAGAATTTTTTTCCCGCTTTCCAGTATACGGCATAGAATATTTAATACCACCACTATGAATTGCAATTTGTTATGTAGAAAACAAGCCCATCAACAGTTCTTTATATGGAAAAATAAAAAAGTTATAGATTTTTGAAGGTGGGGAGTGAAAAATAAAGAAGCAAAAACGAAAAAGGGCTTGGTCCTTAAGGGGTTAACAAAAAAATGACTTTTACGCATTTTCACTTTTTTGGGAATGCGCTCAGTATAGCAACTGAAATTGAAATCATCTAATTTACAGTCACATGACATTTACAGAGCACCAAAATCCTTTTAGAAAGTTTCTAAGCATCCTTTATTCCAAGTGTCTTGCAGTGAAGTGAGCCATGGAATTCTTTTGACCACAGGAAGCAGTTGAGAAGTTTTCCAGTCCAGCCTTATGAGATGTCTCACCACAAGAACTTCCTATTTTGGCTGAGTCCTTTTAATCAATTTAAGGTTTACGGTTGTTCATTACGATCAATATATATTTAAGGATAGGTTGTTTATTGTTCAATATTCGTATGCACAATCCGGGCTTACATCAGAATTTCTAATGTTTGCTTTAGCTGAAGAATTAGAGCTTAGTTCCCATGGAAATGATGTTCTAACTCCTCCATTACACTAACTACAAAGTTATTACGCTAATGATACCATATCCACATGGCATAGAGGGGAACAGCTTATGCTAGAAACAAAATAGTCTCCCTGTTCTACAGAAAAGTAAGAGATGAAGCCTGACTTTTTTAACATTTGCTGAATAAAGACAAGGCATACTAGTCATTAGAGGACGTCATCTTCTTAGAATATCTCACAATTATGTGCTTATAATACCTTTAACCCTTTATTTAGACAAATTAGCCATCAATTCCTTTCATACAATTTTATCCTGTATGATAGCCAATAATTGAAGTAGAGATGAATTTATCATCCAAACAAAAGATTCAGTTCTCTATTGAGTCAGAACTAATGTTGCTCCAATTGTCTCGGAAATTAGTATATAACCCCATTACTCTAACACAACAATTTCAAATTTTTTGGTATTTTTCTTTTCGCTTGTCCATCCCCCTTCCCTAAGCTCTGGAATGAATAAGAGCTGTCACACTGGTACAGAATAAGAGGACGTATATAATAAGAGGAGTTATCTTTATCAATGGCACTATCGGAAAATACCTGCCAACAAATTTCTCATAAGATCATTCACAATTCACAATCAGCTCTGGCATATGTTACCCAACTTGCTCATTAAGCTAATTCCATGTAGCATAAGTCAGGCATGTGCAACAGCAATCTATTCCATTTGGGGCTTGTGGGACCCCAATCTTTATGGGATAATAAGTTCTTTAGAGGTGAACCATCTTTAAAAGCGTGTACAGATTTGGCTGTTTGAGTTCCATTCTGGGAACTGTCATCTTTACGCATATACATTATAAAAAGTACCCAACTTTTGTAAAAACATTTAGAGTTGGATGTGGTATTACACTTCATTACGTCTATAAGTTTAGAAGTCAAAACTTTGGATTTATGAATAGGTAAAACTAAACTGCTGCAAATCTAATGGTTCATTGTACTGTAACTTCAATACTGAATACAGGCAGTCCCCGGGTTACATACAAGATAAGGTCTGTAGGTTTGTTCTTAAGTTGAGTCTGTATGTAAGTCGGAACTGTATATTTTATCATTGTAATCCCAGCCAGAACTTTTTTGGTCTCTGCAACAATTGGATTTTAAAAATGTTGGTTTGTCATAAGAACCAGGATTAACAATAAAGCTTCAGTACAGACACCTGTGATAACTGTTACAGCTGATCAATGTAGCCTAGGACTAAAGTACAATAAATTACCAATATCCAGAGGTCCGTTTGTAACTAGGGGTCGTATGTAAGTCGAGTGTTCTTAAGTAGGGGACCGCCTGTATGTGTATTTTTTCATTTTGCTCATCAATAACATTAACTATTCAGATAAAGCAAGGATATTATTTACCAGACAACATGAAAACACTGTAGTCTATGATACATCGCCTTGAAAGTGCGTGTGAATTACCATGACAGCTTGTGATTAATGACTATCCAGAAAAAATGTTTTCCAAACAGAGTTGGGCATATTTCACTGAACATCTATGGAAAAATTAAAATAAAATAAACACAAGGTGATAGGGCTGTACAACCTCAGCCTCTTGTCTGTACTCCACTCCTCATATGGGTAGCATAAAATATCTTGTTATTTTTTAGTTTTGCATTGATAAATGGATTCATTTACAGTAGGTTGCATGGTACTAAGGTATCTGGAAGTAGGATGATGCCACATTTATCTGGATAAACAGAGGGAGGTACATACTTTTCCTGTTATAAATTCTGTTTCATTTCTTTTATAATAAGGTCAATACAAGTGACCTTACAGTACAAGTATGTATGTGAGTCATCTAATATATAAAGCTGAGTCTATGTGTGTGTATGTATGTTCACTATAGGAATCTGCACCGCCACATTTACAATTGCCAAATTTGCACAAAACCGCTCCCTGTGACTTAGGGAATGTTATAGACAAGCTTTTGAGTGGAAATTTTTACCTTGCGCTTTCCAAAATACACTTTTAAACTACAATATAGGAGCCATTGTCTGCTCACTGCTAAGACTAAGAGACTGACAGACAGACAGAGACAACCAAAACAGATAGACAAAGACAGAGATAGAGAATGACAGACAGATAGATATAAAATATTTTTTGTTAATCTATTATATTTTGCCATAGCTAAAAGCGGTTATTTACTTGGGCAGTGCCGGGAGCTACAGCTAGTATTGTATGTAAATTTAGAAAGATATCAGTTGGTTTCCACAGCAAGAAGGAACGTTGTAACCCATCAGTCCACATTTTAATCCGATCTGCATCCTGAGAACATAGGGACACAAGTATAAAACTTATCTTTTTCTTTAATTTTTGATACTTTTCATGGTCCTTGTGCTCATTTGTGACTTTTTTTACACAGTCACCCTTCAAAGTTTGCCATTGTCTAGTTTTCAGCAATGTTCCTGGAGTTATCACCTTAATCCAGATTGTGAAAGTTGCAACTTTTTAAAAAGTTGCAAATTGTGGCACAAATTTGAGGCTGCCCCTGAGCAGGCGTATAAATTAGCTTACAGTTAATTGCGACTTTTAGAAACTTTTTGCCACTTTTGTTTTAAAAAGTCATAAATTCACTAAAGACCAAATGCCACATGTATCAAAAAGGGAAAACTGCTAGGATACAAAAAAAATCAGATGGACAAAGCCAGACTTATGATACATGGGCCCCATAGAGTTGAAGTTTTGGACAATAAATTGTTATTGCCCTGTAAAGATAGTGGGGAGAAGGGCCTTTAGCCCAGTACTCCTCATTCATGTTTATTGGCTCCTGACATGCATATATATAGGATCCCCTCAAGGACATTTTAAAGCTTCAGTTCGGGGATATTTTGTTAGTTGTTTTGTGTAGCCTTTCTATGAAGCCTTTTAATTATATTGGGGAAGCCAAAGTGGCTGCACTGCTCTGTCATTGGTTTTATTTGCCTTAATAATGGAGCCTATGGCTGTTAGTACCAGGTTATTCCGTGAGATAAAGGGGTTTCAATATGGCTCTAGGGATGAGGAGATCTAGCTATATGTGAACAATTTGTTTGTACTGTTGGCTGAGGAACCATAAATGTCCTTTTTTGAGGGATTAGTGGAGGGTTTGGATTAAAATGTCCCAACTCTATGAGTAAGATGTCTGTTGTGATCACAGTGCATGAAAAATTATACTTATTGTAATCAACAATTTGAATACTTAAGATGATCTTTATAGTAATATAATGTTTGAATTAACTTTTATTTAAAATTGTCTTCTAGTCTAGAATTTATAATAAACATTTAGCTAACTAGGAATACAATTGCTCACTTACCTACCTGCACAGACTATTTAGTTATAGATCTATAAGCTCTCATTTATAGATCTAGTGACAGTGCCTCCACCATATCTAAAAGAGTAATAGCAGCCAATATAGTCACAGGGCCCCCACAGTAGCCAATATAATAACAGGGCCCTACAGTAGCCATTATATAGTAAGAACTGTGTAGTCACAGACAAAGTAAAGTAAGAACTGTAATCATTACCAATTATCAATAGTGAATGCTGTGTTGTATGTATGTAGCTTTATAATATAGGTATTACTTCTGAGAAGTGTATAACATGCAAATGAATGCACAAAAGGAAACTCTTTGGCATCTACTAGACCTACAGGGTTCTATGTTAAGTGCATAGCATGGCAATATTTCCCAAGATATACAAAAATTATACATACTAAACACAATGGGAATACAGTCTCATTATACAATTTCCCCTTATGTGCTGTAAATTCTCAATGGTATCATTAGGCAAATGAGGTAAAGAAAAATGTCAACATAGAAAACTGTTCTATACATGATGTTCATATAATAATAACCTCATTAAAGAATATCCTGAAGAAAGACTAGAAAAATGTAACATGTCTTTAGGTTGACATAATAATTCAGTGCTATAAAATCCATATATATTAGCAAATTCTAATATATGTATGTATATATATATATATATATATATATATACACACACATGGATGTACACTATAACCATCTTGCTTTTAGAAATTACATAAAAATAAAGATTCTAGAGCCTCCCATTATTATAGGCAGTAATTCTATTAACAATTTAAAAGAGAAAAGTTTCGGAGGCACAGCAGAGTCACAAACCAACAGTCCCAACGGATCCACATGTAGAAGGCATCAAGGAGCAAGACAGCGTAGATACTGATCAATATGTATAGCTCCTCGGTGGTGCTCAACTTTGAAAAAGGAAGATACAAATGCACATAGTGAAGAAAAAAGCAGTGGCACTCACCGGTCGAATGAAATATAACAGACTTTATTGTTTCATGTGGCAGTGCGGGGAGGACGCCAACCACGGCAGGTGACGGTCCTTTTTGTGCAACTGCGCGTTTTCTTAGGCTTGAGAAAGTGCGTAGTTGTGTGAAATGGCCCGTCGCCTGCTGTGGTTGGCATCCTCCCCGCACTGCCACATGAAACAATAAAGTCTGTTTATTTTTCATCCAAACGGTGAGTGCCACTGCTTTTTTCTCCGCTATGTGCATTCTATTAGCAATTAAAGGTTAAGACTGAGATATTAATCTCCAAAGTTTCAAACATGCTCTTAAAACCCATCCCTTTAGGCAAGCCTGTCACACTCACATACTGCATGAATTGTCAACTCTACCTTTACTAGTCCATCCTATGTCCTATCTCCCGTCTGTTATCAGGCAAACACCAGAAATATCAAGCTCCAGGCTTCTCTGCAGTCACTCTCACCTTGGACCTTGTATATAAGATGGCGGCTGATGGCTGGTTCAAGCAGGAGCATTTTTATTTATTAAATTATTTTATATTGTTTCCTTATAAAGAATGGCTGAACCATTATACAAGCTCTTATAACTAATGTGTCACCCCCTCATCCTCATAGTCTGTAAGCTCTTGTGAGCAGGGCCCTCACTCCTATTGTTCCATATGACAGTTTGTACTCTGTAATGTAATATTATTTTTGCATATTTCCCTGGTGATTTTTAAAGCACTATGGAATATGATGACGCTACATAAAGAAAGATTATTATTATTATTAAGTCATGTGCGGGGCACGACAACCGACCACCTGTCGATGTGACACTCACAGTCACCAAAGGACTACCTACTAGACTTAGAAAGAACCGAGATTTATTTGTAATTGTCCTGAATTTCTGTCTACTAAACTATACACTTATTGGTTCAGCTTCATAAGCTCTATTTTATGATGTCTATAGATTTCAGTTTGTGTTGTGTTTCTGATGGGAAAACACAAGTAATAAAACATAATTCATATTTTTCATCACACACTTTATTTTCTCTAAGAGGGAGCTGCAAGAATTAGACACCATTGGTTCTGTAATAAATTTAGAAATTGTGCTTAAACCATCAGGAATAATACTGCACATTCAAACAAAGGTTATTCTGATCCCCTAACCAAAGTAGATTTAGATGGTATTCCTGCAGATCTTGCAAAAGTCTGAACTCCCTGAATTCGGGGCATAATTTTCACCACATAACTGTGTTACCAACTGTATACTGAATAGCATATACTTCTGCCCAGTGTTTTAGTTTTACATTAAGTGGAGAACGTATTTAATTGTTACAAAGAATCATTATTATTGACAGCTACAATGATAAAAGAGGATTTCACTTAAAATCATCCAGCTTGAGCAGGTCAAGACTATTTGATATTATCCCTATTTTGACTGACATATAGGGGCAGATTTATCATGCTGTCTTAAAGTCAGAATATTCCTAGTTGCCCATGGCAAGCAATCACAGCTCCCCTTTAAAATATTCATGAGCACTGGTAAAATGAATGCTGAGCTGTAATTGGTTGCCATGGGCAACTAGAAATATTCTGACTTTCAGATAGCTTGATAAATCTGCCTCATAGTTTTTATATCATATCGTTCCATGGTATTTATCATTTTTACTATTATTAGCGTTTTCTCTTATAGTATTTGACAAGGGCCCAGATTGGCCTGAAATGTCCATTGTAACACTGTTTGTCATAATAAAGAATGGCATTATCTACAAGAGGTGGTGCATAGCCTTTTATTCTGAAATTATCTTTGGACTTGGATCCCAGGCTAGATGCACACCGTACCTTTATATAAAGGTGTGAAGTGTTCAGATAACAATATTCTTCTGTATTGGTTTTTGTCCCATTTTTATGTGTTTTAGATTTGGCAAAGGAAGGGAACTTCAACCAGCTGTCACCTACTGTTTAGGGTAGGATGGTCGATTAGGTAGGGACAGCTGGAGGGATCTTGCTTTAGGGCTCATTGTCTGTATCTGTTCTACCTTTCCTACTTATTGTCTGTTCTCATACTGCAGCAATAAAACTGTTCTAATACTGCAGCAATAACATACTGAAAATGGTTAATAGTATGTTTCATTTAATTTTTTTTAATGATCAAGTAACTAGTTTCATGTAAATATTTGTCAATGTCTTATTTAGCAGACTGCTGTGCCCATACTAGGGTCAGATCTCTTTACCTTCTCTATTCATAAAAAAAGTCTCCGTTCTGGCAGAATGCAAGCCTTCTTTAATCTGCTCTGGGCGTTTCTGAAATTTATCTAGCGGGGGCTCACATTCCTATTGTTGATGAATGTATAATATCTGGCCATGTTGTCAAAGCTTCAACTTCCATAAATAAAAGATACAAACACATTTTACATTTTCACTGCCTGACCATTTTGTTATCTCAAACCAAACTGATCAGTGTGATATGAAACTTGTAGAAATGAAACAGAATAAGCTACTTTATAAAGTTTTCCCTGATGTAGAGAATCCTTTTCCATCAGCATCTGCGAGGACTATAAAAACAAGCTTTTGCCAAGAATGAGTATCAACATTTTAATCTACTGTGCACAGGGTTCGTTTTCATTCTTCAGAATGTACGGGAAACAGAACGCTCTTTGTTCAGGAATTTATTGCACCTGCATTAAGTTCATTACCATCATTGTGCAGAGAAAAGCGAATTTTGCCGGTTTATCCAGTATTTCTGTTCCGTATTTCTAACATTGTGGAATTGATTGCATACCAAGCATCATTCATTTCACTGACAAGTTTTTTGTTCAATAGTGATACTGAGTAAGACTTCCTCACTTACTATACTGTTCTCGGTGAATGTACGTGCACCTGGCACTTGAATTGTGAAATCTGAAGAACTCCATACCTCTGTGACAGGTGTCAGATCTAAATTTCCTAGAAAGGACAATGTTTGACAATGTTGAGTAGAAAAGGAAACTCATTTTGAATCAGAGGGCTTTGGAAGTGTAGGGGTCAGGCAATGGTATCAATTACTTTGTCATTCATAAACTGCATACATGTTATAGTTTCCAGAAACTGGCATTGCTGTGCACCAGTAGGAACCAAGGTTCAATTGTACCCGGATAAGCACTGATAATATACCTCAGAATTTTATCCCAGTACCTAACAGCAGTCAAGTTACCACTTGCATTTTACTGTCAATGTACATCCGTCCAAGAATATGTCTCCCAAGGCCATAACTGCCCCACAGACATACCAGCCATGCTGGATAATGTTTCAAGTTGTATAATGTTCACTATGATTTCCAGAATATTTCATGTCTGTCACATGTGTTCAGTGTGAATAGGAAACAAATGGCAGACCTCCCAATGCTTGTGTTCTTTGTGAATTCCAATTTCTATCACGAATTTCGCCCTCATGAAATTTATTTACAGCAGTTGGGTCAGAAATGTGGAAACCAGAATACTGCTGCATGTAATTTTGTAGGGCTTTGGCAGTACTCCACCTCTATATCGAGACAATTTGCCATAGGCAAGTATACCATATAGATAAACTTTGTTCTTAGCTTATAACTTTTATCTATTTGTTTAACCCCTTTCCGCCACAGCCCTTTTTCGTTTTTGCGTTTTCATTTTTCACTCCCCACATTCAAAAATCTGTAACTTCTTTATTTTTCCATGTACAGAGCTGTGTGACAGCTTATTTTCTGCGTAACAAATTACACTTCAAAGGGGTGGTATTTAATATTCCATGCCGTGTACTGGGAAATGGGAAAAAAATTCCAAATGCAGTGAAATTGGTTAAAAAAACACATTTGTGCCGTATACTTGTGGGCTTGGATTTTACGGATTTCACTGTGCACCCCAAATGACATGCCTACTTTATTCTTTGGGTCGGTACGATTACGGAGACAACAAATTTATACAGGTTTTATAATGTTTTCATACATTTAAAAAAGTTAAAACCTCCTGTACAAAAATTTTTGGGGGGATTTTGCCATCTTCTGGCGCTAATAACTTTTTCATACTTTAGTTTATGGAGCCGTTTTTTGCGGATTTTGATGACATTTACAATGTTATCATTTTTAGGACTGTGTGATCTTTTAATCAATTTTTATAGAATTTTAATTTTTTTTTTAAATGGCAAAAAAGTGTCATTTTCAACTTTGGGCGCGATTTTCCGTTACGTGGTTAAATGCAGTGAAAAAAACGTTATCATATTTTGATAGATCAGGCATTTTTGGACGCAGCGATACCTAATGTGTTTATGATTTTTACTGTTTATTTACATTTATATCAGTTCTAGGGAAAGGGGGGTGATTTGAATTTTTAGGGTTTTTTATTATAATTTTATAACTTTTTTTTAATTTTTATTTTTTACTATTTTTCAGACTCCCTAGGGTACTTTAACTAGAGATGAGCGAGCACTAAAATGCTCGGGTGCTCGTTATTCGAGACGAACTTTTCCAGATGCTCGAGTGCTCGTCTCGAATAACGTGCCCCATTGAAGTCAATGGGAGACCCGAGCATTTTTTTAATAAAACTGAACAGTAAAAGAATAGTGCAAAAAAAAATTCCAGATGTTTGCAGATGTTTTACTTGTAAGAACACATTGAAATAACACTATTTTTCACTTTGCAGGTGTTCGCGTGTCTCCCGCTAAGTTAGGAGATGTGCACGAACATCTGGAATGTGAAGAATAGTGTTATTTCAATGTGTTCTGCACTTAAATGCTCCTGTGTTCACTGTTTTTAATGTTTTAATTCTATTCTTCACTTTGCAGATGTGCGGGCGTATCTCCGAACCTATCGGGAGACACGCGCGCACACCTGCAATGTGAAGAATAGAATTAAAACATTAAAAACAGTGAAAACATGAACATTTAAGGGCCCCTATCTTCACTTTCCAGGTGTGTCGCGCGTGCTCCCGCTAATTAGGAAGGGTCGTTTCAGGAACATCTGGAATTGAAGAAATAGTGTTCGTTCAATGTTTTCGTGCGCTGTTAAATGGTCCTGATATCACTTTTTTTAATGTTTTAATGGTATTCTTCTCCTTGCAGAGCTGTGCGCGGGGTTCTCTGTACCTATCTGGAGACAAGCCGCAGCACCTGCAAAGTGAAGAATAGAATAAAACTTAAAACATTGGAAAACAGGACCATTTTAAGGGGTCAGAACACAGCTGAAAGAACACTATTCTTCACGTGGTTGGCAGCATGTGCGGGGCCGTGGGCATCTCCGAACCGTGGGAGACCCGCGGGGGGGCGGCACACCTGCAATGTGAAGAATGATGTGTGAAACTACATTAAAACAGTGAAAACACGAACCTTTAAGGGCAGAAACTCATGATAAAACCTATTCTTTCTCCTCACTTTGGCAAGCTGTGGGGCGGGTGCGGGTATCTCGCGAACCTATCGGGAGACACGCGCGCACACCTGGCAGATGTGTGAAGATAGAATTAAAAAACATTAAAAACAGTGAACACAGGAGCATTTAAGTGCAGAGGCACTTGAGTGGTAACACTATTCGTGGTCTCACATTCCAGATGTTCTGCTTGGCACATCTCTACTTAGTCGGGGAGACACGCTAACACCTGCAAAGTGAAAATATAGTTATGTTCAATGTGTTTCTTACTACAGTTTTTTAAAACATCTGCAAACATCTGGATTTTTTTTTGGTCCTATTCTTTTAATAAACTGTTCAGTTTTTGTATAAAAAAATGCTCGGGTCTCCATTGACTTCAATGGTGGCACGTTTTATTTATTCGAGCGACCAGATGAGCATACTGGAAAGTGTTCGGGTCTCGAATAACGAGCACCCGAGCATTTTCTAGTGCTCGCCACTCTCTAGTTAAGTAACCCTAGGGAGCCTGAAAATAGTACAAAATAAAATTAAAAAAAGTTAAAATTATAGAAAAAACCCTAAAAATTCAAATCACACCCCCCTTTCCCTAGAACTGATTATAAATGTAATAACAGTAAAAATCATAAACACATTAGGTATGCGCTGCGTCCAAAAAATGCTTTATCAAAATATGATAACGTTTTTTTTCACTGCATTTAACCACGTAACGGAAAATCGCGGCCCAAAGTGAAAATACACTTTTTTTGCCTTTAAAAACAAAGAAATTAAAATTCTCTATAAAAATTGATTAAAAGATCACACAGTCCTAAAAATGATAACATTGTAAATGTCATCAAAAACCCGCAAAAAACGGCTCCATAAACTAACGTATGAAAAAAGTTGATTAGCTCCAGAGATGGCAAAATCCCCCCAAAGAAAGTTTTGTACAGAGGTTTAATTTTTTAAATGTAAAAACATTATAAAACCTGTATAAATTTGTGTCCTCCTTTTGTAATCGTATAACCGACCCGTAGTAAGAATAAAGTAGGCATGTCATTGGGGTCACAGTGAAATCCGTAAATCCAAGCCCCACAATTATACGTGCAACAAAATTGTTTTTTTTAAACCAATTTTCACTGCTTTGGAATTTTTTTTTTTTTCCCCATTTCCCAGTACAACACGGCAGGGATATTAATACAACTACCACCCCTTTGAAGTGTAATTTGTTACGCAGAAAATAAGCTGTCACACAGCTCTGTACATGGAAAAATAAAGAAGTTAAAGATTTTTGAATGTGGGGAGTGAAAAATGAAAACGCAAAATAAGGAAAGGGCTGCGGTGGAAGGGGTTAAAAACAATAGATAAAAGTTTAAGCTAAGACAAAGTTTATCTATGTATGTATACTTGCCTATGGCAAATTGTTCGATATGAGGTGGAATTACGTACTGCCAAAAGCTCTACAAAATTACATGCAACAGTATTCTGGTTTCCACATTTCTCTGATCTGACCAACTGCTGGAAAATAATTTCATGAGGGTGAAATTCGTGATAGAAATTTGAATTCACAAAGAACACAAGCATGGGAGGTCTGCCATTTGTTTCCTATTCCACTGAACAACCATGTGACAGACATGAAATAATTTCTGGAAATCATAGTGAACATTATACAACTGATGAAACATTATCCAGCATGGCTGGTAGGTCTGTGGGGCACTTATGGCCTTGGGAGACATATTCTTCTTGGACGGATGTACTTGACAGTAAAAATGCAGTGGTAACTTGACTGCTGTTAGGTCCTGGGATAAAATTCTGGGTACTATTATCAGTGCTTATCCGGGTACAATTGAACCTTGGTTCCTACTGTGCCAGCAATGCCAGTTACTGGAAACTCTAACATGTATGCAGTTTAATGAATGACAAAGTAATTGATGCATTGCCTGACCCATACACTTCCAATGCCCTCTGATTCAAAATGTTTTTCCTTTTCTACTCAACATTGTCCAAACAGTGTCCTTTCTAGGAAATTTAGATCTGACACCTGTCACAGAGGTGGGTTCTTCAGATTTCACAATTCAAGTGCCAGGTGCCACGTCTTCACCGAGAACAGTATAGTAAGTGAGGAAGTCTTACTCAGTTCAACGATTGAACCAAAACTTGTCAGTGACATGATGATGCTTGGTATGGCAATCAATTCCACATGTAGAAATACGGAACAGAAATACTGATAAACCGCAAAATTCGCTTTTCTCTGCACAATGATGGTAAGAACTATGCAGGTGTCAATAATTCCTGCAAAAGAGCGTTCTTTCCCGTACATTCTGAAGAATGAAAACGAACCCTGTCACAGTAGAGAAATGTTGATACTATTCTTGGCAAAGCTTGTTTTTATAGTCCTCGCAGATGCTGATGGAAAGGATTCTCTACATCAGGGAAACTTTATAAGTACTTATGCTATTCTGTTTCATTTCTACAGTTTCATATCACACGATCAGTTTGTTTTGAGATAACAAAATGGTCAGGCAGTGAAAATGTAAATTGGGTTTGTATCTTTATTATGGAAGTTTGAAGCTTTGACAACATGGCCAGATATATATACACTTCATCAACAATAGGATGTGAGCCCCCGCTAGATAAATTTCAGAAACGCCCAGGCAGATAAAGAAGGCCTGCTTGTGCCAAAATGGATGACTTTTTTTATGATGAGAGGTAAAGAGGATCTGACCCTAGTATGGCACAGCAGTCTGCTAAAAAGATATGACAAGATATTTACATGAACTGTTACTTGATCATTATAAAAAAAAATAAATGAAACAACTATAATACCTTTTTCAGTATGTTATTGCTGCATATTAGAAACAGTTTTATTGCTGCAGTATGAGTAACACGATCAAGTAGGAAAGGTTAGAACAATACAGACAATGAGCCCTAAAGCAAGATTCCCCCAGCTGTCCCTACCTAATCGACCATCCTACCCTAACACAGTTAGGTGACAGCTGGTTGAAGTTTCCCTTCCTTTGCCAAATCTACACACATAAAATGGGACAAAAACAAATACAGGAGAATATGTATCTGAACACTTCACACCTTTAATATAAAGGTTACGTGTGCATCTAGCCTGGATCCAAGTCCAAAGATAATTCAGAATAACAGGCTATGTCACCACCTCTGTAGATAATGCCATTCTTTATTATGACAAACATTGTTACAATGACATTTCAGGCCCATCTGGGCCCTTGTCAATACTATAAGAAAAACGCTATAATAGTAAAAATGATAAAATCCATGGAACGGTATGATATAAACCTTATGAGGCAGATTTTCAAGCTATCTGAAAGTCAGAATATTATCTAGTTGCCCTGGCAACCAATTACGCTCAGCATTCATTTTACCAGTGCTCTCTGAATATTTAATAGGGGAGCTGGCTGATTGCTTGCCATGGCAACTAGGAAGATTCTGACTTTAGACAGCTTGATAAACTGCCCCTAATGTCAGTCAAAATAGGATAATATCAAATAGTCTGACCTGCTCAAGCTGGATGATTTTAAGTGAAATCCTCTTTTATCATTGTAGCTGTCAATAAATGATTCTTTGTAACATTAAATACTTTCTCCACTTAATGTAAACTAAAACACGGGCAGAATATATGCTATTCAGTATAACAGCTGGTGGTAACACAGTCTTGTGGTGAAAAATATCCCGATTCAGGGTTTCAGACGTTTGGCAAGATCTGCAGGAATACCATCTAAAATCTACTGTGTTTAGGGGATAGAAAACCTTTGTTTGAATGTGCAGTAATTATTCTGATGGTTTAAGCACAATTTTCTAATTTATTACGAAACCAATGGTTCTAATTCTTTGCAGCTCCTCGTAGAGAAATACGTGTTGAATGAAACATTATGAATTATGTTTCATACTTGTGTTGTCCCATCAGAAACACAAACCAAACTGAAATCTTAGACATCATAAAATAGAGCTAATGAGCTGAACCAATAAGTGATAGTTTTAGTAGCACAGAAATTCGACAATTACACAATAAATCTCTGTTCTTGCTAACGTCCAGTAGGTAGTACCTTCTGGGATGTGAGTGTCACATCGACACTGGTGGCGGTTGTCGTGCCCCGCACATGACTTAATAATAATCAATAAATCTTTCTTGATTGTAGCGTCATCATATTTCCAGTAGTGCTTAAAAATCACCGATGGAAAATGCAAAAATAATATTACATTACAGAGTACAACTGGTCATAATGAGAACAATAGGAGGTAGGGGCCTTCTCACAAGAGCTTACGGACTATGAGGATGAGGGGGAGGTGATCACATTAGGTATAGAAGCTTGTTAATGGTTCGCCATTCTTTTAAGGAAACAATATAAAATAATTCTAAATAAAAGTCCCTCTTGCAACCAGCCATCAGCCGCCTCTTATATACAAGTCCAAAGGTGAAAGTGACTGCAGAGAAGCCTGGAGCTTGAATATTTCTGGTGTTTGCCGTGATAACCAGAAGGTCGGAGATAGGAACATAGGGATGGACAGATATAGGGTAGAGTTGACAATTCAGCAGTATGTGAGTGGACAGCTTGCATAAGGGATGGGTTTAAGAGCATGTTTGAAACGTTGGAGATAATATATCATATCTAACCTTTAATTGCAATAGAAATGCAATAGCGGAGAAAAAAACCACCCAGGTGGCACTCCACCGTTTGGATGAAAAAATAAACAGATTTACTGTTCATGTGGCATGTGTGGGGAGGACAGCCACCAAGCTAATGCCGAAAGATGTCACACACGCATTCTCATAGAACGCATTGCACAAACAGGGACCGTCCACCTGCCATTGGTTGGCGTCTCCCGCAATGCACACATGAACCGATAAAGTCTGTTATATTTACATCGACGGTGAGTTCCACGTTTTTCTTCAACTATGGCTTTGTATATTCCTTTTTCAAAGTTGAGCACCCGAGGAGCTATACCATACTTGGATTCAGTATCTACGCTGTCTTGCTCCTTGATGCATTCTACATGTGGGGGGGATCCTTGGGCTGTTGATTTTGGTGAACTCTGCTGTGCCTCCTAACTTTCTCTTTAAATTGTTCATTAGAATTACTTTCTGCCTATAATATGCGAGGCGTCGTAAATCTTTAGTTTATGTAATTTCTAAAAGCACAGATGGTTTATATGTACATCCATGTGTGTTGTATATATATATATTATATATATAAATATACATACATATATTAGAATTTGCTAATATATTGGATTTTATAGCACGAATTAATTTTATGTCAACCTCAAGACATGTTACAATGTTCTAGTCTTGTCTTGTCTTCAGGATATTCTTTAAATGAGGTTATTATTATATGAACATCAGTATAGCACATTGCAACTTGCTGCTTTCTATGTTGACATTTTTCTTACCTCCTCTTTGCCTAATGATACATTGATAATTTACATCACATAAAGGGAAATTGTTAATGAGAATGTGTATTTCCCATTTGTGTTTTAGTAATGGTATCATTTTTGTATATCTTGGGAAATATTGCCATCTAATGCACTTAATACATATAACCTGTAGGTCTAGTAGATGCCAACGCCAAGAGTTCTTTTTGTGCATTCATTTTGCATGTTATATACACTTTCTCAGAAGTAATACCTATATTTAAGCTACATACATACAACACAGCTTCACTATTGATAGTGGTAAGGATTACGTTCTACTTTACTTTGTCTGTGACTACCAGATTCTTCACTATATAATGGCTACTGTAAGGGCCCTGTTCTTATCTTGGCTACTGTGGGGGCTCTGTGACTAATATTGGCTGCTATTACTCTTTAGATATGGTGGAGGCACTGTCACTGAGTCTATAAATGAGAGCTTTATGTTTAATGACTAAATAGTCTGTGCAGGTAGGTAATGAGCAATTGTATCCTAGTTACTAAATGTTATTTAAATTCTAGACTAGAAACTATTTTAAAATAAAAGTTAATTGAAACATTTAATATTACTATAAAGATCATCTAGTATTCAAATTGTTGATAATAAGTAGAATTTTTTCAGGCACTGTGATCACAGACAGCATCTTTACTCATAGCGTGGGACCTTTTAATCCAAACCCTCCCTAATCCCTCAAAAAGGACATTTATGGTTCACCCTGGCCAACAGTACAAACAACTTGTTCACATATAGCATCTGATCTCCACTCATCCTAGAGCCATATTGAAACCCCTTTAATCTCACGGAATAACCTGGTACTAACATCTAGCCTCCCATTATTAAGGCAAATAAAACCAAGACAGGCAATTGCCGCCACTTTGGCTTTCCCCAATATACTGAAAAAAAGGCTTCATAGAAAGGCTACACAAAACAACTAACAAAATATCCCGAACTGAAGCTTTAAAATGTCCGTTGAGGGGATCCTATAAGATATATGCATGTCCGAGCCAATAACATGAATGAGGAGTAAAAAACCTTCTTTTTTGGGCCCCCCTAAAGGCCCGTCTCCCGCCTATCTTTACAGGGCAATATCAATTATTGTCCACACACTTCACTCTATGGATGGGGCCCATGTATCATAGTCTGGCTTTGTCCATCTGATTTTGTTTGTATCTAGCAGTTTTCTCCTTTGATACATGTGGCCTTGGGGGTTTGGGGCCCCCCGTTTAGTGAATTTATACTTTTTAAAACAAAATGGCAAAAAGTTTCTAAAAGTCCGCAATTACGTAAGCTAATTTATACGCCTGCTCAGGTGCAAGCCTTCATATTGTGCCACATTTGCAACTTTTTAAAGTTGGCAACTTTCACAATCTGGATTCATGTGATAACTCCAGGAACATTGCGGAAACTAGACAATAGCAACTTTGAAGGGTGACGGTGCATAAAAAGTCACAAAGGTCCACAAATGAGCACACGGACCATGAAAAGTATCAAAAAATTAAAAAAAAATCATTTTTTTTATACTTGTGTCCCTATGTTCTCAGGATGCATATCGGATTAAAAATGTGGACTGATGGGTTACAGCAACAAACAACTTCCTTCTTGCTGTTAAACCAACGTGAATCTTTCTAAATTTACATAACAAACTAGCTGTAGCTCCCGGCACTGCCCAAGGTAAAATCCAAACGCGCTTTTAGCTATGGCAAATAGAATAGATTACAAAAATATTTAATCTATCTGTCTGTCATTCTCTATCCCTTTCTTTGTCTATCTGTTTTGGTTGTCTCTGTTTGTCTGTCAGTCTCTTAGTCTTAGCAGTGAGCAGACAATGGCTTCCTATATTGTATTTAAAAAGTGGTATTGTGGAAGCGCATGTTAAAAATTTTCCACTACTCAACGCTTGTCTCATAACATTCCCAAATCAAGGGAGCGGTTTTGTGTCAAATTTTGGCAATTGTACATGTGGCGGTGCAATTCCTATAGTGACATCATAAACACACACATAGACTCAGCTTTATATAATTAATGACCACATAATACTTTATAACTGTAAGGTCACTTGTATTGACCTTATTAAAAAGAAATGAAACAGAATTTATAACTGAAAATTATTTACCTCCTCTGTTTATCCAGATAAATTGTGGCACATCCACTCTCCAGATACCTTATACCATGCAACTACTGTAAATGAATCCATTTATCAATGCAAAAACTAAAAAAATAACAAGTATTGTTATGCTAACACCCATATGAGGAGATGAGTCAGACAAGAGGCGGAGGTGTACAGCCCTATCACCTTGTGTTTATTTATTTTAGAATTTTTCCATAGATGTTCAGTGAATATGCCCAACTCTGTTTGAAAAACATTTTTTCTGGATAGTCATTAATCCCAAGCTTTCATGTTAATTCACCGCACTTTCAAGGCGATGTATCATGACTACGTGTTTGTCATGTTGTCTGGTAAATAATATACGTGCTTTATGCTGAATAGTTAATGTTTTGATGATCAAAATGAAAAAATCACATCCGGACACAGGCGGTCCCCTACTAAGAATCACGTCGCTTACATACTACGCCCTAGTTACAACGGACCTCTGGTATTGGTAATTTATTGACTTTAAGTCCAGGCTACATTGATCAGCTGTAACAGTTATCACATGTGTCCTGTCTGAAGCTTTATTTTAATACCTGTTCGTATGACAAACCAACATTTTTAAATCCAATGTTGCAGAGACCAAAAAGTTCTGGCTGGGATTAAATGATAAAATATAACGTTTTCCGACTTACTACAGACTCACTTAAGAACAACCCTACAGACCTTATCTTGTATGTACCCGGGGACTGGCCTGTTATTCATATTGAAGTTACAGGACCATGAAACCATTACGATTTGCCGCAGTTTAAGTTTTACCTATTCTAAATCCAAAGTTTTGACTTCTAAACTTATAGACGTATGAAGTGTAATACCACATCCACTCTAAATGTTTTAAAAATGTTGGGTACTTTTTATCATGTATATCGTAGTACAGTTCCCGAATGGAACTCAAACAGCCAAATCTGTACACGCTTTTAAATATGGTTCACCTCGAATAAAGACCTATTATCCCTAAGATTGGGGTCCCACAAGCCCCAAATGAAATAGATTGCTGTTGCACATGCCTGACTTATGCTACATTTAATTAGCTTATGAGCAAGTTGGGTAACATTTCCCAGAGCTGATTGTGATTGTGAATGATCTTATGAGAAATTTGTTGGCAGGTATTTTCCGATAGTGCCATTGGAAAATACCTCCTCTTATTATATACGTCCTCGTATTCGTACGACATGTGTGACAGCTCTTATCATTCCAGACTTAGGGAAGGGGGATGGACAGCGAAAAGAAAATACTCAAAAATTTGAATTGTTGTGTTAGAGTACTGGGGTTATATACTAATTTCCTCCGAGACACAATTGGAGCACATTAAGTCTGACTCAATAGAGAAACTGAATCTTTTTGTTTGGATGATAAATTCATCTCTACTTCAATATTGGCTATCATACATGATAAAATTTGTATGAAAGAATTGTGGCTAAATTTTGTCTAAATAAAGGGTTAAATGTATTAAAACACATAAATTGTGAGATATTCTAAGAAATGACCGTCTCTTAATGACTAGTATGCCTTGTCTTTATTTCAGCAAATGTTAAAAGTCAGGCTTCATCTCGTACTTTTCTGTAGAACAGGGAGACTTTTTGTTTCTAGCATAAGCTGTTCCCCTCTAGCGCCATGTGGATTGTATCCTTATCTTAATAAACTTTGTAGTTAGTGTAATGGAGAGTTAGAACATCATTCCATGGGAACTAAGCTCTAATTCGTCATTCTAAAGCAACATTCGAAATTCTGAGTACGCCGGATTGTGCCTACGATATTGACAATAAACAACCTATCCCTTAAATATATATTGATCGTAATGAACCGTAACTTAAATGTGATTAAAATCCTCAGCGCAAAATAGGAAGTTTCTTGTGGTGAGCCATCTCAGAAGGCTGGACTGGAAAACTTCTCAACTGCTTCCTGTGGTCAAAAGAAGTCATGGCTCCCGGTCACTGCAAGACACTTGGGAATAAAGGATCTTAGCACTTTCTAAAAGGATTTTGGTGCTCTGTAAAGGTCATGTGACTGTAAATTAAGATGATTCAATTTCGGTTGCTATAACTGAGTGCGCATTCCCAAAAAAGTGAAAATCGTAAAAGTCATTTTTTTATTTTTGTTCACCCCTTAAGGACCAGCCCTTTTTTTTCGTTTTTGCTTCTTTTTTTTCCCTCCCTCCCCACCTTCAAAATCTATAACTTTTGTATTTTTTTCCATATAAAGAACTGTTGATGGGCTTGTTTTCCTCTTACTACCCACATTGCAATTCATAGTGGTTGTATTAAATATTCTATGCCGTAGACTGGAAGGCGGGAAAAAAATCCGACTGCATTGAAAATGATGACAAAAAAAAACACATATCGTCCACCTTTCTTGTGCTTGTTGATTTTTTTATAAACGCTTTCAACACTGTGCGCCACACTGACAATGTAATTCATTCATTGGGTCAGTACAATCACGGGATTGCCAAATTTGTGTAGGTTTTATACTGTTTTTCATACATTTACAAAAATTAAAACCTCCTTTACAAAATGACAAATTCTTCATTTTTTCTTTTTCCTCTTCTGCACCAGTAAACTGTTTTCAATCATCCTTTGGTGTAGTCAGATTGCGTGTGGATGTAATTTTTGCGAGTTTGATGATGTTTTCATGCTTCGATTTTTAATACTGTATACCTTTCAATCACTTTATTGGATTTTTTATATTTTCATTTTTCAAATGGGAAAAAAAATGCCATTTTGCGCTTTGGGCGCTATTTTCCGGTACGCAGTGAAAAAATTTATTAGATTTTGATAGATATGGCATTTTGGACGCCAGGCGATGACCTATGTGTTTTATGAATTTGCTGTTTATAATTTTATATGACTTCTAGGAAAGGGGGTGATTTTGAATTTTTTAGTTTTAATATTCATTTTTTTAACTTTTATTTTTCTTAATTTTTTACTATTTTTCAGACTCCCTAGGTACCCACCCAAAGGCTGTCTCGTCTGCCCTGCTGCCGCCCAAAGGCCGTTGCCCACGACCGCCCCACCCAAAGGCCGTCCCCCGCCAGCACCAAATCCAACAGCCACCCTCCCTCTGTGTCTCTAATTCCTGACACTGACCAGGCCCAAACTTTCCCCTCCCAATGCAAAACTCCCCGCCTGCCCCTCCAAGCGCCACCCCTGACCCAAAGTCCGTGCGCCCCACCCGAACCCGTGTGCGGCTCACCCTTTTCTGATGTCATCACCTCTTGTGCTATGCATCAGCTGACGTTAATCCTTATAGCGTTAGTACTGCTATATATATACTATAATAAGGCCGTAGCCCTCTTTGATATCTGAAGCACAAGCATAGGGCATTGGCAACATCACGTTCGGATGTGTATCTCACAATCACTCCCACACTGCTCTGCTAGAAGTTCATTATATTCATTCATATTTTTAAAATGTTACAATTGAATTATATCCAGATTAACCATCATTCTTGGTCTTAGGACCAAAAATTAATTGGACCCTTTAATGATCTGACATCAGCGTCAAATCCAAGACAGACATAGAACTACTTGCAGGAGTCTACCTAATGATAATTACCCCTACTGTTCCGTACCTTATTCTTTTCATGATCAGTACTCAACTTTTATACCGAGAAATAAAAGTAGGGTGTAATGTTATTTATAACAGTCACAAGGTTTGAACATAAGGTGCCGTCATGTGGTGACAATGCAAATTGTCAATGACCCCAAACATTTACTTAAACTACTTGTGTAATAATTTGAGAATTGACGTAGATTTTGTTAAATAAGGACAGTAGCTAATTGATAGGACGGTCTCACAGAGGGAAACACACGTGGGTATGTAAAATAAAAAATTGGGGGGTAACATAACATAAACAAAACATTTATAATGCAGCGGGTGGATTACACAAGAAGGATGCACATTTTACAATTTACTAACACCCAACATGGAAGAGGAAAGAAACTGTAAGAAGAGGGGGGGTGGTAGCAACAAATAATAAGTCCTATAATTAGCATATCATCTGTGGCGCCTTTTCGATATTCCTTAATAGAGACTTAATTAGCATTAAAGAAGCATGTCCACGATTTTTATATAGATTTTCAGTTTGAAACCATCAATCAGATGTCCAAACTACATCCCAGTTAAATTTCATCCCTCACTGCATAATGGGAGGCCTCAGGACCAGTGATACACCATTGTAGATGTAACTCTTTTAAAATGGTCGTGGCGACTGTGCCCTGCTATTTTCCCTGGGATCATCACGCTGCTCATACTAATCAGGATATCCAGATTTCTAAAGCATTGTACCAGGGGATGTACAATAAATGTTCTTTATGGGGTACCACTTTAACAAGGGGTTGTTCTTATCACCTATCTTTTATACCTTAATTTGAACATGGAAAGTGTATTTGAAAGGAAGAAGGATTGGGTTATTTGTTTGCTAATGGATAGATAATAGGTTTATAGTTTTATGTACAATGCTACATTTGCTACTGTTGCCAGATTCACCTCAAGCCATATCAATCCATTAGTTGTACAAATCACACTGTTTTGTTCTAGAAAATAATAGAATAATATCGATATCTCTCTCTCTCTCCTCTCTCTACTCTCTATCTCTCTTCGCCCGCCCTCCCTTGCCCCCTCCCCGCCCCCTCTGTCCTCCCTGGTGTTGTTGTGTCCCTGTTGCTGGCGTTGGTCTCTTCCCCTGCCCCTTGTCCGCCCTCGCTCGCCTGCGTTCCTGCCCTCCTCTCCCTCCCCTCCTCGGCAGTTTCCCTCCCTTAAGTAGATTACCTGTGACACGCAGTAGAAGATGAAGTCTCCTGCACCAAATTATTTTTGTTAGGGACTCAAAATAAGGTTTTCTCATTTTTGCATGTTGAGACGCACAGCATTTTTCTTGATTCTCGGCCAATGGCCTAAAATTGGTCGACTTGTCATTGTATGTCACACATATTTTGCAGATGCGCAGATTGTGGTATTGCAACTAGCTGGCAAACACAGCGGTACATTGGATGACACACTCCTTATTAACCCAATTTTTCCATGGTCCCATAGACTTCTATGAGAGAGGCAGGTCTCAAACCCAGACAAGAATAGGAGCTGATCTGAGGTTTTTTTCCTCAGGGGGGGCACTAGGCTTAGACAATGCTTTGCTTACCTGAGGATATGTTCATTATGCATGAGATCTAATTGTCCAAACCCTGCGTCCTCATGCATACAACAGTGTACAGAGGGTGTGCGGTAGTTGCACAAACTGTGGCTAGCTCATGGTCTCCTATCCTTATATTTTGTACATTCTCGTTCAACCATGAATGTGCTGAGCACCATGCCCAACGGATTTATAGAGCGGGTCTATCCTTTTCTCATTTCCTCTGTTATTGGATTTACTGAGCTAAACTGTACACATATGTCCTAAACATCCTTTAGTCCTTTGAAGGCTTCCACGTAGGAAAAAAGTGGTGCCATTTACAATTCTGATCTTTTATAATTCTTTGTTTTTTCAAAGAAACAGAACTTAATTATCTTATGCACAAACATAGTAGTATATCACTGAAGTGCCATTAAAGCAGATAACATTGTAAGAACATTTAACTTTATGCAAAATTGGGACAATACATGACAAGCATAAACAATTTAATAAAAAACTTTTACTAACAAATAAGTTGCAGTTGTTAATATTTTCAAAAAATGTCATCTAACCAGTGTTTTCGGGTTCTGCAAACGGCTGCTTGCGGCCCAAGAATTGGGCCTTAAAAAACCGGTCCCCAGGCCTGTTGTAAAATAAATGCTGCGTCATCACCCCCCCTTACCAATAATCAAGAGGTGGAAGCTAAGAGATGAGCGACACTAAAATGCTTTGAGTTCTCGTTACTCGAGTGGAACTACTTTCCGATGCGCGAGTGCGTCGTATAGATAACGAAACCCATTGAAGTCCATGGGAGACTCGTGATCATTTCACTGAAGAACACATTGAAAGACACTAAAGAGACCACTGCAGATGTTTTGCAGATATTTTCACTGACGACACATTGAACAAACACATGAGAACACATGCAGATGTTCAGAACATCTGCTAACTTATCGGAAGACATGCCCGCCGAACGATGTTCTTCACATAGTATAATGAAGAACAATATGAGTGAAGACTACATTGCAGATGTTTCCATACATCTGCAATGTGTTCTTCACACAGATATTACTATTATTACAAGGATTCCATTCAGCCTTTAAACAAACCCCCTAATAATTCATAATTAATCATTGTAAATTATATTTTCTTATTATGTAATTATGCGGACACAATGGAGAGAGAACATTATTGTCACCCGTGTTACGTCGCCCCTCTCCTTCCCGCTCATGTCTGTATGTGAATATATCGTCAAACTTTGTGCTTTATATTTTATCTCTCCGCCTTGTGGATAGACACATACAATCAACGCAAACATGGACCTGGCATCTGTCTTTTCCTATACATCATGTGGAAGTACCAAATATGTTTTCCAAGTGTTAAATGGTAAACAATGCCCAAACCAGTGGGATTAATCCAAACCAGTATATCAATTCCCCCGAGGAACAAGACGCCAACTGTAGACAGCACTGTGTCGAAGAGATCAACCTGGTTGGGTCTACTCAGGCTACCGGGGGTGTGTAGTCTATGAGGGAAGACGGTATAGTGTCAGAGGCTGAGGGGTTGGGGGAAGGGGGGGCGAACGGGGGTGATGAGTTGATAGGCTAATTGTGTTTGTGTTGAAACCACAGAATACGGACTGTCAGACAGTAGTTGTTCTCCTTATGTAGCGATTGCCAATTAGGCCACCTTCAAGTCATTTGAAGACTGTGGTCTTAATTGGCAATCTATCCATAAGGAGAACCAGTGCTGTCTACGTTTGGGATCTGGTTCCTTTGGAATAGATATCCTGTTTTGGCTTAATCCCACACCACAATCTTTAACTTTCTTGTAGCACCTTGGTTTTCCATTTAACACTTTGGATAATGTTTTTGGGCATACTCCCAGATTTTCCCTAGTGGAGCATCTATAGCTTTAAATCTCCACATGCCTTTAAGGTTGGCAGTACTTGGAAAATCTTCTCTCCTCCATAAAGGAGAACACCTACTGTATGACCATATACACACGTGATGGCCACAGACATCACTACACAAGTCCCCTGACATGCTCTCTTCTCCCTACAATGTGCGAGACACAGACATCAGCTACACATGTACCTGACTTTGGTCGCCTATACACATGTGATAGCACAGACATCCATCTACACAAGTACCACCCCCTCCCCGACCTGTTCTGCTATAACACAGTGTGGAGAGACACAGACATCAGCTACACAAGTCACCTGATATGGCTCTCCCATACACATGTGAGAACACGACATCAGCTACACAAGGACCTGACTGCTCTTTTCTCCCATATAATGCTAGGACACAGACCTTAGTTACACATTACCTCACATGCTCTTTTCTCCGCATACACGTTAGAGACAAAGACATGCAGGTACACAGGTGCCTGACATGTTCTTTTTCTCCAATACACATGTGAGCCACATACATCAGCAACACAAGTACCTGACCTGCTTTCTTTTCTCCTAGACCATGTGAGAGACACAGACAATCAGCTACAACAAGTCCCTGACATGCTCTCTTCTCTCTTCTTTCTCCATACACATGGTGGGCGAGACACAGACATCAGCTCACATGTCCCTGACTTTTTCGCCTATACACATGTGATAACACAGACATCATCTACACAAGTACCTGACCTGTTCTGCTATATACACTGTTAGAGACCAGACATCAGCTACACAAGTACCTGATCTGCTTCTCCCATCCACATGTGAGAACACAGACATCAGCTACCCAGTACCTGACCATTTCTTTTCTCCAATACACAGGTTGAACGACACCTACCATCGCAACACACGTACCTGACATTCTTTCTTCTCCTATACATCATGTGAAGACACAGACTTAGTTACACAAGTACCTGACAACTTTCTTTCTTCACCCATACCACATGCTGCTCCTGTAGCAGCTGCATCTCTCATACACAACACAAGCTGCACAACCAGTATGTAACATCATCATCACAGGAAAGCACTGGGGGTATGGCTTTGCCTGACACTCATGAATAAGCTGGACTGCTGAATATGAAAATGGCTCATTTGACCATCTCGGGTCATTGCATACAGCTTTAGGACCGGCTTGTCTAAGTTTTAACAGTTATTAAGAGAACATGTAGAATAGGGGAAATGCTTTCTATGGTTGTTTATTACACTAATTTAGTTGTGCAGTTTGCCTGTGAGTGTGCACACATGTGCCAGATTATTGGCCCACCTGCAAAGCTCTGGAGGTGTTCATCAGGCTGCGAATGGTGGTGTAAATAGAATTGTGCCGCATGTCAGTATAATTTGACGCAACATCCGACTAGGCACTAAAACTAAAACACATTTTTTTCTTCTTGTCAGACAACAAAAACGGTGCACCACAACGCAAAACTGGTGCATACGCGTTGATAAATCCATGTGCAAGTGGTGACTTTTCTTTCTCACTACACCAACTCATTTGTTTTGCTAAGGAATATCCCCATGAATATTGTATAAATAAAGCTTGATTTAATATATTCTTTAAATACTTGTTTCACAGCTATTTTTTTCTTTGCTGTTCAATTTTATATCCCTCTCACAAAGTTTGCCAAACATTTAAGCTGTAACTAACATTCCTCATGGGAATCTTGAGACTAGGGAAATTATGTGTGCTGCCAGGATTCAATATGTAATTATTGTGATAAAATTGGATGGTTTTTAATGGTAACTCCAGTTGCATTCATTGTCAACCTATAGGCAACATGTAATGAAATAAACCCTGAAAAGGAGATTAAACTGGACTCGCATGGATACTTCCTCCATTTTCTGAGTATATCTTTGAGGAACTTTCTTGCCCTTAATTATGCATCTATCTCTTACTACAGTGTTTTAATACTGCTCCTATATTCTGATCCAGCAAAGCACTCAACGTAATAGGTGTGAAATCGTGAAATCGATCGTAGTTTATCCAAAGATGCTATTACTCTTGGAATTGCCTGAATCAAAAATCTTTTAGTATACATTTATATATATTTGAGATAGAAGTGCACTGGAAGAGGCACATGAAAAGCTACATTAAACCTATTTTTTTTCTTTTAATTAAACAATCAAGTTTCTGATATTTCTCCGGCACACTCTGCCCTGAAAAAGTCGAATACACAGCTTATGACAAGAACCTTGCATTTGCAAATCTTGACGTTTTTTTTCTTCGTTTCACGTCAGATCCTATTTTGGGCAGCGCGCATTGTGTCCATGCTCCCTCTAAGCAGTGAGAGTCACGATGAGCTGGAAGTCCTGTATATTTATTAAGTGTGAACACTGTAATGAGGCATTTTGAGTGTAGTCAGACTTATGGAGAGGAATCCCTCTTGCGAGTTCTGACAGATCAGGAATTCAAATGGAAGTTTTACAGGAGACCGTATGTTTCTGGAACCTGACTATGCTGCAGCCGCAAAAATGATGACACATTAAAAAAAGTTATGACAGCAGAGGTTTTTTCGAGAATGTGTTCTTTCCTTCTGTTGATAGATGTGTATTAAATTTATATTATGCTGTCGGAATGGGCTACTTCGGTACCTATTTCATAAACCTACCATTGTTAACAGCTCTTTAGCTTCCATTTATGACTATTTTACTCTTGATGTATATGCTCCATGACATTGAAGAGCAAAGGTGCAATGTTTTGGAACTTGTGACTTTCAGCACTATATCTCACTATTACGCTTTCTACATAAACTTACCCTTAATTATAGACATCATATTGCTATCTCTTACATAAATATGATGTGTACTATTTAGCCATAGGATGTTTTTAGTTATGCAGCTTCTTGTCATTAAACTGCATTGTCTTTATTTTGCGCCTGTTTGGTGGAAACATTCTTTTTCTTCTTGCATTCTACCAAGTTACAGATTCCATAATAGCTCTTCCCAAGTAAAAGGTCGCTGGTTTGAATTTAGTAGTAGCCATAAAGGATGGACAGTCATCGTCCATGGCCAAAATTTCCAAACTCCATCATGTAACGCCTTGACATTGGAGAAATATGAATCCTGAGAAGAAGACTTCCTTTCCCTTCGTGTCAAGAATATTAATACTTTTTATAATTATTTGCCATTTATAAGGTTCAAGAACAATAAGTTTAAATAAAAGTTATCATATTAAGACACCTAAAGAAGAAAGATTCAATAAATGCCTATGGGAGAAGATCACTTTATCTCTAGATCTTCATATGTTTATCCACAATATTTAAGCTACAAACTACAATTTTAGAAACAATCTTTAAATCAACTTGATAAATGATTAACGTAAAGAAACTTTAAAGGAAATCTACCATCAATATCAAGCCATGGGATAAACAAGGACCTTCCTGAGGGAATCCCGCATCGGGACTGTGGACTCTTCTTGCAACACTGTACTAGTCTGCAGCACGGAGGGCTTTTGGGCAAGACCCCAGAGGCCTTCTGGATCATTCCTATGATTTTACGGGGTTGATTTTTAAAAGGAAAGGAGGCCATGGATATCAGCCTCAAAGATAAATTCAACAAGTCCAAAACCATCCTGTAAAACCAATAAGGACACTCACATGTGTAACATATGACATCTAGACTCACAGTTATTTTGTAATTATTTTCACTCCAAGCAAAAAAATTTTCTTGTACTACCCATCCCTGCCATCCTTATTTTTTTTCAATTCTTCATATATAGTGCCAACAAATTCCATAACGGAGACACAATTATGTATGGGGCTGCTTAAATCATGTACCTCCAATCCATCATTTTGAATGCAACCCTAGCCACCAAGTAGGTATTTTTCTCTTTTAAGCAATAACGATTAATATGGTTTTATTTGGTGGACAGGGAAACTACCACATGATTATTCTACTTTGTTTGTTTTAAGTGGGGAGACCACAGCAACCAATCTCCAACAGTGCTAACCTCTAAGGGCACCAAGTTTCTACTCAAACACCACACACAGGGCGTACACCGACAATTTTTTTCGGAGGAAATACATATTAATGAAAGCCATTGATCATATCAGTCATATCAAAATTTATTATCTCACCATTTTATACATGTATAATATGATTTATACTATTGTATACTTTGCTTCCAAGCCACCACACTCATGTATCATATGGCACAAGTAGCCTGTCGAACCTTTATTACGTATTCCTGCTGGTCTAAGGCTAATACCAACTTGTTTCTATTTTTTTGGAAATATGTCTTAATTCCCTTACGGGCAAAGTTACTACCTACTTTATTTAATAATCAAAGTTAAGCTTTTTCTACGTAATTACATAAACACTCTTTAAAAAGGACCAGACATAGTGTTATTTCAATGTGTTCTTACAAGTAAAACATCTGCAAACATGTGTAATATTTTTTTTTTACAATAAAAATACTTTTTTCAATTTATTTTATTAATTTACTGCTCGATCTCGAGCCGGCGAGATACTCGTCCGAGTAACGAGCCGGTCCGAGTATGCTAATACTCGACCGAGCAGTATACTCGGACGAGTATACTCGCTCATCTCTAACTTTAACCATAGGGTGTCTGTACGATCCTATCATATACTGCCATACTACAGTATGGTAGTATATGTGTATTTTACTACTGATACATTACAATGTGCTGATAGCACATTGTAATGAATGGGTTAACCCGAAGTAGCTTCAGGTCTTCGCGAGACCCGAAGCTACCATGGCAATGGATCACCGCTCCCCGATGACATCACGGGGAGCGACGATCCTCAGAAAGATGGCAGCGCCTTTTTGAAGCCGGCGGCAGCTTTGCCGTCGGCGATCAGCCCGCAAACACCCGTGATCAGACTTACCGGCTATGGAGAGGGCTCGGCCAGCGAGACTTCTCCATGCACCGGGACCCGACATGTGACGTACTATTACTGTAAGGGGTTAAAAGTTATACTCATTCATTCTAAGGATAAAGATTAGAGGGAGAACTTTCAAACAAAAGCTATGAGATTTATATGGGGGGGGATAAGTTAACGAGCATACAACTGAACTGAGAACTATTTTCACTGCAAAATTGGCAGGTGGTTTAGGGGTGCTGGATCTTAGACACTATTATAATGCAGCTAGGCTGACACAATTAACTGAGATTTTTGCAAGATCCTACTACCCTCAAAGGGCTCAGATCAAATCCATGACATGTCATCGGGTACCATTAAAGCCAATTCTTTGGCTTCCCCCATCTCAATATTGTCGCCAGTTTTTTCACATGTATCTTTTTCTTTTTGTGGATGCAAAGATCAATAAAACCCAGTGAAAGATAAAAAATGTAGCAAGTAATTTACTAAGACTGGTGCATATTCTCCCCCGGAGCCCATGCGGAAAAACAGCTTCAATACAGGGAACTACAAGAGTGATTTTAAGATATGCATATTTCTATCTATGAGGCATTTGGTAAATATAGTGCAATGCTCCTGTTAGTTTTGCTTCCCTTTACTGGAGCCATAGATAATCAACTAGTAATTCTACCAATGAAGGCTTAGAGGCCGTGTATCTGCAGTCTTTGTTTTATGGAAAAAGTCTTTGTTGTGCACAGACTAATTAAGCTTACATACATAAAAATATAGAAACTTGCATTGTTTTATTTATGTGTAAGAGAAGTAATTTTATTTTGGGAAATCGATTCTCTTAAGTCATTTCCTTTTCTTTTACAAAAAGAGAAGAGTAAATTAATTATATTCTCCAGTTTTCTTGTTGATATTAAACAATGAAAGAATTTCATAAGTAGTTATTTAGTATTCCTAAACAATATACAGTCTTTATGATTTAAAACATTAGCTCCAAATGTCTTTTACTAAAACACATTAGAATCTCTAGGAGATTGAGGCTGAAGAAATAATTCTGCGAGAATGTTTTATGTGTTTGGAAGTGAGACTGAGCTAGAACTGCACAGCATCTTGGCAGCCATTTGTTGGACCTCCCTGGTGACTAAAACATTGCGAAATCCTTTCCAAATCTTTTCGGAAATTGCAACTTTGATCAAAAAACATTCTACAATGTAAAATTGAAAGTGACACCACGTGGATTTGGACTGTAAAATGGAAGTTTATGAAACAATGCTTTGTGCAAAATATGTATATATTTAAGAAAACAATGTGATTAAGAATCTATGTAGATAAGAGTCTAGAATGACATTTATAATTAAGAAAAGTTTATGAAACATTGTCATTCAATAAATTCAAATTAGTTGCTCACATTTCTGACAATTATATTTTGTTCTAATTTGTTAAAGCACCTTCTGCAGCACATACTGGAGGCCATGTGACAGTAGTACCATTTGTGTTTCAATAAAGTGCGAATGTGATGCTTAACAAGGAGCGGAAAGTCAGATTTGATGTACAGTGAGGTGTACTTATCTAAGAATAGAGAGGCAATTTACACAGATAGAGCTTGATGTAAAATAGTTCGCTTTGCTCCAAAGAGGCTCACTTTTGATTATTACACAATTAAGGGCACAGTTGATTGCAGTTACAATATTTACAGTGGAAACCTAAGTTTTTATAGAAAATCATAATAGTGTTTGTCAATCTCTGCATGAGACATGGTAAGTTCATCCATCCTGCGGTCAGTAATAATATAGGTTGTAACCATAATACACAGCACAGGAATAACTTACAATCTCTGGCAGTATTTACTCCTCTCTGTAATTGGCAGCTTGCTGAAGCCCCTGATATGCTCAGACATGCAATAGCTTTTGGTTTGTTTAGCAAGTGTACTGTTCTCTTAGACCACATCCCTTGATCACTTAGCTCATTTTGGGCAGTTAGCATCTCACAACAGATTGAGTGGGCATCATTTACAGAAAATGAAAGGCGTTTTCCAGTTTTGGCAATTAAATATTATTGTTTGAATAATGAAACTATATGTAATATTCCAAAGCTTCATTGTTTACTTCCTGTGGATAAGCATCGATACCTGGTCATGTGATATCACACCGGTACATAGCTTGTTATACACACAGCTTTGATTACTCTCTGCGATATAACAAGCTGTGCATTTGTGTGACATCACATCACAGAGACCAGGTTTAATCCACAAGAAGTAAACAATGAAGCTTTCTATAGAAAGTCACCAAGAAAAGATCTAGAAAACCATGACAAATTGATAAAGAAAATATATTGGAAAATTGTAACTTAACTTTTAATTATATAAACAATAATATTTATTTGTGAAAACTGGACAAACTCTTATACTTATTATGGCATATTCTAAAATTACATCTAAACCTTTTTTGGGACCACAGGTGACATTTAAGTCATGTACTAATAAGACACATACAAAATGTTGTAAAACTAAATATTTATTATTTTGGACATTTACATAGTATATTTTATTGAAAGCGGTAATATAAAAACAAGATAAAAGGAGGCATATTTATGGTGTTTTTGGAGGTAGAAGTTGCACTTTGATCAGTGTCTGAGGGAGAGTAGGTAAGAGTCAACTATAAATTATTTGTTGTGAAACAGTTTTTATTAAGTTTCAAATATGAGCAAAAATATCGAACATATGACAGCAGTGCATGTTACCATTTTTTACGTGGCAATCATATCGATATATGACATGTAACATTCATTTCAATAAAAAAAACTAACAGGACTTCATATTATAAAGTCAAGAGATGTCACAAAGTGGTAACATAGGCAATATGAAAAAATCTAAGCCTAAGAGATGCCCTCAGCTAGGCTTAGTACTGAAGGGACTATTAGATAATAAAGATGTGCTAGATCAAGCTTGCTATGAGGGTGAATGAAAAGGGGGAGAGGAAGGGAGGAAGGAGGTGGGGTTATTGTAGGGGCAGGGTTAAAAAAGGGGGGATTGTATGTAGACCTGTCATACTCACAAGTTTGGTGTTGAAACCAGGTTTTTAGAAATTTAGGGCATGCCCCCCCTACCAGTGGACTATTTCTTTAAACCTGCAGATCTCTAAAAACATCAAGCACTTCTCTTCAAAAAACCTGTAACCACGGGCAGGACCACCATATGTGAGCCATAGTTTCCAAAGCCCTTTCAGACCTTCAACACTGAGGTGTCTGATACCATCTTGAAGCAATTTGATAAACATTTTCCCTAATTCTTATACATCCAGAAAAACAGTTTGAAGCTTGTAAAACAGCTACTTGGTCTTCCCTTGTAAAGAAAATAAGTGGTGGAAGAGCTGTGAAGAGCTGGGTAATCGAAGAGTACACCATTCATAATTTCTTTGGCAAGGAGAGTTTGGTGGCCAACTTTTCTAGCCATGTGGGGCTCGACAAGCCTATTGATTGCGTCATGAACTTAGAGCTGTGGAGGAAGTTTGTTAATGAAAGACCCATCTAAATACCCAGACCGCAACTTTTATATGACATAACCACGATTTCAGACATGGTAATTGTTCGTGTGGGTGGAGAGCAAATATTTTGACACCATGATGGCATATCCCTAAATAATGGTCTATATTCAGGGGTACAATGGGGTGAGGATATACAGGGAGGGTAGAAATTATGAAGATAACCTTTAATTCGAATCTATGACATATATAAGATATACAATTAGACCCAAAGGGGTCAGTCCCTGGCATGCAGGGGGGACCGACCAAGAATTGCTTACACAAGACCAACCAAGAACCTAGAATGGCCTAAATATGTGGGACCTCCAGACAAATTGGGCAGGCATGTTGCTTACATTAATCAATAAACAGAGAAAAACTAAGACCAATGTCTTAAAACCAATTGAAATGCAAAAAACATAATATATAGGTAAGTTTCCGAAACCATACAATACCCTCCTGGGGTCAAGGACAGAGAACTGTGGAATGTCCACCAAAACTTTTAGCTTGTCCCATGACAAGTTTGAGGTCTGTCCCTAGGAAGCTTTTTTGCTTCAGGGGATTTATGTTCCACTGTGTTCCATTTATGTTATCACTGTGTTCCATGGCAGAAGTGTAGGTAGGGGAGGCAAATTAAGGTCTAGGTCGAATGAAAGCCACAATGGAATCTCCAACGGCGGCAACTCTGTAGTCAAATCTGCTGGCTTATGGATCACCACTTGATTACCATTTTTCATAATCCCCAGCCTGCATGGGTAGAGCCATTGAAAAGGCATATTGGATGCTCTAGGGTCATCTCAGAGCTGCTTTTTGCTAAGGTTGCAGGGGCAACCTTAGCAACTGTCTTGGAACTGAATTACCATTGATTCCTCATATTTGAGGATGCCGCTTTCTCTGCCTGCTTTTGAAATGGCTGCAGCATCTGTGTAACTATGTAGTCCACATACCACATCGTCCCCTCTGGGCTTTGCCCTTAAGAATTTATGGATGCCCTCGATCTTGATGGTCTCTGCTTTCTCTTGGCCTAGCAGTTTAGTGAAGGGTTTGAATGCGGACATTTTGTCTGCATCTGCGGTTTTCTAAGTCTTGAGCTCGCAAGTTTATGAGGTTATAGTGGATCTCTAGAGAGTCCTGTATTTTTGCGCTTTTGAGAATGGATTAATGACCAGGCTGGAAAAGATTTTCATGACTGGGACATTTTTAGTGAATGGTAATGCATAGTATATATATTTTTTTAATTTTTCAATTTAAATTACAAATGACCATTAGAAGTTAATTCCTAATTGCCTACTATGGCAATGTTTTTTATAGTGTACCAGGGAATTTTTTATTTTATTTGAACATTTTTAAGTTTATTTCAAAATATTTATTATTATTTTATGTGTATGTGTTTTATTTTATAGGTCCCCCTTGACCCCTGGGGAAAATTTTTACAGTTTTTTTTCTTCCAATTTAAGAGCTAAATGGGCAAATGTCTAGGGCAGGGTTGTACCAGGTCTGCTTAGATCCAGGGGCTCTGCTTAACTTTTTCAGAGAAAGTGATCACATGACCTTAGGGTCTCTTGCTGTGTCTGACCCTGCTCTTGCGATCAACACCGGATCAGGAGAAAATGCACAGAAGACGGTGATGAGTCAGGATCAAGTTAATATGCAGTCATAAAGCTGCCAGGTGGATGCAAACTTACCTTAATGTTATTGTGGAAAGTGTGACAGCAGTGTAACTGTACATCATGGTGCAGTTTAGGATAATTCTTTATACAGGACAGGTGTTTATCCATGGTCACACAGATTGTGAAAGTTAATCAGTTTCTAAACCACCAAATCCAAAGCCAAGCCTGACCCCAAAACAGGAAGTTATTATTTTGAAATCACTTCACCAAAATGAGAAACATGTTTTAATATTTTTTGTTAGAATTTCAGAAAACAATCTTTTTTTTTTTAAATGTTCTTTGTACTTCCAGTAAGGGTAACTGAACGTGATACAGATCTTCAATGGCATAAAACTCCTCTTGAAAAAACACACAGAAAAAAAATGTTGGTGTGGAGTATGTGCATAATTCATACCAGATTTTATGTCAAAACTCCTAAAATACATACTGTATGTCAATTCTTGCACTGAAGACAATCTGCTCCATGTATATGAGATTTAGAAAATGTTATATACTATATTGTACTGTGTTATGTATTAAATTATCTGAGCAGAAATCTGTGCATAATACATGCCCTGCACAGCTGGCCTAAAACTAATAAGAAAAACTACTACTTAAACACGGTATAAGAAAACTGGTAGAAAAATAATTGTAAAAAGGATAGAATCCATCATATACCATCATATAAAGGTTTATCAGGATGGGTTTAATCTCACAATACAGATATCTGTTGCATCCCTGAATAGTTTTATGAGCGGCACTGACTTTTGGCAATTTTATACTTTGATATATAAAATGTTGAGGTATGATGACAACTCTACACATAGGAAGTCTGAAGAAGTAATAGCCGTGGAGGTGTCTACTGTGTCTTCCAGGGCTTTCCAGTAAATTACATTTTTTTCTGGGCAGTTACAAATGACGTTAACAACTTGGAAGACTGCGCACATAGCAGAATGACTGCTCAGCAGTATGTTCTCTCCACTGAATCACTCTATATGCAATGATTCACTGGTGCCCATTCTGTTACTTATTATGTTAAGTCTTGACTGATACATAAGTCCTCCTCTTGACACTAAACCTAGAACCAGCTCAAATTATTGTTGTGATTCATTGCTTCATGTTTTTTTTACACATAAATGTAATTTCCATGTTAAAAGTCAGCAGTTTTTGAGCATAGAGGCAAAAAGATTTTCATTTAAAGAAGAAGCAGATGTTTACAAATAAAACTCAGCATTGTGACTAATATTCACCCCCTAATACAAGTAGGAAGTCTTCGAAATATAAATGAGTCATGAGAAATGCCGGGAGTGAAACTTATTACAAATGATGCGGTCACACACAGGATTATGGAAACTGTGACATTTGGATAAACCTAGAGGAAATACTTACATTAAAACTTATTTTAAGGCTAGGTTAAAGTTTCTCAAGTCTTTTCCATTCTCCACTGGAACTAATCACATTTGTTACATATCTTTGCAAACAAAGTTTTAGATATCGGTACTTTAAGTTTGACCCATACCTTCTCACCAGTGTCACCAGTGACAAAATCTGCACCCCTCAAACTATCAGAAACAGCTTTTAGGAAGATTGTTAACCCCTTGAGATCTTCATAGTAATTGAATCAAAATGGAGGTGAAATTTAGAATGGTCAAATTTTGACGGTTATACGTTCATTTAGCCCTAAAATTTACAGAGACCCCCCCCACATGTGGCCATTACTTGTTTTATGGGCGCACGGCGAGGCGCAGAAAAAGAAGAGGGACCTGCAACTGCCAGGATTTTAGTTCCCTCATTGGCCCATTTTGCAGGCTATAAAATTTTAGCTTTTTCAGAATTGGGGATGAGTGGCTTCTTCCAGTTTTACCATTTTGGGGTTGGTATCCCCTATTTTTTCCCCTATGGGTCGATACGATTACGGGAATACCAGACTTGAATATTTTTTCTTATGTTTTACTAAACATCTATCATGTCAGGGGCTATCAGGGGCTACAAGCTGGTTGATTGGTTGCTCAGCAGTCAATCAACCAGCATGGCGTTTTTTCCCTGAACACAACCCTGAAGCGTGAACTGTGGTGTCAGTTTGGCTTCAGGGCCGTGGATGTTAAACCCGCTAATTCGGTACAGACCCGAATTTTGCAGTTCACAACATATGATATTACATCATGTTCTTCCATTTTAAATTTTTGAAATTGTATTAAAAGTCAGACTAATCTACAATAACCCATAATGACATAATAATCACATACCTTTCTTAGTTTTAAGTCATCTTAAACATAGCAAGGCATGAAGCCAACTTTCTTTCAGAATGACTTCCTCCATGCTATGATTGATTAGTAAATTAGTTTTGAAAGCCCTACATTTTTGTATACTTCCTTTGTGCACATTGGCTGTACAAGTACAATGTGTGTTCTTTTTTACTTTTACACGCTTGTCACAGCTTCTAATAGAATCAGGACTTAAATTTATTTCTCTGGTTTGGTAATGAGCAAGACCCATTCATACATGCATGAGCGTACATAGCATTAGGAAAATGTTCATACTTAATGAATAACATTTTGCGTTGTTTCTTTGAAATTCTTTATTAATAAGAATGTAGCATTTTATTGTTATGAATACTGTATGCACTATGAAATATTTAGCTATTGAAAGTGCTCCAGAATCACATACAAAATAATAAAAAAAAATAGTGATGTCCCATTATAATAATTCTACAGAGACGTGGGATGGAATAAGTAATAATCCATAGAGATGTGTTTTGAAAATATGATTGTTAACAAGAAAAAGGTTATTCCTTTACAGGTGGTCTCCTACTTAAGAACACCCGACTTACAGACGACCCCTAGTTACAAACGGACCACTGGATGTAGTTAATTTATTGTACTTTAGCCTTAGACTACAATAAACAGCTATAATAGTTATCAAAGGTGTCTGCAATAAAGATTTATTGTTAATCCTGGTTCTTACACCAATCCAACATTTTTAAAATCCAATTGTTATAAAGACCAAAAAATGTTGGCTGGGGTTACAATTATAAAATATACAGTTCCGACTTGCAATTTCAACTTAAGAACAAACCTGCAGAATATATCGTGTACATAATTGGGGGGTCGCCTGTATGTGACATTTATGAGACAGCTACAGTTTAGCTATGTGTGCCAGCGGGGATCCCCAATCTCCATTCTTGCTCAGGATTAAAGCTGATTAGTTGTGTGCATCTCTCTCCATTCACTTCTATGGCAGTTACAAAAACAGCAGAGCAGGGAAACTGCCTGTAATATTTACCTAGATTTTCCCTTGTAAATTGGTGGTTGACGCTGTGTGCAAGATTTTACCAGACACCTTTATAACCGCTGTAGTTACTTAACTCTGGCTCAAAGTTTCCTCAACACTGGTTTTGATACAGCCACATGAGGTAGTTTCTAAATCTAGCCAAAATGGTGACCTTATACGAGAAAAGGAAAAACCAGATCTGTGGTGAACGTGCAAACAAACAGTTCAAATTGCACCATTTATATATTTAAGTCTCCAAGATGGCTTCCACAAATATCTAAGTATACATCGTAATTGGCTTTATTGTACATACAGTACCATTTTATACAGAAAGAAAGTTATTCATTTATACAGTTAGCTTTTTCCAATGAAAAGGCAAACCTGGGCATATGGCAGGACTAATGTTCTCTGATTGAATTTTGAAAATAATAAAAACTGTAGAGCATCAGAGTTTGTGATTTCATTTGTTTAAAAATGGTTTAATTTTGTAAAAGTGATGAAAAAACCTGTATAACATCATTAAAAAACTCAGAATATTGTCATAACTCATAATAATGTACAACTTGTAATATTCCCCCCAAAATTAAGCAAAATGATAAATAATAATAAATTACAACTTGTTACTTGATAACAGTAGTGGATATGGGGGCTCTATGAATAAAGTAATGGGAGGAGATTTATCAGAGGTGTCTGAGAGCAAAATTGTTCTAGATGCTCATGGAAACCAATCAGAGCTATGCTTTCATTTTCACACTGCATTTGATAAAATGAAATCTGAACTCTGATTGGTTGATATGGGCAAGTGGAAAAGCTAAGCTCTCAGACACTGATAAAGAGTTACAGGGGCTGTGCGAAATTACTCTCTGAGTAAATCTAAAGAAGTGAAGAAAAAGATAGTCATGCATGCACACTGGTAATATATTCATATGTAGAGTTTGTAGACTTTCAGTATCCTCTTCTCCTGATTTTACTCATACTCATACTTTGTTAGAGAATAAACCCCTTTGTTTCTCCTCTCTTCTTCTCTCCTTTTCCACTCTTATTCACTGTATGGTTTTAGAGTTTAACTGTTAGAAGTGTATTGAAGTGTTCCTCTGTGATACAATACAAGCTAAATCCCTAATGGGTGAAGAATCAGTTGAGTTGTAAATGTATTTATAAAAAATTGTCAGTTTGAGATGCTGATGCCTACATGAAATGCAGCAGAATCGCCCCTCTTTCCTATTGTCGTTGTATAATGGGCTGCCATGGCCAGTTGCCATGCTTGTGTGTGGGGCGGGGGGTCTGGTCTATTTAATTAATCCCTTCTCTTCATATATTATTTGTAATAATATTGTGGTCTTTGTAACCAAATATCCCAATCATTTTTAACAACATAAGCTTGCTCAAGAAACTTAGAAAAAAGCTCCTACTCCTTCTACTGATTATGTGGTTTTCCACTGTTCTGTCTGGAGCATATTTCATGGAGATCTATATTAAAATCTATAATAAAAATCACAGTGGTATCAAGGCTTTCCCTCTTACTAGAAGGAATACAACCAATGATAAACATATATGGGACTGATGTGGTATGTAAGAATAGCAGTAATACAGTATGATAAGTGGCACTAATAATCTGTAAAAATAACACTACTAATAACTGATGCATTGATTAATAGTTAGATGGATAGATAGATAGATAGATAGATAGATAGATAGATAGATAGACTATACAATTTAAATAGGTAACAATTCAGAAGAATAATTACCGTAATAGTTCAGTCATGAAATACTCATGATAAGTGATGACATGAATGGCCCACGTGCAAATATTCACATACAAATTGAGTCATGTGAATGGTTAGTTTTCAAAAACATCAGCTAGCACATGTATACAAATAAAACAATTAAGCGCTCCACTACCCCAAAACTGTGTGTTAAAATAAGATAAGTACACTACACAATACTATCTTCAATATCAACAGGGAGATACCCTTTATATTAGCTATAGCATAAGGAATTTCTTGAACATGTATTGGAACATTTCCTCAATATTTACAAAACATTTATCAAAAACATTACAATACAGTGCAGTGCAGTTTGCTTTTGTAGTGTGCAGAATGCACCAGATTCAGGAATTGTGGCTAAGGTTCTTCATGAATCTGGCACACCCTGCATTGCTCTAACAGAGTGCACCAATTTTTTTTGGTGCACCTTTAACATACGGCGTGTGACACAATTCTGTAGGCCACTGCATGATAAATGTGATGCATGGTGTGACTATGCACCGGAACGCCCCACTTCAGTGCAGAATTTTGTGTTGGGTCAGGTATAGTGCAACCACAACACCTTTGTGTGGCGGGCACTTTATAAATACATATTCAAGCGGTTTATACAGAAAAGAACGTGCAAAGTCCGACAGAAAACTGTAGCAGGGCCTTTAATAAATGTGGGCCACTGTGTTCATGAATTGGTTATAGGTAGTGTTCTCATCACACGCTATCACAGTTTTTTATCTCCTCTGGTGCCAGGCACTAACAACTGCTGAAGTCTCTAGGACACCAGGATCACTGCTCTGCTCAAGACAGAAGGAGACAGAACACTATCCGGTTATATCTCTGCGGATGAGTCACTTCCTAGCAATAATCTGGAGATGGCATTTATTGTCATTTTGCTGATATGCAGCCTATTTGTGTTTCTCTGCAGAGTCATAGAACAGCATAGCTTCCCCGGCCTGTCTATTAATCATTAGGAATTGTTACTAGAAGAGCAAACAGAGTGGGAGTTACATATGTGAGTGGCTTTTGCCGTCTCCAGTTCAGCCAAATGACCCAGTGTGAAGCCGTGTTTTATGAGAGAATTGCTTTATTTGTAGCTAAACTACTTCCTCCACTGTTTGATAAGCACAAATATTTACTGGTGATAGTTCCGAGTGTCACATTTGTTATATTGCTCCAGGAATTGCCTGACTCTTCTACATCAATACATTTTTAACTCTTTCCTGAACGGATTGAGGCTGTTTGTAAAGTCCTACATAGGAGAATGCTACAACTTTGTACAAATTTTGATTGTTTGACATTGGAATAAACATTGGAGGCTCTTACTCCATCAGTCCTGTACCCCACTCCCCAGTGCATTACATCAAAACATTAAAAACCAATTTTTTAAAAGGCAGCACCCTATACTGGACATGATCTTGCATAATCCACATGCACATGCACACCTCATCATCATTACTGTCCATCTATGTAGTCCAAGACTGAATTCATAATAAATCCATGACTTTATTAGAAATCTAAAAGACAAAACGCAATATAAACAAGTTGGTCCTATTTAAGTGATAGATTGCACCCCAGGATGAAAATGCACATTCTGGTGAACAGTCAGCCAGTCAGCAGCAGTAAGCTGGCTGTAACATACTCTGTGCAACATGTTTAACCCCTTAACTGCCGCAATAAATAATGGCAGCTGAGGACACAGGCAGAGGGAATGGGATACCTTCTATGGCTTCCTGGTCCCCTCAATGTGATCAAGGTGCTGAGGGGCCACCATGGCAGCTGGAGGTCTGATGAAGACAAAGTCACTTGGGCCCAGCCTAAGGATCTTTTAGGCTTAATGTCAGTAAACAAATGAGCAGTCATGGTAACATATATAAAGGAAAATAATGTTTAATAAAATTTAAAAAAATTCCTCTTATTAATTTACTAGCTAAAATAATAAACAACTAAATAAACTAAAAAGGAAAGGCCAACAAAATGGGTATTCAAGTGTTCATAACAATCCGGTCTAAACAATATGCAATTATGTTTCCCCCACAGTGAATAGTATAATAAAAAAAAAATGTTTGAAAAAGATTATGTTATGTATCTTTTTTGGTAACTTATGTCACAAGGTCTATTTAAATAGTGTATTAATAAATTGTGTTTTTGGAGTAAAGAGTACCCTGGATGAGAGGCCTTAAAAAAAAGATATACCAGGACACCGCCAACATATCTTGTTATTTCTCATGAGACAATGGGGGGGATTTATCAATGTGTCCCAAATTCCGTCAGTTTAGTGGAGGAAAACCCTAGTCATTTTCTGCACCAGATTTATCACTGTGTTAATGAATCTGGTGCAGGATAAGACTGTCGGTTTCCAGTTTAGACCTACTTTGAAGTGGTCTAAACTCTGCAACACAATTTTTGGCGCACGGAACATTAAAACAGACCACGCCCCCTTTTCGGAAAATGGCTAAAAGCATGTCTTAAAAGCCTTGATAAGTGTGGTGTAAGGCTTTTCACACTGTTTTTTGGCGCAAAACCACCAGAATTGTGGCACAAGTGCATTAATACAGCCTCCTCCAGTGCATCTTTTTTCTTTTTAAAGAGATTTAATAAAAGTTATCTTTTAGGTGTTTTTTTTTCTGTCATTTATCCAATGCAGACCAGTAGTAAGTTTGGGAGGGCAGGGCACACCCTGACACATTTCACCACTTTCTTCAGAGGATAAAAAAAATTATCATTATCACCAGGAATGGAAGCTTTAGGGCTTGTTTCACACCTGGCGAGGTCACCCCATGATCATGTGTAGCAATGGCTGTGGGTAAATTCTGCAGCCATTAAGCTACATTTGCAGATAGCCTTTATGCTGGTTTTTCAACTTTGTCATTGAGACATTGAATTATGATAATTTAATAGTAATCTTTAAACACTGTGTTTCTGTTAATGGTGTTAAATGAAGTGACTAGAGCAATCCAGGTGCTTATCAGTATCATGGCTTAAACAAATGTTTCCTGTTTTATCTTTTGCATTCTCCACTCATGGGAAAATACTTGTCCAAGGATATCATGTTCACAAAATAAGCTTGAAGTGTAGGTTATATTGTATCGAGATGTATGACAGTGTACATCCCAGTTATGTAAAAGGAAAATTATCAAATAACTAAAAATATCACAATAAACATTTTTACTTAGTACAAATACAACAATTAAAGGAGTTCTGCTATTTCACATTCCTTTTGTATGATAACATGTATTCTCTGGGCGTCAGTGCAAAATCTTTTAATAACACCACATTATTTGGTCACTTTATTGGCATAAAAAGGGAAACGTTTAAGCTTCCCATGACTCTAGAGCAGTGGTGGCGAACCTATGGCACTGGTGCCCGAGGCGGCACTCTGAGCCCTTTCTGTGGGCACCCGGGCCATCACCCCAGCATGAAGTTCACCAGACAGGACTCAAGTAATCTTCCTACAGAATCTTCCTACAATTTGCCCTCCTCCTTTCAACTGCGTTAGTGTCTTTAGGAGGCTGAACGATTAACAGTTGTCAAAGAACGAGGAGAAATAAATTACTACTTAAATTGCTGTGCTGGCACTTTGCAATAAATAAGTGGCTTTTGGTTGAAGTTTGGGCACTCAGGCTCTAAAAGGTTCGCCATCACTGCTCTAGAGTATAACCCCCAAAGCAAATTTCCCCCAGCAGTGACCTCCCTTTACAAATAACAAGTCCCGGCAGTAGCCTCCCTTCACTAATAATATGTCCAGTAGTGGCCTCCCTTCATTAATAATATGTCCAGCAGCGGACCCCTTTCACTAATAACATGTTAATTAGTTGCCTACCCTCACTAATATCATGTCCAGCAGCGGCCTCCCTTCACTCATAAAATGCCCCAACAGCAGCCTCCCCTCACTAATATTATGTCCAGGAGCGGCCTCCCTTCACTAATAAAACGTCCAGTCGTGGTCACCTCTCATTAATAACATGTCCAGCAGCAGCCTCCCCTCACTAATAAAATGCTCAGCAGTGGCCTCCTATCACTAATAACATGTCCAGGAGCAGACTCCCTTCACTAATATCACATCCGCCGTGGCCTCCCCTCACTAATAACATGTCCAGCAGCAGCCTCCCCTCACTAATAAAATGTTCAGCAGTGGCCTCCCCTCACTAATAACATGTCCAGAAGAAGCCTCCTTTCAATAATAAAATGTCCCAGCAGCGGTCTTCCTTTGCTAATAAAATGCCCCAGTAGTGGCCTTACAAATAAAATACCCAAGAAGTGGCCTCCCTTTAGTAATAAAAAACCCCAGCAGCCAACCTTTACTAATAAAATACCCCAGCAGCCTTCCGTCACAAATAAAATGCCCCAGGACCTCCCTTTACTAATAAAATGCTCCAGCAGTCTTGATTTACAAATAAAGTGCCCCAGCAGCTTCCCTTTACTAATAAAATGCCCGAGCAGTGGCCTCCATTTACTAATAAAATGCCCCACCAGCCTTCCTCATAAATAATAACCTTATATACTCACCCTCTGGTGATCTTCCCAGTGTCTTAACTCCAAAATGGCGGCTCGGCTCCTCCAGGCTGTTGGAGCTCTGGACAGTGGGTGGACTATGGACGCAACTGTAAGCAAATCACAGAGGGGGCAGGAACATGACGGGATGATAGTTTTAGACTCTGTTGTGCCGGATAACAGGGCCCGGGTTGGGAGCGTGGGATAGTGGCGGTTGGGTAGTGCAGACTTTATGTTAGTGCCGTCGTCGTGGTCCCCTGCAGCTAACATGCCCCGTAGCAGCTGCTATGACTGAAGTTACACCACTGAGTGTAGCCACCACCTTTATATCTCCTCAGTCTCAAATTTCAACCCCCTAGTGATGTTACACAAAAAGACCATTTTTATCCATTATCACTGATGGTTAGAGTAAAATTCCAGAGTGTGGACGGTGACTGTCTAAGCAGACACTTTATGATCCCTCTGTGCTGACAATGTGCTTAAATTATCAGGGTCCATGTTTATAGACACTTTCATTTGCCTTCTGAACATTGTACTAGTATCTGCAACTTAGAAAGAGAGATGAGACAGATCAGATATGAGACAATGAGATCTATGAGATGCACACAATGACACTGTCAGCTCCGCTACATCTCTGCTCTCACACTATCGGATCTGAGGTGCCAGCCTCTCCATTCCCCTGTATAAAGAGCTTATCTGCTGTAGCTTGTAGCTCTCCTCTCACTGCTGCTGTTGTTTGCAGGCAGAAAGTCAGTGTGTGTGAGCTCTTCCTGGAATGCAGCGGGGAGGGGCCACTGCAGGGAGCAGAAAGCAAAGAAGAGATCAGCTCCACAGCATCCAAGTGTAACTGTATTCGTTTTTGGAGAATATTGTTATGCAAATGATCCTCAGGTGCTTCTGTCTACATCACAGAAACTCTTTTTGGCTGTAACATCTGCAAATTATGACATTACCAACTCTATTGCTGTGGAGGGGAGGAAGGAGGCAGGCAGTAACACTGACGAAAGGCATGCATAATTAGCCGAAAATGGAGCCAGAAGGAACTTCTGTGATGTAGACAGGAGTTCCTGGGGCTCATTTTCATAATTTAAAAGATGTTTTTTTCCAAAACAAGTCTATTAGAGGACAAAGGAACAACGGATCCTGTTTCTGTAGACACACATCAACGTGTAAGTGTTTTTGGTGTAAATGACTGCATCCTTGTGGTAGATTTCCTTAAAGAAGCAGCATTGACATCACATATATGAAAATGTAACCCCTTAAGGACTAGGCCTTGTTTATTCCAAAAATGGATTGTTCCACCAAAGAAGTTAATTTTCCAATCCACAGGAAATATTGGATCTCTGGGTGCAAGTGTACTTACATCTAACACTTTATTCACTTCTATAGGACGTTAGGATGTTGATGTTGCGCAGCTCCATAAAAGTGAATGGAGCACTGGCCCTGAGCTGTTTCTTACAGTGCACATTAACAAAAGCAGTCTCAATGGTTTCATTCTGTGGTTTCCCAGCAGTCAGGTCCCCAGTGATCTAACTTTTATCCTCTATTAAATAGAGGGTAGGTTGCTGGATGTAACTCCCTATGTAGTAAAAAGAGATGTCTGGATGGCGCTAGTACTCAAAAGTAAATGTTTCTTTTATTCGGAGGGATTTAAAAAAAAAAAATCTTTCTGAATAAAAAAAACCTTTACCTTCGAGTACCAGTGCCATCGAGATGGCTCTTTTTCCCACATAGGGAGTTACAACCAGTAACCTACCCCCCTGTCTATTTGTTACACACCCTTGTTACTCAACCCTTGGGTGAGGGAGGAGACGCGGCAGCAGCCACTCATCACACATGCCCAAACCAGTGTTGTGCCTGTCTCCAGCACAACCAAAAAGGGTGAGTACATTTCTCACCCAAAAACACCTCCAATCAACGAAGGATAATTTCGCACTAGGTAGCGCTTTTTTTCTCTGTTCCCCTTCCTTTTTTTTCCACACATCCACAGTGATTTATCCTCTATGGTTTAATAGGCAATATGTATCTTTAGCTTAATAACTTCTTTAAAAGGTTTTTCCCCTAGTGGTGTTTACACAATACACTGTAAACACCACTAGGTGTTTACACAACACATCATTTCTAATCCCCTTACTTTATAATTTTACTCAGTTGTATTGTTTTTTTAGTTCCTATAACTCAGTGGTCATGTAAAATTGTAGTGTGTGGGAGGAGACTCTCTAATCAGAAACTTCACTATTCTTAGAGATTGTGTGCGCTGATAACTTGCTTTGATTATCAGGGATAGGGTTTATCTACACTATTATTTAGCTTCTGGCCATTCTACTAGCATCTGACACATAGAAAAAGACAGCTTGTCTACAGCTTTTAGAGCAAGTCTCTGCACGCTGCTGGCCGGCAGGAAATGCCTGTGTCTGAGCTGGTCTTGTACTGCAGGGGGGTGGGGCAAGAAGTAGTGAGCATTGCAGACAAGAGAAGCTATTGATAAGAAGAATCTGACCATAGTCAGAAGATTTACGTTCATATCTAAGGACAACCAAAATTATAAACACCAGGACTGATAGAGACAGGTTGGAATTATATCTGTGAAATGCTGTACTTTTGTTAATAACAGTGAATTAGAGAATGTGCTATTTTGTTATCTTCAGTATATTTAAGAATCTTGGATTTGTGGGAATACCCCTTTAAGGATTACATAATAATAATAGATATGATTTTCTGTTTTCATTTTTGCATCCAAAAAGTTTTAACCTTTCTCTTTTGTTGCTGCTTTTTGTCACAGTAACCAATAAAGTAGAACACCTCAGTTTTGTATGTACCATCAGGTACATTTTCACAGCATGGAACCGCATAATGAATGTTAAGAGTTCTGTCTTATAGACTTACTGTATTAAATCTTGATTGCCTTTTACTTTTAATTCTCATTGTGCTGGCTTCCATCCACTTATAATACTTGCATAAATGCACTAGTAAATCAGGATGTCAGTTTGACCCTTGTGAAACTCTAGAATAAAATGTTGATAAACCTCCCTGTGGTGTGATGGCAGAAAGGATCACATTACTCTAATCTACATTACTGAAAGAATGTTATTTTATTATCAGAAGCAATCCTCCAACTTGCCCTTGAGCTGGCTGACATGGTTATGCCCTCGATAGCATAAACTAAGATAAGTGAATCAATAGCTAACTCACTGACTATTTTGGGGCATGATCACTAGCTTGCATTTACAGCCTGCCCTTAAGCAATTCCTTAGTGCAAGGTCAAAGATTAAACCTAAAGGTCTTTATTTTAATGATTATAAGTGAATCGACATGCTGAGCATAGGCTTGTTATCTAAGACAAACACTAAGTATTTCCTGTTTAGACTATATATTTAGTTTACAAGAGCTTTCACTCCTTGTCATGAAGTAACTTGGCTAAGGACTTGTGTAAACATCCTGCAGTTTACTGTATTAGCGAAAACATGGACTTTATTCAGCTACTTGGAGGATCACTGTACCTGCCAACTTTCTGATACGTTAAGTACTTGTCTCATAGAGTAAGAATTGTTTGAAGAATTGCATTTTATACAAAGCAAATAGAACAAATTCTCATCTAAGGATTGGTTCAGTATTTTAAGAAAAGCCTTATTATAAACTCATAGACAAAAACTCATAGTTGTCATGTAGCCATAAAGGTCCAAGGCACTGTTTTCTTAAAGGGGTTGTCCACTTTCAGAAAATGATTGATAATCTATGTGTAATTAAACATTATAAACTTTTATATACAATATATATATATATATATATATATATATATATATATATAAAAGTTTATAATATATATATATTTCTATACAATAGAAGTAGAAAGCTGCAAAGCTCTTAATTGGGGGAATCAAAACAGAAAAAAAGATTGGTCAGCTCACCTCCCTGGTTAGTGCAGTCCTGGTAGTAGCCGATGCATGGAAAGCCGTGTGTGAACAGCAACAATCAGGTAGAAATCCAAAAAGGCATCCAGTATCCAGGCAAAAAGTGAAAGTATAAAATCTGGCACTTTATTGAAAAAGGTTTAAAAACATAATAAGTCACATAATCTAGATCTGTGACTTTACACAGTCTATATTATGTGACTTCTGAGTATTATGTTTTTAACCATTTTTCAATAAAGTGCCGTATTTTATACTTTCACTTTTTGCCTGGTTTCCTTTTTGGATTTCTCCTTTTCATTTGGGTTGTTGCGATAGATGCATATAATGTCACTGTGGACATCATGAAGATTAAGTGGAAAAACATACGAAGATTGTCGTATGATGTGGATCAATATGTGCTCATCTTAAGTAGTCAAATAAGTTGCAGGTATAACTCTGGTAAGTGTATTTGCTACAGGTTGCTACAATAAATATTTTATGGGGACCCTGTCACCAGATATTTACTAATAAAGCTAATGACAGGTTCCCAGAACATAATTCTAACTATTTCTAATACTTGCTAGTCCCAGAAAATCATCTTTGTAAGGATATTTAACACCGTACCAGAGGAAGCAATGAGACACAAGGGGTGTAGCTTATTTGGACCAGTCACAGTGGGATCCAGCGCACCTCTTTCCCTCCATCTCCCTAATTCCCTATTCCAGCCATCATCATCATCCTCTGCTACCGTTGAGTTCCTGCAGCTGTGCATTTACAGTCCAGTATCAGTTATGCACAGTGAGCAATGGAGTGGCTTTACGTCCAGGTTATAAGCACCCCTTTGTCAAAAAAATTACAGAATCATAAAATATGATACAATAAAAAATGAAAGTAGAAAGTGATAGCAGTAACCTATCTTATCACAATTTCCAATTTAATGCACTGTTCTTTGACTCTCCGTATGGTAATCTCTTCTCTACCATCAGCTTTTATTCTCCCATATTCTTATGTCTTGTTATCTTGAAAAAGGGGAACCTATACTGTGAAATTCACTGATGCTGGAGACAATGGGGGTCATTTACTAATGGCCCGATTCGCGGTTTCCCAGCGTGTTACCCGAATATTTCCGATTTGCGACGATTTCCCCTGAATTGCCCCGGGATTTTGGCCCCGAACGAAAACCTGACGGATTCGGAAAAAGCGCCGCATTTTTTACCTTCACTCAGCCCGGCTCGGTGTACTCCAGTGCGTTCCGGGGAACTTCAGCGCAGCAGCTCCACCTGGTGGAACTGCCTTAATGAATCCTGGCCGGACCCGAATCCAGCGCAGAGAACGCGACGCTGGATCGCGAATGGACGGGTAAGTAAATTTGCCCCAATCTGTTGACCAAAGTCAAAACCGGTTTTGCACCTTTGTCTTAACTGTGAAATTTCCATTGATGACATTTTAGGATTCTCTGTAGCTGGTGTCCCCTTTCTCTTCCATTCTAACACCATATGGGTGCTCAATGCCAGCCTCAAGTTGTACTCATCACACAGGAATAATTAGACAGTGATTTTCTGAACAATAATTTCCTGTATGTTGAGAAGGACCCAAAGGAAGAGACTTACAAGGCACCTGAGAGATTAAGAATAATTTTATAATAAATCTTTTAAAATATTTTTATTAGTTAAACAACTCAATTTTTATGATGTAACTTGAAACTATATGTATTGAAATCTGCACATTATATTTAGTACTACTAATTATTTTTCATTCTGTAAGAACATTGCATACTTAATACTTTTTTATTATCTGTAGAGTATTTACCTAAGTATCAATGTTGCTTTCAATTCTCAGTGTACTGTACGATAATGTTTTCAGGGCTCCAATGACCTCTATAGCAGATGGAGGGGAAAATATGTTCAATCTCCTTTGCATAACCAGATGCTTCTTTTGTAATGAAAGCTATTGACTGCTTATTTTAAACACAACTTATTAAAGCGATTATCATATTAACATATTACTGAAAAGATAATAAAAACACATCTCATCACATCGAAACAGTTGACTTTTTTATTGCATCATTTCTTTGGTCTGTCCAAACAGTTTCATGGCTGACGTCCTGCTGCCATGTACTTGTGAGAGTGGTACAGGGGTTTTAGTGTGCAAACCAAAACAACGCCAGTATACCACTATTTCCAGGGAAACATCAGGGGGACATTTATCAGGGCTTTTATTAAATGAAACTGACGTAGAAACCCTGAAATTATTTCCCCCTTCACGCCATCTCCACGCCAAGGGGAGTGGGGCAGTGCGTTCCTTAGTGAAAGTTCACATTCTGCATATATATAGGACCTGGCGTAGAAATATACATTGCACAGACTAGCTGCAGAATACATCCAGATGCAGGAGTCTCTTGATGTATCTGGTAGCAACAGAGGGTGGGTATTTCATCATACACAGGGGCATGAGTGTCGGCATATAATAAATCTCCCCCATAATATTCAAAACATTAGCCCTTGTACAAAAGAGTGACAGACCTTATGTGACATCGCTTGTTAGGTGAAAATTCCCCCTTTTTCTATTCTTCCTTAACCTCACATTTACATTCAGTTTAGCCAGTGATGTAGATGTGCCAAACAGACTATTCCCCCTTGAATCTTTCTAAAATAAGCATTGCCTCTACATCAAATGGTTATATTTTTACACTGAAAATAACATTTGTCCAACTTTTAGTCTGTGTGTTTATTATAGCGCCTGGAGCAGCTAATTGTGGGTGTCTGGAATGTCAGCCCCCTACCAGTCCAATATTGATGACCACTGATATCATGAAGCTGAAATTTCCCTTTTTAATATCTGTCTTCATATCTCCATCCTTCTTCTACATATGAACATAATTTTGATTAGAAGTTACAAAAGGGCCGTCAATATTTTTATTGGAAGGATGTTTGTACATTCCAGGCATATTTTACAAAAAGGAAGAACTTTTCTAAGCCCGTAAAATAACGATGTAACAGAAACAATCCCACATTCCTTAACTCCAATAAACAATGTAAAGCATAAAAGAAAATTAAAAGTATGATGTGTAAGATTTGGAATGAAAGTGCTAAGGGAAGCCTGAGGATAGAACACTAGATGATGTTTTATTCTGTAATTCCATCTGAAAAACTGTGATAGGAAAATGAACCCTATGGAACGTGATATATGGTTTACGGACCAATGACACTTTTAGACCTAATAGAGTTTGTGAAAAGAAAGGCAAGAGAACATGCAAAAAAATCAGCGGTTACTGAGAGACCACTGTACATACAGGAGAGCCTTTCAGCCACTCAGGAAATATATACTCAAACATAGGTGTCAAGCGCTCAGCCACCAACAAAGAAAGAGGAAACACTAATGGCATGTGTACACAGTCTAATTATCTGGGCAGTGGGTGGCCTGGTTTTTGTACATCGAGGAATGTAGCAGTTCATAGCTATGACCACAGCTCTTGTTCTTCCAACTATGGAATGAGACTTTTTTTTTCAAATGACCTTCCTTATTCCTTTAGGATGCAGTGCTCAGGTAACATTATATCTTCTGAAGTAGTCATAAGAGGAAATAGATCTCCGTAAGGAGACTGGCTGCCTTTGTAGACCTCCTTTGATTTGCATCTTCTAAAGGAATATATATTCCTAATGGAGACTGTCAACACAACTATTACCCCACAGATTCAACATTGGCACCACAATTTATTTGCAATAAAATATAATGTGACAGTATATCTAGTGGAGATATACAGAGCAGACACCTTAGTATAACTATATTTTACATGCAAACCTAAGGTCTGGACTCTCATATGCAAAAAGGTTCTAGTGACTATAAGAGTCATTTATCTTTAGTCTGGACATCGGTGCCTGTCTTTTTTTGCTTTTTCCTAGTTTTGTAATTGTTTTGTTTGTCTTAGAATGTGATATATCAAATACGTAAGCCTGTTGGTTACGCCTACTCAGGAATGGAGTTTATTTGCGCCTAAATTTAAAACCTTCATAAATTTGGATACCTTTTTTTTGTAACACTTTACATAAAGACTGAGACTTTATTTATCCATCCACATCTGGATTCTAAAGATATATCAAACCCAACAAAGTAAAAGGCTGCATTCACATGATGTATGCCGCCACACTGTAGTACGGCAGACATACATCGGTGCCGGGGAGAGAAGGAGGGTGAGAGTGACGCTCACCCCTGTCCCTTTCTATAGCTTAAAATAGAGCCCTGCACCATATTCCATTGAAAGATAGGACATGTCCGATCTTTCTACAGGCTACGGAATGGTACAGTGCTGCACGTGTGTGGCACTGTACTGCTCCCGTTCGGCCATTGCGATGTATGGACGTATATATGCCGTATATACATCGGTTGTATATACATCCCTCATACATTCGTGTGGATGTAGAAAAACTCTGTTGCGGCAAACTGTGCTAGGTAAGTGTAAAAGTTGCAAAGTTTAAAGCAAATGCACAAATATTAGAAAAGAAAAACCGAAAAGACTAAGATAAATGACCCCAATGTGTGTTCTACATTACACATAAATCTTCCTCTTCCATGTAATGGTGTGTGATAGTATATAACATAGTATAAACAATACAAATACAATACAAATCTTCAGGCCATCTTGAGCTACACACATTTTTTTTTAAATGTATCTAGCTGTAATTTTATTGGCTTTCATGACTACACAGTGATATATAATAACATGCATTAACATCTGTCTCAGTGAATATTTTCAGAAGTTAAGATTATACATCTGACTCCCAGATTTTAAGTGATACAAGAAGTGACAATATTCTTAAAATAAACTATACATGTCAAGTGAAATCAGTTCATTTTCAAAGATACCTACCATTGATGAATTCTTCATTCTGATGTTTAAACACAGTTGGTTCTGAAGACATAGTTAGCCACTTGGGGCAGAAAGGAGTGATGAGGTCTCTACTGAATTATTATTTTTTATTTTAGAGCATCATTAATTCTAGATCATTGTACATTTCAAAGCATAATACAAGCAAGTATCCTAAAGATGAGCAAATTTCGTAATAGGCTAATACAGAGGTAGAGAGAACTTGAAGTTGGTTGTGTGAAGAGCAGAAGAGAGGAGAGGTGACATGAGGACTGGTAATGATGTGTTGGGTGATGTCCTACAATAAAACTGAATTTTATTTGTATGTGGACAAATGTTTTGCTTAGCCCTTCTCATCGTATCATTAGATTTTTCTTTTGATCTTGAATCATAATGTTCAATGACTATTTCGTGTTCAATTATCAATCAGACACTTGTTTTCCAAAAACAATTCTCTCACCCTATCTCAAGAAGGTCCACTATTTTCTATGACCTACTTGCCCCTCCTTTTCCGCTTGCTATGAAGTGTGGATAAATTCACCATAAAATGTCAATGAAAGAATTGTGAGTATAGTTTATTTTAACAAGTTAAAAATAAGATATAGGGATCAACAATATAAAAGGTAACTGGTAGTTTATTCGATTTAGTGTGGCTGCAGTCAATTGATGTCTAGGGATATAACTTCATAAAGAAAGGAACACAAGGGTGTTCTTCAGGCAAATGTTTCACTATGTACTCTCAGACATGCACCTGAAATAGATTTGAGAAAATTCACTGCATGTAGAAACTTAACTGTGGGTCTACTACTGATTGTGAGAACTGGGGTCTATAGGACTACAGATAACCAGGTTGTATTTTCATTTCCCTTTGTGTTTTCCTTTCTTCACTTCTTCAAATTAAAAATAACCAGGTTGTGTACCAAGTAGTAACTCTGGCAACTTTAATGAAATGCACCACAATAGATAGATAGATAGATAGATAGATAGATAGATAGATAGATAGATGGGATCCCAGTGTTGAATCCCATAGAGATCATATACAATATGGTGGATAGTTATGGTTATAGTTATGATTATGAGAAGAATTATGGGGTAAAACAGCTCTCTAGACCCCAGATGTGTTTGCTATATTTGTAAACCCCTGATTCATCTGGAAAAGTTAAACATTTGTAATTTAGGTTTAGTGGAGGAAATTTTATGTTTAAGTGTCTGAGGTAAAACTGTTCTAGTTGCCCATGCTCAGCTATAATTTTAAAAACTGATGTGGGAGAAAGAAAGCTGAGCCCTGATTGGTTGCTATGGGCCACTAGTACAGTTCCACCTCAGATAAATCTCCCCTATCCTGTTGATAGTGATCCCTCAGTTTGTTGTCTCGTAGACAACTGTTGGGATATAATAACTGACTGATACAGCATATTGCATATTATATTACACAGTGTGATATATTTTTAAAGTTTATTGCATTTTGTTTAGATACTATGGCCAACTCTTTGCGTTAGACAATGCCAGGCCTGTAAGTTGTTTACTAAGGGCTACTAAAGGCTGCTTTTACTTGTTTACTATCCCTGCAGTCAGAGACTTCTGTGAGAAACAAGAGCAATATCACTACCAAGTATAGCAACTGTTTGTAAAGAACTGTTTGATATTCACAGCCCTTCTCCATCCTTGGCAAACTGGCAAATGTTCAGAGTCTAAGTGCTGGAGAGAACCTATTTATTAGTCTTTCAATACACAATAAGCAATCCATACACATGCAAAACGCAATAGGATGAAAAACAATAAGTATGCACAGAAACATCCCCAGAACGACGGAGCAGCTATGGGCTGTGACGAGTGAATGGGACACGCCGGAAGCTGATTAGAATACATTGCTGACAGTAAATAAATTCCTTCTAGAAAATGAACTTATTTTCATAGTTACATTGTTCCTCTCGCTAAGCTGTGTGGAGCATCCCGATGTTGCCATAAAAGTTCCCCAGCTAATTATTTGCCTCTACAACTTTTCACTTCCTGAGGCGGATTTATACTAAATCCTGTTATTAGTCTTGCTCTGCAATTGCTTTTGTCTGTGACTGGAAGCAAAGCTCAAAGCCTGCAGTCAGCCTTTTATTATATGGAATGTGAATAGAGGTTTGACCCAACGTTCATCTGTTTTCCATTCTGGTGGCAGTAAGCAGCTATCTCTTTGACAAGTCCGTGTGTATGTTTGTTCTGTACTAAACATTTGCAGTTGTATTCAGTTATGCCTGTCACAAATAAGTAGATTATTAAAATCATTAGTAACGCTGTAAAGTCAGACATTGTTATATAAGCACTCACGTGTTATGACAAAATACAAATATTCTCTATATCTTCTAATACACAAATTAAATAGATACTAGCTTTGGATTGAATTTGTTATGTCTAATTTTGTTCGTATGTGTACCACATGATCTATAAAGTACTATGGAATATTAAGGTATGGTGACAATGTCGCCAACTAAGCCATCATTGGAGAGCAACAATCCTCGGCAAAGACAAGTCATTTTTACCGGGGAACATGAATTAAATGAAATCAAAAATCAATAAAATCCATCATTTTCCATGGATACCCAGTAGTACTATGTCATCACTTCACGTCTCAGTACCTCTTCCATCACCAACTATTCCAGTTTATCTTTTGTTTAATTTATAGAGTTTAGATTGCTCCGACAGACTCATTCACCAAAGAGTCGTATATGTGGAGTCCCAACAGAGGAGGGAGCAATAATCTGCCAGAAAATGTCTTTACTTGAGATAAGAAAACCGGCATGATTCTTACAGGGCTCATACAAAGCAACTGGCTTGGTGGTTACAGAGTCTCACTATGAAGGAACAGCTGGATGGAGAGTTCCAGGGTGATCACAGCGCCAATAACTCGTATGTGAGGATAGTATTCTTAAATAAAGTTTCTTTATTACATAGCTTGGTAAGACGCATTTTGAGCCCCGACTTGAGGTCTTTTTCAGTTACAAGCACCAGTTAATGCCACTCGATATTTTACCCAAAGCAATCTCCTCGTGTTGTAGTACAACCAAAATAGGTGAGCAACATGTCACTTAACTCAAAGAGAATATATTGTTTTGCCTAATCCGGATTTACACATGTGGCGCCTGTATGGCGCTTCTTCCTTCACTCCCCCCTCTATGAAGGAACAGATAAAAGAAACAGAACACAGATTCTAAATTGAAAATGGTCCCTTAGTAGGTTTCATCTGATATGCTATTGTACTAAGCAACACTTAGAAACCAACAAGGATGGATGTTTGTTTACAGCAGATACACCAAAGGTGAACATTCAGGACAGTAGTGATGGGAGCAACAATCTGTCAGAGTGTTCCTTTCTATCACTTAACAGAATAGCTTTACCTTTTTTAGTGAAGAGAAATCACAAATGTCTAGCTACAATCCTGGAATATTAATGTGTGTTTCCCAGTGTTGCTGCTACTAACCGTACACATAAAAGAATGGTTTCTCAGATCTCCAGGGCTGCTACCTAACACTGTCTGCAACTACAAATGGATAAGGGGTTGTCCACTTTAAACGCATTCCAGCAAATAACTGATATTGTTTATGCAATGAAAAGTTATACCATTTTCAAAATTTCAATTATTTACAGTGTTCTAGATCTCTGCTTGCTGTCAATCTACAGGATTTCATTGTTTACTTCCTGTGGATAAATACCAGGGGACAACTCTTTTTAAGTCTTTATTTATTTGCACTCTTTTTAGGTACCTCCATATAGGTTGACTTTCCCCTATGTTAAACCTTCAGGTTGATGTTTTGGACAAATATTTGAAGGTTTTCCAAGCTACAGGTCAATTATTAGCAGAATATTTTCCTGTAGTTTTTATTGTTAACACAGTACTGTACGGGAATTGATGTACGTTGGCAGGGACAGGGTATGTGTAATATAAAGATTATGTCAGATATATGAGAAAGAAAAATGCAAAAAGCAATAAAAAACAGACAACAACCCCAATTATCTTAGCACTTAGCACATCTCCAGACTACACCGCCAGACAGCTAGCAATAAGGCCAGGCAGCAGCTATTAATGACAGTCCCAAACTTGAATGCTATCTCGCTATTACAGTAAGAGTCCCAGACTGCCCTGCTTTTTTTAGGGAGTGATTTAGATCAGACAGCTAGATATAGGGCAGGTTATGCTGAATAGCTATGCCCCTGCTTAGCAAAATGATCCAGTTTAAGCAAACATGCTCAGAAGTGGTCCAAAATACAAAGCCAGACGTCTGTAATAGATGATGGTCCAGCCTACTCAGCCAGAGAGCTGTTATAGGGAGTGCTCCATAATACTCAAATCTTCTGTTACAGTTGGCAAGTCTAGACTACACTGCTAGGGTAATCATTATAGGGGAGCCCCACGCTTCATGGTTAGATATAGCTAGACCACTGTAGGTAAATTTATTTTATTAAGTTTACCTGTAAATTTACCTGTAAACCTGTAACTAATCTGTTCTAACTCGTCATTTCTTCGGCAGTCATTTATCAAAACAGTAACAAGAATTTCACCTATTTTCCCCCATACGTAACCTACACTACAAAAGGGGCATGGAGACACCCATTGGTGGAGTGAGCATTTAGGATCAGGCGCAAATCAGGAGTCTCCTGATAAATCTGGCTTGGGGGGTGATAACTGGGATTAAAAATATCCCCCATTGAGTTCTAAATTCCACTAAAAAAATCTCTATTTCAATAGATAACAAAAAAACAAATAAAAAAATAAAATAAAGACCAAAAAAAAAAAATTTTTAAGTTCACTGTGATGTAAACATGCATAACTATTTTAGATTAGGAAAAGTGATAACGGGTTTACTATGGGTAAAACAAAGTATTACTTGTGGGAAGAGTCAGTTTCATGAAGACAAATTCCAGGTACCAATATACTGTTTCCTCTTCTGTCAGCATCTGGCTAGAGGGATATGCAAGAGATAAGAGGCGATGCAAAACACAACTGCCTGGGGCCTTTGCTGATTGCTGTAGTCAAATGGGACTTTAAAATTGCAGTCCCACGAGAAAACAAAGCAAACTATAGGCATTAACATGTTTGATATAGGATTTAGCAGTTAAGCTTTAAAGAGCCGATGGCAGGGCGGCTTTACAATCAATGAAAATTGGTTAGAGTCAACTTGAATATTTGGACTGTTGGCAGAACAGAACCTATGAGTCCTATATTTAATATGTGTAAAAACCACATGATGTTTTCTCCGCAGACTTATGTTTAATTAACGTTGTTTGTGTTCTCAGCCTCCAGTTCCTCCAGTCTCCGCACATTCTTTCACAGTGAAACTGAAGATGTAAATGAAGCAGCGCACTGGCTGTCTGCTTTTAGTTACAATGTCTGTTTGTTGACATCTCAGATGAAAGCCTGCTGTGTCCCTGGCTCTGTCTCCTTCATTTCCCCTCTAATAAGGCTTTGCTCTCAATTAAGTTAATGATGCAACTTTTCCTATGGATCATTTGGTCTTTCAATCAATTAGCAAAATATGAAGGAAGCATCTCTGTTAGACATCAGCAGACAGGCTTGTCATAGTAGCATCCACTATCAATCCACTGCTGCCTCCTACCCCATGCCTAAAGCCCCACTTTGCACCCAAATGTTGGATTCTCTTTCTATGATGATGTTGATGATTTATTGACTTATTTAACCTGTACCCGCTTAATGACTATGTGGTCCCATTCACCTTATGCAGCTAGACCCTGCCATTCAGGAGTCCAGTCTGGCTACATGTTCTTACCTGGTGTCAGCAGAGGATATTGCCTCCCTCACTCCGCATACCTTATACCACCATGGTCATTTATGATCCTACCAACGCATTTATGTATATATGTAAATATTCATGTACAATCGCCTTTATGTCTTTCAGTGTTTGACAAAGACCTGAGTGTAGGTCGAAACGTCACACCTTTTGATCACTTTTTTATACTGTCTGGTTTCCTGTTCATCCTGCTTTGTGGATAGTTTGCCTGTATCCTAAGGTAAAATACAGATGTATATGGATTGCACTTCTACAGATTTTTCTAAATATATAGTGCACTTTAATATTGTATACAATTTAGGATTATAGTACAGGCAAAACATGAACCAACTGTTACACATCAAGTGAACTATCAAATGACATTTTGTCTAACCAATGGGCCACATGAAATACCAAAATGAAAATAATAATGTACAGTATTTGCAAAACCAAAAACCTCAATAACCAGCAACCACTAAAGATATATATATATGTAGGAAAGAGGCAGCACTCCAGGGTACGTGGAAACGGGTGAAGCTTTATTCCATGTGCAACGTTTCGGCGTTGAAGCACGCCTTTTTCAAGCATAAAGTGTAGTGTGCATGTCCAAACATTTAAGGACCAAGCAAGAAGCTGATTGGTCAGGGTACAGAGTGACAATAAACATGATACATAGTAAAAAACAATACATTGTTGAAAGTGCTACATTAAATATTAGTATATCCATTGGTAAATATGCAATTAGTGTAAAAATTTGTGCAAACAGCAGTGTAAACAAGTGTAGTAAAAAGTACTAAAATACAGTCCTCCCACCGGTATCTCGACCCCGCCCACGTCTCCTCTTGTTCATTCATGAATTCAGTGGCTCATCTCCTCCCAAAGATACACAAATCGTTGTCCAACCCTCCGGGACGACCTATAGTATCCGGTAGTGACTCCATCTTTTCCCATATTGCCATTCTCCTTGATGAGATCTTGAGGGACTATGTGATACAGAGTAGATCATACATACGCGACACCGCTGATTTTCTACACAAACTACAAGCAGTTGACATTACAGGATGTGACAGTTTGCTACTGGTCTCATTTGATGTAGTTTCACACTACACTTCCATTGATCACACCAGAGGATTACGGGCGGTCGAGAGATGTCTCTCTCACACCAGATACCCTCCTAAGACTATCTCACTCATATTGGAGCTACTATGTCTAATTTTATATCACAATTATTTTCTTTTTGGTAATGAGTTTTATACTCAATTACGGGGAGTAGCCATGGGGGCTAACATGGCCCCATCGTATGCAAATATTATGATGATGTCCCTGGAGGAGGACTTCGTCTATGTGTCCCACCACTTCCAGCGTGTTCTGAGGTGGTGGCGATACATAGACGATGTCTTCCTCCTATGGACGGGGACACTGGAGGACCTTGTATCATTCCATTCCTTTCTAAATTGTATCGATAATGACATTAAATTCACGGTTGTACATTCGGACACCAACATCCAGTTCTTAGATGTATCAATCACACGAGAGGGTGATACACTTTCCACTGACCTTTTCACTAAACCAACGGACAAAAACACTCTGCTCCGTTATGACAGTGCCCATCCACGCCCCATGATGAACTCCTTACCCCTAAGCCAGTTCCTCAGGGTTAAGAGGATTTCTAACAGCCGGGAGCCGTGATAGAAAGGATCTTCTATTACCCAAAACTAAGACACAGGGCCCAAACAGAATCCTATTTATTTCAACATTCACGGACAAAAGTGACCGGGTCGCATCGATCATAAAAAAACATTGGGGTATACTATCGAGAGAACCATCCGGGGTCCCTGAATATAGAAATCCCCCACTACTATCGTATCGCCGTGCCAGAAACATCGGCGACCGCCTTGTCAAATCCGATATTGGACCACTAAGAACCCCAGTACAAAGGGGGCTACTAGGCAATGTCCGCACGGGAAGCTTTCCATGCAGGTCTTGCATAAACTGCTCCCTAATGATTAAAGGAGAAACTTTTTCCCACTCTGGACTCACTTATAAAATACGCCACTATCTAACATGCAATAGTGAGTTTGTCATATACATGCTGAGCTGTCCCTGTGGTTTAAAATACATTGGGGAAACCACCAATGAATTCAAGGTGAGAATAACACACCACAAGTACACTATCAGAAAGGGAAAACGGGATTTACCCGTCAGCCGACACTTTTGTGAGGCTGGACACCTCGACTCTCAACTCCGTTTTACACTCATTGATCACATTCCCCCCCTGAGAAGAGGAGGAGATAGAAGCCTGCTATTGAGAAAACGTGAACTCATGTGGATTCACCGACTCAACACTCTACAACCACATGGTCTTAATATCGAATATAACCTTACAAGTGTAATTTAAGTAAGACTGGGTTCATATAAGGTTTCGTACCAATTGTATACTGCATATTTTAACTCCTTATAATCATAGGTGTAAACTAATACTGGGAGATACCCTTATGTCCAACTTAACATGCTTTTTTCTCTCTCTTGTACTAGATATTTTCTTATACTATTACTCCCATTCGACCGATGATCTCCTTTCCACGTCTCCATCAGATGATTGGCTTACTCTCTCCATCCACCACCATTGCTGTCTTTGCATCGAAGTGGGATCTCTATATTCTTGCACTCCAGGACCTGGGTACCAGTACCGTATTCCCCAAAGGGAACGGGCTGGTTTTATTACTAGCTCCGCCCCTGATGGGAGGTACAATACAGAGTGAGCACTAACTACTATAGGAACTCACCACAGGTACCACCGCGGTCTGTGCTAATTCTTTTGGTATACGCACACCTCTATGCATTTTTTACACTTTGATGCCTTCTGGAACAGGTCTGCCCAGACCCAAAATGGCCGCCGTATCTCTCCATCTACAGAGCGCACGCGCGCTCCCAATCGGTTCTACTTCCGGTCCGCACATGAGGTCATGCATGTCACTTCCGGTTAGCGACTGAAACGGCACCAGAAAACAGGTGGATGGAGATGAGCCACTGAATTCATGAATGAACAGGAGGAGACGTGGGCAGGGTCGAGATACCGGTGGGAGGACTGTATTTTAGTACTTTTTACTACACTTGTTTACACTGCTGTTTGCACAAATTTTTACACTAATTGCATATTTACCAATGGATATACTAATATTTAATGTAGCACTTTCAACAATGTATTGTTTTTTACTATGTATCATGTTTATTGTCACTCTGTACCCTGACCAATCAGCTTCTTGCTTGGTCCTTAAATGTTTGGACATGCACACTGCACTTTATGCTTGAAAAAGGCGTGCTTCAACGCCGAAACGTTGCACATGGAATAAAGCTTCACCCGTTTCCACGTACCCTGGAGTGCTGCCTCTTTCCTACATCTACCTAAACGGACCCTGGCCAGGGGACCTACGGCTGCTGCACCCTAGTTCACCTGTGCTGCTTCGGACTCTCCTTTTTTGTATATATATATATATATATGTACAAATCATAAATGTTACACAGGTAACCAAAAGATAAAAACAATCACTTGCAGGGCCCATACAGCAATAAAAGAATGGATACAATTCTCGTACTTTACCTCAAGCTGCACGTCGGCGCACGGGAGATGAGGGGGTGAGCACTGCTCTCCCCTGCCCCTCTCCATAGAAAATAATAGGCTCTATCTTTTTGCGGCTATGGATCAGAATGGTGATCACTTGTTGCGCTCACCGTACCGAGCGCGTGTGCCATAGCTGTCTATAAGCATCTACAAATCTGTCTTAACATTTAAATACCGAAATGTTCCCTCTAACAATCTTTTACTATGAAGCCTTGTTGTGTTTCACAGTGAACATAGTTTTAAGATGGGCCAGAGATGAGAGAAGTGTCAACTGGGCAGTTCCTAAATTCACATACCCACATCTGCTTGATGGGATGGCTCTGTCCATATGATAATAAGACAAAGCCTCAGAAAGAAGCTCGGAAAAAACTGGTGTACAGTTGGCCAGTGGACACTTTTCCTTATCCTCAGCTACTTGTTGCGCTCACCGTACCGAGCGCGTGTGCCATAGCTGTCTATAGGGGTCCCCCCAACAATCGTGTGCATGAGCCCATAGCAAATAAAACCTGTGATCATCATACTTACTATAAAGTCTCATATGTACCAAAGTCTTGCATGTCTTTTTCAGATATGTGGTTGTCACTGTAAGATGGTCCATAATAAACGGTATTATGACTCCTCTTAGATAATAAATATTGATGTCACTAAAGATATTCGTGGCATTCAGTAACCTAGTAACCAAGTTATAATGTACATATAAGAAGTGACCAAGCTGTAATATAGATATACAATCACTAAGCCTTAATTAAGACTCTCCTATGTATCAGCATTCATCCAAAGTGAGCGCCTCTCCACTTGCCAAATAATGAAAACCAAAAGCGAGGCTGGATAAGAGTGAAAACAAGGCTGAAGTCTTCGGCCCCCCCCCCTCCCCTTCCCCGGGATCTGTAGTTGGCAGTGGTGGTAATGTATAACAAGTCAACATCTGCAAAGAGTTTGTATGTTCTCTCCGTGTTTGCGTGGGTTTCCTCCGGGTACTCCGGTTTCCTCCCACACTTCAAAAACATACTGGTAGGTTGTTTAGATTGTGAGCCCCATGGGGACAGGGACCAATTTGATATGCTAGTGCAGCGCTGCGTAATCTGTGTGCGCTATATAAATAAAGAATTATTATTATTATTATTAAAGTTGAAGGGGCGTAACTACAGTGGTGACAGCCATAGAAGCTGCTATGGAGCCCGCAATGTCAGAGAGACCCATCATTTAACCTGACATACGATAAAATTGGATGATGTACACCATTATATACATATTATGCTGCCCTTTGTACATTATCTTTTGGTTACCTGAGTAACTTTTTTTAATACATTACTGATTTGTTATATATATATATATATTTATATATCTATAGTGTTTGCTGGTTATCAAGGTTCCTGGTGCTGCAAACACATTATAAACTTTATTTACCCTACCATACTTGGGTAATTGGGTAGCACCCAATTACCTCCCCATATTGCGTAGATGAGCATCTACAAATCTGTCTTAACATTTAAATACCGAAATGTTCCCTCACATACCCTCACATCTGCTTGATGGTACGGCTCTGTCCATATGATAATAAGACAGCCTCAGAAAGAAGCTAAACGAGATGGGAAGAAACTGGTGTACAGTTGGCCAGTGGACACTTTTCCTTATCCTCAGCTTGTTTGAGAAATCTGGTTGAAAATGTAGATTAATTACTAGTGATCAGTGGACCCATTGTAATGTAATGTAATGTGATTATTCTTCATACCAATTATTTTGGTTGTGTAAAAAAATATATTCAAAGCTATACAGAAGACCATTCATTCCATCAACTCAAGCAATGCTTATTGCTGGAAAAAAAATAACGGTGGTAATTTTATCACTGTATACAAAAACAATGATTGAATTGGCAGAACAAAAAAGCATACACCTTGACAAATGGTGGCAGACAGAGGCATAGTTGTTTCCTCCGCTTACATATACCCAAAAAAGCTGGATGGAAAGACATAAGAAGCTACATCTTTTCAACTTATAGACTCCGTTTGCGCTCAGTGCGGCAATGCATGCCTAGGGAGAGCGGATGCAACTCAGCGCATATGCCACTCAGCGCATATGCCACTCAACTTAGCGCATATGCCACTCAGCAGGAGGAGGAACCCGGTGATGTCACTGTCCATATTAGGACAGTGATATCACTGGAGGAACACCCTGTTTATCAGCAAACAATTTCCAGCTGCTACCAATGTACACTCCTCCCCCACATTCAGGGGGAGGAGGGGGGTCCTTGGACAACATATCCCCCTGTATTAGCATACTGTAGGATACATCTGTGCCATATGTAACGTGGTATGAACAGTGTATTATTACAATTAAAATAGTAGCTAAAGCATATCAGTAGTAAAAGTCATGAGCCATAAGGGGCTCCAAATTATAGAATTTCATCTAGTTTCTTAAAAAGTGATTACAGATTTTATAACTTTCCATATATATGACCATTGCTCCGAAAGTTGTCCCATGTTAAAAAAGAGGATCTAGCCTTAGTATATCTGGAAGTGATCTCTGCCAGGGGAGATTAGTTGAGATTAGGTCAGATTTGGCGAAGATTTCAGTTATAGTCTCCACCAGTTTTCCAGCAGGGACTACAGTAAATATGGCAGGCCTGGTCATCCAGAAATTCAACAAAACTGTCGGAGACAGGGTTTTTTTACATGCCTTGTCCACCAGAAAACTGGCAAGACAAGGCATGGTTAATGCCCCCAACATCTTAAACAGGGTGAAGCTGATAAAGATTTCGGTCCAGTGTATCATGCCTTGAACACCTAATTGGGATCCAGACAGATTTAAAATATACTATACCCTCCACCAGAAATCTGTACCTACCCAGTCTGGAGTGATTTCAGTTCAGGTGATGCAGTGATGTGTGATGCACCAGAATTATGAAAAGGTTAGAACTTATTATGATGAAGTGTCTTGGGCTGGAGCAGCTTTTTAAAAAAAATCTGCCTCATGTTTTTTTGAATTTCCTATAGGAAATAATATATAGTTATGATTAGAATATTTTACATAATGAATCCAGTTTATCAGCATTGTCAAATAGTAGAACTCCAGATCCTTGAGAGAGCCCTTTATGCTCACTTAAGTATATCTAGCTGGTAGCTTAAGAAAACAGACTCTAAAAAGGAACATTATTCCTTCTGAACTATAATGTAATCAAATAAAATGTAATTCATACTTGATATTACAAAAAGGAATTGTCTGTGAGCCAAAAGACTAAATAAATCTATACGCAAGCCTATTAGTCTTATCGTGTTTGTTCCTGTTATGAATCACTGCAGGAACAAATAGACAAGGAGGAGAGATAATTTACAGCTAATCACAGTTGTAAAGCTGCCACCAGTTCCCAGATATAAACTACAAGGACAAAATAAATAAGGGGAAATATATAGCAAAATGTTTGATTTAACTATTCATGTCTGATTCATTTCAGTTATGTGCCAGAAGACCGGAATGATTTCTGGCACGCTGCTATCAATGCTGTTACTAGTATGAATTGCATTGTTTAAAACTGCCATTTTTACTGTCGATCTATGTAATTCTCACAATGTGACTAACCTGATTTGTTTTATGAAGAGGTGAGCAGAAGCCTGGACATAGGAGCTACTGTGGATATATCTGATTTATCGCTAGATGTGCTTTGTGTGACATTTTGACATTGCGGTGGAATCTGTAGCAAATTTATTAAAAATATTACACTCATCTTAAAGAATTTGGTGCACAATACAAACTAACCCACAAAATAACATTCATCACTAGAGATGAGCGAGCACTAAAATGCTCGGGTGCCCGTTATTCGAGACAAACTTTTCCTGATGCTCGAGTGCTCGTCTCGAATAACGAGCCCCTTTGAAGTCAATAGGAAAGGCGAACAGAGAGAGACCAAAAAGCGCTCATAGAGTAGTAGTTTGTACAACAATGGACAAATTCAGATAGGGGAAGAAAGAATGAGGCTCACCAGATAGAGTTGGGCAAGTTCCAGGCACAACACTAGTGGAAGGCTCGAGCTGAGCACCAATCAGGTGCTGCCAGTTGACGGGATCATCAGAGCGCAGTAGCCACACCGGTCTGGATCAGATGCATGGGATGAGCTTGCAGGATGATTTCTATTTTTCATTGGCTCCATTTCCAGAAGAATAAACGTATTGTTTACCTTTTACTTATTTTTCTGGGTGGAATAGAAAAAAATAAAGCTTTCTGTGTACACTATCTTATAGTTCTCTACTTTAGCAATAATATCACAGCACAACAAGGTTCACCATCAAGATCAAACTGATACAGAAAATGTGATAAGATACAACTATTGGCAGCACATTGGGAAATTCTAACTTAACCTGTGAATATTGTTTGTTGAAAACACAAAGCTTACAAAGACTAACTAGAAAATAGCACATAGAAAAGACAACAACACGTACAACCAGTCGACATTTTAACAAAATCGATGGTTTGACTTCAACTTGTACAAGGGTAGTACTTTTATTTACCATCATCTCTTATATGCGCTAACACTACCCAATGTAATGACAACTATGTTCAGGGGAGATGAGCATATAGGGTTATGAGGAAATACCTAATTTAAGAGAATAGTGATGTTGACACAGTGTTACAAGGTAAATAACTGCATGGTTGCAGGCTCAGACTGGCCCACTGGTGTACCGGTGAATTATACTATCTGGGAGCAATTAAGGTGGTAATATATACTGTGAGTAAATAACAGAGTAAGAGGTGTTACAAAAGGGAAAAAAGGGGCAAAAATCTCCCCAAAGTTGGGAGTTATGCACCTCTACAATAGCACGTGCAGTGCCTCGGGCAGACATCTACTGCGATGTGGGGTCAGTTTCAGTGTGCCTGCTTGCAGCTTTCTGGCTTTGGAGCAGCAACTGTGAGGAGGCTCACAGTTACTCCTCATTGCCCGAGTGCCATGGGAAATTGTGAGACAAGAAGGAGCCTGGCTGCAGGAGTTGTTATATTGCTGTATGGGGATGTAAGTCTTGGCTGTGGCTGAATAAATCTGCCCACAGTTGCAGGAGCGGAGGAAGTTGCATATAGACCTTACCCTGAGTATCACTGTACTGCGAAGTGGTCAAACAAAATTGTGAGCTAGCTTTTTACATCACTGGGGCCATGTGTTACTACTTACTAATGCTGGCATTTAGGTCAAAACGCATGTGTTTGGGTAGGAGTTACTCCACATGTGCTTGAAATGCATTTGAAAATGGAATGCAAATGCAGTGTGTGAATGTGGCCAAAAAATGTACATGTAATATTTCCTTGTAGTCTGCAGAATAAATATTACTATTGGCCTTAGGCCCCCCAGTCCATAATAGCTCTCCAGTCAGACATCACCACAGGATGAAGTTCATTACATAACAAGTTTTAATCTTTCCTCTATGCTTCCATGTCCTATTTTAGTTTTCTACTCCTAACACAACTTTAGTGCAAAACTGAATGAATGCGTTAAAAGCAATTCATTATACTCAAAGACGCCTCTCATTAAAAGAGTCTATCATAGATTCCAAACAGGATTGCCCTGCTCCATGTGTATCACCATGAACAGAATTGGAGGTCAATTCATTATTTTCCCCCTAAACTGTGAAGAGGAACCTTCTGTGCTTTCACAGTATACGCCTGTTTGAAGTGAAAGGATTGTATGCGATTTAATTTTTCGCTCCAGGTGGACTGGATATGCTTTATATATTGCATTACTTTTGTGAAAGCATCAAGGAGCCATGTCGACACGAATACCCTGCCCTAGTAAAATACAGGTATGCAGTGTTGGAAATTGAAATGATGCTTCTATTATGGTTCCCTACATTTGATTTCACTGTAGGGGAAACATATTTTATATTTTAAAACACCTGTTTTGTGGGATTTTCACATATTACTTTCTTTTGCCAAAGATTACCATCCTAAATCCTAAACTGGATTCCTATACCAAGATGGAAGGAACAATCTGAACAATTCCCCTTAAAACAATAGATTATATTGATCTTTGTGGCATATTGTTGGCAAACCTCTTATATTTAGAAATGCCAGTATCCTTTGGTTGCAAAGGAATTCATTGTAAATATCAGACAGATGGATAGGTCTGATTGAATTGCTCACCGTTAATAGATGCAGATGCCCTTGAGGAAAAAAATCAAATACTCTTCGCATACAATATCAGATTTTTTTTTTATTAAAACATCCTTTTTTCTCTCAAAATGTGCATGGAAAAAAATTCAGCCATATTTACTGGTTAATTCAAGTAACTAATATCATGTTTAAATGTATACATGAATTAATTAAATTTAACATTATATTTTTTTCTTAGGATATATTCACATTGTTCATCTACGTTAGATAAATTATTTTGAATGCACATGAACACGATCCATTTACAACATATTGCAGTTTAAAGATTATTCACCAATATTTTAATATTGCTGTTGAAATGTATGTTTCCAATTATAATATTTGCTAGGTTTCTTGAATATAAATACAAATGTAAGTGGAGGATATTAAACATTATAGAAAATATGAGCTATGGCCGTGCATAGTTTAATTTTTAAATTTTTCCACTTTTGTAATTTTGCTCATACAGTATTCTTAATACAGACTATACAATGGGGTACTGTCAAGGGGGGAGTCTGTCATCTTTGTGAAAAGTCCCTTAAAAAAATGGAAACAACTCAACCAGTGCTGAACCATGCAAACTCATCAAGTGAATATAGGAAAATAGGGAAATATGGAAATGGATTTATAAATTGAGCAACTGGGCACAATCGTAAGAGCTCCATGATCAGTTGCAAGCTTCTGTTAGAGTGATATAAAGCTCCTCCGAACTGGACAATGGTAACAATGGAAACTATTTGGAGTCATAATTCTGACTAACTTTGTTTTGTGGAGGAATAGTTTTAGTAAAAGAGGCGGCAGTCACCCGATATGATCCTTCATTAAATTATTGCAAGCTGTTGTTGGTGGTCGCCATCCACAACTAGGTTACCACACCATCACCAGCTTACAATAAAGTAATGAAGGATCACATCGGGTAAGTGCCGCCTCTTTTTCTTATACTATTCATGGATAACTTTGTTGCCTTGTGGCTGAGCACCACAGAGTTTATCAGCTATTGCCACCCACAAGTTGCCTGGTATTGCAAGTGGAAGTTTGTCTGCGCTCCCGGGGGTGCCCGTGTTTTTCTGTATTTTGTGGTTTGTTTTGGTGGAGCCCTGGTGAAGATTACCTACTTCACTGTTAACTTTGGTTGAGGAAATATAACACTGGGGAACAATTTTTAATATAATTACCATTGAGTTAAATTCTTAGGTGTTTGATACTTACATAGGCATGCTGATTTTCAAACCTGACAATTTTTTTCTATACAGCTTATCTTAATGCAACCACTCTAGGCTTGATCTAGCCTGGATCAAGGGAAACCAAAGTTCTCTTTAAGTGGCTTAGAGAACTGTCAAGGGGGATAACCTTGGAGACACTGATAGGTGCCATACCTGTCTAGGCAATTCAGTTAAACTTTCTTTGAGATACTCAAGCACAGAAATTGGGTTTATTCACACAGGAGTGTCAACTACACATTCATAAAAATGAATCAGGTTTCTGTCCATTTTGTGTCAGTATTGTATTAGTATTCTTTCTTTTTTCATGTCCGTATGGCATTTGTTGTTCTGTTCTTTTTCACGTCAACAAATAAACAGGACATCTACACGCATCATCTGCATAAAAAAAAGGCCAAATATGGATGTCATCTGTGTGCCTTCCATTTCTTTTTTGTGACTTCACTGAAGTCTGTTGGCCACAAACATAAATTTATAGGGCATGTTCCAATTTTTATTCCAGTGGGCTGTGCGTCTGTTGGACATGGACATGTGAATTGGAAAAAAGACAATATAGGGCCAATATGCTATCTATGGTTGTGAGGAGCGGATGACCCCTTCACTCAAATTGTGAAACTATTGGAAAAACATGAGGATAAATAGAACCAGGTCACACAATCACCTGTTCTCTGTCAATACAGACAGAATAAATCACCAGCCAATAATGAATGATAAAGAAGGGAGTGAAGGCACTCTAAAAAATAACTTTTATTAGTATACTGTGGTATACTGTGGTCTGTGTATCCACTTTCTCGTGATTTCACTACTAAGTCTATTATGTTTTGTTAGACGGATTGGCTTTTTGATTGTCATGAGTATATAGGCTTTTTACTAGTTTGGTTTTGCTGTCCAACTCTTGGACCTTTTTAATATACTCCTAAAAGTTATTTTTTTAGAGTGCATTCACACTCTTCTTTATCAAGAAACTATTGGAAATCTTAAAAATGGTTGTTTGCAACATGAGCATCAAGATGCCTTTCAAGCATAACCATATTGATGACTTCCCAAAAAACACATTGGGCAAGATGAACCATTCCAAGAGTTGAAGGTCATGGAGGCACGGTATCAGGGTAGATGGGATGTGCACACTGTATGATGGCTTACAGTCAGGGAGGGTGAGACACTGTAATAGTCTATAAAGCCAGATCAGAAGGACTAGGGTAGCCCCTCTGGCTCATTTGAATCATTTTTAAAGTTAATTTTAGAAGAAGGCCAGGGATAACAAATATAAGAAGATTACCACAGTCACGGTGCCTGGATCAATGAGTAAATGTCCCTGGTTTGTCATGCTTGTTTTTGATGGTAGATTTTCTTTAAGTGCTAGGAGGTCTACAGAGTAGATATAAATAATCAAACATTACGTAAGTAAAATTATAACAATTTACCATTTAGGAAAATTGCAGCATTAACTTGACAACATAACATTTTCCATCTCTATAAATGAACTTTAAAGTCAAAAGGATTATTACTACAGATTGTGGCAATATCAAAAAATGAGAAAACCCACAATTGACTTTTTAATGATGTTAAATAATCGAGAGAAGTAATGATTCACTGTAGTTATTTGTATAATGGTCTAAACACAAATCTGTAATCTCCATCACTATCAAGCAACATTTTTCCTCCAATTGCTGTGACTAAATAAGTTTCCCTTTAATAAGATCATGAATTCCAAATGTGAGGCTTGACCACAACTAACTAATTACAGATTAGTTTGTCAACCTCACATCTGCTTCAGGTAAAGTGCTGGAAACAACCTCAGTGGAAAGACAAAGCACATTGAAGTGGAAGCTATAATTAGCTGTATAATCTCAGTATGATGTCTATAATTACATCAAACACTTTAAACTAGCACTTTATCTTTAAAAAATAAATTAACTATTAGTGATGCTTTGATTTTTACATTTCATGGTTTACCTGGCAATTGCATTTCTTCATGTTAAATTTCACTGTAATTTCCGATGAACATACACTGGAGATTAAAATTGGAGTACAACACACATTGCGGCTTATTTACTAAGGGTTCACGGATCACATTTCTGTCGACTTCCCGACGGTTTTGGGGATTGCATGGCTGGGACAGGTATTTGGGGATTGTGTCGCTCGTGTCGGCTTTCTTGTGACAGAAATCGGTGGCGGGCCGTCGGACAATCCGACAGACGGACTAAACACGGGATTTAAGTTTAAAATTGTGTTGCAAGACATGCACTTGCATAAACCGGGAAGAAGAAGGTGAATTCTGGCAGACCTGAGCGGGGAAGCGACAGATGCAGGATATCGGGCGCACGGTCTTAGTGAATCGTAGCAGAGTGCATTATCGTCGGAACAATGCACTTCGGGTGAACTCCTCGAACGGATAAGTAAATTTGCCCCAATATCCTAAATGTCAAAGCCATTGTGTAGTCTTATGTGTATATATCCTAACCTGCATAAAATAGCAGTATTTAAGCTTATTTAATACATTTTATATATTAAAAAACACAGCATAAAAATGTAATCAAGATAAATAAAAAAGAACACTGATCAAAATTAGAGAACACTTTCAGATACCTGAAAGTTATTGCTGTTAATCAGGCACCTGATGATAATTTCCATAATTATCTGACAAATTCTATTTAACTGACAGCCTAAGTTTTCAGTTTTCACTGACTTCGGAAAAATGGTCTGCCATTCTAGAGTGACTGAAACCCTCAGGAATCAAGTTGTCCAAATGATGCCTAAGCCTGTTGATGTATCCAGCGGCCCTGGTGGGGTTGGGCTTCCATGTGCACCAGCATATGATAAATCTTACCCTATGTCTTTACTCTGATGTGGCAGAAAATGATGTCAGCAAACCTAATGAATCGAACCTTCTTTCATTTTCACCAAGGATTCAGAAAACTTATCGAAAGTTTCAAAGAGGTCTAAAAAAGTTATGGTTATGTTATGGAATTCCAACAACTGTAGTAAAAACACCATGGGGCAGATTTATAAAGCTGTCTGAAAGTCAGAATATTTCTAGTTGCCCATGGCAACCAATCACAGCCCCCCTTTAAAACATTCATGAGTACTGCTAAAAAGAAAGCTGAGCTGTGATTGGTTGCCATGGGCAACTAGAAATATTCTGACTTTCAGACTGCTTGATAAATCTGCCCCCATGTTCTGACCTTCTAACAATCCTATTGTATTCTCGTGCTAAATCTTTTTTAGGCGGGTCCTAGAAATGTTTCTAAGGGTACATTCAGATATCCGTATGCCCGCCCGGCCGCAGCCAGGCGGGCATACAGCTATGTGCTGGAGAGGAGGAGGAGATGACCCCTCCATGGATAACAGCGGCGCATGGCTGCACACACGGGGAAAGATAGAGCATGCCGGCTGCCATTGCCATCTATGGGGACGTACATCCGCCCGCAAATTTGCGGACGCATATACATCCCGATAGACGGCCATCTGAATGTACCCTTACACAAGATCCTTTGGAGCTGACCTACTTTAGCAGTTTATTCCCTGCACCCAATTCCTATTTTGCAAACAACTAAATTTTATTACTAAATTAGTATTTATACAGTTTTCATATTGCTATTTTCTACGCTTACTCCAAGAAACAGGGATATCTCCTTAAGTAATTAGTATGTACTTGTGAGAATATGTAGAAAACAAATTGCTAGAAGACCAACAAAACCTGGGATTTAATAGTATAGTCTTAAGGGAACATTCATCTAAATACATTTCTTTCAATACCTTCTGCTTGTATTGCCTAGCTTGCACCACAAAACATGATCTGATTATAATTTACTTTGAATGATCTAATGGCACAGCAATATGCATACTGTCTTCAATCATGTGTCTAATAACAGGTTTTAGACTGTTTAATAAATAACTCCACTTACTTCCTTCCATCTGGAAGACCAGCTGGCTTAAGTATTACCATACACCTGGCACATACCTCATTTGTAAAATATCAGAGAACACAAGACACAATGTAGAACAGTTGACGAGATAACATAAATGTTAGACATTTATTGTAGTAATAAGCATCAAAAATCTGTTAATGAAGGACATTTTGGATGGAGAAGCTATCTCTGATTTTTGTTATCAATACAGATTTTTGTCTCATTATCATTTAAGAAAACAATTTTACAGAATCAATTTACCAGGACTGTATAAAACAGCATTTTAGCAAAATCCTCTTAAAGAACACTGAGAAATGAAAACAGGAAGGAATAAACCACAGGCACAGGAGCTGAGCCTTAGTACTTGGGTCTATCTGTAATTAGTAGTTACACAGTGGTGACCACATAGAGGCCTGGAAGTGAATGCTCTATGTGTGTCAACTTAAGGAAACTTTACTATTTGTAATGTTCACATATGAGTAACATCATTCAGATTTATATTTGTAGATTGCAACTTCCATTTAGAGATCCTCTTAATGACCGCTATACCATTTTGAAGGAAAACAGCCAGCGCACATTCATATTCCTGATTTCCGAGTGCGAGAAATTTATTCCAGAAGATTCAATTATAGGTTACAGCTATTTTTATGAGGGAAAAAATGAATGTTACAGCTGAAAAAGTAATACATTTTTCTGTTACTCATATTAAGATTAAATTTGCCAGTCATATAGTATTTTTCACAAATCTGTCTACATAAAAAATGCAGAATAACAAGAAATCTGGAATAAAATACAGGAATAAATAACAAATATCAACTTTTTTAACCACACAATCAAATATTTCTGTTTTTTTACTCCATTAGTAATGAGTAGACCCAAACTGCAATATATTTTGGGTATGAGGGTGACGTTTGTCCGAATGCTCATTAGTGGCACCAATCACTCGTGTTATCCCTTACATGCCATGGGCAAAGCCCAAGCTGCGTGTAATTTCTAGGGGATCATGTGCAGCGCCACTTTTCTGAGGACATGAAGTGTTACATGATCCCAAGCAAAATATCAGCGCTTATACGACCCTGGCAATTACATTTTTTGTGCAGCATGTAAGAGAAAATACCCCAGATTGGTGTCAGCACCAATTTAAAAAAACGGCGTTTGCCGGCGACATGTAAAGGGTCAACAACCATGATCAGTGCTAGCACCTGAACTTTTGGTCCAAGTTTGGCCAAACCTATTGGACCGGGACCCTGGATCCCCTTTAGTGCCACTGCTCACTACTCACCATCAAATAAAAACTTTTTAATTTTCAGTTTACTGAGATGCGTTAGGGGCGTTTTTTTGGAATTATAGTACTTTCCATTGCACCATTCAATAATACAAAGTATCATTCCTTTTATTCTTTGGGTTGATACCACAGAGAAAAAGATACAGATTAAAATAAAATGTAATCTTTAAAGAAAAAGTTTGTGGTGACTTGTAACTTTATAAATGATGTACATTGCAGTGTATGGAGTCATTTGTTGCAAGACAAGTAATGTTCAATTGATAATTTCAGCCACACACAACTTTTCACACATTTTTTTCCAGTATTTATTGAATGACATAATTAATGTTGTTTCCTATACAACTTTCACCTGAATTATATTACTTTTAATTTATTATTTATTTGCTTTCTAGGGAAAGGTGGGTGGTTAACATGTTTATATAGCACCTGTCTGCTGTGTAAATACCAGGGAATGGGGAATAGGAAGGTGAGAGAAGTGTGGTGTGTTTGGTGTAGTAGGAGTAGAAGAGTAGGGTTTTTTGACAAAGCTTACACCGGTACAGATAGGATATTAAAGAACTACCTACTGTTGTGTTAACTTTATCAGCCTAATAAAGACTCTAAGCCAGCTGCTACCATATGTGCCCAAAATCCCCAAATAAAGACTTGCTGTTAAATATCACCTGTTTGTGTGCTGACTATCTCGGTGATGCTCCTTAAGCAACCCTGGCTTTGAACCTCCTACTCCACTTAGCTGTTTAAAACAGCAGACACTGCCTTTATGGGAAGTGCTCACCTGTGAATGCACACACATGTCATGTGAATGTATGAATTGGTATTATTTATATAGTACGGGAAATTGTTAATTTGATGCCTTTTGTACCAAAAAAAGCTCCAGAACGTCAGCAGTCGGGTATATATTTTTTCCTGTACAAGCACAGAAAAACAACAATGTTTATCAATCTCTATAGCAATAAACACATTAAAACTAGGTTTAAAAATATAAGGAAAGTTATAACTATTAAATGAGGTGCCAAAAGCACCACATTTCTCCTCGTGGCCAATCCAATGAAATATGCAGTCATTTCATGATATCACTTGCGGAAGCATTTGTCTCAGGAACATTAATGGTGCAGAGGTAGGCTGCGTTCACATCCCATTATTGTCTATGCTAATCGTATATGTTGGGAATCATCCAACATGTACTCTTATGTATACATTGACAAATAGAGGCAGATGGAGGCATAGTTGTTGATCCGTCTGACCACTAAATGTTCTATCCATCACAAAACACAAAAGACATGATGTGTCCTTACATCGAATGGACAAAAAACAGGTGGGAACCGGACATATTCCCAGTGGAAATTCAGTCTATAGTTTTCAGGAAGAAGTCCAGTTGGTCGTTATGTCGTAGACCATTTGTGGTATTCAGTTGACCACTAGTGAATACTGTGCTTGTCTGAATTACAAATGTGTGGATTATGTTGTCTGTCGCCTATGACCAGATGAAAAGAAGGCATACGCAGAAAACAGTCAGACGTTGTTAATACCATATAATATTTGGTAGGTACATATATTATCAGAGCTAAATCAACTGTTCACATTGGCTCTCTTGAGTGCAAGACCCCTTTCTATCATAAATACATTATATAGCAATAACCATTGGTAGGTTCCATAAAAAAATGTAAAAAATAATTTTGGTTTCACTCCTGCTTACAATTTACTAACTCTGCCCACATTTGTTTTCCTTGACTGGACAACTAATCAAACTGAGAATTTGATTTAAATACAGACAGTGTACACGTGAAGATTACATATTGCATTCTTGAGATTTAAAAAAAAACCAATAATGCAATTACTTAATTTAGGTAGTTTAAAGAGAACCTGTCATGCAAAATAACCCCCCTAAACTAAGTATATTTTCATAAACTGCCATTAGAGAGCATTGCCTCTATCCCTTCATTGTCCCTCTACATGCCTGTAAACCTAAGCAATGAGGTCCTAAAGCTGTATGCAAATGACCTGTGAAATGTCCAAGAAGCATTAGCATATTCATGTCCACTCTATTCATGAGTGGGAGTACAGCCACACCCCCAGTGGCATGACTGCAGCCTGTATATATCATGGATCAAGCTCATATCTCATGGATCAGGCTCATGTATCATGTATCATGCTCATGTATCATGGATCAGGATCATTTATCATGGATCAGGCTTAGGTTTCATGTGTCAGGCTCAGGGAGGAGTCTGAGATTTGAGACAAAGCTACATTGAAATGTTCCGCCTTGTGTTGCCTAGAGCTTGCTGTCACATCCACCCAACCAATGTCTTTAACAGTACAAACCCTTATATGACAAACCCTTCTATAACATATAAAATGAGTAGTATGCGGTAGTGAGTCAACGATGATGTAGGCCGCCTGCACCAATCTTTCATGTTGTAACACTCACACTGTGCTGCCTTTGGCACATCATTGGGTTCAGTAGCTTTGAGGTTTTCTTATTAATGCCGGATCACACATTATTCCGGTATTTTCCTACTGAATACTTTCATTGTTCAATTCTCTAACAAACAATTTTGCATGCTCATGAACAATCCCCGGTCTAGACACGTTGTTCCATCATCGTAGTAAATAAACCTGATAGACGGGACGGAGGCAGAATTCTCATTCACAAATTCCGGTATTAAGTGAACTGGATTATTTCAGAAGCTCGTTGTGTTGGAAGACGCACGTGCTGATATTTTTCTTAGTAAGACCTCTACTTACACTAAATATAGCCATGAACACTAAATTATGGAGTCCACCAGCTCCCAAATCCCCCCACAAATAGATCCATTATAGTGTAGTGCAATTTAAAATCTTAAAGGACATCTACCACCAGGAACAAGGATTGTAAACCAAGAACACTGACATACCAGTGTGTGCCCCCTCTGGCAGGATCTGCTCTTTTTTTAGCTTCTTTTTCCCAGGTTTTCACACGAAAAAAGGATTTTAAAATTATGCAAATGAGCCTGAAGGGCTCCCGGCTCCGGGCTCCATAGGTTCTAATGAAACCTGGAGCCCCTCAGGCCCATTTGCATAATATTTAAAGCCTTTGTTTCTTAAAAATATACGCATAAGAAGTTTAAAGAAGAGCACATCCTGCTAAAGGGGGCACACACCAGTATGTCAGTGTGCTTGGTTTACAATCCTTCATCCTGGTGGTAGATTTTCTTTAAGAGAAAATTTGATGTTTATTGATACGTTCTTAATGCAACAGGGGTGTGGTCATGCCGGCCAGTGCTCCAATTTTTCCCACATTCTTTTCCTATTTTCTAGGGGGCTGTAGACTATTATTTGAAGGGGTAATGCTGGATGGCAATGAATATGACCAGCAGAAAAGGCTCCACCCCTGGTGCACCGAGGCATTAGCAGAAAAGTTAAAACTGAAAGTTAAAAATGTTCTCTACAATGTTTTTTTTAATGAGTTGATTTGAGAATCCATTTAAGGCCACTAAATCCATTTTTTTTTTGTTAGAGCCATCCCATAAATTAAGTGTATGGGTGTATCTTTGCTTGGAGTAAATACTTGAGCTTTTGAATTTCTGCATGTTTGGAGGAGATTCCTTATGCCATCTTAATGATTTGGTGCATGAACAAAAAGGGTGAGAACTGTCTCCCCATTCATGAAGGTGAAATAGAACTCCCCAAACCAGATTTTAGCGGCTCTAGTTGTGCACCATAGATTGCACCATAAAATGAGTTGGAAAATTAGAAGCGCCGCAAAATTTCCAAACAGCGCCACGATTTTGCGCCCAAAGTCGTGAGTTTCAGAAAACCACCGATTTTGTGGTGCCGAGTGCGGAGTACGGGGCAAAAATACATTTCAACCAGTTTTCCGCTTGAAAGTCAATAATAAATGCCCCCCATTGTGTCACAAAATGAGATGCTACATAAGTCTATGTGCAGACACCTATTGGCTGGTTGTAAAGGATTCAATACAAAATTAGAGTTCATAACCAAATTTGAGAAAAGTTAATGTTTACCTGCCTAGTTGTCTTTAGGCACTGGGCTTTGCCATATGCACCTGCTACAAAAACTGGGGTCTGCAAGTCCCCTAAAGCATCCATTAAATTGAACCTGTCACCATATTCACAAATACAGCTATTTCCAGGTTCCCATAGATCCCTAGTAACTAACTGACAACCTTATGTTCCTTAAAAATTGTTCCCCACAGATTCCCATTTATTCAATTTTATAATTTTTCCTGGTACCCAAGGATGTCTATAGCAAGTCAAGGAGGGTGTGGCCTCCTCAGGCTAAATGCAGAAGCTCCTCCCCGTGCTTTCTCTTCATGCAGCAGTAATGTCATATGACCAGGATGACCTCATTGCAGGTCCTTTAGGCTCCCAACATTAGCAAACTGTACACCAAGCATATATCTCATGAAATAAGAGCATATCATATCACATAAAATCGCAGCAACAGCTTGGAGATGAGCAGAAGTCCATGCAGGCTTCTGTGATTTTTTTTATATGGTCAGATATGTGCATGGGATACAGTGGGGCAGATTTACTTACCCGGTCCATTCGCGATCCAGCGGCGCGTTCTCTGAACAGGATTCGGGTGGCGCTGCTCTGCTGAAAATCATCTGAACACGCCGGAATACACCGAGCTGGACCAGGTGAAGGAAAGCGCTTCCCAAGCGACACATTTTCGGTTTTTAAATGCGGCGGTTTTTCCGAATACGTCGGGTTTTCGTTCGGCCACGCCCCCCGATTTCCATCGCGTGCATGCCAGCGCCGATGCGCCACAATCCGATCGCGTGCACCAAAATCCCGGGGCAATTCAGGTACAATCGGCGCAAATCGGAAATATTCGGGTAACACGTCAGGAAAACGCGAATCGGTCCTTAGTAAATGGCCCCCAGTGTGCTAATGTTGAGAGAGTAAAGGACCTGTGATGATGGCACCCTGGTCAAAGGGCACTAGACCACGCCCCTCGACTCGCTCTAAAGATCCCTTGATACCGGGCAAGTTTATAACTCTGATTTTATAGGGATCTGAGGGAAACAATTTTTATCTAAAAAAATGAGGGCAGTTAATTACTAGGGCTCTATAGGAACATGCCACTAGCTGTATTTGTGAAAAATGTAGTGATAGGTTGCCTTTAAGGAATTGAGTGTTGGTACACATGCGCGACAGGTACTCTTCTTATGTAGGTTTTTCAGGAGTTGGCTTCCATGGAAGCAGTAGCAGATTACAATTTGAGTGGTTTGGGTGATAACCCAGAACCCAAAGCTTCTTGGTGGACTGTGACTACCAGGGTTGGACTGGTCCACCAGAGTACCAGAAGATCAAGGATCAAACCTAATACTGCATCCCATAGTTATAGCAGAGGAAAACCTACTGTGGAGGCCTAAGAAACCCTTGTGAATACCAAAACCACCCATCAAGCTTTATTTTGCTCTGTAGAGATGATAAAGAGACCTCCAGCCCTGAATTCTCATACACATGTCTTTCTCTCAACACACAAAAGCCCTTCTGAAGGTCCTCCAAAAATCTGTAAACTGCAAAACTGGAAGTCAATAGAAGAGATTTCCTCCTTTCCCAAGAAGAATTTGTTCTGATATTACCTGTAGGCAGTATAGGTCAGACAATTTTACTAAATTGAGCCCCACAATCTTCAAACAACCCAGGGCCCGTGGAAATGATGCGTGCTTAGCATGTACTGTACCTTCTTGGCCAAGTCCATGTGGGGCACCATAACATCTATTTTGTGATGCAGCTGTAGTAATTTTTATAGCTACTATGGAATATACATTCTATATACATCTACATTGACTGGTAACCATTGGCATCCAGCTCATTGTGCTCCTTATTTATGAATAAAGTTCTGCTCCATTTAATTCTCGCTTAAATTTTGAGTCACAAGCCAAATGCACAAAAGTAGGTCAAATGCAGAAACTGATAGGGCAGAGATATTTCCTCTACTCTGCTCATTCCAAGGAAAGCTGAATATTCTATTCAACAGATATATTCCTGTCCCACATGGATAACGGATGATAAGAGCCCACAAATCCATATTCATTCAGGATCTATTAGACAGAGCACCAAGCCATTGCATTATTAATACAGCATATACATTTCATGACCCAGCGTTCAAGCCGGCTCGCGGTCCTAACAAGTTATCTATCCAAATCGATACATTGGGGGTCATTTTCTAAGGGGCCGAATCGCTATTTTTCGTTGGGTTACCTGAATATTACCGAATTGCTCCGTCTTTCCCTGAATTGCCCCGGGTTTTTGGCGTACGCGTTCGGATTGTGGCGCATCGGCATCGGCATGCATGCAACGGAAATCGGGGCCGTGGCTGTCGGAAAACCCGTCGGATTCGGAAAAAACGCGGAATTAAAAAAAGAAAAAATGTGTCTTGACACACGCTTGTCCTGCACCCAGGATAGGATCGTGTACTACGGCGAACTCCAACGGACTTCAGCGCAGCAGCGACACCTGGTGGACATCCGGCGCACTACCTTAGTGAATCCCGGCCGGACCCGAATCAGCGTCGGAGAACCCGCCGCTGGATCGCGACTGGACCGGGTAAGTAAATGTGCACCAATGTATCAGAATTCCAGCTGACATAAGGTCCTACCAAGACCGACCCAGACACCAATATGGGAATCCCCTGGGACAAAAATATATAAGATTTAGGAACTGAGGCGGTGGAACCCACCTGTAGTACAGATTCATAGGCTGTTACACCATACAGGAGCCCTTCCCCATCCCACTGTGTGCTGGAACTGGCACACTGCTGAGAAAGTGCTGAGAGGAGAAGACAGTCTAGCAGCCTGTGAAGCTAAAGCACCGAGGAGCTCTAGAAAGTGCCCCATTTAAAAGTTAATTTTAACTTTTACATTTAAACTGTTACACTGTGCATTCCCCCCTCCCACTGTATGAGATTACAGCAGGCAGTAAGAGAGGCAAGTGCTGAGGGAGCAGGGGGAGAGGAGGCCATGGATAACAATTATAAGTAGATTACCACAGTCACGGTGCCTGGATCTATGAGTAATGTCCCTGGTTTATCAGGATGGATTTTGATGGTAGATTTCTCTTTAAGATCAGTGACATGAGCTGAATCACAATCCCCCTCCTTAGATGTATTATAATCGTTCTGGATTCATACAATTGTAATTTGGCTCATTCATTATTATTTGTTACAATATTCCCTTTATGAATTATCGTGACTATTATTATTATACGGATGCCCACAGAGCCAGCATTGTGTTATGAAGCATCATCAAGACTGCCAAAATCAAAGGGGCCTATTATTCTCAATTAAGGAAATGTTGTTTCAAGGTCATGGCCATCAAACATCCTATTCAACAGCGATGACTAAATGTTATATAACCAAAGTGAGAGAGTAGATAGAGGAGCCCCGAAGCCCAACAATACTACTAATCCAAGTTGTGCCGAGAGTTGACCTCTATTGATCTGATCACCTCAAGATGAAGCTGGAGTGAAACTTGGAAAGGAGTGAAAACTTTTCTATGTGCCTATAATTATATTATATGTAGGTGATTACTATACTAAGAGAGAGAAGAAGGGAATTGGGGAATTTTATATAATAGAGCGGAGCCTGTTGGCGACTCTAGTCTGGATACGAGATGAGATGCATTTGGGCATGGAGTGTATTGGTTCTGAATGGTCACCTGCTGCCTATTTGACTATAGATGTTACAGATGAGCCTGTATACTCATTGGTTTCTAAAGCTATGGCATCGGCTGCTTCCATAAATGTTGGAATGGTGATCTGCCGGACAAGGTGTTCGAATCTGGTGGAGTCTATTCTAGGTAATTCCCGGGAAAATCTTGCTGTAAATGAGCAGGACTGTAGACAGGCCTCAATTAAACCATCAACCTCTATCTCCAGGTCATAGGAGAACTCTCTGCCCCAATTTTGAAGACATTTAAAAGAAAATATAGGCCTTCTGTGAAGTATATATGAGTATACAGCATGGGAGTCACATAAGGGGGTCAAGTTTTTATGTCATTCACAAGCAGGACAACCCTTCTTCACCCAGCATGTTCTTCACCCGGCATGATCTTTTGGATGCTTTGGATCCTTTTCCATGTTAGTTGTCTTGAATATTTTCCTATTTAGTACATAACAGTTATACTTTCTAATCCCAAGAGCACAACCTTAGTCATAGTGAATCCATGTTAAACAACTTCTTAATACATCCCCTTAAGGTAGTGTATTGGGCTCTCCCATGCCCTGTCCTGCTTCTATTATAAGCTAGGGCCAGGTGTTGGCGAGCCAGGTCTGTATGACGGAAGATGACCTCATCTCTTCTGTCTTCGTACGTGAATGATTGGTAACAAATTCTGTCTTTTGTGAAAACTGTAAAGGCTCTTAATGTAGTTTGCAAATGTCTGAGCGGCCATTAAAGTAACATTTCCAGAAACGACATCCTTCCTGAATATGTTTTCCTGACTGCCAGGAAATCTTTACTTGGGTTGTCAGTCTAGATTAAAAACTCTTTTAGTCCACATCAGTATAATGGTGTTATAAAGGCCAACGAAAAGTAATAGGAAGGTCGGATAGGTCAGTAAGAAGTTATACTGGGACATGTTGAGAGGTTATGTGAGATTAGATAGGGGGAAGTTGCAATAAATGTTTCACTAAGACCCCATAAACACTCGTGTGTAATAAGGCCGGGTTATGGACATGGCATCTTTACTCTCTTTGGGCTCATACCCACATTGCAAATTATCGGGCAGGTCCTATTCCTGCCCGTCTTTGTGAATTGGGCAGTTTATATCTATTGTCATTGGTGGTTTACGTGATCACTAGAGATGAGCGAGCACTAAAATGCTCGAGTGCTCGTTATTCGAGACAAACTTTTCCTGATGCTCGAGTGCTCGTCTCGAATAACGAGCCCCATTGAAGTCAATGGGAGACTCGAGCATTTTTCAAAGCGACCATGGTTCGGGAATAAAATGTGTTATTTAATTGAAAAAGAATGTCTTCTGATAAGTTAGCAGATGTATGCAAACATCTGCAATCTATTCTTCACTGTTCCGCGCGTATATTATCTCCCGACAAGTTATCAGATGTGAAGAACAGTGAAGAATAGAATAAAAACAGTGAACACAGGATCATTTAAGTGAAAAACGCAGTGAAAAACACAGTGAAGAATAGATTGCAGATATTCGGCACATCTGCTTACTTGTCGGTAGATACGCTGTCCCGGGATCCGTGCTGCTGCTCCCCGGTGTCTCTGTGCTGCTGCTCCCCGGTGTCTCCGTGCTGCTGCTCCCCGGTGTCTCTGTTCTTCACTGTGTTTTTTTAATTAAATGCTCGATCTCGAGCAGGGAAAATATTTGTCTAATTTTTATATTTTTCCGTTGACAAACCCATATGAGCGCTTGCAGGATGATTTCTATTTTTCATTGGCTCCATTTCCAGAAGAAAAAAAAAGTAGAACGTTATTGTAGCCCTAAGAAGGGCTGTTGGGTTCTTGGAGAATCACTCCTGCCTAACAGTAAGCTAATAGAACACCCTAACGCTTTCCCTGACCAGCAGCAGCTCTCTCCCTAGCGGCATCCAGACACAGAATGATCCGAGCAGCGCGGGCAGCGGCTAGTCTATCCCAGGGTCACCTGATCTGGCCAGCCAACCACTGCTATCGACGTGTAAGGGTACCACGTCATGCTGGGTGGAGTGCAGAGTCTCCTGGCTTGTGATTGGCTCTGTTTCTGGCCGCCAAAAAGCAAAACGGCGGGAGCTGCCATTTTCTCGAGCGGGCGAAGTATTCGTCCGAGCAACGAGCAGTTTCGAGTACGCTAATGCTCGACCGAGCATCAAGCTCGGACGAGCATGTTCGCTCATCTCTAGTCAACAACCATGATCAGGGCTAGCACCTGAACTTTTGGTCCAAGTTTGGCCAAACCTATTGGACCCTGATCCCCTTTAGGTCCACTGCTCACTACTCACCATCTAAATAAAAACTTTTTAATTTTCAGTTTACTGAGATGCGTTAGGGCTTGTTTTCTTTGGAATGTATAGTACTTTCCATTGCACCATTCAATAATACAAAGTATACATTCCTTTTATTCTTTGGGTTGATACCCACAGAGAAAAGATACAAGATTAAAATAAAAGTAAATCTTTAAAGAAAAATGTTGTGGTGACTTGTAACTTTTATACACTGATGTACATTGCATTGTATGGTGTCATTTGTTGCATGACAAGTTAATGTTTCAATTGTATAATTTTCAGACCACCACAACCTTTTCATCACTTTTTTTCCAGATATTTATTAATGACATAATTAATGTTTTTTTTCCTATACAACTTTCACCTGAATTATATTACTGATTTTAATTTATTATTTATTTGCTTTCTAGGGAAAGGTGGGTGGTTAACATGTTTATATAGCACCTGTCTGCTGTGTAATACCAGGGAATGGGGAATAGGAAGGTGAGAGAAGTGTGTGTGTTATGGTGTAGTAGGAGTAGAAGATAGGGTGTTTTTGACAAAGCTTCTCACCTGGTACAGAAGGCATTAAAGAACTACCTACTGTTGTGTTAAACATTTTATCAGCCTAATAAAGACTCTAATCCAGCTGCTACATATGCTGCCCAAAATACCCCAAATAAAGACTTGCTGTTAAATATTCACGTGTTTTGTGTCTGACCTATCTCCGGTGATGCTCCTTAAGCAACCCTGGCTTTGACCTCCTACTCCCACTTAGCTGTTTAAAACAGCAGACACCTGCCCTTTATGGAGAGTGCTCAGCCTGTGAAATGCACAACACATGTCATGTGAATGTTATGAATTGTATACAGGCGGTCCCCTACTTAAGAACACTCGACTTACATACGACCCCTAGTTACAAACGGATCTCAGGATATTGGTAATTTACTGTACTTTAGCTTTAGGCTGCAATAAACAGCTGAAACAGTTATCAAAGGTGTCTGTAATGAAGCTTTATTGTTAATCCTGGTTCTGATGACAACACAACATTTTTAAAATCCAATTGTCACAGAGACCAAAAAAGTTCTGGCTGGGATTACAATCATAAAATATACAGTTCCGACTTACATACAAATTCAACTTAAGAACAAACCTACAGACCCTATCTTGTATGTAACCCGAGGACTGCCTGTATTATTTATATAGTACGGTAAATTGTTAATTTGATGCCTTTTGTACCAAAAATGCTCCAGAACGTCAGCAGTCGGGTATATATATTTTTTCCTGTAACAAGCACAGAAAACAACAATGTTTTATCAATCTCTATAGCAATTAAACACATTAAAACTAGTTTTCCTAAAATATAATGGAAAGTTATAACTTATTAGAATGAGGTCCAAAAAGCACCACATTTCTCCTCAAGTGGCCAATCCAATGAAAATATGCAGTCATTTCAGTGATATCACTTGCGGGAAGCAGTTTGTCTCAGGAAATTAATGTGCAGAGTTAGGCTGAGTTCACATCCCATTTCTTGTATATGCTAATTGTATATGTTGGGAAATCATCCAACATGTACTCTTAGTGTATACATTGACAAATAGTGGCAGATGGAGGCATAGTTGTTGATCCGTCTGACCACTAAATGTTCTATCCATCACAAAACAAAAAAGACATGATGTGTCCTTACATCGAATGGACAAAAACGAGGTGGGAACCGAGACATATTCCGGTGGAAGTTCAGTCTATAGGTTTTCAGGAAGAAGTTCCAGTTGGTCGTTTATGTCGTAGACCATTTGTGGTATTCAGTTGACCACTAGTGATATACTGTGCTTGTCTGAATTACAAATGTGTGGATTATGTTGTCCTGTTCGTCTTTGACCAGATGAAAAGAAGGCATACGCAGAAAACGTTGTCAGACGTTGTTAATACCATATAATATTTGGTAGGTACATATATTATCAGAGCTAAATCAACTGTTTACATTGGCTCTCTTGAGTGCAAGACCCCTTTCTATATATACATATATAGCAATAACCATTGGTAGGTTCCATAAAAAAAATGTAAAAAATAATTTTGGTTCCACTCCTGCTTACAATTTACTAACTCTGCCCACATTTGTTTTCCTTGACTGGACAACTAATCAAACTGAGAATTTAATTTAAATTACAGACAGTGTACATGATGAATATTACATATTGCAATCTTGAGATTTTAAAGAAAACTAATAATACAATTACTTAATTTAGGTAGTTTAAGATCTGAATGGATTATGGACTGAACACAATGTATGCGTGATGTAATTGGTCTTGATAGTCCATCTGGGCTTTCATGCAAATTAAGAGTCCAACTTATATATTCTGTCACGTCCAATATAAGGTAGTTCACCTACAATATGCTACATTTTCATTCACCAATGGGAACCATTATAGTTATTGACCTAGAAATGACAAATTCAATAATTAGATAAAATACAGTTAGATTTCCCAATTTATGTTGAGTACAAATTTTGGGAAACATATTTTATGCTTGGGGAATAACGTCTGGCACAGTATAAATTGGGATTTAGCTTGTCCTAAGCCTTGAACATCACATGTTTATAGCATCTGAATCCCATAAAAAGAGAATAAAAAGGAATACAAAATTACTTAGATTATGTATAAAACATCACCTAAAATGAATTCTGTTTTATTCACCCAAGATAAAAAAAAAGTAAAAGCACAACATAGATAAATATTTTGACAACTAAGCTGCAGACAACTAGACCAGACAATTTACAATTTCAGATGTGAATACACAATGTGTAATGGTCTTATAGGCTGTATGACTAGAATTGGTTCTGCTGTCAGGCATTAGTTCTACTGTCCCTACAACGCCTCAGCATGCTCCTGAGGAGGTTGTGAATGATCTCCTCCCAGCCCTTGGTTAAAGACATGATATCCCAGATGTGCTCAGTCGGATTTAGGTATAGCTTCAATGCCTTCATCTTGCAATCTTCAACTGCAAGATGAAGATCTAGCATTGTCCTACATTAAGAGGAACCCATGGGGTCTGAAGATCTCATCTCAGTAACAGTGAGGCTACATCTGGTTAGAACATGGCGGGCTGTGCAGCCTTCCAAAGAAATGCCAACCCACACCATTACTGAGCCACCGGGCAAAACCGATCATTTACCATCAACATAGACAAAGGTTCTTTACTGTACGAGCAGTGAGACTATGGAACTCTCTGCTGCAGGAGGTTGTTATGGCGGACTCTATGTACATGTTCAAGAGAAGCCTGGATGCCTTTCTGGAGAGCAAAAATATCACGGGTAATGGGGATAAAACATTTATTTAATTCTTAAAGGTTGGACTTGATGGACTTGCATCTTTTTCCAGCCTTATATACTAGGATACTATGATACTATGCTGAAGGATGTTGCAGGTAGCAGATCGCTCTCCAGGACATCTCCAGACTCTGTCATGTCCGTCACATGTGCTCAGTGTGTACCTGCTTTCACCTGCTTTCATCTGTGAAGAGCACAAGGCGCCTGTGGCAAATTTGTCGATCTTAGTGTTCACTGGCAAATGCCAAGCGTCCTGCACAGTGTTGGGCTGTGAGCACAACCCCCATCAGTGGATGTTGGCCCCACATACCATCCTCATGGAGTTGGGTTGTAACTGTTTGTGCAGACACAAGCACATTTGTTGCCTGCTGGAGGTCATTTTGCAGGGCTCTAACAGTGCTCCTCCTGTTCATCCTTACACAAAGACGGAGGTAGCGGTCCTGTTGCTGGGTTGTTGCCCTCCTTTTTGGACCTCCACATCTCCTAGTGTACTGGCCTGCCAATGTACATAGATGTATAATATATAACCTATTTCAGAGGAGCCAGGTTTGTTTTGTAGCTTATTTTAGACCAGCAGCCCATTGTATAAAGGTATACATAATACACTTGATGAAGAATAGAGAAAAGGTGAAGCAGTTATGATAGACTTCATGGCAATTAAAAGGGCATAAAAGAGTTTTTGAGATACCACAATATTTGGGCAGTACACAATTTCAAAGACTGGCCCCTAAGCTAGAGAGGCCCAAAAGCCCTCATCTCTATGCTGAGATTCTCCATACATACATATGCAGATGTTCAGGCTTAAAAGAAGTATTCCCATCTGGGAATTAACATTTAATTTAATACTTCTGCCATATATATATATATATATATATATATATATATATATACAGGTGGTACCCTACTTAAGAACACCTGGCTTACAGACGACCCCTAGTTACAAATGGTCCTCTGGATGTTGGTAATTTACTGTACTTTAGCTTTAGGCTGCAATAAACAGCTGAAACAGTTATCAAAGGTGTCTCCAATTAAGCTTTATTGTTAATTCTGTTTTCCCGGGATAAGACCACCTCTGCACTCTGGCATGAGCTATTGATGCCTTAACAACTTCTTGGATTTAGCAATCATTACCACCTGAATGTAACTACCGTCTATTTTATATACAAAAACGAATTGTTTCTTTGCACAATCCCTCCAACAGTGGTGATTGTATCCAAGGGCAGATCCATCATTTCTAGAAATGTAAGTATATTGCAGATGAATTATCAGATTAATTCTTAGATGAATGTCCAGTTGTAATAATCCTTTAAGCTTAGGTGACTGATGCTCACTGCTTTTTCACAACAGAGACCTGCCAGCTGTGCTCTGGTCACAAACACTTACCCTATTAGCTTCTCTATGTGACAATAGAGATTCTTGCAGCACTGGGGTCATGGGTTCAAATCCTACCCAGGTCAACATCTGCAAAGAGTTTGTATGTTCTCTCCGTGTTTGCGTGGGTTTCCTCTGGGCACTCCGGTTTCCTCCCACACTCCAAAACATACTGTTAGGTTGTTTAGATTGTGAGCCCCATGGGGACAGGGACCAATTTGACATGCTTGTGCAGCGCTGCGTAATCTGTGTGCGCTATATAAATAAAGAATTATTATTATTATTATTATTATAGAGATCCTTTTGAGGGGGGTGCTCCAACCAGCTCCCTATGACAAAAATCCCCCAAGGCAAGACTATTGGAGCCTTTAGTTAACAATGGCAACCAATAGTCTCCTAGGTCTTCCACTATATGCCAGAAATATCAGAACTCACCAGAAGGACATCTGAGAGAAGAAGACACTATTCTGAGGTTGAAACAAATAAGTTGAATTTATTATGGCTTGTACGCCAGCTTCCTGCTATACAAGCCATGAAAAAGTCATAATTCCTGGTGCATGGCCAGGAATTATAAATTTTTATTCCCCTATGTCATCCTTATGCCAAGTGGATGGGGAGCGGGCATTTGCTATAGGTAATATAGGAAAATATTGGAAATGCGCAAATATATTATGCTTGGTGAGGGCATGCATGAATTTTAGCTCTCTATATGCCTGTAAAGATGACCTGCAAAGACAAAATCTCCATAAGGAGTTTTAAGCAGTGATTACACCCCTTTAGGCAGAGTTTACACACAGTCCTATAATGATTGTGGAACTCCTTTTGTAAATCTTATCACCTAATGTATGGAAAGCCTAAGGCTGATGATAGAGTTCAGGTTAGATTTTTAGCTTCCAACCTTATAAATACGGTACTGGAACATTTTCAACATTGGTTACTCAATCAAAATCTGTGCTTGGCTTCACCTCTAACAGCTTGACAGCACAAGTTCTACTTCTCTTTATCTCTAGTCATTCTTTTCAGCTCAGTGAACCAGAAGACACCCTGAATGATTCATCTAACATTTATAAATTCCCTCTTAATCAGAAATCCTGTTTAGGATGTTTTGAGATAAAAAGACACTAAAAGACATTGAACAGAGGAATCCACTTTAAATAAGCATAATCAAAAAAATACTAAAAAATAGCAGGGGGCCAACATTTCGATTAGGGAAAATTAGGCCGACCTTGTGAATCCAAAATAATAATACAATTTTTGGGTATCTCATAATAGATATTATCACCAAAGAATCATAACGTGAAGGGATGACACAATTTCCATGTAAATAAAGCTCAATGGGGCACATTTACATTACAACTTCTTTTTGGTACACCTTTTACATAGGGATTGCAACATACTTCTGTCAAACTTTGCATGATAAATCTGGTGCAAGGTCCGATTGAGAACCGGAACAACCTCTAATTTGTGCTGCATGATGCCTAGTGCAGCTACGCGACCAAATGGTTGCATGCAACACAAATGTGGTGCAGAATACATTTCCAAGCAGTTTGCACCTAAAAGAACGTGCAAAGTCCAACAAAAAACTGGTACACTGTATTTAGTAAATCTGCCCAATATCTTGTTCCCTTGCACACAAAAATTATTTACTGATAATAGAGGCATAGCTCTTTAACCCCTTACCGACGCACGCCGTAATAGTACAGTGTGCATCGGGTCCCAGTGAATGGAGAGGGCTCATATTGCAGCAAAGACTTACCGGTAAAACCCGTGATCGGTGCTAGCAGTGATCGCGGGTGTTTTCCCACCAATCGCTGTCGCCAATGTTGCCGAGGATTGAACACCGTGATGTCATCTTCCGAACACCCGAGGCTGACTCATGTTAACCCCCAAAAAAAAGCTAAAAATTAAAATCACCCCCCCCCTTTAATAATAATAATAATAATAATAATAATAATAATCTTTATTTATATAGCGCCATCAAATTCCGTAGCACTTTACAAATCATAGGGGACATATACAAATATATTACATTACACAGAACAAATAGTCATATGGAACAATAGGAGTGAGGGCCCTGCTCACAAGAGCTTACAGACTATGAGGATGAGGGGGTGACACAAGAGGTTGTATAATGGTCCAGCCATTCTTTATAAGGGAACAATATAAAATAATTTAATAAATAATTTACTAAACAACGATGTTGCTGCTTGAACAAGCCATCAGCTGCCATCTTATGTACAGGGTCCTAGGTGAAAAAGACTGCAGAGAAGCCTGGAGCTTGGTATATATCTGCTGTTTGCCAGATAACAGATGGGAGATAGGACATAGGATGAATTAGTAAAGGGAGAGTTGACATTTCAAGCAGTTAGCGAGCGTGATAGGCTTGCCTAAAGAGATGGGTTTTAAGAGCACATTTGAAGCTTTGGAGGGTGGGTATTAGTCTGAGAGTCCAGGGAAGGGCATTCCAGAGAATTGGAGCAACTCGGGAGAAGTCCTGGATACGTGCATGGGAGGTTTGAATTAAGGGAGAGATTAATCTAATGCCACTGGCAGATCGAAGAGTACGGGAAGGGTGATAGACTGAGATGAGAGAAGAGAGATAGGGAGGTGTAGCTTTCCCTAGAACTGATATGAATATTAATAAACAGTAAAAATCCTAAACACATTAGGTATGTGCCTGATCTAACAAAATATAATATATATAACAGCTTTTCCCTGCGTTTAATGGAAGATAGCGCCCAAAGTAAAAAATGGCACTTTTTTGCCATTTTGAAAAATATAAACAAAATCAATATGAACAAAAGGTAGCACAGTCCTATAAATAATAGCAATAAAAACGTCACCAAAAGTCGCAAAAGATGACACCACCCACAGCTCTGTAAACTGAAGTATGAAAAAGTTATTGGCGCCAGAAAAATGGCAAAATCCCCCCCAAAAAAATTTTGTACAGGAGGTTTTAATTTTTGTAAATGTATTAATACATTATAAAACCTATACAATTTTGGTATTCATACCGACCCAAAGAATAAAGTAGACATTTGGGGCGCACAGTGAAAGCTGTAAAATCATAGCCCACAAGAAAACGGTGCACATGCATTTTTTTGGAATTTTTTTCCTGCTTCCCAGTAGACGGCATGGAATATTAAATATTAAATTCCGTCACTATGAAGTGCAATTTGTTACGCAGAAAATAAGCCATCACAAAGCTGCTGGCTCCTCTTCACGCCGGATTCCGCCTGCTGGCAGGACCCGGCTGTAGCTAACTGAGCATGCGTCGGAAACCTTTTTCACGCCCAAGAGTGGAAAAAAATTAAAATAAAAATGTAAAATAAAAACAGTAAAAAAATAATTTTATAATAATAAATAAAATAAAAGTTCCCTAATTACCCAGTTACATACAAAATCGAAACAAATGTATATAACACAAAAGCACAAAAAAGTACACATTTGTTATCACCAGGTCTGTATAAATCTTTACAATAAATCTAAATCAATATTGAACCCGCTCGGTGAATGATGTAAAAAAAAACATGAAAAACTTCCCGTAATATACAATTTTTCATCAAATACCCTTACAAAAAATTTTCTAAAAAGTGATCAAAAAAGTTAGGCACCCTAGTATGATATGACAACTCTATTCACAAAAAAAAGCCCTCAACCAGATCTGTCAACAGAAAAATACAGAAGTTATGCCCCTGAAAAGCTGTTGATAGTAAAAACAATGCGATTGTCTCCAATATTTATTTTGCTCAGTAAAACTGGCAAAGACAACAAAAACTATATAAATAAGATATCACCATAATCGTAGTGAACCAGACCCTACAGTTAAATATTATGTTTATGTTATGGCGAGCCGGAAAAAAAGTGCTAAAAATCCAAAATACAGTGGAAGCCTGGGATCGAGGGACTCTGGGGGCAAGGCTCCAGGTCCCAGAAAGAATGACAGGAGGTAGAGACAAAGGAAGAGAGGCGCAGCTATCGTGTGATATCGTAATGGTCAATTAATGTAGAAGAGTAAGTGAAGACTCTCACCTTGATGAAGATGGTATAAGCATGTAATGAAATAGCTACCAGCAGCTGCCACTCCTGGGAGACCACGTTTGCCAAGGACCAGGATCCTGGAACGATGTGGAATGGAGGAAGAGCCCGACGAGAGGTTCAGGAAGGCGCTTGGTGCAAACAGCAGACGTAGAGATCCAATGGATAAAGGAATCTCTTTTATTATTGTTAAAAATATTTATCTCATAAAATGAGCATATGCATAACGTATTAAAAATACAGTGCGACGCGTTTCAGCTCTGGACTAGAGCTTTCATCAGGCATGGTGTAAAGAAACAATCCAACAGATTTATAGCTTACCTCGTTATGAAAAAAAAAAAAATGTCACGTGACCTACCGGGGGTCAAAGTTCAGGGTTTTTCCGTTCGTATACGGAACCCTCCCGGTGTTATAATGGTGAAAAATACATTTGATCTATATAAGTAGACAGGATTTATACATAGTATTGTTTCTAAGATATAGCGGTTGCAATTTGAAGAGAACATGTACATTGTGACAATATCTATATAAACCAGCGATAGATACATACAACAATCGATGTATAAACTTATGAATGAGGACATGCTAGAAGAGCAGAGGCACATACATAGTGTGATGAAGCGAACCTAAGAGGATATAGTGTCTTGCGGGGTATTCCGAGGCAAACCGCTGTGGTGGCGTCTGGATTGGGTGCCATGGATACCCAAACTACGGAAAGCAGTATGTGACAATCTTAAAAAGGCAAAAAAAAAAACAAAAAAAACAAAAACGGGCTACAAGTAGTCAAACGGATGGTAAATGAAATGAAAACTGATCTAGAGTGATCTGGGGTGAACGCTACTCTTTTAGCGAAACCCGGACCACAAATAGTCATGCAGATAATAAATAGATGAATAAATATATAAATAAATAAATAAATAACTAAATGAGCACAAAGGTTATATGGCTTTGGATGATGGAACTACTGTTAAATGGATTCTATGACTTCATTCAGACCATGTGGGCTGAGAGTATCGAGTTTATATATCCAATATGACTCTCTTCGGTTGAGCCTTTTGATTCGATCGGGGACTTTTTTTTATATTTCCTCGATCGGGGTAACTTTTATGCAGCTAAAATTGCCTCCATGTACCTGTGTAATGTGTTTGGAGAGGCTTTGTTTTAAAAAACCAATTTTGGTTTTATGTCTGTGCCCATTTATTCTCATTCGTAATGATTGAATAGTGCGGCCAACATATTGTTGGCCACATGAACAGTCAACCAAATATATAACGAAGCTGGACGAGCAGGAGAGGGTGTTTTTGATTTTAAATATCTCTCCTGTTCTCCTGGAAACAAATGTATTAACGCCACTATTGATGGTATCACAGCAGAGACATAGTTTGTGTCTGCATTTGGTACCTTTGGGGCTTCCGGGCTCGAGGTCTGCGTGACAGACTTGGTAGCATTTTTGCTTTTTAATCTGCTGGGTGCGATCAGATTCTTGATTGTTGTGGCTTTCCTAAATGTAATTTTTGGCTGCCTTGGCAGTATCTTCTGTAGAACAGGGTCCTTTCTTAGGATTCCCCAGTGTTTGGCCAGACATGCTCTGATTTTGGTGTTACCTCTATCATAGGTGGTGATAAAGTTGAGAGGACGTTTCGTATCATTTTCCACTCCTTTCCGTGTTTCTGCACTTTCTAGACATTCCTTCTGTGTTTTTTTAGCATATTTAAGATACGCTTGTTCAACTAGTTCCTTGGGGTATTTCTTCTCTCGAAACCTTTTCTTCAGTATCAGGGATTGTTTTGCATAATCTGTCTGTTTTGTACAGTTCTTACGGATCCTGTGGAACTGGCTAAAGGGAACGTTCCTCAGCCATTTGGCGTAATGTGCACTATGGAATTCTAGGAAACTGTTGCTATCTACGCTTTTGAAGTGGGTGATAGAGATGATTTTCCCACTATTTTTTATCAGTTCTAAATCTAAAAATACTATTTTTTCTCGACTGAGATTCATGGTAAACTTGAGGCCCCAATCATTATTATTGAGTTCCCCGACTAATTCTTTTGCCTCAGCCTCACTACCTTGCCAGATAAAGAACAAATCGTCGATATAACGACGAAAATATACAATATTCTTTGGCCAAAAGGTTGAGTTGTAGATAAAAAGGGATTCAAAGTGTCCCAAAAAATAAATTAGCGTAGCTGGGGGCCGCTCGGGTCCCCATGGCTGTTCCGCGACACTGATGGTAAATTTTTTCTTGGAATTCAAATGCATTGTGTTTGAGGACGAATTCCATTCCGGCTGTGAGAAATTCTACTTGTTTGGAAGGAAGGGTAGTGTAATTAGACAGATACCATTGCATGGATTGCAAACCTAAATGGTGAGGTATATTGGAATAAAGGGACGAGATGTCTTATTTTTTTTTTTATTTTCATAACGAGGTAAGCTATAAATCTGTTGGATTGTTTCTTTACACCATGCCTGATGAAAGCTCTAGTCCAGAGCTGAAACGCGTCGCACTGTATTTTTAATACGTTATGCATATGCTCATTTTATGAGATAAATATTTTTAACAATAATAAAAGAGATTCCTTTATCCATTGGATCTCTACGTCTGCTGTTTGCACCAAGCGCTTTCCTGAACCTCTCGTCGGGCTCTTCCTCCAAAAATCCAAAATAAAAATTGATGATTTTGTTTGTGTCCCCTTTGAAGTAGTTAATAAAATTTCGGGAATAAGCTATAGACTCCAAAAATTAATTACGTATATACTTGTGAAGCCGAGTTTTTCAGCACAAAAAGGTATGCTGAAAATCCTCAAATTGGCTTATACACGGGTCCATACAGCCAGCCCAGCATTTAAAAAATAAAAAACTTATATACTCACCCTCCAGCAGCCCGGATGCACAGTGCTGCTCCCCTGATGTCCGCGCTGCTCCCCCGATGTCAGCCGAGGTGACTTCCAACTTCTTCTGTCTTCGGTAACATCCTGCAGGGCGCGGCCATGTTTCTTCACAGCCGTAACATAGTATGACGTCAGCAGCGGTCGCGACATACTATGCGCCTTCTGGTAGGCATTTTGAGTTATCCCTCAAAATGTGAATTTTGGCGATTTTCATTAAAATTAGACAAATTGCACCTAAAGTTTTAAGCCTCATAACACCCAAGGAAAATGAGAGGACGCATAAAATATCATTCCAACATAAAGAGGAACATCCCCTTAATGTTAGGTATCAAGCTTTTGGGGTATTTTAACTGTCTGCTTGGAAAGCAAAACATTTCAAGCTTTGAAAATGAGGAATTTTTCAGAAATTTTGCCAAATTTTAATTTTTTTTCAGAACGAAATGCAAAACTTATCACCTAAATTTTACAACTAATGTGAAGTACAATGTATCACGAGAAAACAGTCTCAAAATTTTTATACATGTCAGATTCTAAAAATCAAGTCTGGTCACTAAGTTGAAAACAATTGTCGGTGAATAAGGGGTTAATGGATCAAGCTGCTCATATATCATTTGGACATTTATGTAGTATGTGTATATTAACTGAAAAGTAGCAGGAATCATGAACTAAATGTGTTATTTAGATATAATAACTAGAGATGAGTGAACCTGTAGGTTCTGTTATGGTCTGCATATAGAACCCAATCCTGGATGCTCACCCCACGCCGATGCAGGCACCAATCACAGGTGTTACCTTTAAATGCAGCATATTACTGAGGATCATTGCTCTCCATCATCACTGGCAGCATTTAAATCCAAACCCGGATGAGCCAAATGCTGAACCTGAACTTCAGGCTGAATTATGGGTTTGAGGACCTGAATCTGCGACACACGTTATAACTTAAGGAATTGATGAAGAAACCGACTTTCTGTACACACATAATACTTTTTGTCAGTCTGGGTGCTGGTCATATGAAGGTACACAAAGACGTAATTGGAAGATTTTCTACAACTCTTAACAAAATTGAGACAAAACATTGAAATTTTCGTCACACCTTTTCTTGTCCATCTTCTCCAGAGTGAGAGAAATGGCAAGGATGTCATAGAACCATGGACCAAAGTTGTACTCACTCTGGTAGCCAACAGAACTTACAGTAGGGCAGCAGCTGATGTGGTCATGGCTTTAACAGTGTTGTAAAATAGTGCAAGTAATTCTACTTTGGCTCCAGAAATGACCTCCTCATCCAACGTGAGAATAAGGGAATCACTACTTGTGGGATAATTGTTATATTTTTATTTTAAAAAAAACACAGTGGGAAGCTGAAAGAGATCTGACTCCATTTATATTAGTTGTGAAGTGTCCACCATTAGAAAGAGTTACATTTCGATGAGCAAAAATCCAAGGAGACCCCCCCCATGCACACACAGAGGACTGATTTGTTATTGGAGTTAGTTGTGCCTCCTGCTAGCCTCAGCAACAAAGAGGAAATGTAATTAATGGCAGCCATTGCAATAAATTGGTTTCAATGTAAATTTATTCTAGAATCTGCTGAATTGACTCTCTGTTGTTGCTTATAGTAAAGGTACCTGAGAGGAAAACCTTTTAATGAAGCCTGGGCATTCCTTTCATGTAAAATTGTGTTCTACTCCCACTGCGGTCCTTCACACCTAGGCATAATTCTGGTCTCCATTCCTCTGCAGCCATTGTACCATAAGGATTTGTAAAATTAAGCAATTGAGGACACACAGTCGAAATGTGACTACGTACATTACATTTTTATTTTACAGGTCTAGACTGGGATTTTGTTTGATATTTAATATTTTTTATATTAATTAATATGCCCCCCTATGACTTAAGTAAAAAAGTACTGCCAATTGTATTTATTTATCATATTTAATTCTACAAGAACAGATACAAAACACCAAACTGCTGGAGGGAGATGTTACTTAGCAGTTTGATTGATGATTTTGATGCCTACTTGCTGTATTATGGCTGATTCAGTGCCTCTGTATTGAAGGCTGGTTGACCTTGTCCTTAAACTCCCTTCTCCCTGTTTTATTCAAAATGTTCTTCCCATCAGGTGGCTAATTTGCTTGATGCCAATTGCAAAGCGCATATAAGGACTATAAACTTATTTAAACTTCTTATTTTCTGTAGAGAAATTTTTTATCATTGATATGTTGGATGTTGATATTTAAAAGGAAAGTGTCCTCAGAAGAATATATCAAGATTTTTCACTGAGCTTCAAAACAAAGCGTCATTTCTTAGCAATCTAATGTCATTATCAACACAGGCAGGAATACAATGAAAGATATCACATAAAAGAATATGACAGAGGATGCACAATATTCAAAATAATAATAAATCTACATTTCTATAGCATCATCATGTTCCCCAGCACTTTACTGATCACGGGGAACATATACAAACAAAATAAGACATAATAATAACTTATTAGAATGAATCACTATTCCTGCTCACAAGAGCTTACAATCTATGAGTGGCAATCAGTGCCAGCTCCAGGTTTCAGTAGGCCCCTGGGCGACAGAACCTCAGGGGGCCCCTTTGCAGTGAACTCACATGGCAGCATTTAAAATTCTGAAGCTAAAACAGTCTCCTGCTCCCTAAAATATTCCCTAGTTTACCATCCCAAACAGCCACCTCATGGTTATTTTATATAAAACCCCTTTCACCCCCTATGGATCCAGTATGTGGACATCCCAGCAGCTCTAGGTCCGGCACTTGTCCAGGTATGCCCAGTGCTGGTACCGGCCCTGAAGGCAAAAAGTGGAACTGCTTCTGGGATTCAGACACTATCTTAAGGGTTGGTGATCAATAAAATAAAATACCTGGAATGGAATCACTCAGGTTTAGTATTAATATTGTAAATAAGTGGAAACTAAACAAATAATACAAATATAGAGTGGGTACGGAAAATATTCAGACCCCTTTAAATTTTTCACTCTTTTGCTCATGGTATCACATGGTAATAAGCATTTACCATATATATATATATATATATATATATATATATATATATATACAGGCAGTCCCCGGGTTACATACAAGATAGGTTCTGTAGGTTTGTTCTTAAGTTGAGTTTGTATGTAAGGCACCATTGATAACTGTGAAAGCTGTTTATTGAAGCCTAGGACTAAAGTACAGAAAATTACCAAAATCCAGAGGTCCGTTTGTAACTAGGGGTCGTTTGTAAGTCAGGTGTTCTTAAGCAGGGGACCGCCTGTATATATATATGGGACAACCAGAACTCTTAACTCTTACTCAACCTGACTGTCCAGCCTAATTGTGGGAGAAGCACAAGAAAGCAGTGGCTTCAGAACAACTCTGAGATCAATGTTGACTGGTCCAGCCAGAGCTGTGACTTAAACCCAATTGAGTATCTCTGGCGAGACTTGGCTTCCACCAATGTTCACCATCCAACCTGAGGGAATTGGAGATGATCTACAAGGGAGAATGGCAGAGGATCCCCAAATCCAGGTGTAAAAAACTTGATGCTTCATTCCGTAGAAGACTCATGGCTGTACTAGCTCAAGAGGGCTTTTACTCAATACTGAACAAAGGGTCTGAATACTTATGAGCATGTGATTTTTTAGTTTTTCTAAATAAACTAGCAAAACTATCTACATTTCTGGTTTCTGTCAAGATGTAGAGTGTACATTACTAAGCAAAATTTGATCTTACCAATTGGCTTTCTATACTCACAGTATTTACCTATCAATTGGAAAAAAATCCAATAAAAAGGATGAACACCACAACTAGGTATACCACTATTACAGTTTATTAACATTCTTTAAAATAAATGGCCCCAATTTATCTAATTTAAAGGGACAAAGTCACTAGATTGTATGCCATTAAACATCTAGCCCCTTTAGGTATGCTATGAAATATCATTTCTAGAATTCCCTCTCTTATCTGAAATTACTTCCAAAGTCATGTTAAAATGAGCAGAGAAGAGTCCCATGGGGTATCATTGGTGATGAAAATGACAATGTAGAGTCTTTAGGGGTGGAGGTAAGGGGATGAAAAAAGAATAAAATATTATTAAAGGTTTGTTGTAAGGCTCCAAATATCATGGAGGCAGCAGAAGAACTGCAAAACCAAATAGATGCTGCCTAAATTGCAGTGAAGTACTCACCATAGCGGACCCTGATATAGACAAGAAGCAGAAACCTGTAGGTCCTTCAAAGACAGAAGGTTTTGGCAGTAACAAAAGACAATTACCTGTCACCTAAGTGACTTTCATAAGAAGGGCAACAGGAACTTTAAACTTTTGAAGGGAAAATTTTCGACAGGTATTGGAGGGAATAAACATGCACAATGTTCTCAAAAATAAAGGCACTGAAAATACAAACAAGTTCCAATAAGGATACCTTATCTTTTCTCATATGTAGGTATGTGGACAGACAGTGCTAAACTATGAGGTTTTCATTTTCATAATACAAACTCAAAAATGCATATTTAAATATTATGTAAATTATACAGAACATGTAAATTTTTATCAAATGAATGAAACGGTATATTAGTTTTTAACTCCTTCAGTGATACCCAGTTTACCATTGTGGTTATTATTGCTCTGGTATTAAAGTTTCAGCGTAGAATGGGTCAATGTTTCTAAGCGGTTGAATTCCGAAGTGATGACACTGCCACTCATCGTAGTAATTACTGTACAATTACTGAAAAGGCAATGACCTTTGGGTTGGAATTCTGTAATCATTTTTATGCCTGAATGTGAAGGGGGTGTAATTTAACCTTTAAATACTTTGTATCAATTACAGCACAGTATCTATTTCATGTCAGGGTTCAAATGCAGTGGAAATAAATAATATTATAGTATTCAGGAAATTCAAAAGAAGGAAATAACTCTGGTTGTTCAACCGCTGGCTACTGTTCAAGACTTGTGATTTTTCCACATGACCTTGGGAAAAAAAACTTGCTTAACTCATTAGGTTATGTATAACCACAAGCTGAATTTTAACTAAGCGGAAGATTATGTTGTAGCCTTTATTACTTTTGTTATATAAGATCTATACTTGTATTTGAAGGAAAGATGGCCATACACCTGTGTATGAAAGCTAAAGATAAACAGTTGTCCTAATATTCTCAATGGAGGGATGCAAAGTAGTAGTTACATCAGTTTTTTTATCTTCATAATATCTCACATTATACGCATCAGCAAATTTGCTCCTAACAGTTTTCTGCCACTTTTTTCAAACCACTCAATTTTTCACTCCAGACAACTTATTCCAGGTTTATCTGGACTCCAGATGTGCTTGACAAATTTATGAAGTGCAATGCTTCAAAAAGTCACAAATTTAGGCACAAATCCATCTCCAGTCACTCCTTGGTATAGGAAAAACGTAGGAACTAGTTAGGACAAATGTGTAACTTTTGTGTGACTTTTTAACTAAAAAGTGGAACATCCACTAATATAGCACACTTCATGTGCCACATTTGCTAAGCTACAATAATAAATCTGATGTGCAATAGACATCTCTCGGAGCTCTTAAGAGAAAACTGGAGTAAGATCCTGCTTAATTAGTGTTGAGTGGACCTGAACTGCTTCTGAACCGCTTTGCAGGACCTGAATTGCAAAGTTCAGGTCCATACCAAACATGGCAGGTTTGGCACCCATGACCCCAAAGCCGAACAGCAGCTGGTTGTTCAAGTTTGGCTTCGGGATGTGCCAAGCTAGTTTAGTGCCTGCTGAGCAGCCAATCAAACAGCTTTCAGTCCTATAGCCACCACAATAATGCCCTGTGACCCATCTGTATAAAAGCAGGGTCACATGTCCTGGTGCTATTTTAAAGCCAGGAGAGAGCTAGGGAGAGGATGCCAATGAAGAGAACATAAGGGAAAGATTAGAGCTGTAATAATTTCACAAGTGCCCTTTTCAGGGCAGATAGGGAGATAGCTAGAGAAGGCTGTAAGGAACAGATAGAAATAATTGCCTTTTTCAGAGCTGTGTGAAGAGGTGATATAGTGAGATAAACTTACTGCATCATCATCCTCCTCCTCATCAACTAGAGAAATAGCAGAACTCTTGCTGCAACAATATATCCTTAGTCCATATTCACTGGATAACTTTTTTTAAAAACATTTTCAAAATAACAGTGTCAGTGTTTGCTAAAATATATGATGTGTTTTCATTGCAGTCAGCTATGAGACTTCTGGCATGGCTAATGGGATGAACATTCACAAACAGATAGTTATCTCCTGCTATCATTGGATATAGGGAAATAAGGAAATGTGTAAAATGAAGAAAAGAAAAAGAACACCTTTAAATTTTCTACAATTCCAAGGTAAACTTTTACAATAAAATTCTGTAATAAACAAAATTAAATTATATAAATTATGATTCTTTACCTTGAATTTCCATCATGATTACACGTTGTTGCATATTACTTGCAATAACCAAAATACACCTTTATGGTAAAGTTTGTCACAAGACTTGGAAATGTAATTAAACTATTATCTAATATATAAATCTGAGTGTAGAAGTGTGTGTATGTATGTATGTATGTCCACTAAAGGAATCTGCGCCGTTGTGTTTACAATCACCAAATTTTGCTCTCTGTGATTCAGGGAAAGTCAAAGACTAGGCTTTGAGACAAAATTTTGTCTGCTGCTGCGGCTGTGGCAGTTAGAAGCTGGGCCGTGACTGGTTGCTATTTTGCCACAGGTCATTAATATGAGCTTTGCTTGATTACTATGGTTACCATAGGCAATAAGTATAAGACAGCTTATGTGTGAGGTAATATGGAGATACAGAGATAGGGGAGATTTATCAGAAACTGTTCCAGTTGCCCATGGAAACCAATTAGAGATCATCTGTAATTTTATATACAGCTGTTCAAAAATGAGACTGGTTGGTTGCCATGGCCATGTAGAGCAGTTCTGCTCTCAAACACTTCTGATAAATCCTCCCACACAAGTGACAGTCAGAGACAGTCACTGAAAGAGACAGTCAGAGACAGTCACTGATGTCAATGAGATTTTTGATTAATACATTAAACCTCTGTACTGTACTTTTTTTTAACAGAGATAAGGAACGGAGGTTTGAATGGTAGTGTGAAGCCTAACTTTGGAAATCTGAAGACAATTTGATTGATCTGCAAGGCAGTCTACAAGGCAGCATTACAAAAATGCTATTTCCCCTTTACTATCCGCTAGTAAACATCACAGGGCACAAACTTGCCCCCTGGAGATATTCTGCTAAAAAGGTAGATGTGTAAACATGAACCTTCACTAAGGACATTTAGCTCTCCACCTTGTATGTCATTCACAAAGTTGTTCTTTTATATCTGCATGTGATCAGACATATTTTTAGATAGTAATGAGGTCACCTTTACTCCAAAGAAAACATGTACAATGCATCTGTTTAGTGTTATGTGACAGATACATTGTCAGTCTCTCACTTGTCTTCATTCTCTCTACATAAATGTTCACCTTGCAGACTTTTTATTTATTGCCCTCCCTTTATTTCAGTCAGAAAATGAAAACCTATGGTTCATTCACATTCTGTTTCATTTTCTCATCTCTGAATGTTAGCTAGTGAGTATTGTGTACAAGAACAGAACAAGAGAACAGAGTATTTTTGCAAGAATTATTAAATGTTAAATAATTTCCTAAATACAGACTTAGTGGATCCAACCTTATGGAGGAAACAAATTGTCCAATGTCAAAAACCAGGGGTGTAATTACAAGATAGAGTGGTGAGCTCGCGCCCTTTTCTAATCAGAGCTTAACCACTTGAATCTCAGGTTTTCTGGGGTTTCTTGTTTTTCATTCTCTCCATAAGCCAATGTATAGGTTGAGGTTTGTCGTTCAAGCACATTCTTTCCAACTGAGACATATTACTGGATTGGCTGACAAAAAGGATATCTAGGAAATTAACACTTCTAACAACCAGCCAAGGCGTTAATTTACTGTACCGACTGCCAGCAATATGTCCGGGTCAGAAGAAATGCACCTGAATGCCGAACTCAATCCCACACTTCGGGTCTGCTCATCTGAACTCATGATCACAGAGATGCCAAATTCACATGGTTTTTTAAACCTTTAAAAAAAAATTTAAATAATGCTTTAATATACAGTACAGGCCAAATGTTTGGACACACCTTCTCATTAAAATAGGGTCATGATCCATGAGGACATGATTAAGGAGTTTTCCGAAATGCGTAGACCATAGCCGTGGCGCTGTGTGTGTTTCCCTCTGCTTGGCTGTATATCTCCTTTTTGCACTTCAATAAAGAAAATATCACGTTTTTATCTACAACCGGAGTGTCCGTGAAGGTCATGATTAAGGAGTTTTCCGAAATGCGTAGACCATAGCCGTGGCGCTGTGTGTGTTTCCCTCTGCTTGGCTGTATATCCCCTTTTTGCACTTCAATAAAGAATATATCACGTTTTTATCTACAACCGGAGTGTCCATGGAGGTCATGATTAAGGAGTTTTCCGAAATGCGTAGACCATAGCCGTGGCGCTGTGAGTGTTTCCCTCTGCTTGGCTGTATATCTCCTTTTTGCCCTCAATAAAGAAAATATCACGTTTTTATCTACAACCGGAGTGTCCGTGGAGCTGGATTATTTGTATTTTATATATTTCTTGGACTTGGAACAAAGAGAATCCGTGCTTGGACTCCTGGTCATATACTGCTGTGCCTCCAGGTGAGCTGACTTCCACTTTTCTACATATATCGTAAAAACTGTGAAACAACTGAAAATTTGTCTTATATTCTAGGTTCTTCAAGGTAACCACCTTTTGCTTTGTTTACTGCTTTGCACACTCTTGGCATTCTCTTGATGAGCTTGAAGAGGTAGTCATCTGGAATGGTCTTCCAAGAGTCTTGAAGGAGTTCCCAGAGATGCTTAGCACTTGTTGGCCCTTTTGACTGCTGTGGGAGGCTCCTAGCTGTCAACCAATCACTGCCCTTGAATGACATAAGATTGGGTTCCAAGCAGCATTAAAAGATGGAGGCGCCCACATGCAGCATTGTTGACTGCCAGATTGGTTCCTTCACCTGTTGGATACAAACAGCACCCAATAAATTACATGATATACATTGCCACTCAAATAAACATAATATATATGCGCAACAATTTATGTGGCCCTACAGGTTTAAAGTCGCAACTTTGACCTATACATAGGGACAGACCTACATATGAGTAGTAAAAATTCAACAAATAATATATTTAGTGGATCAATGCTATATTTAGTGGATGTTTTTCAATGCTGCAATGATCATAACTGATATCTGTGTTCCATAATAATCTGATTTAATTTACCTTCTAGGATTTTTTATCTTCAAAGGTTTTCTGTTTCCCTGCAGTGTAACATGAGCAACAGATTTAGAGGGTAAGATTTGAGACCCATATATGCATTGGGACAAGCTTAATTAATTGCAATCTGTGAAGTGGCCCCTCCTGTTAGTAATCCCTAAGATCTAAGGGATAAACTGATGGAGATCTAACAATGCAAGGTGTAGGCAGTAGGATAAGCGGAACCCTGAGAAAAAGGGGTTTGCTAAATCCTTCCTTCATCCTCTTGTCCATGAGTGACCAGGTGGCAGATTAATGAGGCAAGCATCTTCTGCTTTCTTTATATACCTTCCTTCCGTCTAACAATTATTGTTGTGCTTGAAGACAGTTTGTCAGAAACACAAAATGAGTAAGAAGATAAATTAAAGTTTATGGGTTTTTCAAAACATAAACCTGTACACTAGCCTAAAAGTATATCTTAGCCGTTTTAGGTTTCCAATATAAGAAGACTCACATGTAGAATTAATTAAAGGGGCTTTCTCTGTCTTGGTCCGTGAGTTGTACATATTTCATCGTGTTTTCTTACTTATTTAGGCTGTTGTCCATTGTATAGCTTTGGGTATTTGGTTAATTAGCCATCCCCTCTTCTAATATTTGACACAGCCTTATTTGTTTGAGACAGTTCTATACTACTCTTTTACTATACTAATGCTGGATACACTAATGATGATACCCTATTGTTTACACTCGGGCCATGTTATTGTATACGCATTTTTTCTTTGGTAATGCCTATGAACAGTGGGGTGGCGGTGCATGGCTCTATACGTTCACTCCCTATTGTATATTTTGTGTGTGTGACATTACATTATAAGTAGCAGAAAAAAAAATGTTTTCATGCTTTTGATAATGGATGCATAACAGAAGGTCCATGGATTCCATTCACCATTTGTTTTTACTTTCCATTAGAGTGGAAAAATCCAGACACAGGTGCGAACTGTGCCTAAGATTTCACTACATTAAAACCAATTTGCTTTTCAACAATAATTTAGGTTTTTATTGAAACTTTATGGAAAATTTCAAACACTGCATTCAACCACTTGCTGCTGATGGACTTTAATAAGTTTGTTGTTCACTCCCCACCTTCAAAAATCCATAACTATTTTAATTGCCCTTCCATATGATTGTGTTTTATATTCCACGCTGTGAACTTGTAAACTGGAAAAAAATGCTGTGAAATTGATGAGAAAATGCATTTGCCCCATATTCTTGTGGGCTCTGTTTTTACGGTTTTTCACTGTGTGCTCCAACGTCATAGCAATCAACCATTACTAGGACCGCATCTGCCATGAGGTGGGATGAAAATCCCACCTTAATTTGCTCATTGTGGTGCCGTGAAATGGTGGCAGTTCAATTGCAGTATGGACATGCCAAAAGCTGCAAAGTCCATTACAAACAAGAAAATCTATTACATTGGCGCCTTAAGACACCAGTGCAACTGGCAGGTAGAGAGGAGAAGCACAAATCTGTCCATCTGCACTGCTCTGTGTCCATCTTAACGTCTTCACGCACACCAGTCTGTGATCCTGCACAGAAGACGTGGCTGCCAGGAGAAGAGGAGAAGCAGCAGCATGCAGGGGCTGGTTTGTGAGAATTAGTTTTATTATTTTTTACAAGGGGTCAATATATACTATTCATATATCAACCTATGGGATTCTGTTTGTATATACCATTTATGGGAGGGATTCTGCCTGTATAGTATCTATGGGGGGGTTCTACCTGTATATACTATCTATGGGGGGGTCCTGCCTATATATACTATCTATGGGGGATCATCTCTGTATATACTGTATATACTATCTATGAGGAGGTCTTGTCTTTATATATTATCTATGAGGATGTCTTGTATATATAAATATATATATATATATATATATATATATATATAATAAATATATTATTTATGGTTTGGGGGAGTCCTGCCTCTATATACTATCTATGGGGGTCCTGTCTGTATTTACTATCTTTGGGTGGGGTACTGCCTGCATATACTATTCATGGGGTGGGGGAAATCCTGCCTGTATATACTATCTATGGGTTGTTCTACCGGTATATATATATATATATCTGGGAAGATGAGATGGAGGACGCATGACAATGAGTAGGAGAAAAGGAGGGGGTCTCCTGCAACAAATAGAGTAGATTCCTATACATTTTCTCAACAATATAAAAGCAAAATAGTGAAATAGGATTTAACAGAAAAGTTTGAGAAAAGTGGGCTCCACTTCAAGAATTCACACCTAAAATCTAGACAAAACTACAATGTCAGATTTGTATTAAAAGAGGTGATCAGCTTTACAGAGATTCTATGAGCTATGGTATTTCCTTATCTACCATACAGGTCAGAAAATATCATAAAACAGTAAGCTATTCTGGAACTTTTGAGATGCGGAAACAGGACAGCTCTTTAGTCTAAAGTCTTATTCTTTTCCATCTGATATACAGAAATAGGGGCTCTTTCCTACATTATGGACTGACTATCAGTGTGGATGCGGTGACAGAGAGCCACGTTAGAATGTCTAAAGGTTCTTTTTTAAAGATAGGCGCTTCCCTGTGGATATGCCATAAATGTCTTTTATGTAAAACCCTTTTTAGGGATGAAGTGCTTTTTTATATATTTGCTATGTTTAGTGCTCCTTTCAAGTTTTTTTTTTATCTGCTTTTGTTCTGTCAACTCACTTTGGCAGCCAATCACCACGAGACAATACCTCTTATAAGCCTTAAAAATATTCTGTAGCAAGCACTTCAGAGGATTTCACATAATGTCATTGTCTAAATGTTGTAAAGGAGGCTGAAGTATGAACTGCACAATACCATCAATAATCATATCACTGTAATACTTGCAGTGAAGAAGTTAATATTCACAAACCAGAGCATAGCATTCAAACCAAGTGTGAGCATCCCATGGCTACAAAAGGGAACCTGTTACCAGATTTTACCCCATTGAACTACCAGCTCCCTCAGGTACTGTATAAAATGTCCTTTCTTTTATGTAAAATATCACTTGTCATAAAAAACTCCTCCAAAGTCAAGTGACAATGAGTAGTGAGTTAGAGCCTGCAGAGGGAGGACACTTCAGATGCTCCTATTTTTGGTTATATGGTAGATAGAAACTTGCTTTAGGTGTCATGTTATAGATATGTATATAAGGCTAGTGGTTCTGTGAGCTATTAGACTGTTATAAACATATTTGAAAAATATACAGCCTATGTCTTTAACTGTGCAACTGACAAAATCAGGATTATACCCTCTACAGCTCACAGACAAAATATGACTATGTATTTATGACTATGTGACTTAGGACTATATATATGGTAAACAGTCTAGACTTTACATAAAAAATGATGAAAATGATTAATTGGATGAAATCTGGGGACAGAGTGCCTTTAAAACATAATTGTTTAGTAATATGTACAATATCTATCATATTCTGAGTAGAAAATGTATACCAGGAAACATGTTTTCAAAAACTGTGCAAAGAGTATGACCCAATATTGTTACTGTTAAAGAAATAAATGTCTATAGCTATGTAGCATAAGACATATAGATAGCAGATACCTAGATACGAAGATAGATAAATATAGCAAATGATAGATAATAAAAAGAAAAAAATAGCATCACTCCAAGGATATAAAGTGATCAAGTGGATTTATTCCATGTTTGCAGCAATGTTTTGGCTCTAGTGTTGAGCCTTTCTCAAGATGATTGATATATAGATAGATAGATAGATAGATAGATAGATAGATAGATAAATAGATAGATAGATATGAAGTATAGGTAGATATATATGAGATAGATATGAGATATAGGTAGATATGAGATATAGGTAGATAGATAGATAGATAGATAGATAGATAGATAGATAGATAGATAGATAGATAGATAGATAGGAGAAAGCAGAGGATGAAATATAGATGACAATTTTGGAGTGCTATTTTGGAGCGCTGGAGATATATTACATTAAATAACTATAGAAAACAAAATCAGTAAATTTAACTTCCATTATTATTTCCTTGCAGATTCTTATTCTTGTAGAGGAATAAGTTCCTTATTTTCAAAGTCATTGTGTAATTTTCCACCTATGTGCTCTTATCAAATATTTCTAAATGATCTATTTTACAGTCGCAGATGTAAAAATAGATTCATATTTGTCCGGCACAATAAAATCGATGCCATGTATTAAGCGCTGCTCCTGCGTTTATTAGTAATTAAGTCAAGCAGAGCTGGCTTTCTCTGGGAACAATACTGCCAGTGTCAATCACCTGTCTACATTCTGTGCGCTACACACTGCATAGCAGAGTGGTTCTACAACTTTTCAGTTCAGGAATGAATTCAGGAATGAAAAGTGCCAGCATGTTGCTACCTGAGGCTCTGAGCCGTGAATAGATTTATCCTGTCGTGTATCAATAACAAAAGCCATGAGGAGCCAGATCCCCTCCCCATTCCACGCCCACCATAACACACTGGAGTGCAAGCACCACAGTTCAGTCCACAGAGCTGTTTGATTGCTTAAGCCTGGTGGTCAGACAATAGAATCAGAAAGAATGGCTGTTTCCTTCCTTCCTGTTAAGTGTTCTGCCTGAGTGAACAAATTCAATGGCAGTGTGCTTCACAGCAACACTAGGCTGTAGCACAGGCGAAAATCAACAAAGAACCATTATAGGGCATTTCCAACTGCACTTAAGCCAAGCCACTGGGCTGTGGAATCATACAGGGAGGAGGGGGTGGGAGACGGTATCAAAATCCAGACTATTCTAGGGCTGAGACATTGCAAACTGGTTCACAAAACACTGCAAACACCATTTGCAAAGTGCAGTCAAGCTATTGGCTTTTGTATTTTGTCACGATTTATACAATCCAATATTTACATGGTAAAAAAGCAGCAATTTTCATAACACTATAAAAATACAGGTAGGATATATATATATATATATATATATATATATATATATATATATTTCTGCATCCTGAAAATAAAAGTTTGCCAAATACTCAAAAGCTTTTTAATGAGATGCAAAAAGACTTAATCGATGCAATGTGCACTAAGAGCTCTATAAGCCTAAATTCACACTGTAAATTGTAGTTAGCATTTGGAATCTGTATTTATAAGCTAACACCTAACACCAGGAACATGTAGAAATGTTTTTAATTAATTTTATCAGAATTTTGACTATCCACTGATTATTTCATGTTCTTTTAGAAAAACGTATAAGTCAATGGGGCACATTTATAATGCGCTCCGGTGTATGATGAAAGCCCCAGCTTCTGCGGTACCGGATACATGAGGAAGCTCCATCACCCTGATGTATCTTCTGCCCGACTGCACTGGCATACAGTATGATAAAACGGTGCTATTCAGCAACCATTGAACAGTCACAGACTATAGAGAGTGCACAGGGCAGCCTCTCCACCGACCGCAAAAAATAATCGCAATCACTGAAAGTTGTTAAGGAATTGTGATTATTTTAGTGCTTTACACCAGAAAACTGGCATACAAGCCCTGATAAATCTCCACCAGTATGTAAATTATTTTGTATGACTTCTGATGTTCATTGCAGATGTTTCACGTTACTATATTGTTTGCATTGTCTTCCTTTGATATTTAAAAGCACTACAATGCTAATGAAATAATGATATCATTAAGGTATCAGACATAAAAAAACAACCAATTAAAATGTTCATGTTATCTTAAATCATTTCTTCACAGAGAAACACATGTAAATCATCTTCTCAATTCATAACTTATCATCTATTCAGTCCATCAACTCAGATTACTAGTCATTTCAAGAATGAACAAGTTGTCCAACCTACATAATAACTGGACCTACACTTATTGGAAATCTTTTGAACAACTGACTTGAATGGTGGTGTGTTTAGATTTACAGTTACAGAGGAAATCTATGAATCCATAATAGCCAAATTCATGACTTTAATTATATGAAATATAATAACTGAATCACGTATGTAAAGTATGCAAAGTTTGTCTTTAACGCAAACTCATTTACTAGTAGTTTTCAGAAGTTTACTTCTTCCCGTGAACGTCACTATCTTTGCGGAATTGTCTTTGTAATTGTAAGGTCATCTTTCATTTCCTACCAAAAGAGTTGCTAAAATTGTCATAATTAAATATCCTCTATCAGTGGTAATAATCAACAATGGATTATTAATCAACTGGAAATTAATTCTCAAGTGTATTTGATAAGCTCCAAGAGGATAGGTGGACAGAAGTACAATTAATAAATGGTAGTATATAAAACTAATAGTTATGACCTTGACATTTAAAGTTTTACTATAACAAGCTAAGACACAGATTTACTGCTCAAGAATTAGCATGGCTGTGGAGGCTTCATGTCCCAGAAGTAACCTAATGCCATCTAATCTAAGCAAGGCAGAAATGAGTCCATGCCAGGAGTTATGCAGCCAATCAATCATTCATAGCTTTTAATCAACTTTCAGTTTTTCGAGAATGAAAATGTATTGGAATCACATTTGCTGGCTAAAAAATTTGACGTAAAAGCTAGAATTATATGGAAAAATGCATTATTCATGTTTTTGAATATATTTCATATCATATTTATACATGGCATGGATGAAATATACTTTAGCAATGTTATACAGCTATGTTGATTATTCATTGGGAAAACAATCATCTTAACACCTTTCTGGTCACTGCCAACTTTTAAGTGTTAGTAAATCTTACATGTCAGAATGCCTGTGATTCAGTGAAGAATTAATTGGAATTTACAGAGTGCCAGTGAACTTGCTATAGTTCTTTCAAAGTAGAAATACAACCCATTAGCATTTGAGGTTATATTTTGTAGAGTGCCTCTAACCAAACAAGAAAAGTTGACTATGATAATGAATTATTAATGTTGGCCATATACTGTAGTTTACAGGGGCCTAACTAGAAATGATTATGCTCCATAGTAAACTTTAAAGTATAATGCTTATTTCATCAGCATCACATAGAATGAATGCCCACTTTTCTTTGCCTTTCCTTACAGTACCCCCTTTCTGTTGCCCCACTTTATGCTTCACTTTCTGTAACCCTCTAACATATGTCCCCATTACTGTTCGCCCTACCCTCTGACTTTCTTTTAGTGCTACCCTTTGCTGTAGCAACAACATTCTTTATCCTTTTCTTAGCTCCCCTCCTCATGGCTCCCTTTGTGTGGCTACCCTAACTTTCTGTGGCATCACCTCCTTATGACTCAATTTTTGTGCCTATGCCCCGAACTGCCAACCTTTATGTGTCCCCACCTTATATCTGCTTTAGGCCACCACCTCCTTATGCTTCCCTCTGTGTAGCTACATACACACACATCCACACACACAAACAAACACATATCTGATGTCCCTCTTTTGGTAGCTCACTCAGTTAAACTGTAAGCCTACAGTTGCTATGGTAGTAGTTCAACAAGTGCTAGTTTAATGTCAGTTGAATGTATTTATTAAAAGGGAACCTGTAAGCCCCTTTTTCCCTTTAATAATTCACCAGTATCTTCTCTAGCAGCTTTACACTATCCAGGTCCTGTTTCTTCCACGGCCCAGTATGATGGCACCATCCAGAAAATCAACTTTGAAGTTTGATGTAAAATGGTTGTATAAAGTCATGGAGGTGGAGGGTTTAGCATTGAAGTCAAGCTCTCCCCTCTTTGGAGTGCTCCTTCCAATGTGATAAACATCAAGCACAAGACTTGAGAGTCTGTTATGATGCATCTGAACGTAGGATGGTCAATTACAGCATAGGGAACATTTTGAGGCAGAGGGAGTTTGATTTCAGCTCTGACAGGTTCCCTTTAAGTATCCATGTTGCATTGAACCACTAAGCCTTACAGGGATTGGGAAAGGATAAACCTTCAAAAAAATATGTTTTCGATGGGTTCCAAGAACCTGTGGCTGAGGACCTGTGAAAGATTCAGAGGCTTCCTAAAATTGTCTAGCTGAATATTTGGGGGGGGGGGTAGAAAAAAATCAAATCCAAATAAAGGTGCTGGGACTTGGTACCATTGACCATGGCTTGGGACCTTGAATGGGTAGGCAGACAAGTTTCAACAGTTACTGAAATGACAACCCCCAACCTTTACCTGTCTATGAAAATTGTGAATATTTGTTAAGAAGGAATCCCAAAAGTTTCAGTTATGACAAAGTTTTGAGAAATTTCTAACAAATTTGATTGCTGCTAATTTGATTAGCTCCTCTGTACTTATTGCCTTCAGTTTCTGAGAAAGAAGTTACTTCCCTTCAGTCTTATTTGCTGTCAATAAGCCAACTTCTCAGAAATGGCACTAGCCCGTGTGTAGAGCACCTCTCTCTACTGCTGTCTTTAGAAGCCTATCACCTTGAGACAACCAACACTCTCCTTGAATACTGCATTGCGCCTCTACCTGTAAGTAAAAATATAAGGATATTTAAATATTTTATATTATCAGGAATAATAAACTAAGCACATTACTTAAAGGGGTATTCCCATTTCAACAAGTATCGGATATTGTTTGAATAATGAAAAGTTATACAAATTTCCAATACATTTTTGAATCAATTCCTGGTGGTTTTCAAGGTCTCTGCTTACTGTCATTCTATAGAAAGCTTCATTATTTATTTCAAGTGGATAGAAATCTGACCATGATCACATAGGTGTACATCTTGTTATATCACAGAGAATTGTGTGATATAACAAGCCATGTACCTGTGTGACCTCGGTCAGATTTCTGTCCACTGTAAATAAACAATGAAGCTGTGTATAGAAGTACAGCGAGCAGTGATTTAGAAAACCATGAGGAATTGATACTGAAGATATATTGGATTAAATTGTATTATTTTTTATTTTACAAACAATAACATTAATTTGCCAAAGTTGGAATACCCCTTTAAATGTATGTACTATGGTAGGTGAAAAGATGAAGCACAAGGAGGAGGCTTGCTTTTCTGGGGGAACAGTGACATTTCATCATAAATTACTTTACTGATTGGTATCATCTGCTTAATGGTAGTACTGAAAATAAAATCTTCTGATAGAGTTTCCGTTTGGCACAAAACAGAAGGGGCCGAGCAGTTAAATCTGAGAAACTCAGAAAAAGGAAAAAGAGATGAAGTGATGGCAAAATACAAGTTGGCGGTGTGGTTAGAGAGGTAGCAGGAGGACCAAAGTGGAATGAAATAAGGCTAACTTAACTGTGAGTGACAATTGGCTATGATACATGTGAGTTCCAAAATACCTGTTATAGATGCAACTTCTATCGAATTACAATAATAGTAGTAATAATTCTGATTTATGTCATGATCAATATACTCTAAAGCATGTCACAATACATAACGTACATGTATCAACAAAATCAGTAACAAACTAAATTTAAAGGAAACCTACCATGAAGAATCTACTATCAGAAGTAGATCTGATGATAGATTCTTCCTGCCTGTCTCTGCCCTAATCTGTAATTTAATAATCCTGGAACCTAACCAAACTTGTTAAAAATTTTATTTTAGTAATATGTAAATTAACTGCAGAGGCTACTGGGGCGTGTACTAGCCTTGACTCCCAGTGCCCGGCCAGGCTAGAACACGCCCCAGTAGCCCCTGCAGATAAAAAAAAATTTATTTTGGTAATATTTAAATTAACAAATTAGGTTTGGTTCCAGGATTATTAAATTACAGATTAGGGCAGAGGCAGGCAGGAGGAATCTACTTCTGAGAGTAGATTCCTCATGGTAGGTGTCCTTTAAATTAGAAAATTGTGGGCTCTGACACAAAGGAATGCTTGATTTGTAAAATGATCCAATCATATATTATTCCAAAGTGTTTCCTATTGGAACTAGGTAGTTAATAGCCAGTTACTGCAGAGGTTTGAAGGAATGTTGTAGATATGTTTAAATAAAGGGATCACATGGGTTATAAAGAAACACCAAGGTCGAGAAGACAGATTAAGGAATGTAAGAAGCCTGATTTGGGTTATAATGTTGACCATGTTATCTGGCTGCCATGTATATATGTATACAGTTGTAGAATTGTACTACTACATGCCCAGTATATCTGTATGCCCTGACCATGCATGACTACTTTTGGTTACTCCAACTGGTTAGGGAGAAAATATGCTGCCATAAAGTGTCTAACTCAGTCTGAGACTGGTGCAAACCCAAATCCTGTGTTATGGGAGAACATTGCCCATAAAAATTACCTAAATGTTATGAAAGATGCTTCAGCGTATAACAGCACAAGGTTGTTGGGATACACTTTGTGGGATTGCCACCATCACTTTGGACCGTGTGCCCTTGCTTTTGGCAGCGCCACATAATAATGTGCAAAAATGGTTCCTGTACCTGTCAAGCGGTAACTGAGAGATTGTGACCACCAACACCAGCGTCCTCCTGACTCATGTAATCACCCAGCAATGTGATACAGATGAAGTAGCATTCAAACCAAATTTCAGGCAAAACTTTGAATGTGAATTTCATGAAGATTTGTATAAACAAATGTTTCCCTTATATTGCATCTAATACAAGGCTGAACACAGAAATAGATAACCCTGGAACGCTACAGCACATGTCAGCATGCCTCATGGATCCAAAAGTACTGTTTGTGATCGATCACTTAGTGGGTCAAAACAGACAGTACATTCTCCCGCTGCTGACGGTGGTCGTTTATGTTGGCGTCTATGCACCATGCTGGTTACTTCTGAGTTATCTGCAATCTGTCTGGTGCATATCTATTGCAACATCCCCAGCCAGGGCCCAGAACACCAGAGTGGCTGGCGGTTGCTTTCTAGGCACGCTGATGTCACAGTGCTTGGCATGAGGACCGGAGGGCTGACCTACAGCCTGGCAGGTCTCCAGCAGGTGGTGTTTTCAAGAAAATGTAGAGGCTGATGTACTTGAATCTCCCTGGGGCAAACCTTTTAATGTCTGTAGTATGAGTTCCTGGGTAATGGATGGGGCGCCCTTGTTGTTACAGCCGTATTCAGGGAACAACTCACGGTTCTTTATTTGAACAACTGCAGGCAACATGCCAAATGATCTTGTTACAGTTGCCAGATTGTTGGAGATTCTGGATTACTGGAGTGGTCATGGAGAGTGATCCTCAGGAGTAGTTTCACCAACCTGGTAGTAGGTGCAGGCTGGGATGTAGCTGTATTCAGGTATGGAAGCTGCAGCTTTGTCCTGGGTGTTCTGTGTGTGGCACTGGAGGTGTGTCACACTATCTCTCTGGTCACTGATAGTCTCTGCTCTATATTGAGAGCTGAGGCCTAGGAGTTCCTCATGTGGTGAGAGCTGGGCCTCAAGAGATGTGTTTCTGTCTCGGGAGCTGGAACCTAAGAGGACTTGCCTCTTCCTGTCAAGGGGTTTTATCATTCCCTGGTCAGGTGGTGCTCACTCTCCAATCACACTCCAGTTCACATAAAGGAATATCATTGGATAAGAAACATCACATACGTTAACCATTGCTTGTCCAGGCAGTATCTATGACTGCTGGTGCCTAATAATGACTGCATTCTCCCTGAAACGAGTTGCTGGGAAGATACAGATGGAGGGCATTATTCACAACACTCTACTGCCTATAGATTGGCAGGGGTGTTGCACTATCATCTGGCAATTTTTTTCATGTTGCATAATATTTTTGGGTGTTACCTTCCCCTTTAGTTAGTGTGAAATATACTGCATTATCTGCCAAGGTATAATTATTTATTAGAAAATATATTTTGATGTCACCTTTCTCTTTAGTTAGTGTGAAATACTGAATGCAACTGCTTGTGAAATAATCTTCCTAGGTGCAATAGAAATTTGAATATCTTTTGTGGTCACCATTCCTGTTATATAATATGAAATCCACTGCTGTATCTTATTGGGTGTAATTGAAATTTGAATATCTTTTATGGTTACCTTCCCCTCTTGTTACTGTGGCATCCACTGTTGTATCCACTGTTATGCCTGAGAAGAAGGGACACAAGCAACCCAGACAGGTGGAGGCACTGCCATCTCTGTGTTCTTTTTGTCTTCTTTATCTGGAAAGCCTGGGTGAAAGTAGTCAAACAGAAAAAGACCTACTTTAAATTGAAACCTGGTTGTTTTGTCGACCACTCAAGATTGGAACCATGGTGACTGTCAATGGGGGTACTATTATGCCTGTGCTCCATCAAGGAGGGCTTACTCATACCTACTGCACAACTCACTTATTTTATCTGGTTGTTAAACACATCCATAAGTCCTTCACCCAACTCTAGTGCATCTTGAAAATGTTTAGAAAACTGTCCATGCACCTCAGCCACTGATCTCGTGTTAAAAACACCCTCCTTAACCTGTGTAACAGCCTGTGAATCTGTAGCACAGGGTGCTCTAGTTACAACCCCAGTAGCCCTTCAGGCTCATTAGAATATTTTAAAAGTTGAGGCCATAGATAACAAATATAGGAAGATTACCACAGTCACAGTACCTGGATCTATGAGTTAGTGCCCCTTGTTTATCCATCTTTAATTTTGATTTTACTCCATATTCTAATTTCATCTCACTATATGTATACTGCTCATAGGACCAACAACCCTGGTAAGGATTTATAGCATTCTATAATCTGTGGTCAATCAGAATTAGGCGACATTCACACAGATGTCAGAGGGACGTATATATGGCTGCAAGCTTGTGGCGGTACATACGTCCCCCATAGATGGCAATGGGCGCACGGAGCCTCCTCCTCTCCATTGCGGCAAACGTATACTAGCCCGGCTACAGCCCAGGGGTTATACGTACGTGTAAATGCAGCCTTAACTTAATTACCAGGGCTTTGCATTTTCAAACTGGTGCTGATTCTGACAGACTTTGCATGTTCTTTTAAGAGTAAACTGCTTACACAGGTATTTAAGAAGTGTCAGCACCACAAATGTGTGGCACGTGACCGTTTTGTGGTGCAGCTGCACTAACCACCATGCGACACAAATTAGGGGGTGTTCAGGTAAGCGCCATATTCATGATTCCATGGTGCACGTTTGTCATGAATCTGGCGCACCAAGCATTATACACAGGCAGAGCACTTTTAGTGCAGTTTCCCACTTAGTAAATGTGCCCCAATGTATTATCTTGACCCTTCATGATGTAAGTGTAAGTCATGAGGATGTATGACGAGGGCTCACAGGCTGAGCACTCATCATACATTGTAGTTGTATCCCACACATTGTGGTTGTATCCTGCTGACTCCCACGATCACTGCTGATTTCTACTTTTTTTACTTTAAGCAACACATATAAATGTGAAAAAAGTGATCAAATAGGTGTACAGTCATCAAAATGGTTGCAATGAAATCAAAATGAGACCTTATAGGTCCATAAATCGAAGTATGAAAAGGTTATTGGCGTCAAAATAATTTTCTTTTTTTTGTAGAAATAATTTTTATTTTAAATATGTATTAAAAAAAAAAAAAAAAATTGTCAGTGATTGTACCAACCCAAAAAATAATGGGGTGGTGTTCTTGGAGGTGTAAAGTGAAAACCTTAAAAACAGAGCCGATGTGAAAATGGCTCAAATGATTCTGTTCATCAATTTGCCCTCATTTGGAATTTTTTCCAGGTTTCCGGGAAATGGCATGAAATATTAAATAGGTAGTAAGCACAATTTGTTTCCTGTATGCAGGAAATTAAAATACATTTTAGATTTTTGAAGGTAGGGAGCGAAAAATAGGTTAAGGGGTTATATACAATAAAACAACTGAAAGATCATCCATTGCTCAGGTTTGTCAGTGACTACTTTCTATATCTTTTCAAACATTTCTTGCCCTAACATGTTTATCATCATGCCCATTGTTGTGTTCCAGAATATCTGTCTGAGTATTTATTAACCAGTGTTATTAGAGGGATTGTTTGCAACAACTCATCAGTAAACAGCTCACACAGACCTGTCAAATGACTTTTTCCCACCCCATTCACACATTTATAGCAGTCAAGGTGGCTTGTTCTCCTCTATACACCATTCACAAACAAATGCAAACGTGAACCAGCTGTAAAAGCTTGTGGGATTACATATCACAGGCAGAATATATGGCAGAAAAATGAAAGCACAGACTGATGAATGGGGAACTTTAATATTTGTTACAATTGGTGAAACTTTAACCTTAAATCTTTGACGCCACCTTCATTAAAAACCAGAATCACTGACACTGACTGAATCATTCATATCTATTTGCAGTATACTTGCATTCCTCATGGATGTACTGAATTATTGGACAAGAAGCTCTGTGACATGCAAGTAAAGGATTACTTAATGATATCCGGTGAATAGTAAATCATTAATCAGAATAGAATTGTAATGCTGACCACACACACTCAACAACTGGCTAATGGCCAATATTGCAGTGTGTGTGGCACATAAATGACCCTTTAAACAAATAGAATCCTTACCATTTGTTGGGCTCCCTATATCTTGAATAATGCCAGCAACATTCTGTATCGGCATGTTTGATGGGCATCCATGAGCTTATTTCCTTGGCTTTTCTGTGTCCTACTTAGAAAGGTTACAAGAGTAAAATAATATCCTGTTTGGATTTTGCAGGGGATAAAATAGTTCCTAATTTTAATTGTTGGGTTTTAGCTGATGAATAATGGATTCGGTACAAGACCGTGGATATCTTTAGCAGATGTTATGTGCTGTTTTTCATTTCCTCTCATACATGTATGTGGTTCCTGGATGTTTAGCATACCTGAGATTTCAACCTAATACTAAACAGTCTATAAAGTCTACCAGGAGATGACCACTCTAGCTATGTGTATGCAGTCATATAGCCTGTAGCCTGAGGCCAACAATTATCTTGTCTGGCCAAAGTTGTCCAAGTAAAATACTCCCAGCTATGGATAAACAGAAATGTGATCATAAATCATTTAGTTGACTGATGGAGACATGGCAATGTTGCAAATAGGAATGTTCCATCCACTGGGCAGTGACCCAGGCATAAATGGCCGATGTGTTCTCTTTTTACAAGTTGTACCGTTATCTATCTCCAAAATGAAGGTCTCCCCAGCCTTACCCACTTTATGAAGTAGACCCTATCCACGGCAAAAAGGCAGATAATAAATACATAGATTGATATGCAATGCTCCGTATTCACTTACCATAATACACTCTGTGCTTCAAAAGAAGTGAAAAACAATTACAGAGTACACATGATTGGTAAACTTTTATGGAAGTTAATATAAAAGGCACATTCATTTCTGGACAGATTTATTTTCCACCTTAATTAAGTACCTACCTAAACAGGCCCTTATTTATTGCAAAGTGACAACACAGCAATTTAAGCATTAACTTATTCCATATATATTGCTCCCTGTCTGTCACAGCTTTCAACAATACCAGTAAAATAAGGAGGGGAAATTTGAAGAATTGCAGGGCTATGGGTAGGAGCACCAATAATAATCCCATCCTGTCCTTGCAGGACGATGGCTCGTGTGTAAACAGACAGGGCTTTGAGTGCCTCCTTGGGCACCCATGTAATAGGTTCACCACCACTGATCTAGGCTTTGGTAACTTACACATGGGTATAACTAAAAAGTTACATTGGGGTTAGTAAATAAAAATGGCAATAAGGATCTTTTTCTGGTTAATGCATTTTACCATTATAACCACCACCATTAAAATGTGATAATAAATGCTTATCATAAGACAAAAGTTTTATCTTAAAGGCAAAGGCAGATGTTGAACTTGTGTTAAACCATAAGGTATATTATTATATCATGTATAAATGTCAAGCTGTGGCAGCAAACCATATAATTTAAAGTAGCAATAACAATTGCATAGAAAATTGACAGCGCAATGTCTCAATGGCCCCATGACAATACTATGCAAATGCAACACCCCTGCCAATGCATGGGCAGGCTGGTAGTTGCGAATAGCACCTTCCTCAGGTCAGGAGCTGTTAGGGGGAGTCATGAACCCTCTAGGAAGTTTCTAGAACTAAATATAATGTAATTGCAGCTGTAGTTACTGTCTGGCAAGGCAACAGTTAACTGGTGTATGTAATTATCCAATGATCTGTTTGTTATGAAAGCTGGAGTGTGATTGGAGAGGTGCTACCACCTGACCAGAGGGCGTATAAAACCCCTACTGGGTGAGAGCACATGGTCTGACCTCATGGTTCAATTCAGTCAGTCAGGAGGAGCACACCTTCAGTGTTGCCACAGCCTTTAATCCCAGGAACTTCTAGTGCCTCATTCCTACTGCCTGGATCACAGGGCAAGTCTGGAGACTTAAGCCGAGAACTACAGCTTTCACACTTGGACTCAGATCCATATGAACCAGCCCAGCCTGCATCTACTATCCAGCTGCATGCGGATCAACTCTCCATGACCACTCCAGCATCCAAGAATCTGCTGTTTCATCATGTTTGGCTGTTGCCTGCTGCTCAATTAAGAACTGGAAGTTGATTGGCTTATCACGGGCTTCCCCATCCATCACCCAGGAACTCATCCTGGGCAACCTCAGGGGTTGCCCAGGGAGAAACCAATACATCAGCCTCTCCCTCCATATTTCTTGCACACACCACCTGCTGGAGGCCTGCCAGGCTTTAGGTTAGCCCTCCAGCCCCCATACCAAGAACCATGAGCACAGCATGCCCAAGGCCGCACTAGCCAGCCACTCCAGTATTCTGGGCCCTTAGTGCCTCCAGGACACCAAGAAAAGGCTAAGTCAAGGTGGGGGATGTTGCACAAACATAATATACTGCACAGTACAGTGAATGAATCCAATAATACTGCTATACATGTCCCAGGTACCCGGCAATCAGTAACATCCTTATTCACACATCAGTAATTTAGTCACTGTTTCACTTCAATAACTGTGAGACAAAAAACAGGTGTGGAGACACAGAGATAAGGTAGAATGAAAGGATTTGCACCTGTTCTGTGTTTTTGACCCAACACTGGTTTTGGAACACATTCCCTTACCAAAAAAAAATTACATGTGGAAGGGACCTTAGAATAAAGTAATAATAACACAAAGGACACCTCTGAGAAAGCACTTATCTTGCTAAATTATTGGTTCTTTATACACATTGTGGGAGAATTATGTTGTAGTTTGCACTAAAAAAAACAGTTTGCACCAAATTTATAAAGGGTTTTAGACAGTTTTCTGGCTCTCCTACGACTACCTTGCTAGCTTGAAAAAAGGGTGTGACTGTGAAAAGGGGGCATGGCCTCACACCAAAAAGGTCCATGCGCCAAAGATACTGCTGATCTGACAAAATTGTGTCCTTATCTTCTGGCGTAAAGTAAGCCAACTGATAGGAGGTGCAGAGTATGACTCGACAGTCTTATAGTGCACAAGAATTATCATCCAGCACCAGACACTTATATGAATATGCGCCACTTTCATTTTTCATACACACTATAATTAATGTAAGCTGTACTGTGATTGGTTGCTGTGGTCAACAAAAGCAGTTTTTATTTTAAACAGGGGGCACATGGGGTTAACTAGAGTGGTATTATCTATAGCTAATCTGAAATTTACATTAGCAGCATTGACAAAAATCCCCTCCACATGCTGCAATAAAATGCCACAGCAAAGGTTGACTCAGGAAAATGGTAACTTAAAATAAAAGAAGCCAGTGTCAACAGCGCTCATTCTGCAGCAATTCCTCTTTGGCCTTAAACCACATGCACCCGAATGCGTGCATGTGGCCACAAACAATGGGCTTATGGTCCCTGTCTGGCATGGGTTGATAGTAAAATATTGCTTGAGCCACAAACATGGGCAGGAATAGGACCTGCTCTATAATTTGCAGCTCAGGAAGTTATCTCATACACAGGGAAATGTAATCTATGGCCATGGGCATGAGCCTACAGTAGTAAATGAGGACATGTGCTAGCCGCTGAAACATTTATCACGCCACTATCTTAAGTGTGCATGCATAATGCCTATGGGTAGTTTCACATATGTGTATGCTTCATTTCCGTTGCACATCGGTTGTGTTTTAGTATCTGTTTTGTTTGCGTTTTGTCTCAGTGGTCGCAAAAAAACCCTGAAGTTTTAACATTGCTTTGAAAAAAACACACCTGGTTTCTCAGCCTCATCAGTGAAAAAAACTGACGTTTCATCCGTTTTTTTTTTGTGCACCAATAGACTTCTATTGCCACATCAATAAGGAAAAATTGGACATGTTTCATAATTTTTTCCACAGACATCGGTTCAGTGATAAAATAAGCCAATGTAAAAACACGCATTGAAAACAATGGCATCAGTGGAAATCAGTGGTCCACGGGTGTGAGAAACAATGCCAATGTGAAAGAGCGCTTAGAAAGAAAATCTATCCCTTCATGTTGTTATTAACCAATTAATGATGAGACAACGATCCTTTCTCAAACAATGGCCACCAGTACAAAGCTAATTTTTGCTGCAGAACTCCCAGTGAGTTTTAGAACTCGTTCACCGTTCAGGTCTTAATTAACTGATTTCTTTATTTTTCACTCAATTTTTTATTTGAAAATCCAGTCTGTGCCTATAATAGCTTGGCTTTACCTGAAGACATGAAAAGCAATAACGATAGAATAAAAGTTATACAAGAAGTATCAGCAAGCTTTGCAGGAAGAACATGCTGAGGACATAAATTAATATCACTAAATAATGTAGTAAAATGAGGAAGTGCTGATATACATAATAAACTCAAATACGTGGATCAATTCAAAGCTTAACCATATGGATGCTTGAGCCCACTGAACTGCCTAGTGCTCAAATGCCTTTGAAGCACTTATCAGAACAGAAGGCGTTAAAACACAGCAAGGAATGTGGGACTACAATTTAGTTCTCACCCTTTTCGTGTTTCCCAGGGGGCTTTTTTTGTCTATTTTTCAGCATGACATCCAGCATCCTGCTACATGGACTGGCAGCTGCTTTCTGTTTGATGTGTGCTTTTCACCTTAAGGCAATTAACTCATTACTGCAAACTACATCTGCAAGTTCTAAGCTATCCTGTAATAGCATAATAGTTTAATGATGGAAATAAATGAAAGTTTGGAAATTTCTTTTGAAGTCCCATTCAGAAAAAAAAAACAGGCTTATATAAAATATACTCAATTATGGAATGCAAATATACCTAGGCCCATTCATCAAAGTTTCGGGTAAAATTTGAAGGTTCAACTTTCAGCAATATACATTTTTATATTGCAGATCTTTTAAATGTATGAGTTGGAAATAGTAATGTTCACAATACAAACTGCAAAGAAGACCTTTGTTAAGAGGATCTAGTACCCTGATTGTAATAGATTTGCATTATCTAAGTCACAGTTTAATATGAAAAACTCAATAGGAGTAAAACATTGTTAATAACACTTTGAAAAAGTTTGCTTAAGTTGGGGACAAAATGATCTAGTGGGCATAAAGTTGGAAGACAGTAGGTGGAAATAATTGACAGAATAAGATGATCTATGTTGCATTACTGCTGTTCTAGCACATAGCAGTAGATGTTTAACTTGTGAATTTACACTGTCCTTACACTGTCTGTCCTAGGAAATAAAGGTGAATTTGTTCAGCCTTAAAGGAAACCTACCACCACAGATCTACTTTTTAAGGTAGATCCGGTGGCAGGTTCCTCTAATGTATATTAGTACAGCCCTTTTTAGGGCTAATTTTTTCTTGGTCCAGAACTTTTATAAATTTTAATTCCCCCAATATGCAAATTTCCTAAAGAGGTTACTGGCTGCGCAGTCTCGGCTCTGAAGCACATGCACAGAACCCAGCTTCGCAGACGAATACGCTGTAGATGGATTGGTAGGCGGAATGCAAGAGAATATTGGGGCGTGGAGTAGCCGTGCCATGTAGCCTCAGCTCCGGCTACTCTACGCCCCAGTAGCCTCTTTAGGAAATTTGGGGGAAATTAAATTTATAAAAGTTCTGGGCCATCAAAAAATTAGACCTAGAAAAGGGCTATACTACTATACATTACAGGAACCTGCCACCGGATCTACCTTAATAGCTAGATCCGTGGTGGTAGGTTTCCTTTAAAGGACATCTACTATCAGATTACCTGATGGTAGATGATTACAACTCACCTCCCCGTCCCGTCTCTGGGCGAACTTATCTTCTTTTAGTATAACTTACAATTGCCACATTTAGTAGAAATATAAGTTTATAAAAAATGCAAATGAGGAACACATGCTCTGCAAAGCACCACTGCTATATAATTTATTCATGCCTTTGATCCCACTTGGTCCTCCTACATAGTATGATACCTATTGTGCTACTCCAATAAAGGAGATGCAAACCAAACAGAATACACTCAATAACAAATATGACCGTGTGTAAATAAATAAAGAATACAAAGAATAGAACACACAACACAATTCATACCAGGTTGCAGTCAAAAATCATATGCAATAATTAATGCACATTAGCATGGAAGCAATACAGGTAAGGTATGTATATGGTAGCATTGCTGCATAGTAAATTACTAGTACAAAAGAACTCACCCAAAACAAATGAAATCTGGTGCCCCGGATGACATCACCGGCTCTCTGGACACTATGTGGGAGGACCAAATAGGGCCAGGGGTGTGGATAAATGATATAGCCGTGGAGCACAGAGGTGCTCTTCAGAGCACTTCAGCTAATTTGCATATTTTATAAAGTTATATTTCTAATAAATGCAGTCATTGCAAGTTATACTAAAAGAAGATCAGTGCACCCGGGGATGGGACGGGAAGGGGAAATGTAATCATCTACCATCAGCTAATGTGATGGTAAATGTCATTTAAAGGGAAACTGCTGCCAGACTGATGTATCATCAACCCCAAGTAACATAAAATAGTGACAGGTCTTGTCATTCAGAACTACTTTCTATAATGAAATTCTCTGGAGTTTCAGCAAAGGGGGTGGGAAGTTATGAATAGATGTGCACCAGAATTAGAGAGCGTTATCAGGCTCTTACATTTTTGTGCATGTGCACCTTTTTGGCTTGTTATCTGACTTTCTGAATGGTAGCTGCACCATGCTTGACAGAGAGACTCTGCTTTGTAAAGTGTCAACTTTTCTATGGTGAACTTAGGTGCATTGCAGTTATCAAGTGTGACGTTGAAAGAAACTATTTCTCAATACAATCTCATGCAAACATATAAACATCTTTAAGGTAGAAGAAGCCTATAAGGCAGATGCCAATTAGCCCATTGCAGCCAAAAATCCTCCCCCAAACCCAAATATAGCACATTTCCCTTGATCAAAGTAAAATCTGCAGCATTTCTGTTTCAATAACTTTGATACTTTTAGGCCGGGGTCACACGTTCCGCTAGGTTATGGATCGCATGTGTTTCCCTGTAAATGCATATGCGATCAGGCTGAGACCCACCCCCCCTTTCCCCGTGTGTGCTAGCGTTGCTTTATGAGCACAACGCTAGCATAATGTGTGACCCTGGCCTCACTCTCATGAACTCAGGCCCCTCTTGAAGATGTACAAATTATCAGCCATTACAATATCTTGCGGCAGAGAGTTCCACTGTCTCGATGCTCTTACTGTAAAGTATCCCTAGGCATAGAGGATGGCCCCTGTTCCTGGTCACATGTCAAGACATAAAAAGAACTGTAATTGGTAAAACTGCCATTCTAATATCTCCATAAACTACACGGTATGCTGTTTTATGCCATTGAGGATAGGGGGAAAAAATACAGGTGTGACCTTGTGCATTTGATCTGTAGACAGACAAGTTACTAAAATCAACTGTTTGATATGCAGAAAACCAAGCATTTCAATAGCAGACATTTTTGAAATGTGTAACCTACTGGTACCGTATTTAGATTTTTTTTCAGCAGTTTGAGCAATGTTCGAGGATAAAAGAATGCAAATCCACAAAATGTATAGAACATGGCATCTACTGGGACTCGTGAATTAGCATAAATACATATTTAAATATGAACTTGCATTGAATATTAAAAAGTGTGGTCTAAAACAATGTGACTAGGTTACTGGAATGTGAACAGGTTGCTGAGGTAACACATTAATCTCCCGGGGTGGAATAATTCAATCAATCTGTCCACACATATCACCTGAAGGCGCCCACCTGTCCTCTTTTGCTGCCAAAAAAAACTGGAAAGGAGTTATCACAGTGCATTTGTAGAAAAGTGCTGAAACTTGCAGTCTCCTGTTAATATCCGTTCTTTTCTACAAGTTTATGGCAAATGCTTACATTTCCTTGGGCACTGTTAACATTCAGTTTAGCACTGATACTCAGCTACATTTTTCTCTTTGTTAGATGGACAGCATGGAGATATTTTATTTACATTGGCCATGCATTCAAGAATAAAAGCAGGTGAAGTCTTCCAAACCTTTCAAAACACGTAAGACATTTGTAATTTTAGATTTTATTTGCAATTGAATAATGTATAAAATACATTTCTCAGTCCCTCAAAATTTGGATTTTATTTAGCTCATGTTTGGTTTTGCTATAAACGGATACCTAAATAGGAGCAGTTAAAGTACAGTCTGTACACAATCATTTCTTAATAAAATTGTTTAGTACCTTTGCTGTTCCCCAACGATAGTAAACAACTTTCACACAATTAATGAAAGAAACTGTGCCATCCATTTGTGATAGTGACTGGTCATCTGTGGGATCCAGCATCCAAACCAACTTCTGATCAGCTGTTGGGGGATGCCTGTACACTAGAAACTATATACTGTAAGGTTCCTCAACTTGTAGAGTTGAGGGTGGCGGTGAACCTTCCTTTAGGCTTTATCCATTGTGTAGGTTCTGGTGCCAGTGGCAGCCTAGGATAGCTGAACATTAGAGGTCCAGCTCTAGACCTGCAATGGACACTATCTTAAATAACAGGAAAAATTCCTTCCCAACTCCACATGTAGTAATCAGAACAAGGATCAAAATTTCCCTTTAGAAATCCAACTTTCATTGCTTGTTGCAGGGAAGCCCAACAAATCTGTTGTATCCACCATTTATTCATGTATTCATTCAAACCAACAATTACATTTTTCTTTAAGAAACATCTAACCCTTAAATTCTTAAAGGGAACCTGTCACCAAAAGACCCATTTTTAACCCTTCCCCCGGCCCTCACAGAGCATAGTACATACGTTGCCAAAGTGTTTTTGTATTAAAAATTGGTTTTACAGAAAAAAAAGATACACTCACCGGCCACTTTATTAGGTACACCATGCTAGTAACGGGTTGGACCCCCTTTTGCCTTCAGAACTGCCCCAATTCTTCGTGGCATATATTCAACAAGGTGCTGGAAGCATTCCTCAGAGATTTTGGTCCATATTGACATGATGGCATCACACAGTTGCCACAGATTTGTTGGCTGCACATCCATGATGCGAATCTCCTGTTCCACCACATCCCAAAGATGCTCTATTGGATTGAGATCTGGTGACTGTGGAGGCCATTTGAGTACAGTGAACTCATTGTCATGTTCAAGAAACCAGTCTGAGATGATTCCAGCTTTATGACATGGCGCATTATCCTGCTGAAAGTAGCCATCAGATGTTGGGTACATTGTGGTCATAAAGGGATGGACATGGTCAGCAACAATACTCAGGTGGGCTGTGGCGTTGCAACGATGCTCAATTGGTACCAAGGGGCCCAAAGTGTGCGAAGAAAATATTCCCCACACCATGACACCACCACCACCAGCCGTTGATACAAGGCAGGATAGATCCATGCTTTCATGTTGATGACGCCAAATTCTGACCATACCATCCGAATAACGCAGCAGAAATCGAGACTCATCAGACCAGGCAAAGTTTTCCAATCTTCTACTGTCCAATTTCGGTGAGCTTGTGCAAATTGTAGCCTCAGTTTCCTGTTCTTAGCTGAAAGGAGTGGCACCCGGCGTGGTCTTCTGCTGCTGTAGCCCATCTGCCTCAAAGTTCGATGTACTGTGCGTTCAGAGTTGCTCTTCTGTCTACCTTGGTTGTAACGGGTGGCGATTTGAGTCACTGTTGCCTTTCTATCAGCTCGAACCAGTCTGCCCAGTAGATCAGCAGTTTCTGAAATACTCAGACCAGCCCTTCTGGCACCAACAACCATGCCACCTTCAAAGGCACTCAAATCACCTTTCTTCCCCATACCGATGCTCGGTTTGAACTGCAGGAGATTGTCTTGACCATGTCTACATGCCTAAATGCACTGAGTTGCCGCCATGTGATTGGCTGATTAGAAAGTGTTAAGTGTTAACGAGCAGTTGGACAGGTGTACCTAATAAAGTGGCCGGTGAGAGTATGTTATATTGCACCTTTCATTAGCATGTGCAGTGTGACTAGGCAGTCGCCAAATGGGAGGGTCTGGAAAGGAGCAGTCCCCCCCCCCCACTCCATGTGACCTTTTCAAATATATGAAAACATGAAAACACCCATTACTTGGCTTAGCAACGTCCCCTGCTTCTCTACAGCCAATCTCGAGTGAGGCGAGTTATTCATATATTTGAAAAGGTCACATGTTTCCCAAAGGTGGGGGGGAACTGCTCCTTTCCCATTGGGCAACTGCCTAGTCACACAGCAGATGCTAATGAAAGGTACAATATAACATATCTTTTTTTCTGTAAAACCTATTTTTTTTATACAAAAACACTTTGGCAGTGTATGTACTATGTTCTGTGGGGACTGGGGGAGTGCTAAAAATGGGTCTCCTGGTGACAGGTTCCCTTTAAATGTTGCCATATGTTCTGCTAGTACCACTTTGTGAGAAGGGCACTCCATAGTTATACTACTGTACAGCCTCTTACACATGGTAAGCTCCTCATCCCTCCATAGGGAGCCATGCAGCTGGGCTGCATGTATGGCGAAAGTTAGAGCATGCTCTATCTTTTTTCCATCGGCGGCACATTATGGTGACACACGTGTGCACTTCTATGGTGACCATATGATGTCTAAATCTCCTTTCCTTCATCCGCTATGTATATCCCTCATTCTTTGCACAGTTCTCAGAAAGAATCATGTCTTTGTACCGACCTCACATATTTTTGTACTGTGATCAGAGCACGTCTAAGGCATCTTTTTATCCAATTTGAACAATCCCAAATTTTCTAATCTTTCATTAATAAGAAAGAACTTCCTTCCCACCTAGTAACCATGTTGTTTGTCTTTGGGCTCTCACCAGTTTCCCCATATCTTTTCTGATATGAGGAGCCCAAAACTGGATTCCATACTTAAGTTTTACAAGTTTTTTTTATAGGGTAGCCAGCTCATTGAGTAACATTTTACAGAAACATTTTACACCTTCAAATAAAGGTGAAATTTCATTTAGAAAGAGAAATGTTGCTATCAATCTATGGTATTATTCACATTTGCACAGAATGACTTCTAGGATCCCTTAAAAATCTTGCCTACCTTATGGTGCCTATACTTATTACATTAAGGTTTGCTAAATCTTTACTGACTGTCCTTTTCTGTTTGGTGAAAAACCATGACGGGGAGGGGAGAAATACTTCTTGGTTGAATGAACTTTTGACTGAAGTGAAGGTGAACAGCTACCTTAAAGGCACCTTTACATCTCTGTCGACCAGATTGTATGACCTTAGTTCCATCATACACATGCATAAGTGGCCAGGGCAAAAGTGCATCTGTGGTGAATGGAAAGAGCTGCTGCTAGAAACCTCTGGTAGTGGATTATCGCCAAAGCACAAAGGAACAGGCAGTTGAACTCCAAGCTTTCCAATACTTATGATCTGCAAATATCAGAAAAGGGTGTATATATAAGAACTGCGTAAAGGAATACATACTTTCCAAATAAATGCAAAGCATGTGTATAAATATTGTGGAGCTTTCTAACTATTACAACATAAAACACTGTAATGTATTAAAGGGGTTTTCTGAAAATCACGAGAATGAGGGATCCAATGTGGTCTCATGTACCTCCGTCGGACCCCTCATCGCTCCATCAGACTAATAGGGCAGATGGCCGCGCATGACCGTTCTGTTCCATTAATCTCTATGCAGCCGACGCAAAATTGCCAAGGGCCCCGCCCGGCGATCTCTGTCAGCTCTATAAAGATTAATGGAGCAGAATGGTCATGCGCGGCCATCTGCTTCATTAGTCCGACGGAGCGATGAAGGGCCCCTTGTTTTCGTGATCTGTGGGGGTCTCAGCATTGAGACCTCCACTGATCAGTACGTTAGGCCATATCCCGTGGATAAGGCCTAACTTTTTCTTTGTGGGAAAACCCCTTTAATCTGTTTGCTTTATAGTATGCTTAGTAGATGGCAGACACATTCATCTTCTCATTAAAAACTCAAAAGAAAAAGTCTATAGATTTTTTTTTACTATGAACAAAATTACATTCCATCACATTGTTGTTATAATAAAAAAACCAAGGTCATATCAAGAAAAGGAAACACAGGAAACAAGAAGTACAGTAACTGCCTAAAATACAGGTTAGTTGTTTCTTTTTCCAATTTAGAAGACTGTAAATAGTCGAAACAAGATGTGTAATTCTACGGTTTTAGCTGGCTGATAACAGGGAAACTCTTGATTGTCTTGTACTGAAAACTGAAGTTATGTAGAGGAAATTGTCACCCTCCAAAATCTTTTATGTGGAAATTGCAATCTGAAGTGCTCAAAGCATAAGAGACTTTCTTTTTATTGTTAACGCATCTGTTCACTCTGTCTCTTCCTTTATTTATGGGTAAGGTTAGAATTCACCAAGTTGAGAAAAACATGAAAAAGTTTTAACTTTTTTTTGGTAAGTTCTGTTCTTTAGCTAATATCAATATAGTTCTACATATGCCAATCGTAAAGTTAAACCTGCTTGATTAAGGCGTCATTCATTTGGCACAAATGTGTTAATAACTCTGGCACATCTGGGAACCATCTATGAATCGCGACCTGAAACAAACATCCCTATGAGTGTGGAGATTATGGCAATAATACATTGCTATAAATTATAAATTGCTATAAATTATAGTAAACATGCCACTGGTGGCCTCACTTAATTTGGCTACACAGAGCACTGAAGGGCAAAAACCTACTTGTAGGGGGCTATTTGACGTGGCGCATAGGCCCTGATAAATATCCCCCATAGTGTTTATATTTAGACTTATGGCAGAAGTTATGAGAAGGACTGGGTTGTTGGATTACAAAATATTTAATATTTATGTTTTCATAGGAAATAAGCCACCACCATCTACACTTCCCTGATTCACAGAAAATCTGATATGCGTAAACAGAGATGGACAGGTAAAGCCCTAGCAGTTGTCTAGGTGTGTGGATGTGGTGACAATAAAGAGCAACATTACTTTCTCCTACTGATCCACAACTCACCGACTGGTTTTGAAAATTGAAAGGCAGATCTGTGCCGGATCATATATATCAAGGTAATATTGTCCATTTTACAAGAAATGTATCTTAATTGTATGTAACACTGCCTGAGTGTATAATCAGTATTATTCCATCTCCAAAAAAACAAAAGAGTAACCTCCTATTGACGATTACTGCAGTTATCAGACTGTGAGGTATAAGAAAACATAAATTAGAAGCAAACCATATTATACCTACATACTTTCCATTTGTTTGGAGTAAATAAAACACCCAAGGCCCAAGTAATTATAACTAAATAGATTTCATTGATAAGAATACATGAAATATATGTACAGAAAAGGCTGATTTTGTGATAAACACATTATCTGCTTTATGTTATTGTGTAATTATAGAGAGGTGAAAGGGATCAAAACCTGGAATCTTCCTTTACAATCCTGCCCTTTGGCAAGGTGTTACTTCTGCACCGTAACTGCGTGCAAACTTTTAAAGCTAGTGGCTGAGGCCAGGAGGGGATCTGTATGGAATGTTTGATGTTGCCTACATCTTTCTCTCCCTCCAGCCTCATTCAGCTTAAAGTTCCTTTTAATTATATAGTACCACATTTCCTTTAACATCTGGACATATTTCTCCTTGTACTCTATCTGTCACTATTTTTTTTGGTGGGAGACGCCATTTCAGTAAAAACAACATATGGAGCCGAAAGTTCATGTGCATTTAGTTTTTTTGCCTACTCTGGCAGGTGGAATTAAAAATGATTCTCTTCTTGACCAAATTAAAGTCATTGCTGATTAGAACTTGTCTTATTTAGAGCCTTGGACTATGTCAGACAAGTAGTACCATCTTTAGATAGAATAGTTATTCTAGTGGGCTTCTTAATCTGGGGCCATCATCTGCTAGTAAGAGCTACAAAGATCTTGCTTTAGAAGAGCATTGCATGCATTACACAAACAAGGGCCATTGACTTTATTAGGCACAATATAAAGCCTCAGTTTTTCTAGGGTTACAATTTATTATTCATGTACTCATGTTCATGTACTCACAAACTCAACAAAATCAACCAAATCTGCATGTTTCACATGACTGTTGTTACTCTATAATGTCTTATTTTATTGTATGTTCCCAAAAATCTGTAAAGTGCTATGAAATTTGATGGCGCTATATAAATAAAGATTATTATTATTATTATTATTATTATTATTATTATTAAAAATTCAGCAGATTATGTCAGGAGAAGAAAGAGAAATCTTGCATTTTGGATGAATCCCAAACATAATATAAGGTGCCACTGGAGATGATTGGCGTCTTCCTCTTTCCCTATAAAAAAAAGTGTCAAAGTTAGTAAAGATATACATCAAATAAAACTATATCTTGTTTCATTTTTTAACAACAATGACACCCTCTTGAATGTTTGGATGTAAAAATGTTCAATATTGGATCCCATCCAGGCCATAACACTGGGATATTTGAGTAACGTCCATGATGCAGGAGTATGGGCGCTGAAGAAGCAGAGGTGTAAGAGCGTGTTGTATGGCTTCGATTTCATTGCTTTGACCATAATGACTGACTAGGAAGATTTTCAACAAAAAGCAAAGTCATCATAAGACAAAGTTACAGGACACTTCTACTGATCAGCTCTGATTGGACCTTGATGTCACATCTGGAAAATAACCACCTATGCATATGAAGAGAATATCCCTTTAGCAAAAAGCAGCAGCATAAACCAAAACCTACAGCTGGAATGTGAAATTATAGATCTGTACTTTATCATTGTAAAGAGAACAATCTACTGGATCTGGCTCATGTACGACAACATCTGTTTTAATGACATATGCAGTAAATTTCCTTTAATTTGGCATTCGCATGGGAAGTATATGTGTATTATACATTTCAGCATCAAATAAAGAGTAATAAGAAATATATTTCTCTATATTAATAAAATTAAACCTAAACCTACAATACTGCTACTTAGTGGTATGCCATACTTACAGGTCACAGCCTTGTTTCAAAACTATGTAAGGGAAACATGAATATACAGTATTAAGAAAAAAAACAAAAAGGGAGGCAAGTTCTAAAAACAAGATAAGAGTAAAATCCATAAAACTAAAACAGACAATAAAATAGTGCATACCAGTGCTAACAAGCTTGACCTTTACTCACTGCAGCACTATTTTCAGTAATGTCATGAGAGATGAATGGAGGGAGAGGAAGCCCGTGAGACGCACAAGTATGTTCCTTTGGAGCAAATGGGAGACATGTTCATGGTCTCTTTGGGTAATTCAACAGATAAGTAATGTATCACTTATCATGTGGATAGATAACTGGTTTACTTGCTTCATGCCCTTTAATTTCACAAATTTGGCGTAATTGATATGGTTTTTTCTGCCGTGGCACACATTTGTAAACCTGCATCATGTCCCTTTTCACTGCATCTGGATGGATACATCGTACTGTAAATTGTAAGAGATTTCCACTGTGGAGTTTGCACTGAAAAAGTCATCAGTTACATAAATGTTTTAACATACATAAAACATAATGCTAAATTCTCCCTGACAAAATATAACCGGTAGATGATATTCCTCTAGTAAAATAAAAGCATAAATACATGGTTACATGGTTGACATTATTTTTTAAACATTTCTATATACTTGTATTGGCAGGGCCATAGGAAAAGCTGAACAGAACCCAAATTCCTGTGTATGAATTGTATAGGATATCGTACAAAATGAATTATTTACCCATAACAAGATTCTAAAAGAGGATCCACAGCTCTTCTGATCATGTTCAGGGGCCACATGTTTCAGAGATGAGCTTCAATTTGCTTTGTTATTCTGAACGACGTAAGCCTACCTTCAGGTAATGTTACAGATAGAAGTGTGAATTAGATCTGCCATTGCTGTATGAAGTTAAACATACAAATGTATAGAGCATTCAGCAACTTGTAGGCAAAAAGATGCAATGACCATACATCGGGTCGTATTCATAAATAAAATTGGACCCACAATCCATTTGGGGCTCATTTACATACACGGTCCAGTCGCGAACCCGGAGTGTGTTGTCTGATGAGGATACAGGTCTTCCGGCATTCACTAAGGTCGTGCGCCCAAACCAGCAGGTGTCGCTGCTGCACCGAGGTCCGCCGGAGTTCCCCTTCTTCTTCCTGTGCATGTAAGTGCTGATCTTGTGACACAATTTTTTTCTTAAATTCTGTGGTTTTTCCAAATCCGTTGGGTTGTCCGACGGCCACGCCCCCAATTTCTGTCACAGAAAAGCCAGCGCCGAAGCACCACAATCCGATCGCGTACAGCAAAATCCCGGGGTAATTCGGAAATATTCGGGAAACCTGACGAAAGTGTGGCATTCGGACCCTTAGTAAATGAGCCCCAATGTATTGATGAATTCAACTGCCAAATCCTTTTGTGCTTTGCCAGAGTTGTCTTGTGGCTCCTTTCTCATTCACATACATGGTCAGCAAGGCCAACAGCTATTTAATGCATATGGACACCTTTACTCTGGTTAGAAAACTCAGATTGTGCATGGCCAGATATTATGGACTGATCACAGAGCTGTGGCAGGACAATGAACATTATAGTGATATATGATGCAAGGACTCCCATCATTAGCACAGTGTTTTAGACTTTAGGTTATACAGTTCCCATAATGTTTTCAATAAAAAAGAAAAAAAAAACTTATATACAAAGCTCCAGACGCCAAAGTATAAAAAAAATAACAGGAAAATGGCTATATGGAGAACTTTAGAAATTTAAGGTATTAAATCATAAAAATCTATAGAAATGTGGTACTTCTGACTAAGGTGACCAAACATTAAAGGGGATATATCATATGGACAGTAAAAGTGATAGAAATCGCTAGAAAATTAAGCAAATGCTTTTTTGGCAACATCACTGCCTTCACACATGGTGTTTACATTGGGTTTTGAAACGGATATGAAAACGAGATTTGCCCAATTGAATTGCGTTAACAAGGTGTTTACGTAAATGAAATGTTTAAGCAATGTAAATGCAATGTGTTAACACATCATTAACATAAACACAATGTGAACATAGTGTAGACACAAGCGTTACCACAATCAGGCAAATCTCTCTACAGCTGTTTAATTACATTTCAAAGCACAAGTGACTGCAGCCTCAGTTTTTTTACTTTAAAGGGGTATTCCAGGAATATTAACGACTGATACAAAAACAAATGATGTTATAAATAAATGAATATAACAATACTCAATGTCATTAGTCACAAAATGGAGCTTAAAGGGAACCTGTCACCAGGAGACCCATTTTTAGCACTCCCCCAGTCCCAACAGAGCATAATACATATACTGCCAAAGTGTTTTTGTATAAAAAATAGGTTTTACAGAAAAAAAAGATTTGTTATATAGTACCTTTAATTAGCATCTGCTGTGTGACTAGGCACTCGTCCACTGGAAGTGGCTGGAAAGGAGCTGCTCCTCCATGTGACCTTTTCAAATATATGAATAACTCCCATCACTCGGGATTGGCTGTAGAGAAGCAGGGGGCGTCGCTAAGCCCAGTGATGGGTGTTTTCATATATTTGAAAAGGTCACATGGAGAAGCTGTTTACCAAGGGTGGGGGGGGACTGTTCCTTTGGCACTTTGGCAGAGTATGTACTATGCTCTGTGGGGATTGGGGGAGTGCTAAAAATGGGTCTCCTGGTGACAGGTTCCTTTTAAATAGTTTAATTTTATGATTCACAAAAAATTATGGCCTCTCTAAAGTATGCAGAGTAATCACCAAGATGGCCGCCACTGGAAACTGCAAGTCTAATGATCCTTCTGTATTCAGTAACTCCTCCCAGTGATGATCCAACAGACTTTCTTGCTGTTACCATAATAATTATGTATAACTTCCATCACTGCACATTGCTTCACTGAGATAGGTCTTACCACAACACTGGCCCTACTGGATGCGCTTCAGCCAACCGACTACAGCCAAACGTAGTGATGATCACATGACCTGCACAGGCAGGTGCAGGACATGTGATGTGGACATGAGACCAGTCTCTGTGTCCTGTGTCTGCTCCGTGCAGAGAAAATAAATCCACGGACTGATTAAAGGGCTAGTAGCATTTTAATTCTTCTTACAGTGTAGGTCACGTCATTTTCTGCTAAGGGGAGCAAAATCTTAAATAATAACCAATTACACATTAGTTTATACTTTAAGGACTCACTTGTACGTGAATTATGCTGATTCCTGGAATACCTCTTAGGTTCTCAGTACATTGGACAACATTGCACAACAGAGCAACAAGAAGGGTACAATCTATTCTGCAGAAAGCAAGCCCAAATAAAGCTTTGTAAAGGGGGAAAAAACAAAGCAATATATTTTGGAAATGTAGGAAGTGAAAAACAGAAATGACTGTGTGGCTTACAGGGGTTGTCCAGAGGTTGAAAATCATGGCCACTTTCTACCAATGGACAGGAGAGGAACTGTTTTCAGAAGAAAGCAGGCATGTTTTTCCGTTTAAGGGGTTAAACATCTTGAGTAACACTATATTTAGTTTAAGTATACTCAGACCTAATTGTCCCAATTTGTTTTATAGAGAATAGAAAGCAAAAAGACCCAAAATGTGTTGTGAAACGTTGAGCTTTTGTTTAATTCCAGCTCATAACTTGTCTTCCTTTAAATCGGCACATGAAAGAGGCTCGTGCAGTAAATGCTCACTTACTAGCTAAATAATGCATAGGGCCAGGCATTTTATATTAGTGTTTAAGAGAATAGAAACATGCAAATAGAAGAATTCAGGTGAGAAGCTTTCAACACCCTAAGGCCACACACACATCAGGATACTATTAATCCTGTGCAAGACTGAATACTCAGTAGCCTTAAAAAAAAAAATTAACTTCCTGTAGAAAGTACCAGATTTATTTATCACACTCTGTTTTTGTTGGACGGCTTTAGTAATAAGCGTAAAACACATCATATGATACGGCCAGAGATTTAGGAGAGAGATGTGGACTTGCTGACCTTTACTTTTTGTGTGTCTGCTTTAAGACTTGAGACAAATGTTCAGAACAGGAAACGATGGTTTGTTAATAAGCCAGGTAAATAATTTCCTAGACTTCTGGTGGGAAACTTGGCAGTGGCAAGATTTTGACCTCAGTGGAAGGTAACTTTCCAGAACAGACATATCCTGAAAGCAGGCTATTTGTTTCAAGTGAGGCACATCAACACTTTGACACAAATGGCTTCACCGCATTCCTCTGTGTCATTTGCAAAGGTCTGCTATACTTTCAGCTAGCAAGTCAAGTGGTGGAGTCCGCCAGGAACTGGAAAGAAAAGAATTTGGACATTTATACAAAGATTTGACAGTAGATATTACATATGTAGAGAAAGGTGTTTCCAGGGTTAATAAAAAAACCCAAAAATGTATATAATATATATTGTGAGCAGTGGAATATAGGGTCTTTTTAGGTAATAAAGGTAACTAAGAGATACCGATATGTAAATTAAATTATTCCTTGTGTTGCTGCTGCAATAGGCAAACTTTTTTGTTTTATTACATTTTACCAACCGTGTTCAACTATAGTAATTTGCAGTAAACACCAGATAAACCAAGGATTTACCGTATATACTCAAGTATAAGCTGAGTTTTTCAGCACAAAAAAAGTGTGCTGAAAAGCCCTCACTCGGCTTATACTCAAGTTGATAAAAAAAACCAAAACAACTCTGTACTCACCTTTCCGAAGCCCCCCACAGGTCCCTTATCCATCTTCAGCTCTGCCTTCAGGTCCCTGTGTGGTCCTGTGGCATACACCATGATGTCAGCTGCTTGTCGACATTATAATGTGTGCGCGCGGCCATCAGCACGCACTATGATGTCAGCATCAGGACTGCACGGGAGCCCAAGATGGAGCTTCAGACAGCCTTTTTAATAGGCTGGCTATATCAAGGGGGCCAAGCATTGACTATATACTAGGGGGATGCTGGCTATTTACAAGGGGCTACTAGCTTTATACCAGGAGGCATGTGCCAATGCATTTCCCGTCCTCGGCTTATACTCGAGTCAATGGGTTTTCACAGTTTTTTTTTTTAATTAGGTGCCTCAGCTTATACTTGAGTATATACGGTAAGTTATACAAAACACACAACTATGGCCCATGTATGGATGGTTCTGAGAGACCAAAAACAATTATTGGTAAAGCCAATTTTATCAGGCATACAATGGTTTGGTTGTGGCAAAAGGCCTCACATATAGAAGAGTATCATGGTAACGTAGCGCACTTATTTTGACTATATGGCACTGTACCAAGAACCATACTACACTCTGATTTTATCAGAATTACCATATGGTCTTGATATTTTCCTAATGTGATTTTTTTTCTACCTCCTCCGGCATGAGGGAGGGGGATATACACACTGTGGGATATGATGCATTACATTTTTTATCAATGTGATCAAATTTTAAAAGATAATATATTGTATTGTATTTTGTATATGTGAAATAAAGAAGCTTCATGATTAAAAAAAAAGAAGACATACAATGGGTTGCTTGTGGCATAAGGCCTCACCATGGTTCCATGCTTCACCTATACGGCACCGTCCAGTGAACCATCTTACCTTATGACTTTCTAGCACAGAGGGTACTCTCTGTGTAACAACAATCAATGCAACTGACAAAGAAGGAACCACAATGAGTATGGAATGGATTTCTCAGAGAGAAAGTAAAGCTCCAGGAAAAATTAAGTGCATACAATAAATGACCATAGGTAGTCTAGTATGTTCATATATTTTTTGTCAAAACAGATACATTTTCCTCAATGTTGGAATATAGCCTATACGACTTTTACGCTGTCTACATATTAGTTTCACATGTTGCATGGATACACAACAATAAAATTGATCTAAAAATGAAAGTGGATAGTGCAAAGCCTTCTTAATCAAAATTAAAAAAAAAAAAACATAGCCAGAGATTCTGGACAATCTCACTTTAAAGCAGGTATAGCTTTGGAACCCCAAGTTTTTTTTTGCATTATTAGCATGGATCATCAGCATGGATTATTTGGAAGCTACCAAAAGAGCTGCATATATATCCAGCCAACTCATCCCTTAGATTACTAGCAAGAACCTGAAGTTGTTCTGTATTTTTCCCAGCTATATAAAGACAACTGCATTTTTTACACAGAAATAGTTTACAGAACTGGTTGCGGATCCTTTCAATCATTATACAATCTTTACTTTTTGTTGCCCACTGGCTTTTATTTTACAAATATCCCTATTTTAATTCTATTACTCAATATAAAATATGTTTTTTTAATACAAGTGCCATACTACTGTTTGTGGGATAAATCCTTTCTTTCTATTTCCTGGAGAAGCAGTAAAGTCTACAATAAACCTAGGTTATCATGTGACCAGACAAGAAGTCATCAGGATAGGCTGAGCAAGCACCTCAGAGCATTTTGTATGTGTCAGGATACAGCAGGAAGTGGATCACAGCAGGGACCCCGGTAAGTTACCTTTTGTTATGTTAATTGTCCCATTTGGGAAGTTTTTCATCCAATTACAAAAAGCCCATCCACTTGTCAGAAAGTGTGTCAAAACATGTAAGCTTCATAAATCTATCTTAATGTACAGGTTGTTGAGTGGTTACCAAATTCACCAGGACAGGCTTTTTTTTTACATAGATTCATGACAGTTTTGTGGGGGTATCCATAAATAAACCAACAAATAAATAAATACATAAATGATATATAATATACACATATATACCCCAACTGCGTGAAACTCCACGTCCATTTGTTTTGGCTGGATTAATCAGTTCAGTTGAGTGGGGGTTTGGATGGTACATCTGGCTGACACAGTGACTGCCTTTCATAACGTGAGCTTGGTCTCATTTAATGAAAGTATCAAAAATATCAGGTCCAAAAGGTAGAATGGAGGAGAAACCCCAGTTTGCAATGTTTTTTCTAGTTTTCCTTTATTGTATCCATAATTGCCCCCCTAAGAAACATAAATAGATGTCGCAAAAACAAAGGATTAAAGGATTCGGCCAGCATCACATTACACCCCCACCCAAATTTATGCAGCCTCCGTTATTCTTGGAGGCTCTGTAATGTGGTATGATCTGTGGGCAAAATCCTTGCCCTTCCACAACTTTCAATGGATAGTTGCAGTCCTCCATAGCCAGGCACCAAACTGGCATGGCTTTACCTTTAACCTAATAAAAGCTCTGATAAGAAGACCTCCTAGAGAACTCAACATGCCCCGACAGGTTTGCCTAAATGAACCAACCCCAGCAAACACCTCTTTGTATGAGGTGTGAGATCAATGTGTCTCCATCTAGGAAATCACTTGCACACATTCAGCACTCCATACCATCACCAAGTGTTAAAAAAAAGAGAATCCACACTTGCCAGGTTTAATTTCAAACGTTAATATATTTTCTATTTTATAGTGAACATATGCATCAGTTACCCCCATTTGCAGAAACTGACATCATAAAAAAGGGGAAACATTTGTAAGATGCCTCTTAAAATAAATATTTCTCTTTTATAAAATAATAAAACTTCAAATAAATATTCTTTACACTAAACAATATGTTGAAAAATTAGAAAATAAAGGCTGACTCTTACTGTAACTGTACAATATACAGAAAGTCCATAGAGTAGAAATATTAATTTTTTCAATAAGTTGAAGCACAATCTAGCCGTTCGGATAGATTCACATTCCTCTGAATGTATATTAGTACATTTCGTGATTGCGCCAGTACAGTGGCACCAAATTCACAGTTGTAAATATTATTCTTTATGTACAAAAATATAAAACATTATCTCTGGCAGAAAAAAGTCATTTGCTAATTTACAAACGTTGCAATTATTATTCACAAAACGTAGGGGTGTCTGTGTTGCTTTAGCTTATTTCTTACGTGGCACAGAGCACTGGGTCCTAATAGGGAACTCTATTACAAGCCTATTGGTTAAGATGGCACTTAGGAAAATAATCACTGCAAACAGGAAAAAGAAGACTTCCCTCTGTTTTCTATTAACTGTACCCAATTATTTTATATGATTGCATAAAAGTAAGTCCAATTACTTTCTCCTTGGTGGTAGTCAACCGGTGCTATGTTGGCTTTCCCAAACTTCTGGGCTGTAACTGTGGCACTTTACAACATACTGTATTTGACCTTTTACACCGGCAACCCGGCCTCTTTGCCCGGTCATAGCAGCCCTGGCACAATTTAAGGCAACCCTTGGCTGGAAGGTAACACCATAAACAAGGCAAAAACATTGACATGACCCCGATAGCAGACCAGCGAGTGCAGCAATGCGATTGGCTACAAGAACAGGGGTTGTCAGCACAATTGTCCTCATCGTCGTTGGAGCAGTGATAGAATAGGCACTTCACACAGCAAACACAAGTTCCATAGTCAATCACTTCCTGTGCTGAGCAAAGGCACTGCTTGTCACATATCCAGCAGGAGGGAAGAGTTCTTGGATAAGTGCATTCTTGGCACTTACATTTCCCGCAACTCTCACACCTGTATGCATGTAAGCCCAAGTCTTCTTTACTGGAAGGCTTTAACTCCTCTGGTTTCAGCTCACCTTTGGGTTGTACACGAATTATCCTGTCAGCACCTAACCCCGAAGATGGATAAGAAGGACCTAAAAGTCTTTGCTCTAAAGAGCTGTTACTTGTGCTTGTCTTTGTACTACTTCGAGATCCAGTACTCACTGTACTAACGGACCGAGCCAAAGATGCCCGTGATGAAGGATGCATTGGTGGAAGAGGGCTCCGGCTAAATTGCCTCTGGTCTGTTACCACATGTATTCTTTCATTTTTGTGCTGGGGCGTCTGACGAGGAGCAGTTTTAACCCAAGGTCGGGGAGCGACAGTAGGCCCTTCAGTATACTCATTAGTGTTCCTTATAGCTCTTATCTGTTCCAATGACAAAACGTGAACTTGTTGTGTCAAAACGTCCCTTGGGTCAATATCACCATGTGGTCTCCCAGGGTCACGCCGAGTCTGGAGTAAAGGCTGAGATCCACTGCCATTTTGTACTCTGGCCTCCATCAGTACTCTGAAGAGTTTTCACTCCAGTAGGCCGAGAACACATCTGAAATCCTGTGGGCAGAAAAGGAACAATGATTACTTACTCTGCAACAAGGCAACAAGTAAAAATTGCAACCTAAACACCAAGACTCGACAAGGTACCAAAACTGTAAATTTGATAGTTCTTTACAATCGGACAGATACACAGAGGTACTATGATATGATGTGTTACAACAAGGCATGCCCTGACATTTATGAGAAAAATCCCACCCAGTTCAGGCTGGACAATAAGTAGTAAGTTAATCTTCTCATCTACAATTTCCTCGGCTGCATTTCTAAGAAAAACAAGTCACACATGCTATTTCTAGTATTTCCTCTAAAATGCCACAGGCAGCAACAAAAAGAGAAAGGCATTATAGAAATCTCAGCATAGCCAAGGTAAATCTTAGGGAAAAAAAGTTACAGGTCTAAACGTAAACTGCCAATTTTAATAGAATCTAAAGATAAAATCTAGAACTGCTGGTATTGTCATCTCTTACCAAGTGATATAGTTCATTTTCCATAGCCCAGATTATAGCAGAGGCACCACATTGATATATCACGAGGAGTTGTGCCTCCACTCCATCTGTATATACATATGCTGATAAGACACCAGACGCACAACTCCCATGTAATGTAACAGTGGCTTATTACTTCCTCTCATTGTGAACGTGTCACAACAGGTGTAGGAAAATCAGGTTCCTCTTAGACTGCAGTAAAAGCTATTCAAGTAACAGGAAACCAGCTGCCATTATGAGGCTGTCTCCTCTACACTCAGGTCACGACAATATGAATGACAATGCCCCAAACACTCAACTATTCGCATAACAAACACTACCTGCATTTTACAGCACAACTCTTTATAGTCTGATGGCTTTGATACATGTGCAAAAGGAGCTGCTAACTCAACTAGAAGAGGATGGGCTGAAAAATGCACATTATTCATGGAATTTACAGCAAGTCTCCAAACAGGATGCTATCAACCTTACAGCATTTCGGGATGAAGAGCCCTTTTAATTGCAGAGATCTATAGAATCAGGCCGGTTTAACTCAACAGCCTTCCCACAGACAGCACATTCTCTGTTAACTTGCCTGACAATGAAGGGATTGAGATCATTGCTGTGCAAACACTATCCGGGGCCTATCTGAAACTAAAGGTGAACAGATAATGGCCACTGGTAAAATATGCAGCTCATTCACAAAGTTACCCAGAACCGGCCTGAACTGAAATAATATCTTCAATGCAAAAATCAATGTGGCGTCATATCAACACTTACTACAAGAGAACTCTCATAAGGATGAAGGCACATATATAGCATTACAGAATACACATCTAAACCATATCAACTATTTGACTGTACTTATGCAACAAACACAGTCCAGTCTCAAAAAGTGGTCATCTATAATATTAATAATAATAATATATTCATAATATTACAAATATCAAACTTTGAAACAAAGATTTAAACTTAAATACATAAATGACTCATAAAAAACAAAATATTTAGTCATTGGTCACTGGGAGTTCGAATCATATAAAAGTTTTCCTACTATCCTGTGTGAAACTGCGTACTACTACTACGCTGCGGCATCCAACATTGTGCTAAATGACAAACTCAGCCCTGCTATATCTGCAAGTAGGACAAATGTATACCAAGTATTTGCTCATACATATGTTATGTTGGACCTGTAATGTATAATCAAGAGAACAAGTTACTCAACAGCTCTGATGTAATGGCTGGCGATATGTTCCTCCCAAATTAGTTCTGCTCTAACGGAAATATATGTTCCAACCAAATCTGAAAGCCGTTTCCATGACTCTAATGGGTGCTACCTGGTTTCCCTAAAGTCAGCTGCATTTTACGCCCAAGTTACACAACTGAACCTCAGAATTTCTAAACTGAAGATGTCATCTTCCCTTCTACGTAGTTACAAGGTAAGCAAAGCGCAAGTAAAAAAAAACAAAAAAACTGAGAGTCTCTAAATATCAATGTGCTAGATACATAGAATTAAAGACAGGATTTTACTTAAATCTGGAAAGTTTTCCTTTGTATATCCTATGAAAAAAACCCCTAAGTTCTAGGCCTGATATTGCTTAATGATCACCTAGGCCGTCTCAATAAAACAAACCCAATGGAACACTGAGCATTGTAAAGCCTGTCATCACTATAGATGCTTCACATTGATCAAAAGTCTCAAATAAATTGTACAGTGCAGGAACCAAGTACAGCAATTCTCAGTGCACCATTTATGAGTGAGCCTTCCTCGCTGCAGACTAGTCAAGCAAGGCTTTACTTCAGGACTGGAATTGAAAAGTAAATTGATATCCATCTTCACAAGCGCAGACAGAACCCACTGTCAGAGGATTTTCTCTTTTCACTGGAGTGCAATATAGAAGTTACTGCTATGCCATTAACTTCAGAAACTTTAGATCATACATTGTGACAGAAGCAAAAAGCAACTTCAAAGTAGAAAACAGAAAGGATTCCAACAAGATGCAGCAAAACCAATGGAAGTTACAAAAGTTTTTATATGGAGAGAAGGTAATAGATAAACATCTATATATCATGTATACATTTATTAAAACTATGTAAAAAGTGTGTTTTACCAAAAATTTTCCAACTAATATAAATTGTATTTCACTCTCCCTTTCGGCTACTATAATTCTAAAATAAATCCTAATGTACAAATGTAGTACAAATGTAACTCCTTATTCAGTGTTGGAGGTCTGATATACAGGGAACAAACACTGTAAAAAGTGAACTCCAGATGAAATCCAAGTAAACCAACAACAATGTGCAAAGGGGAATATAACCCATATACCAGATGATACAACTTGGCTTAGTAGACTCCTTGCCCATGCATTTGCACTACCAGAAAGTATTAGAAAACTATCAAAAAGCCTCGGACTGCAATAGGAAGTCATCTATTATGTGTCCTTTATCATGCAAGTGCAACAATGTAATAAGAGTAAACAAATAAAGACATTGTGGCAACACATACAGGCAGAACACACATCCATGAGGGACACACATACATGGGAGCCCTCAGCTCTACAGACAAGGCAGGGAAAACTTACAAGAAAGTTCCTGAAAGTCTCCGGCTCCATGCTGGCAGTGAGTGGAGGTCTGCAGGGGCTCAGGACATGGCACACAGTCTCGTGTATGATGTGCTGTGTGAATCTAGTCCTGTCTTCCTCTGCCCCCCCCCCCTCTCACCCTTCACCCCCCTCCTGAAAACCCCATTAGGAGCAGAGTGTGTGATCAGACTGAGGATTAGAGGGAGGGGGGGAGTAAGGAGTTTACTGTGGGGACAGGGTGAAAAGACATAAATAGCTCTTTACACCAGACCACAACATTTCCGAAGCTGCTCCACACCATCACATCTATCCCTTCCTGTAGTCTAAATAGAGCTTAGCGAAAACCGCAGAGTGGAAACTGTGACTACACAACAGCACGTTATACATTTACTGTATTGTCACAGGCAGACACCAGAGAGCAGCAGCTAAGTCTATAGCATCCAATAGAACACAAGCAGCAGACACCAGAGAGCAGCAGCTGAGCCCACAGTTCTCTATAGAGCACAGGCAAAGACTTCCCCGCATTCACACAAGTGAACTTTCCAAAACAAGCCACGTTTCCGCTCCGTGCACTGTCCCTGCAGGCAGGAACCATTCACACGATTCCGGGGGTCCCCCCATTACCCGGGAGGTAGTCCCCCTACCCCACGGGCAGCGCCCGCAAGGGTTAAACACAGCATTAACCCCATACTCACCGCAGCTGCACCACGACTCCCCTTCTGTTCGGCAACTCTGCAAGTTTTACAAATAAATCCGCTCCCGGCTCAAAAGTCGCACAGTCCGGTAGGAAATGTCCCCAGTAAGCGAAGTTTAGTAAGTTCCAATAGTAAATCCTTAGCAGCAGCAGCGGTGCAGAGCCAAAGTTGTAGTATCCAGAGAGAAATCCAGCAGAGCAGTGTGACAGGGCGCCGCCGCCTCAGCGTTGTTGTGCTCTGGGCTCGGAGGAGGAGGAGGTAGGGCAGTAAATGGCGTCATGTGGAACTAAGGAGGAACAGAGCAGTTGTTGTCCCAGAGGATATATCGCATCCGGTGCCTGCTCATTGGCTCTGCAGGGCTACATTCACTCACACTCCCAGCTCTAAGCCGCAGGAGGGAGCTCACGGGGCAATGGCCTCTGCTCCAGCACTGAGGAGGGCAGGGGGCGGGGACTGACATTGTTATATCCCTACACACAGCTCTGACAGGATGAATAGTACTATACTACTAGTACATTACATTGTAATATGGCCATCCCTACACACAGCTCTGACTAGATGACTAGTACTATACTACTAGTACATTACATTGCAATATGGCCATCCCTACACACAGCTCTGACAGGATGAATAGTACTATACTACTAGTACATTACATTGCAATATGGCCATCCCTACACACAGCTCTGACAGGATGAATAGTACTATACTACTAGGAGTAATTACATTGTAACATATGGCCATCCCTACACACCAGCTCGACAGGATTCTAGTACTATACTACTAGTACTTACATTGTAATATGGCCATCCCTACACACAGCTCTGACAGATGACTAGTACTATACTACTAGTACATTACTGGTAATATGGGCCATCCCTACCACACAGCTTGACAGGATGATAGTACTATACTACTAGTACATTAATTGCAATATGGCCATCCTACAACAGCTCTGACAGGATGAAATATACATACTACTAGTACATTCATTGCAATAGGCCATCCCTACACACAGCCTGACAGGATAAACAGTACTATACTACTAGTAATTACATTGATATGGCCATCCCTACACACAGCTCTGACAGGATGAATACTATATAACTACTAGTACATTCATTGTCAATATGGCCATCCCTAACACAGCTCTGACAGGATGAATAGTACTATACTACTATACATTACATTGATATGGCCATCCCTACACACAGCTCTGACAGGATGATAGTACTATACTACTAGTACATTACATGTGTATATGGCCATCCCTACCACACAGCTCTGACAGGATGATAGTACTATAACTACTAGTACATTACATGTAATATGGCCCTCCCTACACACAGCTTCTGACAGGATGAAGTACTATACTACTAGTACATTAATTGTAATATGGCATCCCTACAACAGCTCTGACAGGATGAATAGTACTATACATAGTACATTACATGTAATATGGCCATCCCTACACACAGCTCTGCACAGGATGAATAGTACTATACTACTAGTACATACATTGTGATATGGCCATCCCTACACACAGCTCTGACGATGATAGTACTATACTACAGTTACATACATTTATATGGCCATCCCCCTACACACAGCTCTGACAGGATGACTAGTACTATACTACTAGTACATACCATGTAAATAGGCCATCCCTACACACAGTCTGACAGGATGATATAGTACTATAATACTAGTACATTACATTGTAATATGGCATCCCTCACACAGCTCTGACGGATGAAATAGACATAACTACTAGTACATTACATTGTAGTATGGCATCCTACACACAGCTCGACAGGATGAATAGTACTATACTACTAGTACATTTACATTGCATATGTGCTATCCCTACACACAGCTATGACAGATGATGTACTATATATAGTACATTACATTGGAATATGGCATCCCTACACAAAACTTCTGACAGGATGATAGTACTATACTACTAGTACATTACATTGTAATATGGCCATCCACACACAGCTCTGACAGTGATGATGTACTATACTAGTAGTACATTACATTGTAATATGGCCATCCCTACACACAGCTCTGACAGGATGAATATACCATACTACTAGTACATTACATTGAATATGGCATCCCTACACACAGCTCTGACAGGATGAAAGTACTATAATACTAGTACATTACATGAAATGGCCATCCCTAACCACAGCTCTGACAGGATGCATAGTACTTACTACTAGTACATTACATTGTAATATGGCATCCCTAAAACAGCTCTGACAGGATGATAGTACTTACTTAAGTACATTACATTGTAATATGGCCATCCCTACACAGCTCTGACAGGAATGATAGTACTAATACTACTAGTACATACATTGGAATATGGCTATCCCTACACAGCTCTGACAGGATGACTAGTACTATATATACTAGTACATTACATGTATAAATGGGCATCCTACACACAGCTCTGACAGGATATAGTACTATACTACTATACATTAACATTGTTAATATGCATCCCTACACACAGCTCTGACAGGATGAATAGTACTATACTACTAGTACATTACATTGATATGGCCATCCCTACACACAGCTCTGACAGGAGAATAACAGTACAATACTACTGTCATTACATTGTATATGGCTATCCTACACACAGCTCTGACGATGATATGAAGTTACTATACTACTATACATTACATTGAATATGGCCATCCCTACACACAGCTCGGACAGGATGAATAGTAACTATATACTATTAACATTACATGTAATATGGCATCCCTAACAAAAGCTCGACGGATGAATAGTACTAGATATAATACTAGTACATTACATTGTAAAATAGGCCATCCTAACACACAGCTCTGACAGGAGATAGTACTATACTACTAGTACATTACATTGTAATATGGCCATCCCTACACACAGCTCTCTGACAGGATGATAGTACTAATACTATACATTACATTGTAATATGCCATCACTACACACAGCTACTGACAGGATGAATAGTACTATACTCTAGTACATTACATTGATATGGCCATCCCTACCACAAAGCTCTGACAGGATGAATAGTACTATACTACTAGTACATTACATTGATTTTGGCATCCCTACACACAGCTCTGACAGGAGAATAGTACTATACTACTAGTAATTACATTGTCTATGGCCATCCCTACACACAGCTCTGACAGGATGGACAGTACTATATACTCTAGTACATTACATTGTGATATGGCCATCCCTACACAGCTCCGACAGGATGATAGTACTATACTACTAGTACATTACATTGTAATATGGCCATCTACACACAGCCTGACAGGATGATAGTACTTATATACTAGTACATTACATTGAATATGCGCATCCTACACACAGCTCTGACAGGAGAAATAGTACTATACTACTAGTACATTTACATTGAATATGGCATCCTACACACAGCTCTGACAGGTATGAATAATACTATACTACTAGTACATACATTGAATATGGCCATCCCTACACAACAGCTCTGACAGGATGAAAGTACCATACTACTAGTACATTACATTTGAATATGCGCCATCCCTACACAAAGCTCTGACAGGATGACAAGTACTATTACTACTAGTACATTTTGTATATATGGCCATCTACACACAGCTCTGACAGGATGAATAGTACTATACTACTAGTAATTACATTGTATATGGCATCCCTACACACAGCTCTGACAGGATGAATAGTATATACTACTAGTACATTACATTGTAATATGGCATCCCTACACACAGCTCTGACAGATGAATAGTATATACTACTAGTACATTACATTGAATTGGCCATCCCTACACACAGCTCTGACGGATGAAATAGTACTATATACTAGTACATTACATTGTAATATGGCAATCCCTACACACAGCTCTGACAGGATGAATAGTATAACTACTAGTACATTACATTGTAATATGGCCTCCCTACACACAGCTCTGACAGGATGATAGTACTATTTACTTAGTAATTACATGAATATGGCCATCCCTACACACAGCTCTGACAGGATGAATTAGTACTATACTACTAGTACATTATAATTGTTATATGGCCATCCTACAACAGCTCTGACAGGATGAATAGTACTATCTACTAGTACATTACATTGTAATATGGCCATCCCTACACACAGCTTGACAGGATGAATAGTACTTACTACTAGTACATTACATTGAATATGGCCATCCCTACACACAGCTCTGACAGGTATGGACTAGTACTATATACTAGTACATTACATTGTAATATGGGCATCCCTACACACAGCTTGACAGGATATAGTACTATACTACTAGTACATTACATTGTAATATGGCATACCTACCACAGCTCTGACAGGATGAATAGTACTATAATACTAGTACATACAATTGTAATATGGCCATCCCTACACAGGCTTGACAGGATATAGTACTATACTACTAGTACATTACATTGTAATATGCATCCCTACACACAGCTCTGACAGGATGATAGTATATATTACTAGTACATTAAATGTAATATGGCCATCCCTACACACAGCTATGACAGGAATAAAATAGTACTATACTACTAGTACATTACATGTAAATGGCAATCCCTAAAAACAGCTCTGACAGGATGATAGTACTATACCTACTTGTTACATTACATTGTATCATATGGCATCCCTACACACAGCTCTGACAGGATGAATAGTACTATACTACTAGTACATTACATTGTTAATATGGCATCCCTACACACAGCTCTGACAGGATGAAAGTACTATATTATAGTAATACATTATATGGCCATCCCTACACACAGCTCGACGAAATATACTAACTAATAGTATACATTAATTGTATATGGCCATACCCTCACCAGCTCTGACAAGATGAATAGTACTATACTACTAGTACATACATTGTAATATGGCCATCCCACACACAGTCTGACAGGATGAATAGTACATGTACTACTAGTATATTACATTGTAATATGGCCATCCCTACACACAGCTTATGACAGGAGTGATAGACTATACTACTAGTACATTAATTGTACAGGCCTATCCCTACACACAGCTCTGACAGGAATGCTAGTACTATACTACTAGTACATACATTGTAATATGGCTATCCATCACACAGCTCTGACAGGATGAATAGTACTATACTAATATACATTACATTGTAATAATGGCTATCACCTACACATGCACTCTGACAGGATGATAGTACTATACTACTAGTACATTACATTGTTAATATGGCCATCCCACAACAGCTCTGACAGGATGATATCTACTATACTAAAGTACATAATTGTAATATGGCCTCCCTACAGACAGCTGACAGGATACATAGTACTATACTACTAGTACATTACATTGTATATGGCCCTCCACACAACAGCTCTGACAGGATGAAATAGTACTATACTAGTACATTACATTGTAATATGGACATCCCTACACAGCTTGACACGGATGAATAGTACTATACTTACTAGTCAGATTAGTAATATGGCATCCCTACACAGCTCTGACAGGATGAATAGTACTATATACTAGTAAATTACATTGTAATATGGCTATCCCTACAACAGCTCTGACAGGATGAATAGTACTATACTACAGTACATTACATTGTATATGGCCATCCCTACACAGCTCTGACAGGGAATAGTTATATACTACTAGTACATTACATTGTAATAATGGCCTCCCTACACACAGTCTGACAGGATGAATAGTATATACTACTAGTACATTACATTGTATATGGCCATCCCTACACACAGCTCTGACAGGATGAATAGTACTATACTACTAGTACATTACTTGTAATATGGTATCCCTACACACAGCTCGTGACAGGATGAATAGTACTATAACAGTACATATACATGTAATATGCATCCTACCACACAGCTCTGAAGGATGATAGTACTTATACTACTAGTTACATACTTTGCAATATGCCATCACTACACAAGCTCTGACAGGATGAATAGACTATACTATAGTACCTTACATGGTAATATGGCCATCCCTACACACAGCTCTGACATAGGATGAATGGTACTTATATACTAGTACATTACATTGTGATATGGCCATTTCCCTACACACAGCCTCTGACAGGATGAATAGTACAATACTACTGACATACATTGTCAATATGCCATCCCTACACACAGTCTGACAGGTGAATAGTTATACTACTAGTACATTACATTGTAATATAGCATCCCTACACACAGCTCTGACAGGATGAATAGTACATACTAGACATTACATTTGTAATATGCCATCCCTACACACAGCTCTGACAGGATGAATAGTACTATACTACTAGTACATTATTGTAATATGGCCATCCCTACACACAGCTCTGACAGGCATGAATATACTAACTCTAGTACATACATTGTAATATGGCTATACCTACACACAGTTCTGACAGGTAATTAGTACTATACTACTAGTACAGTTACATTGTTGTAATATGGGATCCTACCACACAGCTCTGACAGGATGAATGTACTATACTACTAGTACATTACATTGTAATATGGCATCCCTACACACAGCTCTGACAGGAGCAATAGTATAGTACAATAGTACATTACTATGTAATACTTTTACTGGGCTATCCCATACACACACTGAAGGATACTTGTATAATAATACTAGTACATTATATGTAATATTATTAGGATGCCACCCTGTTACATCACTATAATGATAGGATACATTGTATAATAATACTGTACATTATATTGTAATATTATACTGGATGCCCACTGTACATCACTACTTAAAAGATAATTAGTAATTTACTATATAGTATATATATTATTACTGGACACCTCTAACAGAATGAGCAGTAAAGTAGCTATAGTTATAGGATAATAATATATTGTATCAGTTGGATCTGCAGGATACTAAAACTATGGCTGCCATACATTCCTAGTTGACCACTGCCACAATGGGCTCCTGCCTAAGGGTGATGCCACACGTGGTGTTTTGAACACATTTTTGGGCCATTTTAAGCAGTCGTCAAAAAAACTCATGCATTTTTTGAAAAAGCATCATTTTGTGACAGGTTTGACCAATTACCTTAATTCAAATCGGTCAAAAACGCATGCGTTGTTTTGACGGACTGCTTATAAACGGGCCAAAAAACTAGTTCAAAACGCCACATGTGGCATCACCCTAAGGCGCGCACTTTCATTCCAAGTTTTTTTATGCTGTTAAAGCCAAAATTGTCTGTGAATCATAAAAAAGATTATAAACTTATAAAACCCAGGCGGTGGCATAGTTCAGGGTCATGACCTCAGGCTCTGTGGTCTCCACAATTATTTGGAGTTTTTCCAGCAGCCCAGCCTATCACACTCTTTTATTGTTGAAAACTGGATAATGTTGATAAACATTCATAGTTACATCCTCCATCTGTATAATGGGCAGAAACATGTGTCAGTCAGAAGCAGCCCCATCCCTGCCATCACACAGCATAAACAAAGGCTCCCAGCAGAACGAGCAGGAAATGGTGTGAAGTGTAATATGCGACCTCCCTTCCACAGCAAGTGCCAGGCAAGTGACTCTGAGAGCCTGCGCCTCTGCATCGTGCCGCTAGGAGGAGAGGGAGCGACAGCGCGCGGCATGTGGGGAATGCATTTCCAGGCGAAGATAACTCCTCAACCCCACCACACAAAAAAATTGCAAGGGCCATTTCCTGCCACTCAGAAATATTGGGGCAGATTTATCAAGCTGTCTGGAAGTCAGAATATTTCTAGTTGCCCACGGCAACCAATCACAGCTCCCCTTTAAAATATTCATGAGCACTGGTAAAATGAAAGCTGGGCTGTGATTGGTTGCCATGGGGAACTAGAAATATTCTGACTTTCAGACAGCTTGATAAATCTGCCCCATTGTCTTACACAAAGAACCACTGCTAGTGCAATGGCGTGCAAAGCCAGATTTATGATTAGCGATTTTTTAAAAAAATTTCAAAAAAAGTCGCAAGGTCACTCCCCTCTCGTATTAGCTGTTGTGATTATTTTACTCTACTTGCGATTATTTTGCAACTATTTTTTTAAAATCCCAGAGAGTTTTGTAAAAGGGCCAACACCACATTAATAAATCTGAAAAGCAGCGGAGCTCCAAAGGCAAACCTAAAACTATTTCTTCACAGTTTTCTAGATCTCTGCTTTCTTTCATTCAGAAAGAAGCATCATTGTTTACTTCCAGTGAATAAAATCTGTCCCTGACCATGTGATGTCACACAGGTGCACTGCTCATTATTTCACAGAGAGCAATCCCAACTGTGCATTATAATGAGCTGTGCACCTATGTGACATCACATGACTTGAGGCCGTTTTTTATCCACAGGAAGTAAACAATATGTGGTCTTTGATTAACCCTTTAAGGACCTCACCCTTTTTTGTTTTTTCATTTCGATTTTTCACTCCCCACAATCAAAAATCTACAACTTTTTTTTTCTTTTACATGTAAAGAGCTGTGTGACAGCTTGTTTTCTGCTTAACAAATTGCACTTCCAGTGACGGTATTTATTATTCCATGGCGTGTACTGGGATGTGGGAAAAAAAATCAAAATGCTGTGAAATTGGTGAAAAACCGCATTTGCAGCGTTTTCTTGTGGGCTTAGAATTTACAGCTTTCGCTGTGTGCCCCAAATTACATGTCTACTTTATTCTTTGGGTTGGTGCGATCACGGGGATAACAAATTTGTATAGGTTTTCTAATGTTTTCATACATTTACAAAATTTAAAAACTTGTGTAGAATTTTTTTTTATTTTGCCTTCTAGCACTAATAACTTTTTCATATTACGGTGTACAGAGCTGTGAGTGGTGTCATTTTTTGCAACTTCTGATGAAGTTTACGATGCTACCATTTTTAGGACTGTATGACTTTTTAATCACTTTTTATTGATTTTTTTTTTATTTTTCAAAATGGCACAAAAGTTGCTATTTTCCCTTACGGGGTTAAACGCAGTGAAAAAACGCTATTATATTTTGATAGATCTGGCATTTTCGGATGCGGCAATACCTAATGTGTTAGTGATTTTCACTGTTTATTTATATTTATATTAGTTCTAGGGAAAGGGTTCAAGTGAAACAGAAACACAGCTTCAAGGCAGCAATCCCATAAAAATATTCAATATTTATTAATGAACAAAAATTGTTAAAAATTGTCCTGGCATGGGACTAATACATGGAAGACAAATACAGCGGTCTGCAGCCAAAGCCTACGCGTTCCAAGAGAACATCTTACTCATGGCATATCTAAGTTAAATTTTTTTATATAGCCTTGCATTAAGAAGGACTACTCCACCTCCCTTGTCTGGGGAGCAGATATTTAGGTCCGAGCTGTTCTTTAATTCTTGTAGGGCTTCTTGTAAGTCTTTTGAAAGATTTGATTTTTAGCTGGCATCAGATTTCTGTAATTCGACCAGGTCGTTATCCACCCGCTCCTGAAAAATGTCCATAGTTACTGGGTAATAAGTCGGATTTGAGGTATGAAAAAATTGGTTAAGATTAACAATGTTATCCACCCTTATTTCTCCTTGGAGCGGTCTTAAAATGGAAATTTGATACTGGTCGTTAAAGGAGTCCATATTCGGTGTAAGACTTAAAGAATTATCCATATCCAGGTCCTCAACAGGTTCTAATGCCATTTGTGAGAAATATTTTTGGACTGTCAGAGCTCTTATAAATTTGTTGACATCTAGAATAGTTTGATATAAATCAAATTTTATGGTTGGCGAGTACCCTAACCCCCTGGACAGGTGATCAATTTGTGCCTCCGACATCGTATAGCTGTAGAGATTGAAGATAAGAATGTTTGTTATTTTGGTTTCCATAATGTGTATTTTCTTGGCGGCTGTTGTGTTTCCTGCCACTCCGTCTTCTTTTTTTTTACTTTTTGTATTTTTGTCTTTTTTCTTTGTTACAGTTCCATTGCTTTTATTGCTGGAACTTTGTCAGGCTGAAGAATCTGAGGAATCCTCTGTAGTAGTTACAACTGAATTTTCCGTGTCGGTTGAGCTGACTTATCTATTGCATTTAGTTTTTTTGTTATTTTTCTATAATATAGATTTAGCATTTCTCAACTCTTTGCGATATTTCTGCCAGTCATAGTCTTAATCTAGAATGTAATATTGAGTGTCTCTTTCAAATTTTGATTTCTTTACAGCCATAATACTCTTTTCCACCTAGGTAAAGGGGGGCGATTTGAATTTTTAGGGGTTTTTTTTATTATAAATTATTACTTTCACTATTTTTCAGACTTCCTAGGGTACTTTAAACCTAGGTTGTCTGATTGATCCTACCATATACTACTTTATGGCAGTATATGGGGATTTTCTTCCTCATTCATTACAATGTGCTAATAGCACATTGTAATGAAAGTGTTAAAACGAGATAGCCTTGGGTCTTCAGAAGACCCAAGGCTGTCATGGTGACAGATTGCCGCTCCCCGATGACGTCAAAGGTAGCGGCGTTCCTTGGCAAGATGGCGGCGCCCATGCGCACACCGATTGCGGGTGTTACCGGTAACTTTTATATTCTCATGGTGTCTGTAAGGTGCTGGTCTATGTAGGATTGTGAACTTATGATTATGAGTGCTGCCTGCGCTGCAGTCATGGGCCGTGCACTGGGAAGCAGGTAAGCTGGCATTTCTTTGTATTGTTTGCTATGTTGACAATCTATACTTTCAGACAGTATTAGAAAATGTGCCCCGTTATTTTTAGTAATGCATTTTGAAGAGACTGCAGCCATCAGGCAAGCACTATAGTCTTTTCATTGCTCACAAAGCACAGTGCCTTACATTGTTTAGCAGCTTGGCATGGCAGTTCAGCCTCATTCACTTGAATGGCACCGAGCTGCAAATAGACCATATGACTGATGGATGTGATGTCACAGGCCTGGGCACTCACTGGAACATCACTGTCGATCAGTGGGAATGTCAGGTGATGAAACCCAAAAAATGTAAATCTGGAAAACAAAAATGTGAGAATTTAGTTTCAATATAATTATCAAAATTAAGACTAAATAGATAAAGGGCATCAAAAATGTACATGTATACACGCCCATATAAAAAATGAATATTTCTTGTAAAGCTTACCACATTGCTTTCTGCTTGATAAAAGACATCTTACTTGCTCAACTATCCACAAAATAAAGTTGAGCCATTCAGTGTTCTGTCATCGAATGATCCGTATAGCAAACAAACAACATTTTTAATGCCACAATGCTGATCCATGCTCTCCACAAGCAAAGGATATATTCTGTCTCCTGCATCTATCATTTTTTTGCTCCTAGCCCATTTATCACAAAAAGTGCAATACAACCTTATATTTGGTGACACATAAACAAGCCTTGAGAAAAAAAGCACACAATTTGCTAAGTGCAATGACTGAAACAATGTGTCACTGGTGATAAATGTCAGGGGCCTGCTGTGTAGGAGCTTTCTATGATCTCCGGGTAAAGCTGTACTTTATTTTCTAAACTATCAAATATTTTTCCATAACAACATAATTCTGAAGTGGAGAACCTCTTTTATATTCACTGAAACACAAGGAATCTACTATAAATATTCATTGGCATCCATAGAATTCTTTTACATAGTTAAAGGGGTATTCCAGGAATCAGCATAATTCATATACAAATGGGTCCCTAAAATATAAGCTAATATGTAATTAGTTGTTATTTAAAATTTTGCTCCCCTTAGCAGGAAAATGCTGTTGACATACACTGTAAGGGTACATTCACACGCGGTATGCCCGCCGTGCGGGCATACCGCGGCATGCGGGAGGTGAGGAAGGGGGTGACCCCTCCTCCCTCCATAGGAAACAGCGGCTCACGGCCGCTCTCACACGCAAAAATTTCTGCAATTGCCATGTATGGGTACGTATATGGGGCCTCAAATTTGCATGTACATCCCCATGAACGGCTGTTTGAATCAGCCCTAACGGTGAATTAAAATGCAACCAGTCCTTACTTTCCTCTGCACGAAGAAGACACAGGACAGAAGATGGCCGCTGATCACATATCCACATCACATGTCCTGCAGCTGCCCGGGCAGGTAGGAGGAGTTACTGAGAACTAAAGCATCATGGGACTTTTAGTTTGTAGTGGCGCCATATTGGTGATAACTCTGCATACATTAGAGAGGTCATAAAATGTTGTGGATCATAAAATCAAACTATTTAAGCTCAATTTTGTGACTAATGGCATTGAGTTTTGTTACATTCATTTATTTATAGCATCATGGGTTTTTGTATCAGATGTTCATATTCCCGGAATACCCCTTTAACAAATTGACAAGTGCTAAATAAAGTACAAAATAAAACAAAAGCTTCTGTGTATGGAAGGATATAAGATATAGAAGCATGACTTACAATATATTTACACAACGTGGACAAAAGCATAAAGACACATCAAACCCATCAATGCTCAGTTTTGGCCATGACCCCTAAACACCCGTGAGAACGATAAACTACATTGCAGTTGTAAAAAGTTCATCAATAATAATAATAATCTTTATTTATAAAGTGCCATCCAATTCTTCAGCACTTTACATACAGTCACATGCCATGATCATAGCAACAAAGGGCTACAGGGTCACCCCATTGTGGTATAGTACCTAGGCTGTTTAGGGTGACATTGTAGAAACCTAGAGAATGGTTTCAAGTGATTTGCATGTGTTTTGGTTTTTGTTATGAGTTTTGGTGAGGTTTTATTCAAAATGTTGCAATTCTCTTTGAAGCAATCGATAGAAAAAAGGTAAAAAAAAAAAATGACTACCAACAAACAAATTTACCATTAACGCTGGTTGAAACGCATTGCAGACATCACTGTTAGAGCTGTGCAGAAAAGAAAGAAGAAATGGGTGCACACATTACTGGTGCATTAAGACTCTCTTTAAAAGGAAATTTACCATCAAAATCAAGCAATATAAACCAGGGGAACTAACCCTTAGATCCAGGCACCGTGACTGTGGTAATGTTCTTATATTTGTTATACATGGCTTCCTTCCTTCAACTTTTGAAAGACTGTGTGAGATTACATAAGACAGAGGAAGGTTTGCAGGGCTGAGGGAGCAGAGGGGAGGCTACAGCATGGCAGGGCTCTTGTAACGCCCCCAAAGCCCTTCTGGTTCATTAGCATCATTTTAAAAGTTGAGGCCATGAATAATAAGCATAAAAAGACTACCACAGTCATGGTGCCTGTGTTCCTGGTTTATCATACTTGATTTTAATGGTACATTTCCATTAATTCCTAAGGTCAGGGCCGGTGCCAGTACAGAGCATACCTGGGCAAGACCCGGGGCCCAGGGCTCCTGGGGACCCCACATACGGCTGTACATAAGGAATCCATGGCGTGAGGGGCTGTATCCAATGATGGGGGGCTTAATATAAAATAACCATGAGGGGCCTGTTAGGGATTATTAACAAGGGCATATTTTAGGGAACAGGAGACTGTTTTAGTTTCTGAATTTTTAATGTCACCATGAGACTTCACAGCAAAGGGGCCCAATGATGCTCTGTCGCCCAGGGGCCTACTAAAACCTGGAGCCAGCCCTGCCCAAGGTGAATAGTTGCTGGGAAGTAAAGATGAGGTAAAATTGCGGTCATATTCCTCCCAAAAGGAAAGCTATATTTTGCATAAATGAATTTGGTGAGTGACTTTGCTGCTTATCTGTGTGGTAGCTGCTTTTTTTTCCACAAAAATATTCAAATTATATTAAAAAAAAACATTTCTACAAAAAGGTGTGAAACTCACAGAAATAGACGTCAGGAGATTGATTTTTGAGAGAAGACTAAGGATCAAATGTACTAATAAATATCTTGAGAAATAGGCATGTCAAATATTTTTCAAAAATCTAACAAATGATATCAAACTGGGACCCCTACCCCACCCAGAGGCGGTGAGGCAGGGGGCAACTTGAAAATGTTAAATGGAAACCTGCATTTTTTATTTTAGATATGGATTAACTAGTTCTCTTGAAATTTTGGTAATAGGTGGTGCCGTAATCACCAAAAATCTAAATCTGTGCAAAAAGGGGATATTTCGATAAATATACATATACAGATTCAAAATCTTAAAATAGATGTAAGCAATGATACCAAAATGAAGCACCTAATGTAGATATTTAAAAACTTTGAAGGCAACAAGAAAAGTCCCAATCTTCAGAGGAGAGGAAAGTGCAACTGTAAAGTTATAGTGATTTTACCTAATTATTACATGGGATTCCCCCTTTGAAAACATACATGACATTGTCTACTTTGTGCTGCTGATTGTCAGGAATCGGGATGAGTGGATCCTCTGGACCACCACGGGAGGTGGTACTAGCCGACACTTGGGATTGGAGTCTAAGTGGCACCTGGACTTCACCGGAGCCCACTGCAAAGCGGGATGGTCTTGCTGTGGCAGGGTACCACCAGGTCGTTCCCCAGGTGCGACTAGCCTGCAGTGGCAGCTGAGGTCGAGGTACCTTAGCAGAAGACGGTCTCGTGGTGAGGTCCAGGCACAGGGTCAGGGTAGGCGGCAGAGATGCAATGTCAAGTCCAATCCGAGGTCAGCAACGGGAGGTCCAGGCAGATGGGAACGGGAACACGGGTACACGGGACACTGGACACAGAAACGCAGGACACGGGAACTCAGAAGCAGGTACACATGGGAGAAGGAACGCTGGAGACGCAAAAATGCAGGAATATCGCTGGGGAGCTTTTTCTAAGGCTGTGAGGCACAAAGATCCGGCAGAGAATGCAGGAAGCGGCCGGCTTTTATAAAATTCCTGGAAATAGCCAGCAACAAAAAGTGGTGTGCTGGCCCTTTAAATGCTCGAGCGCTACCGCACGTGCACCCTAGGTCCGTGGGCCACGCTGACGAATCCTGAGCGGGAGCGTGGAAAGGTAAGGCAGTACATGGGGGCGATGGGGCCCGCGGAGGTGTCGGGGACCGGAGACAGAGATACAGAGACCACAGAGTTGAAGTATTTTTATATATGCACTGGATGTATATGGTGAACATGTAATAAGTGGTAAAAAGCATAAGTAACCCAGTAACATGAATTCTATAGCCTGTGCTGTGTGAGCACTAAGGCTTAATAGCCAGAGCTGATACTGATACTGATGACAAGGTGGGGGAGGGGAGCAGCAAGAGGATAGGAGAGAGACAGAAAAAGTTCTGTAGAATCACAGACTGGGATGGAGGGACTGATAGGGAACAGGGGAGATCTAGCTATTGATTTGTGACGAAAAAAAACATTTACAGTTACTCTTTAAAGAAAATCTAGCATCACAACCAGGGACACTAACTTATTCATAGGTCCTAGCACTGTGACTGTGGTAATCTTCTTATATTTGTTATCCATGGCTTCCTTCCTTATAAAATAAACTTTTATAATTATGCTAGTGATCCTGAGAGGCTCGGGCAGGGGAAGGGGGGCGAGCTGACGGTTCGAGAGCCTCTCAGTGATGTTTTTTCACTGCCTGTTACACAATTTCATGTTTCCCTTTAGGCACGACCCAGTAACTTCTGACTTAGGGTCCGGTGGCCGTCCACTTGGATTTCTGTGTGAGATTGTGCAAATGAGATTTCTTTCTCTCTGTAGCCACACCCCCTGCACGGATCTCAGAACCACCCGCTGATCACTTCCTGCCAGGACATCATTTTGAGCGGAGAGAGAGAGACTGCAAACTAGGAGATACGTGATTCGGGGAAGGCAGGCACATATCGGTGAGATGTAACGAGGTCACCGTGAAGTGGTTGGTGGGCTTATACAGTTTGATCAAAATGTAACTAAGAACCTCGAGTTTGTTATATAATGTAGCCTAGTGGCAGTAGATCATTGTGTGTAGTGTGGATGTGCGGTCCAGTTCTTTTTCTCTCCCCATGTTGGTATCTGTGAGATGTAGCAGAGCTAAAAGTGTAACAGTGTAAAAGTCTGTCAGCCTGTGTCTCCCATGCCTTTGTGTAATCTAATGCATCACTGATCTGTGTCATCTCTCTTTCTATGTGTGTGTGTTAGTACAAATCCAGAAGCCAGATGAAAGTGTATTTCACCTGTACTCTGATAATGTAACCACATTGTCACCCCACAAAACTAGATGGATGATAATATGTCTGCTTAGAGAGTCCCTGCCCACACCCTGGAATATTATACTGAGCAGCCGAGGGAGTGATAGGAGATAAAACAGCAATAACACTGAGTAAAATTGTAATGTAAGAGGTTAATATGATCTGTATTGAAATGTGTGAATTTTCTTTCATGGCAAACCCCTTTAAGAGGTTAAGTTAATCAAGCTCTGATGTGTGAGAGGCCAGGGGACTCACATTAAAGCAGAACCCCAAAGAGAACTAAAAACTACTACATCCACATTGCTGTTCCTAGGTTACACTGAATGTAGATTCTACAGGGTCGACTTTAGTATCAGTGGATCCGATGTGTATGTTTCAAAATATTCCACTGCCCCGGCCTTTTTGTTACACCCTGTATATAGCATAAATCCAAACTGGACAGTCTTGAAAGGTACCCTATTTATCATAGTGACTAATGGTGGATGATATTTCTGTTGTATCATCAAATTGCTTTATCTAAATTTTACCACCTATTAGTTGACTTATGGCTTTAAATTCAAGCTACTGTATATACTCGAGTATAAGCCGACCCGAGTATAAGCCGAGACCCCTAATTTTACCACCAAAAACTGGGAAAAAAACTGATTGACTCGGCGTATAGCCGAGGGTGGGAAATGCATTGGTCACAGACCCAGCCAAGTAATAGCCAGCCAGCCCCTATAACATACAGCTGCCCAGTAGTATATAGCGGCCACAGTAGTATATACAGCCCCTGCCCCAAGTAGTATACAGCCCCCCCGAGACAGCCCCAGTAGTATACCAGCCACCACGCTCTGCCCCACAGTGTTATACGGCCACCCCACTGCCCCACCCATGCTTGATACAGCCACCCAGCCTGCCCCAGTAGTATACAGCCATGCCCCCAGCCTGCCCCCAGTAGTACTACAGCATGCCCCCAGTAGATACAGCCACCAGCCTGCCCCAGTATATACAGCAATGCCCCCAGTAGTAATACAGGTCAGCCCAGATATTAAAAAAAAATAAACTATTTACTCACCCTTCGGTGGTCCCGATGCAGCAGCCGTCTGCTCCCGATGTCATGCGGCTCCTCTATTGGTTCCGCTCTCTCGCTTCCGCGCCGTCTTTTGTTTCTTTAACATCGCGTTGGGCCCGCAATGTTCTCTCCGTGCGGCGCCGAGTATGAGCGCCAACGCGATGTTAAAGAAGACAGAAAACGGCGCGGAGCAAGAAAGAGAGAGGACCGGGAAGCCAGAAGAGGGGCGGATGACATCGGGGGGAGCGGGTGCGCCATGGGGCCACGGAGGTGAGTGAGTAAATAGTATATTTTTTTTAGTATTTTTAATTATTTTTTACATTTAAGTACTGACTGTGTATAAGCCGAGGGGGACGTTTTCAGCACATTTTTTGTGCTGAAAAACTCGGCTTATCCGAGTATATACGGTCATGATAAAAAAAATGGTACCAAATTTGGTGCACTAGGTTATGCAAAAATTGACCAATGACTCACGTTGCACCAGCCCCGCTATCCATCTTTTCTTGTATTGTTTATATCTATAAATAGATATTAGAATAATAGCATAGGGCACCAGCGTACAATGTGCCTGATATAATAAGAGGCTCCACTCCAGATGAATTCTACATCAGTTCCGGCCCTTCCTGACCCGCTCCCTACCCCTCCCCATTCACTCCCTGACCATTCCCTGTATTTTTTATATCTAGAAATAGCTGTCAGAATTACAACATCGGGACAAAGGTGATCATTAAAGGGGTATTCTCGTCTGGGCATTCACATTCAGTTTCATGAATCTTCCATATATAAACATTTCTTCAATTGAATGTTATTAAAAAAAATGTTCCTGTGTGAAGATAATTTCTCATTAATGTAGCCATGTTGTCCCTTAGAAACGAGATGGCTTCCTCGGTTACGACCACGTCACATTTTGGCAGCAGTGGGCAGACATGCGCTATTGAGCCCTGTCTGACCTCCTGGCTTCAGCGATCATTACCACAGGACGGCTGTGGGACATGTAGTAATTCCCAGATATTTCATATACAAAAACTTTTTGTTTATTTGTGCAATCCCTCTAGCAGAGGTGGCCGTATCCGAGGAAGCTATCTCGTTTCTAAGGGACCACAAAACTACGTATGTATGAGAAATTATCTTCACACAGGAACATTTTTTTTAATAACATCTAATTAATGAAATGTTTATTAATGGCAGATTAATCAAACTGAATATTAATGCCCAGACGAGAATACCCCTTTAAGGCATTTGCTGTCTGATGTTACCTGCTGAAAGACTTTGTCTATCTGCTAGGACTAGAACACGAAAAGACCAAAAACTAAATATGGCACATGGTTGTACTGATGAGACACGCTGGGAACATCATAACGTGCATGTGTATGTCATTGGAGACCACAGTAAGTGTGATAATATATGATGCAAAATTTTGTATCTGGCTGATGAAATCAATTATGTGGTAGTGATCCACACTGTAAGTTCTTAAGTTAGTCCTGTCAAAAGTTATTTTTCAATCTAAATACTGTATGTCCCACTTACAATGGAATATAGATTTCATTGATTGTACAACAAAAGGCAGCAAAATGTATCAATTTTCACTTTTACAATATTTATGCCTCATAAACATGACCAAATTATAATTAGTTTTGTATAGAACAGTAGGGCATATACAGAGACTTTTAACCTTAGGTGTCCTCTGTCATATTACAGCAAGGTAATAAATGGGCTATTCCAATGCAGAGATAAGAAATGGATGCATCTTCATCGCTGTAGTGTAATACCCTCATTAAGCCTTCAGGTGACACTGTTGTCACTGAGGTCTATTGAGAGCCTGCACATCTGACAACCCCCCTAACAAATGACATGTAAAGTTATAGGTATTCAGATACAGAGGCTCCATAATACAACCCATGTTTGGACACTTAAGGTTTTATCTTTTATTACTACTATTTAAACTGTACACACTGTATTATATTTAGTCATGAGGTTAGAAAGATAGAATCAAATATACCATCGGAAATACCAATCATTTGTCTATGGCCAACTTAACTCTATGTTTCATTTTAGTTTTACAAATTTTTATACTAATATAAAGCACTCACCATCAACTGCATAATAAGGAATAGACTTAACTCATGGGTACACATCTGAAAATCAGAAGATTTCTGTTGGCTAATGGATCAGGTGACATTATACCACAGATATAAACCACTTTCTGCTGTATATGGTCTTTTGAAAACATATCTGTAATGGACCACAACAAAACAACCTTAGAAAGGTACAAAGCCATACTATGTTGTTATAAGCACAGGATAGGAGTGACCCAATTGCTGGGTCTCCCTTCGATCATCATAACAGGTTTTGATGTTGCTGCAGGTCGAGTACTACTGCTCCATTCAATACTATGGGAGTGTTAGGATTGCTGATGAAACCTGGATGCTGAGCGTTCCAATAGTATTGTATGTAGCCACAGGACGCATGTGCAACCTGCTCTTCCATCAATTAGTGACCCCATTCTCATGGAAGCTGATTTAGCCCCAGCGATAAGATTGTTATCCCCCATCCTATGAATAGGGAATAATAATCAGACATACTACAATCTGTTTAATGTCCTGTAATAGCCGACTTAGACAGTTCTATTTTAAGACAGTGCACCCTATTTAATGATAAATATATTTTGTGGCTTAATAATAATAATTCTTTATTTATATAGCGCACACAGATTACGAAGCGCTGCACAGAGTTTGCCAGATCAGTCCCTGTCTCCAATGGGGCTCACAATCTAATCACCCTACCAATATATTTTGCAGTGTGGGAGGAAACCGGAGGAAACCCACACAAACACGGAGAAAACATACAAACTCTTTGCAGATGTTGACCCTGGGACTTGAACCCAGATCCCCAGCGCTGCAAGGCTGTAATACTAACCACTAAGCCACCAGCTTATTTCCATATCTGGTTTTTTTTTAGATCCTGTCCTATTTTATTCACATGTCCAGATGATGGACGGCAATATAATTCATATAAGTCTATGGGTCTGCAAAAAAATAGGGTTTTTTTTTTAATGATGCTGGAGAACCAGGTGTTATGCCTTCTTACTGATGTTAAACCATGTGTTTTTTGTTTTTTTTTTCGGTTGCCATACAGATGTGAAGAAAAACCTGATGCAGAGTGATAAGGGACAGAACTAAGCCCTTCATCTGGTAGAATACATCCTATTGAAGACATAACACTCTATACCAAATTTTTCCTATAATGAACTGTTTTTCAAAAATAAAATAGACACATGCTGCACCTTTTTCAATCCGCTGTCATTGCTTCCTTCACAATTCATGTGCCATGGATACTGGTTACAAGTTGAGATAGTAAATAAGAACCAATATCATGTCACAGGGTCTTGGAGGGAAAACTGCTTGCAGCCAAAGCAACTGTACTTTGGGTAAGTTCACAGATTTTTAAATGAGCATTTTGGCACAATTCTTGAGTAAGAAGTTTCCCATTGACTTCAATGGGAAACTATGGCGCCTGTTTCATTTTTCAACATCTGCTGTGAGGAAAAGGTATACTTTTAGTTTCTGTCCCATCGTTTCAACAGACCAATGTGGGGATAAGAAAATTGTAAAAAAAAATCCTGAACATTACAAAAACCCGAGCAGAAATTCCCTTATCTTGAACAGGTTTTTACAAGGAATTGGTCAGCTTTGCAAACTTGTAAACACATCATTATAAAGAATGGAAGTGATTTAGAGTCACAGAATATCTTCTGCATTTTCCTTTTATCTTATGATTATTCACTAACATATCAATCGCTTTCCAAGCAGAAGTAACATATTCTAGAAGAGAGTGTGAAAGCGTCTGACGCTTCCTATTGTCTTCTAATACCCATGAAATATTTTGTTAAAACAAATGCTCTTAGACCTGCAAATTTACTCTGCCCTGCCAGTCCAAACTGTGATGGTATCAAGAGGAAACAAAGCTGTTTACTCAATTAAATTAGCATTACTGATAAAGTACTGAGTGTTCATTTGTGCCCATCTGGGTTCTTTTATGTGTGGCAGGAGTGGTTTATCTCACATTCCTGCCCCCACCCCCACTTTCACACTCAGAAATACACTAAAGTCACATGAAAACCAATTCTAAGAAGTCAACCTGGGCATCTGCTGGTAATATTCCCAATACACTCTACCTTTTGTATCTATAGCCACACATCTAGCACAGCAGATGGCTCCTATGTATATATACATCCTGTAAATAATACTAGTGACCCCTGTGTGGGGGCAGGGAGCCTTGAACTCTGCACAATGCTCTGCAAGTAAAAGTGTTACAAAGAAGCTAAGTTGTATAACAATATCAGTGCACTGCCTTCCATTCACATGTAGAAGAAGAGTAAATACGCGAGGCCTTCCGGCAGGGAAAGGGTTAGCACATGTTAAGGAAGTATCTCTAGCAGCATTTCCGAAAGGGGTGGGGTGAGGAGTGATCTTCAGCCTGGAATGCATTCCCCACATGCCCGCTGCTGCGCTCCAGCTCCTCCTAGCGGCACGATGCAGAGGCGCAGGCTCTCAGGATCACTTCCTATGGCACTTGCTGTGGAGGAAGGGAGGTCGCATATTACACTTCACACCATTTCCTGCTCTTTCTGCTGGGAGCCTTTGTTATGCTGTGTGAGTGGCAGGGATGGGGCTGCTTCTGACTGACACATGTTCTGCACCATGTATACAGATTGGAGGATGTAACTTAATGTTTTATCAACAATTATCCAGTTTTCAAAATAAAAGCTAATTTTGCGGATTCCCCTTAGGAGAGCTGATGGCTGCTGGAAAAACTCCAAATAAATGTGGAGACCACAGAGCCTGAGGTCACGACCCTGAACTATGCCGCCGCACTGGGTTTTATAAGTTTATAATCTTTTTATGATTCACAGACAATTTTGGCTTTAAACAGCATAATAAAAACTTGGAATGAAAGTGAGAGCGCACTTAGGGTGATGCCACACGTGGCGTTTTGAACTAGTTTTTGGCCCGTTTATAAGCAGTCCGTCAAAACAAAGCATGCGTTTTTGACCCATTTGAATTAAGGTAATTGGTCAAACCTGTCACAAAATGGATGCATTTTCAAAAAAAGCATGAGTTTTTTGAAGGACTGCTTAAAAATGGCCCAAAAATGTGTTCAAAACGCCACGTGTGGCATCCCCCTTAGGCAGGAGCCCATTATGGCAGTGGTCAACTAGCGATGTATGGCAGCCATAGTTTGTGTATCCTGCAGATCCAACTGATAACAATATATTATATATCACTATAACTATACTACTACTGCTCATTCTGTTAAAGAGGTCCAGTAATAATATATATACTAGTAGTAAATTACTAATTATCTTTTAAGTATAGTGATGTACAGGTGGGCATCCAGTAATAATATTACAATATATTTTTTTTTTTTTTTATGTGTTTATATTAGATTATGGCAAGAGTTATGAGAAGGAGGGTGTTGGATTAAAAATATTTAATATTATGTGTTCAAGGAATAAGCCACCACCACTACACTTCCCTGATTCACAGAAAATCTGATATGCGTAAACAGAGAGGGACAGGTAAAGCCTAGCAGTTGTCAGGTGTGTGGATGTGGTGACAACTAAGAGCAACATACTTCTCCTACTGAGCACAACTCACCGACTGGTTTTGAAAATGAAAGGCCGATCTGTCCGATCCTATATATATCACGGGTAATATGTCCATGTTTACAAGACAATGTATCTTATGTGTATGTAACACTGCCTGAGTGATTAATCAGTATTATTCCGATCTCCAAAAAAACAAAAAGAGTAACCCTATTGACGGATTACTGCAGTTATCAGACTGTGTGTTAAAACTAAATTAGAAGCAAACCATATCTATACATACATACTTCCATTTGTTTGGAGAAAAAAAAGTAAACTAAAACACCCAAGGCCCAGAATTGTAATTATAACCTAAATAGATTCATTGATTAAAGCATACATGCGAATCTATGTACAGAAAAGGCTGTAGTTTGTGAAGATAAAACATTACTGCTTTTATTGTTATTGTTGTAATTATAGATGAGGGAAGGGATCAAACCTTGGAATCTTCCTTCAATCCTGCCTTGGCAAGGTGTACTTGCTGCACAGTAAATGCTGTGCAACTTTTAAAGCTAGTGGCTGAGGCAGGAGGGGATCTGTAGGAATGTTTGATGTTGCCTAATCTTTCTCTCCTCCAGTCCATTCAGCTTAAAAGTTCCTTTTAATTAATAGTTACCACATTTCCTTTAACAATCTGGCATATTTGATCCTTGTATACTCTATCTTGTCACTATTTTTTTTTGGTGGGAGACGCCATTTCAGGATAAAAACAACAATGAGCCGAAAGTTATGTGATTTATCTTTTGTGTTTGCCTACTCTGCAGGTGGAAATTAAAAAGGATTTCTTTATTGACAAATTAAGGTTATGCATTGATGATGAGAAACTTGTCTTATTAGAGGCCTTGGACTAGTCAGAAAGTAGTACATCTTTAGATAGAATAGTATTCTACGTGGGATTCTTAATCTGGGGCACATCATCTGCTAGTACGAGAGCTACAAAGATATTGCTTTTAGAGAGCATTGCATGCAGTACACAAACAAGGCCATTGGACTGTATTAGGACAATATAAGCCTTTCAGTTTTTTGGGCAGGGTCTACAATACAATTATATTCATGTACTCTGTTCAATTGGTACTCACAAACTCAAACAAAATCAACCAAATCTGCATGTTTACATGACTGTTGTTACTGTAATGTCTTATTATTGTATGTTCCCAAAAATCTGTAAAGTGCTTGAATTGATGCGAGCTATATAAATAAAGTTTTATTATTATTTTTATTTAAATCGAGCAGATAGGTCAGGAGAAGGAAAGAGAAATCTGCACTTTGGATGAAATCCCAAAAAATATAAGGTGGCCACAGGGATGATTGGCCGTCTTCCTTTTCCCTATAAAAAAAAAGTGTCAAAGTTAGTAAAGATATATACAATTACTATTATAACTACTATTCTGTTTCATTTTTTAAAAACAATGACATCCCTACTTGAATGTTTGGATGTAAAAATGTGTTCAAATTGGATCCCACCAGAGCCATATCAACATGGGGGATATTTGGAGTAACGTCCATGCTGCAGGAGTATGGGCGCTGAAGAAGCAGAGGGTTGCAAGACTGGTTTGTATGGCTTCGATTTCATTGCTTTGACCATAATGACTGACAGGAAGATTTCAACAAAAAACAAAGTCATTCATAAGAAAAGTTACAGGACACTTTCATGATCAGCTCTGATTGGACCTTGATGTCACATCTGGAAAATAACCACGATGCATATGAAGAGAATATCCTTTAGCAAAAGCAGCGCATAACACAAACACCTACAGTGGAAATGGAAAGTATATGATCTGCTACTATCATTGAATAAAGAGAACAATCTATGGATCTGGCGCATGTACGGACAAACTGTTTTAATGACATAGCAGTAAATTTCCTTAATTTGGCATCAGCATGGAGGGAAGTATATGTGTATTATACCATTTCAGATCAAAGATATAGCAAAATATTCTCTATAATAGAGAATTAAGAACTAATATTTCTCTACATAATGCTATTAGTGTATGCAACTACTACAGGTCACAAGCTTGTTTCAAAACTATGTAAGGGAACATGAAAACAGTATTAAGAAAAAAACAAAAGGGAGGCACGTTCTAAAAACACAGATAAGAGTAAAATCCATAAAACGTAAAACAGACAATAAAATAGTGCATACCAGTGCTAACAAGATTGACCTTTATCACTGCACACTATTTTCAGTTAAAGTCATGAGAGATGAATGGAGGGAGGGAAGCCGTGAGCCGCACAAAGTATGTTCCTTTGCGAGCAAATGGAAGGAGACATGTCATGGTCTCTTTGGTTAATTCAACAGAAAGTAATGTCATATCATGTGGATTAGAAAATCGGTTTTACTGCTCCATGCCCTTAATTCCACAAATTTGCGTCCGTATTGATATGTTGAATGGAATTTTTCTGCGTTGGCACCACATTTGTAAACATCGCATACATGCCCTTTTCAACTGCATTTGGTGGAACATGTACTGTAAATTGTAGAGATTCCATGTGGAGTTTGCACTGAAAAAAGTCATCAGTTAACATAAAATGTTTTAACATTACATTAAAACAAATGCAATTCTCCTGGACAAAATATAACGGTTAGCTGAATTCCTATAGTAAAACTAAAAGCATATAAATACATGGTTAATGGTTGACATTATATTTTTTTAAACATTTCTATATATGTATTAGGCAGGGCCATAGGAAAGCTAAACAGAACCCAAATTCTGTGTATGAATGTATAGGATATGTACAAAATGGATTATTACACCAATAACAAGATGCTAAAAAGGGTTCGAAGCTCTTCTGATTTCATGTTCGGGCCACATGTTCAGAGAGAGCTTCAATTCGCTTGTTATTGAACGACGTACAGCCTACCTTAGGGTAATGTTACAGATAGACGTGTGAATTAGATCTGCATTGCTGTAGAAGTTAAACATCAAATGTATAGAGCATTCAGCAACTTGTAGGCAAAAAATGAATGACCATCATTCAGGGTGTATTCATAAATAAAATTGGACCCACATCCATTTGAGGCTCATTGTACATGACGGTCAGTCGAGACCGCCGGTGTTGTCTGATGAGGATACGGGTCTTCCGGCATTACTATAGGTCGTTGCGCCCAAACCAGCAGGTGTCGCTGCTCTACCGAGGTTCCGCCGGAGTTCCCCTTCTTCTTCTGGTGCATGTAAGTGCTGATCTTGTGACACAATTTTTTTCTAATTCGGTGGTTTTCAATCGTTGGTTTGTCCGACGGGCCCAGCCCCCAATTTCAGTGTCACAGAAACAGCCAGCGCCGAAGCACGACAATCGATCGCGTACAGCAACATCCCGGGGCGAATTCGGAAAATTGGAAACCTACGAAAGTGTGCTTGGACCCTAGTTAAATGAGCCCCAATGTATTGATGAATTTCAATGCCAAATCTTTGTGCTTTGCCAGAGTGGCTTGTAAGGCTCCTTCTCACTTCAACATTACATGGTCAGCAAGGCCAACAAGCATATTTAATGCATAGGAACCTACTCTGGTTAAATAGAAAACTACGATTGTGCATGCCAGATATTATGGACTGATCACAGAGCGTGGCACAGGACAATGAACACATTATAGTGTATATATGAGGCAAGGACATTTGCCAGGTGCTTAGTTTATACAGTCCCATAATGTTTTCAATAAAAAAAGTCAGCTGTTTTTGCAAAAAAAAAAAAAAACAACTTATATACAAAGCTCCAGAGCCAAAGTATAAAAAAAAATTACAGGGAAAGAAAATGGCATATGGAGAAACTTAGAAATGTTAGGTATTAAATCAAAATATCTATAGAAATGTCGGTAACTTCTGGACTAGGACCAAACATTAAAGGGGATATTCATATGGACATACTGGACAGTACCAAAGCGATAGAAATCGCTAGAAAATTAAGCAAATGCTTTTTTGCAAATCACTGCCTTCACACATGGTTGTACATGTGGGTTTTGAACAGGATATGAAACGAGGATTGGCCATTGAATTGCTACAGGTGTAGTAAATAAAGTTGTATTTTAAGTCAGAATGCAAGTGTTAAAAATCATTAACTAAACACAATGTGAACATAGGTAGACACAAGCGTTACCACAATCAGGCAAAATTCTCTACAGCTGTTTAATTACATTTCAAAAGCACAATGACTGCAGCCTCAGTTTTTTTATTTTAAAGGGGTTATTTCCGGCAATATACGATGATACAAAAAACAATGATGTATAAATATAAATGAATATAATAATCTCAAAAAAAAGTGTCATTAGTAACAAAAGACTTAAAGGGAGACCTGTCACCAGGAGACCCATTTTTAGCACTCCCCAGTCCGCCACAGAGCATAATACATCACTGCCAAAGTGTTTTTGTATAAAAAAATTAGTTTTACAGAAAAAAAAAGATTTGTTCTATAGTAAAAATACCTTTAATTAGCGCATTGCCGGTGTGACTAGGCATCGTACACTGGAAGTGGCTGGAAAGGAGCTGCTCCTCCATGTGACCTTTTCAAATATATGAATTAAACTCCATCACTCAGGATGGTACTGAGAAGAGCAGGGGGGCGTCGCTAAGCTCATGATGTGGATGTTTTCAATATTTTGAAAAGGTTCACATGGAAAGATTGTTCCCGGGAGGGGGTGGGGGATGTTCCTTGGATTGAGAGTTTGTATTGCTCTGTGGGGTTGGGGGAGTGCTAAAATTGGGTCTCCTGGTGACAGGTTCCGTTTTAAATAGTTTAATTTATGATTCACAAAAAAATTATGGCCTCTATAAAGTAGCAGAGTTATCACAAGATGGCCGCCACTGGAAACTGGCAAGTTAATGATCCTTCTGTATTCAGTAACTCCTACCAGTGATGATCCAACAGACTTTCTTGCTGTTACCATATATATTATGTGATAACTTCCATCCACTGCACATTGCTTTCACATGAGAATAGGTCTTACCAACCAACTGGCCCTACTGGAATGCCGCTCAGCCAACCGACTACAAGCCAAACGATGATGAGCACAGTTGACTTGCCAAAGGCAGGTGCAGGAATGTGATGTGGAACATGGAGACCAGTCTCTGTGCTCGTGTCTCCGTCCGTGCAGAGAAATAAAATCACGGACTGATAAAGGGATAGTAGCATTATAATTCTTCTTACAGTGTAGGTCACGTCATTTTCTGGCTAAGGGGGAGCAAAAATCTTAAATATAACCAATTAAATTAGTTTATACTTAAGGACTCACTTGTACGTGAATTATGTCGATTCCTGGAATGACCTCTTAGGTTCTAGTACATGGGAACAACATTGCCAACAGAGCCACAAGAAGGTACAACTATTTGCAGAAAGCCAAGCCAAATAAAGCTTTGTAAAGGGGAGAAGAAAAAAACAAAGCAATATATTTGGAAAGTTAGGAGTGAAAACACAGAAATGACTGTGTGGCTTACAGGGGTTGTCCCAGGGAGGGTTTGAAAAGAAACATGCCACTTCTACCAATGGACAGGAGAGGAAAACTGTTTCTCAGAAGAAAGCAGGCATGTTTTCCTTTAAGGGGTTTTAAACATCTTGGTAACACTATATTTAGTTTAAGTATATATAGCGCTAATTTCCCAATTTGTTGTTATAGAGAATAGAAACAAAAAGACCCAAAAGTGTTGTGAACGTTGAGCTTTGTTAATTCCAGCTCATAACTTGTCTTCCTTAAATCGCACATGAAGAGGCTCGTGCAGTAAATGCTCACTTACTAGCTAAATAATGCATAGGGCCAGGCATTATATTAGTGTTTAAGAGACATAGAAAATGCAAATAGAAGAATTAAGGTGAGAAGCTTTCCACAACCCTAGGCCACAACCAATCAGGATAATATAATACTGTGCAAGACTGAATACTCAGTGCCTTAAAAAAAAAAATTCACTTCTTACTTGGTAGAAAGGTACCAGATTATTATCCACACTTCTGTTTTGTTGGAAGGCATTGTAGTAAAGCGTAAAACACCATATGATACGGGCAGAGATTAAGGAGAGAGATTGTGGACTTGCTGAACTTTACTTTTGTGTGTTGCTGTTAAGACTGAGACAATGTTAGAACAGGAAACGAGGTTTGTAATAAGCCAGGTAAACTAATTTCCTAGACTCTCTGGTTGGGAAACTTGGGCAGTGGCCAAGATTTTGAACCTCAGGGAAGGAACTTTCCAGAACAGACATATCCTGAAGCAGGGCTATTGTTTCCAAGTGAGGCACACAAAACCACTTTGACACAAGGCTCACCGCATTCCTCTGTGCATTGCAAAGGTTCTGCTACTACTTCTAGCTAGGCCAAGTCAAGTGGTGGGAGGAACTGGAAAAGAAAGAATTTGGACATTTATACAAAGTTTGCAGTGATAACTATGTAGAGAACGGGTGTTCCAGGGTTATAAAAAAAACCAAAAATATAGATATATAATATAGGAGGCAGTGGAATATAGGGTCTTTTTAGGAATAAGTAATAAGGAACGAATGTAAATATATTCCTGCGTTGCAATAGGCAAAACTTTGTTTATGTACATTTACCCCGAGTGTCTCAACTATAGTAATTTGCGAGTAAACACAGTTTATAAACCAAGGATTACCGTATATATCAAGTATAAGCTGAGTTTTCAGCACAAAAAGTGTGCTGAAAACAAACGCACTCACTCGAGCTTAATACAAGTTGATAAAAAAAAAACAACAAAAAAACAAACTCTGTACTCACACTTCCGACGCCCCCCCAAGGATCCCTTATCCTCTTCAGCTCTGCCTCAGGTCCTGGTGGTCATGTGGCATACACCATGATTAAGCTGCTTGTCGGACATGATAGGTGTGCACGCGGGCATCAGCACCACTATGATGTCAGCAATCAGGACGCAGGGGAGCCCAAGATGTGGAGTTGACAGCTTATATGCTATATCAAGGGGCCAAGCATGACTATTAATAGGGGTGCTGGCTATTTACAAGGGGGCTACTAGCTTATACCAGAGGCATGTGCAATGCATTCCCAGTCCTCGGATTTATATTGAGTCAATGGTTTTCACAGTTTTTTTTTAATTAGTGCCTCAGTGCTTATAACTTGAGTATATAAGCGTAAGTTAACTTCAAAACACAACTATGGCCCCATGTAGGGATTGGTCTGAGGACCAAAAACAATTATTGGTAAGCCCAATTTATCAGGCATACAATGTTGGTTGTGCGAAAGGCCCCACAATAGAAGGTATCAATTGGTAACACGTAGGCGCACTTATTTTGATAATGGCAACTGTACCCAAGAACCACTACACTCTGATTGTTATCAGACTTACATATGGTCTTGATTGTTCCTAATGTGATTTTTTTCTCCTCCTCCGGCATGAGGAGGGGGAATACTAACTGGTGGGATAGACTGACATTACATTTTATCAATGTGAGTCAAATTTAAACAGATAATTATTGTATGTGGATATGATATGTGAAATAAAGAGCTGCATGATTAAAAAAAAAAGAAGACATTACAATGGGTTGCTGTGGCATAGGCCTCAACATAGGAATGTTCCAATGCTTCAACCTATACTTTAGGCACGGTCCGGAACCATCTACCTTATGACTTTCTAGCACAGAGGGTACTCTCTGTTAAAACATCAATGCAACTGACCAAAGAAGGAACACACAATGAGTATGGAATGGATTCTCGGAGAGAAGAAGTAAAGCTCCAGGAAAAAATTAAGTGCATACATAAATGACCAAGGTAAGTCTAGTATGTCATAATTTTGTCGAAAACAGATACAGTTTTCCCTCATGTGGAATATAGCCTCTTGACTTTACGCTGCTAACGATTTAGTTCACATGTTGCATGATTACACAACATAAAATTGATTAAAGAAAGGGATAGTGCAAAAGCTTCTTAATCAAAATAAAAAAAAAAAACATTAATAGCCAGAGATTCTGGACAATTACACTTAAAGCCAGTATAGCTTTGGAACACCCAAGTTTTTTTTTGCATTTAGCATGGTATCAAGCATGGATTATTTGGAAGCTTACCAAAAGAGCGATATTATAGCAGCCAATTCATCTAGATTACTAGAAGAACTGGAAGTTTTCGTATTTTCCAGCTATATAAAGACAACTGCATTTACACAGAAATGGTTACAGAACTGTTGTGCGGATCCTTTCAATCACTTAAATCTTTCTTTTGTGCCCACCTGGCTTTTATTACAAAATATCCCTATTTAATTATATTACTCAATATTAAAATATGTTTTTTTAATACAAATAGAATTTTATGGCAAAGTGCCATACTATGTTTGTGGGAATAAATCTTTTCTTATTTCTGGAGAAGCGTAAAGTCTAACAATAAACTAGGTTATCATGTGACCAGACAAGAAGTCATCAGGTAGGCCTGAGCAAGCCTCAAGCATTTAGTCAGGATACAGCAGGAAGTGGATCACAGCGGGACCCCGGTAAGTACCTGTTCGTTATGTTTAATTGTCCCATTTGGGAAGTTTTACTATTTAACAAAAGCCCTCCACTGTCAGAAGTGTGCAAAAATGTAAGCCAGAATTCTGAAGAAATAAGGGCTTCGATAAATCTATCTTAATGTACAGTTGTTGGTGGTTACCAAATCACCAGGACAGGCTTTTTTTTACATAGAGTCATGACAGTTTTGTGGGGGTATCCATAAATAAACACATAAATACAAATAAATAAAATACTATAAATGATAATAATGTACACATATTTACCCCAACTGCGGTGAAACTCCATGTCCATTGTTTTGGTGGAATAATCAGTTCAGGTTGAGTGGGGTTTGGATGGTACATATGGCTGACACAGTACATGCCTTTATAGCGTGAGCTTGGTCTATTAAGAAAGTATCAAAATAATCAGGTCCAAAACGTAGAATGGAGGAGGAAACCGCAGTTTGCAATGTTTTTTCTAGGTTTCCTTTTATTGTTATCCATAATTGCCCCCCTACGAAACATAAATAGATTGTCGCAAAAACAAGGATTAAAAGATTACGGCCAAGCATCCACATAACACCCCCACCCAATTTATGCAGCCTCCGGTAGTTTGGAGGCTCTTTAATGTGGTATGATCTGTGGCAAAATCCTTGTCCTTCCACAACTTTCAATGGAAGTGAGTCCCCATAGCCAGGCACCCAAACTGGCATGGCTTTACCTTAACGCTAAATTAAAGCTTGATAAGAAAGACCTCCTAGAGAACTCAACATGCCCAAGACAGGTTTGCCTAAATGAACAACCCCCAGCAAACACCTTTGTATGAGGTGTGAGAAATCATGTAGTCTCATTCAGGAAATCACTTGCAAAAATTCAGCACTCCATCCCTCACCAAGTTTTAAAAAAAAAGAGAATCCACACTTCAGTTTAATTCAAACGTTAATTATTTTCTATGTTATAGTGAACATATGCATTGCAGTTAACCCCCATTTGCAGAACTGACATCATAAAAAAAGGGGAAACATTTGTAAGATGCCTACTTAAAATCAATATTCTCTTTTATTAAAATAATAAACTTCAAATAAATATTCTTTACACTAAACAATATGTTGAAAAATTAGAAAAATAAGGCTGACCTTACTGTAACTGTACAAATACAGAAAGCCATAGAGTAAGAAATATAATTTTTCAATAAGTTGAAGCACATACTAGCCATTCGATAGATCACATTTTCCTCTGAATGTCTTTAGTAATTTCGTGATTGCGCCAGTACAGTGGCACCAAATTCACGTTGTTAAATATATCCTTTATGTTACAAAATATAAAACATGTAGTCGATGGCAGGAAAAAAAGTCATTGGCTAATTTACAAACGTTGACAATTAATTCACAAAACGTAGGGGTGTCTGTGTGCTTAGCTTATTTCTTAAGTGCACAGAGCACTGGGTCCTCCTAATAGGGAACTCTATTACCAAGCCATTGGTTTAAGATGGACACTTAGGAAAATGAATCACTGCAAAGACAGGAAAAAGAAGGACTTCCCTCGATGTTCTATTAACTGTAACCAATTATTTTATATGATTTGCATAAAACGTAAGTCCAATACTTTCTCCTTGGTGGTAGTCACCGGTGCTATGTTGGCTTCCCAAACTCTGGGCTGTATGAATCGTGGCACTTTCAAACAACATACTGTATTTGACCTTTTGACAACGGAACCCGGCCTCTTTGCCGGTCAGCAGCCTGGCAACACTTTAAGGCAACCCTTGGCGGAAGGTAACACCATTAAACAAGGCAAAAACATTGACATGACCCGATAGCGACAGCAGGGCAGAGCGATATAGGGCTTACAAGAAACAGGGTTGTCAGCACATATTGTCCTCATGTCGTTGGCAGCAGTGATAGAATAGGGCACTTCACACAGCAATAACACAATTCCCTAGTCAATCACTTCCTGTTGTGAGCAAAGGCACATGCTGTCACATTACAGCCGAAGGAGTGGAGAGTTCTGGATAAGGCATTCTTGGCACTTACATTTCCGCCAACTCTCACACCGTATGATGTAAGCACCAAGTCCTTCTTTAATGGAAGGCTTTAACTCCTGGTTTCAGCTCACCGTTTCGGTTGTACACGAGATTATCCTGTACAGCACCTAACCCGCGAAGAGTGTAAGAAGGACTCCTAAAAGTATTTGCTCTAAAGAGCGGATTGTGCTGTCTTTGTACTACTTCGAGAGATCAAGTACTCACTGTTTTTATACTAACGGACCGAGCCAAAGATGCACCGGATGAAGGTGCATGGTGGAAGAGGGTACGGCGAAATTGCTCTGGTCTGTATACAACATGTATTCTTCATTTTTGTGCTGGGGGGCCGTTGACGAGGAGCAGTTTTAACCCAAGGTCGGGGAGCGGAAAGTAGGCCTTCAGATACTCATTAGTGTTCCTATAGATCTTATCTGTTCCAACTGACAAACGTGAACTTGTTGGTCGCAAAACGTCCCTTGGTCAATATCACCATGTGGTCTCCAGGGCACGCCGAGTCTGAGTAAACGGCTGAGATCCACTGCCATTTTGTACTCTGGCGCTCCATAACATATTGAAGAGTTTTCACCAGTGGCCAGTGAAAGAGCCGAGAACACATCTGAAATCTCTGGGCAGAAAAGGAACAATGATGATTCACTCTGACCAATGGCAACAAGTAAAAATTGCAAACCTAAACACCAAGACTCGACAGGTACCAAAACTGTTAAAAAGTTCGATAGTCTTACATCTGACAGATACACAGAGGTAACTGATATGATGTGTTACAACAAGGCATGCCCTGACATTATGAGAAAAAATCCCACCAAGTTCAGGCCTGGACAATAAGTAGTAAGTTAATTCTTCAGTCACAATACTCAGCTGCATTTCTAAGAAAAACAAGTCACACATGCTATTTCTAGTATTCCTCTGTAAATGCCACAGGCAGCAACAAAAAAGAGAAAGGCATATTTATGAAATCTCAGCATAGCCAAGAAATTTAGGAAAAGTTAAATCTCTAATGCAATAGTTAAGAAAATTAGATAGGTATCTTACCAGTGTATGTCATTTCATAGCCGTTCAAGCACTGATTAACAGCGTTGTGTCCCGGTATATTATAAGATAACACGCACAACTACATGAATTAACATGGATATTATTCTATTTAACGTCACCAGTAGATCAGTCTTAACTCAGGAAGCATCGTAACAAAACAGCGCATTGCTGTCTCACTTAACTCAGTACACATGATGCAATGCCACATCAATATGATAAACTGATTTATAGTTCAACTTTTATAGTCTCAGGCTTTGATACAGCAAAGGAGGCTATCACGGACATGTGAAAATGCATATCACAGGAGTTTCGCAACTCCCAGCAATATGTATCACCTACAGATTGCCTTAGCTTTATCGGATATAGAAACGTTAACTCCAAGCCACACAGCCATTCTTAACTCCGGCATGAGGATAGATCATGTGTCAACTAAGGTGCCATCTAACTAAGGTGGACGTATGCCTCATGGTAGAATTGCAGTGTACAATACCAGACGGTCTAAGAAAGAATATCTTCAGCAATAATCAATGTGGCGTCAGTAATACGAAGAACTATTAAGTGAAGCAGAAACAGCATACGATATGAGTCCATCTAAACTCAGGTAATCAACCATTGACTGACTTATGCACCAAAACAGTTTCCTCCAACATATTGGCATAATACATAACATATTCTAATTTACAATACCAAACTTTGATAGATCTGAAAACTTAGATACATCTGCTCATACAAAAAGTTAGATGACTACTCGAATATAAAGTTTTACTACGTGGAACGCGACACACTACGTGCGGATCAAATGGGCTACATGTATCAAATCTACCGCAAGTCTGCAAGAGGACAGGATGCTATACCAAGATCTTTCTACATTGTATGTTAAGGAGCCTCTTAATTGAGAGATCAAGAGAAACAAAATTGAGTTACTCAAAAGCCTTCCCGCTGAAATGCTGGCATGTACTCGCCAAGTATTCTAAGGAAGAATCATTGTGTGCAAACCAATTCCGGTACTAAACAAGGTTCGCATGACTGAATGGCACACTGGCCAATAAATAGCCGCTCATTTATCCACTTACACAAACGAGCCTAGAATGCTAATATCTCAATGCAAAAGTGCGTCCATATAAAGCGTTACAGTACAAGGAGAAAAAACTGAGTTCTCATATCGATGAGGCTAGATACTAATTAGACAGGATATCCAAAATTCTGGAATCCTGATATCTATAAACCCCCTATTTAGGCTGATATTCTAATACCGCTCTAACAAACCAATGGGCCTTAGCAGTTGTCAAAAAGCTTGGTCATCACCTAGATCATTCACATATAATCAATCTAATTCAAATTTACAATCATTTGAGAAACCAAAGTTACAGACTAATTCTCACCATTTGATGCAGTGAGACACAAATCTCCTGCATGGTACGTCAATAAAGGCTTTCCTATCACTGGAACTGGCAACTACTCGGATCAAAAGTATAAATGACCATACTCAAGCTGCTTATGACAAGTAGACACTGTACAGAGGATTTGCTTCGATAACAGAATGGTTCTGTATGCATTCTAGAAACTTAGAGTCATAAGTGCGAAGCAAACAAAGTCATAACGAATCCAACAAATGCTGCATGTACAATTGGCGAATGTTACAAATTGTAGTCACGGAGAAGTAATGTCCAAACCATCTGAGTATGATCTATGGTACTACTGTTCCTAAAGTCACTGTAACAAGTACAGACTGATTTCTACACGAAATGTCATATTGTTCCAAGTACAATCAAATGAAAAAAATTCAAACTTCCTTTGCTAAAATATCAATTCTATCATAGAATTAAGATCCGGATATAATGGACAAAGTTCTTGTTTATGACAAATAACCCCTTATTTCAGTGTACGGATTGCTTATGATAATAGCTTCATAAAAACATGAATGACTTAAAGCGTCACATGATGTTAATTATAAAAGTAACTCAGATGAACATCAAGACAAACATGCAAGGGACCAAGTAACCCGCATTACCAGATGTACAACATGTTATAATGAGCTTCCTCGCTGCCCCAGGCACTAGCAGCTTACCAGGAGAAGTGAAAGTAGAATGATATCATCTTAAAGCCCGGACTGACAGAATAGAAGCTCTCCATTAGTGTCCATTTATCATGCATCACTTGTACTGGAGTAACAAATAAAGTACTTGTTGGCACATTAAAGGTCAGAACACACATCATGTAGGACTAACATCTGGAGCCTAGACAGAAGCAGGAAAATAAGACAATTCCAAAGCATACGTCATGAACAGAGCGTTGCACAGGTATGCAGGGCTCAGAAACCATGGATTACAACAGTTGTATGATGTGCGGTAGAATCTAGTACTTCTATATAATGCCCCCCCCTCACCTTCACCCTCTAAAAACTATTAGGAAAAGAGTGTGATAACTGGGATTGAGGAGGGAAGTAAAGGTTTTGAGACAGGTATAATAAGACATAAGTATTTACAACTCACAAACTTTCGGTAATTCCACATTCCTCAATCTATCCTTCAATGTAGTACAAATAGACTCTTACAATGTAACCGGAGGATTGAATATACACAGCAGGATACATTTAGATTCACAGAGAACAGAGAGCAGAGCTCAAGCTATGCCAGAACACAAGAAACAGACACCAGAAAGCGCAGCCCATAGTTGGAGCAGCAATAGATTCGCCTATCACTACAAGATGATTCAAACAAGAACTGTTATCAGCTCCGTTGCACTGATGCACCGGCAAGTAGCTAGGAAATCACACGATTCCGGATCCCATACGGGAGAAGCCCCCTTCCCCCGGGGGGCCGCGAAGGTAAACACATTCGCCAACTAAGGAGTCCCATTTCTGATTCGTGCACTACTGCAAGTTTTGCAAACAATGTAGCTAATCGAAGCGGTGAAATGCCCAGTAAGCGATAAAGCCAATATGTAATTGCAAGCAGACAGTGCAGACAAAGGTCCATGTAGATCAGCAGATAATGGACCCCAGCCAGACACTAGTGACAGGGAGCAACACCAAGAGCCTGAGTGTCGGCTCCTCGGAGGATGAGGTGGGCAGGTATGCACGGGCGAACAGGACATGGAACAGCAGTCTGTTGTCCCATGAGGTCTATGGATCGTGTCCTGTCTCTGCTGCACCCCTGCTACCTTAACCCCCTCCTGAAACCCAGCTGACAAGCCGGTGCCAGGACGGCACGGGCACTCTCAGAGAGGGCAGGGGGGTGGATGATTTTAATCTCCCAGTGGGAGAATTCAGGTAAAACTGAACAGTCATTAATGTTAATACCTACAACAGCATGACATCACAACACTTACTACCAGATAGCATGCAACACCATATGGCCATCCCTTACACTTATAGCTTAAGGATGAGTTATACGAAACTACTCGGAGTGACAACATGTGCATATGCCATCACACGTTAACATACGTATTCAGCAGAAAGGCAGAGCTAGCGATGATCCAATAACGCGCAGCAGGAGCATTAGCCCATTAGTCGAAGCTTACATGCAAAGGCCACTCCCCTACACACAGCAGTGAAACTTGCCAAACAAGCACGTTACTCGTACTGTACCAATTACATGCAATATGGACATTCCACACGATCAGCTGGACGGATGACCATTACGGTAGCAGATCATTGTAGCCCCTAACACAGCACAGGCAGCTGACTCCGAAATAGGTAATTACATTGTAATATGCCTCCCTACACAGCTCTGACAGGTGACACGACTATTCCCCTAGTTCGGAATTGAATTGTTACAATATAGCCATCCCATACATCACAGGTCCAGGATAGACAGTCCCCAGTACTACAATTAGTAAACGTTACCATAGTAATATGGCCTCTACAGCACAGCTCTGTGACAGAGCCATATCTAGTACATGTACAGGAGATATGGCACCCTACCACACAGCAGTTGACAGGAGCGGACGACTTCTCTCAGCATGTAAATTGAATTGGGCGAGGACTGAGAGAGGCAGTCAATGAGCGGTCATGGAAAAACTGAGAAGTAAATGAGCAGTTGCAAGCTCCTCCACGCAGGATAAGCATCTCTGCCTAGCCTATTGGCTATGCAAGGGCCATCTTCCTCCACACCCAGCTCTAAGCGGAGGAGCCAATGTGGCACTGTTTGTTGTATTGACTAGAGGCTAGCTGTGGATATTCATTGTATATTGCATCCCTAAACACAGCTCTGACAGGATGAATAGTACTATACATACTAGTACATTACATTGTAATATGGCCATCCCTACACACAGCATCTGACGATGGACTAGTACTATACTACTAGTACATTACATTGATATGGCCATCCCTACACACAGCTCTGACAGATGAATAGTACTATACACTAGTACATTACATTGAATATGGGCCCATCCACACACAGCTGCTACAGGATGAATAGTACTATACTTCTAGACATTAATTGTAATATGGCCATCCTACACCAGCTCTGACAGGATGATAGTACTATACTACTAGTAACATACATGTTACTATGGCCATCCCTACACACAGTTGACAGGATGATAATTTACTATACTAGTAATTACATTGAATATGGCCCATCCTACACACAGCTCGACGATGAATAGTACTATACTACTAGTAAATACATTTCAATATGGCCATCCCTACACACAGCTCTACAGGATGATGGACTATATCTAATGTACATACATTATGATATGGCCATCCCTACACACGCTCTGGACAGGATGAATAGTACTATACACTAGTACATTACATTGTGATATGGCATCCCTAAACACAGCTCTGACGGATGCAAGTACTATACTACTATTACATTACATTGTAATATGGCCATCCCTAACACAGCTCTGACAGGATGTAGTACTATACTACTAGTACAGTACATTGTAATATGGCCATCCCTACACACAGCTCTGACAGGATGAATAGTAATATATCTAGTACATTACATTTGTAATAGGGCCATCCCTACACACAGCTCTGACAGGATGATAGTACTATACTACTAGTACATACATTGTAATATGGCCATCCCATAACACAGCTCTGACAATTGATAGTACTTATACTACTGACATTACATGTAATATGGCATCCCTACAACACAAGCTGACAGGATGAAATACTTATAATAGTAATTAACATTGTATATGCATCCCTCCACACTCTGACGGATAATAGTACTATACTACTAGTACATTACATTGTAATGGCCATCCCTACACACAGCTCTGAACGGATGGACATAGTAATATAGCTACTGTACATTACATTGCAATATGGCATCCCTACACACAGCTCTGACAGGATGATAGTACTATACTACTAGTACATTACATTGTAATATGGCCATCCCTAACACAGTCTGCAGACAATAGACTATAATACTAGGACTTACATTGTAATATGGCCATCCTACACCAGCTCTGACAGGATGAATAGTACTATACTATAGTACATACATTGTAATTGGCCATCCCTAATACAGCTCTGACAGGTGACATAGTACTATAATACTAGTACATTACATTGTAATATGGCTATCCCTACACACAGCTCTGACAGGAGAATAGATATATTACTATACATTACATTGTAAAATGGCTCCCTACACACAGCTCTGACAGGATGAATAGTACTTACTACTAGTTACATTACATGTAATATGGCCATCCCTACACCAGCCTCTGACAGGATGACATAGTACTATACTACTATACTTACATTGTAATAGGCCATCACTACACAACAGCTCTGACAGGATGATAGTACATACTACTAGTACATTACATCGTAATGGGCCATCCCTACACAGCTGGACAGGATGAATTACATACTACTAACATTACATTGTAATATGGCATCCCTACACACAGATCTGACGCGGATGATATACTATATATACATATAGTACCTACATTGTAATAATGGCTATCCCTACAACCAGCTGACAGGATGAATGTACTATACTACTAGGACATTACATTGTATATGGCCATCCCTACACCAGCTTTGACAGGATGAATAGTATAATACTATACATTACATTGTATATGCCACCCTACACCACCAGCTCTGACAGGATAGATAGTACTATACTACTAGTACATTAATTGTAATATGGCATCCCTACACACAGCTGACAGGATGAAATTACTATTACTAGTACATTAACATTGTTATTGGCATCCCTCACACACTCTGACAGGATGAATAGTAATATACTAGTACATTACATTGTAATATGGCATCCTACACAGCAGCTCTGACAGGATGGAATAGTACTATATCTACTAGTACATTACATTGTAATATGCCATCCCACACACAGCTCTCTGACGAAAGGATGAAATAAGTACTATACTACTAGTACATTACATTGTAATATGCCATCCCTACACACAGCTCTGACAGGATGAAACGTACTATACTACTAGTACATTACATTGTATATGGCCATCCTACACACAGCTCTGACAGGATGATAAGTACTATACTACTAGTACATTACATTGTAATATGGCCATCCCTACACACAGCTTGACAGGAGATGAATACTATATACTAGTACATTACATTGTATATGGCCATCCCTACACAAGCTCTGACAAGAACTAGTACTATACTTAGTACATTACATTGTAATATGCCATCCCTACACACAGCTCTGACAGGATGAATAGTACTATACTACAGTACATTACATTGTAATATGGCATCCCTACACACAGCTCTGAAGGATGAATAGTACTATTCTACTAGTACATTACATTGATTGGCCATCCCTACACACAGCTGCTGACAGGGATGAATAGTATACTACTAGTACATTACATGTGAATAGGCACCCTACCACAGCTCTGACAGGTATGAATAGTACTACAATACTAGTACATTACAATTGTAATATGATCCCTACAACAGCTCTGACAGGATGAATAGTACTATCTGACTAGTACATTACATTGAATGGCCACCTACACACAGTCTGACAGGATGAATAGTACTATACACTAGTACATTACATTGTATATGGCTATCCCTACACACAGCTCTGACAGGATGAATATAGTACTATATATCTAGAATACATGTAATATGGCAATCCTACCACACAGCATGACAGGATGAATAGTACTATACTACTAGTACATTACATTGTAATATGGCCATCCCTACACCAGCTCTGACAGGATGAATAGTACTATACTTATAGTACATACATTGTAATATGGCCATCCCTACACACAGTCTGACAGGCATGAATAGTACTATACTACTAGTACATTACATTGTAGAATAGGCCATCCCTACCACAGCTCTGACAGGATGGACTAAGTACTATATTACTAGTACATTACATTGTAATTTGGCTATCCCTACACACAGCTCTGACAGGATGATAGTACTATAATACTAGACCTTACATTGTAATATGGCTATCCCTACACACAGCTCTGACAGGATGAATAGTACTATATTACTAGTACATTACATTGTAATATGGCCATCCCTACACACAGTTCTGACAGGATAATTAGTACTATACTACTAGTACATTACATTGTAATATGGCCATCCCTACACACAGCTCTGACAGGAGAATAGTAATATACTAGTACATTACAATGTAATATGGCATATCCTACACACGCTTGACAGGATGAATAGTACTATACTACTAGTACATTACATTGAATATGGCCATCCTACACAAGCTCTGACAGGATGAATAGTACTATACTACTAGTAACATTACATGTAATATGACCATCCCTACACACAGCTCTGACAGGAGAATAGTACTATACTACTAGTACATTCATGTAATATGGCCATCCCTACACACAGCTCATGACAGGATGAATATATAATATATACTAGTACATTACATTGTAAATGGCCATCACCTACACACAGCTCTTGACAGGATGAATAGTACTATACTACTAGTTATACATTGTAGATATGTATGGCCATCCTACACACAGCTCGACAGGTGAATAGTACTATACTACTGTACATTACATTGTAATATGGCATCCCACACACAGCTCATGCAGGATGAATAGTACTATTCTGACTAGTTATTACATGTGATTATGGCCATCCTACACACAGCTTTGACAGGATAATAGTACTATACTACTAGTACATTACATTGTAATATGGCTATCCCTACAACAGCTCATGACAGGATGCATAGTACTATACTACTAGTACATACATTGTAATATGGCTATCCCTACACACAGCTTGACAGATTGATAGTACTATACTAATAGTACATTACATTGTAATATGGCTATCCCTACACACAGCTTGACAGGATGAATAGTACTATACTACTAGTACATTACATTGTAATATGGCCATCCCTACAACAGCTATGACAGGATGCATTAGTACTATACTACTAGTACATTACTTGTAATATGGCCATCCCTACACGCAGCTCGGACAGGATAATAGTATATACTACTAGACATTAATGTAATAGGCCTCCACAACACACAGCTCTGACAGGACTGATAGTACTATAAGTCTAGTAACATTTACATTGTAATATGGCTATCCCTACACAAGCTTGACCGGATGAATAGTACTATATACTAGTAAACAGTATTACATGAAATGCGCATTCCCTACACACAGCTGACAGGATGACATCGTACGTATACTAGTACACATACATTGTAACATGGACAATCCATACAACAGCTCTGACAGGAGAATAATACAATACTACTAGTACATACATTGTATATGGCCATCTACACATGAGCTCTGAAAGGGAAAGTTACTATACTACTAGTACATTGACTTGTAATATGGCCATCCCTACACACGATCTGGCGAGAATGTATTATAGTCTTAATTATAGCAATCTAACAGCTGACAGGAATAGTACTATTATCATTGTAATATGGATCCACTACACACAGCGTTGACAGGATGAATAGTATACAACATAGTAAATAGCATCTACAGCTCTGGTGATAGTTTTACTACTAGTTCATGCTTTCAATATGGCCATCACATACACAAGCTCTGACAGGATGAAACAGTACTTATTACTGTAGTACCTTACATGGTAATATGCCATCCCTACACACAGCTCTGAAAGGATGACATGTTACCTATATACTGAGTACATAACATCCGGATAATATGGCATTTCCCTACCACACAGCCTTGAAGGATGAATAGTACTATCTTACTGGACAGTACATTGGATATGGCCTATCCCTACACAAAGCTCTGACAGCGTGAATAGTTAGTATCTATAGTACAATACATTGTAATTAGCTATCCCTACACACAGCTTCTGACAGGATGCAATCGAGTACTAATACTAGATCATTACATTGTAATATGGCCATCCCTACACACAGCTCTTGAAAGGAGAATAGCTAATACTAGTACATTACATTGTAATTATAGCCATCCCTACACACAGCTCTGACAGGTGAATATACTAACTACTAGTACATTACATTGTCTGATGGCAATCCTACACCACAGCTCTGAAGGGCATGAATTAGTTAAATATACTAGTACATTACATTGTTGTAATATGGGCATTCCTACCACACAGCTCTGACAGGAAATTGAATCGTACTAACTACTAGTACAGTACATTGTAATATGGCTATCCCGTACACACAGCTCTGACAGGAGAATAGTACTAGTACTACTAGTACATATACATGTAATATGCGCATCCATACACACAGCTCTGACAGGGATGACATAGACTGATTACTACTAGTACATTACAGTGAATATTATTATGGGCTATCCCGTACAGCACTATAACTGATAGGATAACATTGTATATAATACTGTACATTATATTGTAATATTATACTGGAGCCCACCTGTACATCACTCTACTGATATAGGATACATGTATAATAATACTAGTACATTCTACTAGTACATTACATTGCAATATGGCCATCCCTACACACAGCTCTAACAGGATGAATAGTATAATACTTCTAGAACATTACATTGTAATATGGCCATCCCTACACACAGCTCTGACAGGATGCATAGTACTATACTACTAGTACATTACATTGTACTATGGCCATCCCTACACACAGCTCTGACAGGATGAATAATACAATACTACTAGTACATTACATTGCAATATGGCCATCCCTACACACAGCTCTGACAGGATGAATAGTACTATACTACTAGTACATTACATTGTAATATGGCCATCCCTACACACAGCTCTAACAGGATGAATAGTACTATATTACTAGTACATTACATTGTGATATGGCCATCCCTACACACAGCTCTGACAGGTAGAAAGATAAGTTTATAAAAATTGCAAATGAGGAACACATTGCTCTGCAAAGCACCACGCTAGATAATTTATTCATTGCCTTGTCATCCCACTGGGTCCTCCTACTAGTATGATACCTATTGTGCTACTCCATAAAGAGATGCAAACCCAAACAGAAATCCACTCAATAACAAATATGATCGTGGTGTGTAAATAACAAAGGATAAAAAGATAGAACACCAAACACAATTCATTACAGGGTTGCAAATCAAAAATCATAGACAATAATTAAGCACATTAGCATAGAAGCAATACAGGTAAGGTATGTATATGTAAATGCATTAGTAAATTAATAGTACAAAAGAACTCACCCACAACAATTGGAAATCTGTTGCCTGGGATGACTCCCGGCTCTTGGACACTATTGTGGGAGGACCAAATAGGGCCAGGGGGTGTAGTACATGAGATAGCCTGGAGCACAAGAGGGGCTTTCAGAGCCACTTCAGCTAATTTCATATTTATAAAGTTATAGTTCATAATCAAGTCATGCAAAGTTATACTAAAAGAAGATTAGTTGCCACCGGGGAGGGGCGGGAAGGGGAAATGTAATCCTCTACCATCAGCTAATCTGATGGTAGATGTCATTTAAAGGGTGAAAACACTGCATGCCAGTGATGCGTCATCAACCCCAAGTAACATACAATAGTTGCCGGTCTTTCATTCAGAAACTAACTTTCTAAATGAAATTTCCGGAGTTTCAGCAAAGGGGGTGGCAGGTGGCAAGTATGAATAGATGTGCACAGAATTAGAGAGAGTTATCAGCTCTTACATTTTGTGCATGTGCACCTTTTGGGCTGTATCTGACTTTCTGAATGGTAGCTGCCACCATGATTGACAGAGAGACTCTGCTTTGTAAAGTGTCAACTTTTTATGGGAACTTAGGTGCACTGCATTTATCAAGTGTGACATGAAAGAAAACTATTTCTCAATACAATCTCATGCAAACATCTAAAACATCTTTAAGGTAGAAGTAGAAGAAGCCTATAAGGAAGATGCCCATTAGCCATTGCAGCACAAAAAATCCTCCCCCAAACACAAATATAGCCACATTTCCCTTGATCAACTTAAATCTGCAGCATTTTTGTTTCAATAACTTTGATACTTTTAGGCCGGGGTCACAAGTTCCCTAGGTTATGGATCGCAGAGTTTCCTGTAAATGCATATGCGATCAGTCTGAGACCCACCCCCTTCCCCCGTTTGCTAGCGGGATGCTTTATGAACACAACTCTAGCATTAATGGTGACCCTGGCCTCACTCTCATGAACTCAGGCCCCTCTTGGAAGATGTACAAATTATCGCCATTACAATATCTTGCGGCCAGAGGTCACGTCTCGATGCTCTTACCGTAAGATCCTAGGCCATAGAGGAGGCCCTGTTCCTGTCACATGCAAGACATAAAAAGAACGTAATGGTCATAAACACTGCCATTCTAATATCTCCATAAATACACGGTATGATGTTATCCATTGAGGATAGGGGAAAAAAATACAGGTGTGACCTGTGCATTTGATCTGTAGACAGACAGTACTAAATCAACGTTGGAATGCAGAGAAAACCAAGCATTTCAAATAGCAAGACCATTTTGAAAGTGTAACCTATGGTACCGTATTTAGATTTTTTTTGCAGCAGTTTTGAGCAAATGTTCGAGATAAAGAATGCAAACCACAAAATGTATAGAAATGGCATCTACTGGGGACTCGTGAAATAGCATAAATACATATTTAATATGAAACTTGCATTGAATATTAAACAGTGTGGTATACAACAATGTGACTAGGTTACTGGAATGTGAAACAGGTTGCTGAGGTGGTTAACACATTAATCTCCCGGGGTGGAATAATTCAATCAACTGTCCACCACATATCACGAGGACTGACACCTGTCCCTCTTTTGCTGCCAAAAAAATGAAAGGAGTATCACAGTGAATTGTAGAAAAGTGACTGAAACTTGCAGTCTCCTGTTAATATCCGTTCTTTTCTACAAGTATGCAAATGCTTACATTTCATGGGCACTGTTAAACATTCAGTTTAGCATGATACTCAGCTCATTTTTCTCTTTGTTAGATGGACAGCACATGTGATATTTTATTTACATGGCCATGCATCAAGAATAAAAGCAGGTGAAGTTTCCAAACCTTTCAAAACCGTAAGACATTTGTAATTTTAGATTTTATGGCAATTGAATAATGTATAAAATAATTCTCAGTCCCTCAAAATTTGGATTTATTTAGCTCATGTGTGGTTTTGCTATAACGGATACCTAATAGGGAAGCAGTTAAAGTACAGTTTGTACACAATAATTTCTTAATAAAATTGTTTAGTAACTTGCTGTTCCCAACGATAGTAAACAACTTCACACAATTAATGAAAGAAACTGTGCATCCATTGTGATAGTGACTGGTCATTGTGGGAATACAGCATCCAAACAACTTCTGATCAGATGTTGGGGGATGCCTGTACACTAGAAACTATATACTGTTAAGGTTCCTCAACTTGTAGAGTGAGGGGGCGGTGAACCTCCTTTAGGCTTTATCCCCATTGTGTAGGTTCTGGTGCAGTGGCAGCCAGGATAGCTGAACACATTAGCGGTCCGCTCGACCTGCAATGGACCTATATTAAATAACAGGAAAAATTCCTCCCAACTCCAATGTAGTAATTCAGAAAAAGGATCAAAATTTCCCTTTAGAAAATCCAACTTTCATTGATTGTGCAGGAAGCCAACAAATCTGTTGTATTCCACCATGTATTCATGTATTCATTCAACCAACATTACATTTTTCTTTAAAGAAACATCTAACCCTTAAAATTCTAAAGGGAGAACCTGCACCAAAAGACCCATTTTTTAGCACTCCCCCGTCCCCACAGAGGATAGTTTATACGTTGCCAAAGTGTTTGTGTATGAAAATTGGTTTTTACAGAAAAAAAAGGATACACTCACCGGCCACTTTAGTAGTACACCATGCTAGAACGGATTGGACACCCTTTGCCTTCAGAATGCCTCATTCTTTGTGGCATAGATTCACACAAGGTGCTGGAAGCATCCTCAGAGATTTTGGTCCATATTGACATGATGGCATCACACAGTTGTACACAAGATTTGTCGGCTGGCACATCCATGATGCGCATCTCCCGTTCCAACACATCCCAAGGATGCTCTTTTGGATGAGTCTGGTGACTGTGGAGGCCATTTGCGTACAGGTAAAAACTCATGTGTCATGTTCAAGAAACCAGTCTGAGAATGATTCCAGCTTTAGGACATGGAGCGCATTATCCTGCTGAAAGGAGCCATAGATGTTGCGGTACATGTGGTCATAAAGGGATGGAGATGGTCAGCACAATTACTCAGGTGGCCTGTGGCCGTGCAACGATGCTCATTTGGTACCAAGGGCCCAAAGAGTGCCAAGAAATATTCCCACACATGACACCACCACCACCAGCCGTTGATACAAGGCAGGATCGAGCCATGCTTTCATGTTGATGACGCCAAAATCTGACACATACAATCAGAATGACGCAGCAGAATCGAGACTCATCGACAGGCAAAGTTTTTCAATCTTCTAACTGTCCAATTTCGGTGAGCTGTGGAAAATGGTAGCTCAGTTTCTGTCTTAGTGAAAGGAGTGGACCGGCGTGGTCTTCTGCGAGTAGCCCCATCTGCCTCAAAGTTCGAGGTTACTGTTGCGGTTCAGAGTTGCTATTCTGCCGACTTGGTTTGAACGGGATGGCGATTTGAGTCACTGTTGCCTTCTTCAGCTCGAACCAGTCTGCCATTCTCCTCTGACTCTGGCATCAAAAATGCATTACGCCACAGAACTGCCGCTCACTGGATGTTCTTTTCGGACAATTCTCTGTAAACCCTAGAGATGGTTTTGCGTGAAAATCCCAGTAGATCAGCAGTTTCTGAAATACTTAGCCAGCCCTCTGGCCCAACACCATGCCACGTTCAAAGGCAATCAAATCACCCTTTCTCCCCATACTGATGCTCGGTTGACATGCAGGAGCTGGTCCTTGACCAGTTACCTGCTAAAAATGCAATGAGTTGCCGCCATGTGATGGCTGATTAGAAGTGTTGTTAAGTGTTAACGAGCAGTTGGAAGGTGTACCCCTAATAAAGTGGCGGTGAGAGATGTTATATTGCACCTTCATTAAGCAGGTGCAGTGTGACTAGGGCAGGTCGCCAAATGTAGGTCTGGAAAGGAGCAGTTCCCACCCCTACTCATGTGACCTTTTCAAAATAGATGAAAAACCTGAAAACACCAATTACTGGCTTAGCAAAGTCCCTGCTTTCTACAGCCAATCCGATGAGGCGAGTTTATTCATATATGAAAGGTCACATGTTTCCCAAAAGGTGGCGGGGGAATGCTCTTTCCCATGGGAAACTGCCTAGTCACACAGCAGATGCGAATGAAAAGGTACAATATAACATATCTTTTTTCTGTAAAACCTATTTTTTTATACAAAAACACTTTGGAGTGTATGTACTATGTTCTGTGGGGACTGGGGGAGTGCAAAATGGGTCTTCATGGTGAAGGTCCTTAAATGTTGCCATAGTTCTGCTAGTACACGTTGTGAGAAAGGGCACTCCATTAGTTATACCTACTGTACAGCCTATTACACATGGTAAGCTCCTCATCCCTCCAAAGGGAGACATGCAGGGGCTGCCTGTATGGCGAAAGTTAGAGCATGCTTATCTTTTTCCATCGGAGGCAAATTATGGAGATGGACACACGTGTGCACTTCTATGGTGCAATGATGTTAAATCTCCTTTCTTCATACGCTATGTAGATCCTATTCTTTGCACAGTCTCAGAAAGAATTCTGTTCTTCTTTGACCGAATCACATATTTTTGTACTGTGATCAGAGCACGTCTAGAATCTTTTTAATCCAATTTGAAAACAATCCAAATTTTTAATACTTTCATAATTAAGAAAGGAACTCCTTCCCACCTATAGTAACCAGGTGTTGTGATTTGGCTCTCACCGTTTCCCCATATCTTTTGATATGAGGAGCCCAAAAATGGATTCCATACTTAAGTTTTACAAGTTTTTTTATAGGGTAGCCAGCTCATGAGTAATATTTTACAGGCAAATTTTACAACCTTCAATCAAGGCTGAATTCATTTAGAAGAGGAAATGGTGCTATCAATCTATGGTATTATTTCCACAGAAATGACTTATAGGTCCTTAAAAATCTTCCCTACCTTATGATGCCTATACTTCTTACATTAAGTTTGCTAAATCTTTACTGACTGTCCTTCTGTTTGGTGAAAAACCATGACGGGGAGGGAGAAATACTTCTTGGTTGAATGAACGTTTGACTGAAGTGAAGGGTGAAGGTTACCTTAAAGGCACCTTTACTCTCTGTCGACCAGATTGTAGACAATGTTCCATAATACACATGCATAAGTGGCCAGGGCAAAAATGCATATGGGGTGATGGAAAGGCTGCTGCTGCCTAGAAAACTCTGTAGTGGATTATCGCCCAAAGACAAAGGAACAGGCAGTTGAACTCCAAGCTTTCCAATACTTATGACTGCAAATATCAGAAGGGTGTATATGGTGTGTATATAGAAGGAATGCCGTAAAGGAAAACATACTTTCCCCAAAATAATGCAAGCAGGTGTATAAATATCGTGGAGCTTTCTAACTATTACAACATCAAACACTGTAATGTATTAAAAGGGGTTTTTGAACTGCAAGAGAATGAGGGATCCAAATGTGGTATCATGTACCTTCCGTCGGACCCCTATAGCCCTCCATCAGACTAAAGGCAGATGGCCGCGCATCACGTTCTGTTCCAGTAATCCTATGCAGCCGACGAAAAATTGCCAAGGGCCCCGCCGGCGATCTCTATCAGCTCTATAAAGATTAATGGAGGCAGAATGGTCATGCGCGGCCATCTGCTCATTAGTCCGGGGGGGGGACGGAGAGCGTGTTGAAAGGGTCCTGAGGGACTCCTTGTTTTCGTGTCTGTGGGGGTATCAGCATGAGACCTCCACTGATCAGTAGTTAGCCATATCCCGTGGATAAGGCCTAACTTTTTCTTTGTGGGGAAAACCCCTTTAATCTGTTTGCTTTATAGTATGCTTAGTAGCTGCAGACACATTCATCTTCTCATTAAAACTCAAAAGAAAAGTTATAGATTTTTTTTTTACTGATGACAAAAATTACATTCCATCACTTGTTGTTATAATAAAAAAAAACCAAGGCATTATCAAGAAAAGGAAAACAGGAAAAAAGAAGTACAGTAATGCCTAAAATACAGTTAGTGTTCTTTTTCCAATTTAGAAAGAATGTAAATAGTCGAAAACAAGATGTGTAATTCTACGTTTAGCTGGCTGATAACAGGAAAACTCTTGATTGTCTTTGTTACTGAAAACTGAAGTTATGTAGAGGAAATTGTCACCCTCCAAATCTTTGATGTGGAAATTGCAATCTGAAGTGACTCAAAGCATAAGAGGACTTCTTTTTATTGTTACCGGCATAGTTCACTCTTCTCTTCCTTTATTTATGGGTAAGGTTAGAATTCCACCAAGTTGAGAGAAAAAACATGAAAAAGTTTTACTTTTTTGGTAAGTTCGGTTCTTAGCTAATATCAATATAGTCTACATATGGCCAATCGTAAAGTTAAACCGCTGATTAAGGCGTCATTCATTTGCACAAATGTGTTAATAACTTTGGAACATCTGGGAAACCATTAATGAATCGCGACCATGAAAACAAACATCCCTATGAGTGTGGAGATTATGGCAATAATACATTGAACCTATAAATTATAAATTGCTATAAATTATAGTTAAACATGCCACGGTGGCTCACTTATTTGGCTACACAGAGCACTGAAGGCAAAAAAACCACTGGTAGGGGGGCTATTTGACGTGGCGCATAGGCCCATGATAAATATCCCCCTAGTGGTTATATTAGATTATGGCAGAAGTTATGAGAAGGATGGGTTGTTGGATTACAAAATATTTAATATTTATGTTTTCACAGGAATAAGCCACCACCAGTCTACACTTCCCTGATTCACGAAAATCTGATATGCGGTAAACAGAGAGGGACAGGTAAAGCACCTAGCAGTTGTCTAGGTGTGTGGATGTGGTGACAAAAAGAGCAACATTACTTCTCCTACTGATGCCAAACTCACTCGACTGGTTTTGAAAATTGAAGGCAGATCTGTGACCGATCTTATATATCACCGGTAATATGTCCATTACAAGAAATGTGATCATTAATTGTATGTAACACACTGCCCTGAGTGATATAATCAGTATTATTCCGTCTCCAAAAAAACAAAAAGAGTAACCTATTGACGGATTACTGCAGTTATCAGACTGTGTGTATAAAACACTAAATTAGAAGCAAACCATATACATACCATACATTCCACTTTCATTGTTTGGAGTAAAAAAAAAATAAAAACCCAAGGCCCAGAATGTAATTATAACAAATAGATTCATTGATAAGCAATACATGAATTATGTACAGAAAAGGCTAGTTGTGATGATAAAACATTACTGGCTTTTGGTATGTGTATGTTGTGTAATTATAGAGAGGGAAGGGATCAAACCTTGGAATCTTCCTTACTCTGCCTTGGCAAGGTGTTACTTCTGCACAGTAATGTGCAACTTTTAAAGCTTAGTGGCTGAGGCCAGGAGGGGACTGTATGGAATGTTGATGTTGCCTAATCTTTCTCTCTCCAGCCTCCATTCAGCTTCAAAGTTCCTTTTAATAATAGTACCACATTTCCTTTAACATCTGGACATATTTATCCTTTATAGCTCTATCTTGTCACTATTTTTTTTGGGGGAGACGCCATTCAGTAAAAACAACAATGAGCCGAAAGTTTACATGTGCATTTAGTCTTTTGTGTTTGCCTACTCTGCAGGTGGAATTAAAAAGATCTACTTATTGACCAAATTAAGTTCATTGATGATAGAACTTGTCTTATAGAGGGCCTTGGACTATTGTCAGACAAGTAGTACTATCTTTAGATAGAATAGTATTCTAGTCGGGATTCTAATCTGGGGCCATCATCTGCTAGTAACGAGCTACAAAGATATTGCTTTTAAGAGAGCCATTGCATGCGCATACACAAACAAGGGCCATTGGACTGTATTAGGCACATATATAAGCCTTTTCCGTTTTTTGGGGTGGTGCTACAGATATTATTATTCATGTACTCATGTTATTTGTACTCACAACTCAACACAAAATCAACCAAAATTGCATGTTTACATGACGTGTTATCTGTATATGTCTTAGTTATTGTATGTTCCAAAAATCTGTAAAGTGCTATGAATTGATGGCGCTATATAAATAAAGATTAATTATTATTTATTTTATTATAAAATTCGCAGAAGGTCAGGAGAAAGGAAAGAGAAATCTTGCCATTTGGATGAAATTCCCAAATAATATAAGGTTGCCATGGAGATGATTGGCCGTCTTCCTCTTTCCCTATAAAAAAAAGTGTCAAATTAGTAAAGATATACATATCAATTAACAACTATTAACAATTGTTTCATTTTTTAACAACAATGAATCCCTTTGAATGTTGGATGGTAAAAAATGTTCAATATTGGCTCCCTAGCCAGGCCTAACAATGGGGGATATTTGAGTAACGTCCATGATGCAGGAGTATGGGCGCTGAAGAAGCAGAGGTGAAGAGCGTGGTGTTATGGCTTCGATTTCATTGCTTTGACCATAATGACTGACTGGAAGATTTCAACAAAAAGCAAAGTCATCATAAGACAAAGTTACAGGACACTTCATGATCAGCTCTGATTGGACCTTGATGTCACATCTGGAAAATAACCAACTATGCATATGAAGAGAATATCCCTTTAGCAAAAAGCAGCAGCATAAACCAAACCCTACAGCTGGAATGGAAATATATATCTGTACTTTATCATTGTAAATAAAGAGAACAATCTAGTGGGATCTGGCGCATGACGGACAACATCTGTTTTAATGACATAGCAGTAAATTTCCTTTAATTTGGCATTCCATAGGAAGTATATGTGTATTATACATTTCAGCATCAAATAAAAGAGTAATATAGAATAATAATTGTTCTCTAAATATTAATGCTACTTAGTGGTATGCAACCTTAAGGTCACAACCTTGTTCAAAACTATGTAAGGGAAACATGAAATACAGTATAAGAAAAAAACAAAAGGGAGGCACGTTCTAAAAACAGATAAGAGTAAAATCCATAAAACAAACAGACAAGAAAATAGTGCATACCAGTGCTAACAAGCTGACCTTTACTCACTGCAGCACATTTTCAGTAATGTCATGAGAGATGAATGGAGGGAGGGAAGCCGTGAGACCCAAAGTATGTTCCTTTGGAGCAAATGGGGAGACATGTTCATGGTCTCTTTGGGTAATTCAACAGATAATGTATCATGTGGATAGATAAGTTATGTTACTGCTCATGCCCTTTAATTCACAAATTTGGCGTTGTGATATGGTTTTTTCTGCTTGGCACACATTTTGTAAACCATGCATATGTCCCTTTTCAATGCATTTGGATGGATACATCGTACTGTAAATTGTAGAGATTTCCATGTGGAGTTTGCACTGAAAAAGTCATCAGTTACATAAATGTTTTAACATACATAAAACAAATGCTAATTCTCCCTGACAAAATATAACAGGTAGATGATATTCCTCTAGTAAACATAAAAGCATAAATACATGGTTAATGGTTGACATTATTTTTAAACATTTCTATATACTTGTATTAGGGCAGGGCCATAGGAAAGCTAAACAGAACCACTTCCTGGTTATGAATTGTATAGAGATATCGTACAAAATGAATTATTTACCCATAACAAGATTCTAAAAAGAGGTCACAGCTCTTCTGATCATGTTCGGGCCACATGTTTCAGAGATGAGCTTCAATTGCTCGTTATTATCTGAACGACGTAGCCTACCTTCGGTAATGTTACAGATAGAGTGTGAATTAGATCTGCATTGCGCTATGAAGTTAAACATACAAATGTATAGAGCATTCAGCAACTTGTAGGCAAAAATATGCAATGACCATCATCGGTCGTATTCATAAATAAAATTGGACCCACAATCCATTTGGGCTCAGTTTACATCGGTCCAGTCGCGACCGCCGTGTGTTTGTCTGATGAGGATACAGGTCTTCCGGCATTACTTAGGTCGTGCGCCCAAACCAGCAGGTGTCGCTGCTACCCGAGGTTCGCCGGAGTTCCCTTCTTCTTCCTGTGCATGTAAGTGCTTGATCTTGTGACACAATTTTTTTCTAATTCCGTGGTTTTCAATCGTTGGGGTGTCCGACGGCCACCCCCCAATTTCGCTGTCAGCAGAAAAAGCCAGCGCCGAAGCACCACAATCCGATCGCGTACAGCAAAATCCCGGGGATTCGGAAAATATTCGGAAACCTGACGAAAGTGTGGCTTCGGACCCTTAGTAAATGAGCCCCAATGTATTGATGAATTCAAATGCCAAATCCTTTTGTGCTTTGCCAGAGTTGGTCTTGTGCTCCTTTCTCATTCACAACATGGTCAGCAAGGCCAACAGAGCTATTTATGCTATGGACACCTTACTCTGGTTAGAAAACTAGATTGTGCATGGCCAGATATTAGACTGATCACAGAGCTTGGCAGGACAATGACATTATAGTGTATATGAGCAAGGTTCTTCCATAACAGTATACAGTCCCATAATGTTTTCAATAAAAAAGTCAGCTTGTTTTTGCAAAAAAAGAAAAAAAAAACTTATATACAAAGCTCCAGACGCCAAAGTATAAAAAAAAAATACAGGAAAAAATGGCTATATGGAGAACTTAGAAATTTTAGGTATTAAATCATAAAATCTATAGAAATGTGGTACTTCTGGACTAAGGTGACCAAACATTAAAGGGGATATTCATATGGACATATGGACAGTAAAGCGATAGAAATCGCTAGAAAATTAAGCAAATGTTTTTGGCAACATCACTGCCTTCACACATGGTTTTTACATGGGTTTTGAACGATATGAAAACGAGGATGCCATCTGAATTGCCTGTTAAAAAAGTTGTTTAAGTAAAATGCAATGTGTTAACACAATCATTAACTAAACACAATGTGAACATAGTGTAGACACAAGCGTTACCACAATCAGGCAAAATCTCTCTACAGCTGTTTAATTACATTTCAAAAGCACAAGTGACTGCAGCCTCAGTTTTTTTATTTTTAAAGGGGTATTCCGGATTAACGATGATACAAAAAACATGATGTATAAATATAAATGAATATAAAATACTCAATGTCATTAGTACACAATGAGACTTAAAGGGAACCTGTCACCAGGAGACCCATGTTTTTAGCACTCCCCAGTGCCCCACAGAGCATATACATAACTGCCAAAGTGTTTTTGTATAAAAAAAATGTTTTACAGAAAAAAAGATTGTTTATAGTACCTTAAATAGCATTGCCTGTGTGACTAGGCACTGTCACTGAAGTGGCTGGAAAGGAGCTGCTCCTCCATGTACCTTTTCAAATAAATGAATAACTCCCATCACTCGGATTGGATGGAGAGCAGGGGGCGTCGCTAAGCCCAGTGATGGGTGTTTTCAATATTTTGAAAAAGGTCACATGAGAAGTCTGTTCCCAAGGTGGGGGACTGTTCCTTGGCACGTTGGCAGAGTAGTACTATGCTCTGTGGGGATTGGGGGAGGGCTTAAAATGGGTCTCCTGGTGACAGGTTTCCCTTAAATAGTTTATTTTGATTCACAAAAAAATTATGGCTCTCTATAAAGTATGCAGAGTAATCCACCAAGATGGCCGCCACTGGAAACTGGCAAGTCTAATGATCCTTTGTATTCAGTAACTCCTCCAGTGATGATCCAACAGACTTTCTTGCTGTTACCATAATAATTATGTTAACTTCCATCACTGCATCATTGCTTTCACTGAGATACTCTTACCACAAACGGCCTACTGGATGCCTCAGCCAACCGACTACAAAAACGAGTGATGATCACAGACCTGCCCAGGCAGGTGCAGGAATGTGATGTGGACAGAGACCAGCTCTGTGCTGTGTCTCCTCCGTGCAGAGAAAATAAATCACGGACGATTAAAGGGTAGTAGCATTTAATTCTTCTTAAAGTGTAGGTCACGTCATTTTCTGGCTAAGGGGGAGCAAAATCTTAAATAATAACCAATTAAAAATTAGTTTATACTTTAGGACTCCCTTGTACGTGAATTATGTCGATTCCTGGAATACCTCTTAGGTTCTCAGTACATGGACAACATTGCAAACAGAGCAAAAGAGGTACAATCTATTCTGCAGAAAGCAAGCCCAAATAAAGCTTTGTAAAGGGGAGGAAAAACAAAGCAATATATTTGGAAAAGTAGGAGTGAAAAACAGAAATGACTGTGTGGCTTACAGGGTTGTCAGAGGTTGAAAACATGGCCACTTTCTACCAATGGACAGGAGAGGAAACTGTTTCAGAAGAAAGCAGGCATGTTTTTCCGTTTAAGGGGTTTTAAACATCTTGAGTAACACTATATTTAGTTTAAGTATAATCAGACCTAATTTCCCAATTTGTTTATAGAGAATAGAAACAAAAAGACCCAAAATGTGTTGTGAACGTTGAGCTTTGTTTAATTCCAGCTCATAACTTGTCTTCCTTAAATCGGCACATGAAGAGGCTCGTGCAGTAAATGCTCACTTACTAGCTAAATAATGCATAGGGCCAGGCATTTATATAGTGTTAAGAGATAGAAACATGCAAATAGAAAATTCAGGTGAGGAAGCTTTCAACAACCCTAAGGCCACACACCATCAGGATAATATTATCTGTGCAAGACTGAATACTCAGTAGCCTTAAAAAAAAAATTCACTTCCTGTAGAAAGTACCAGTTATTTATCACCACTCTGTTTTGTTGGACGGCTTGTAAAAGCGTAAAACACATATGATACGGCCAGAGATTTAGGAGAGAGATGTGGACTTGCTGACATTTACTTTTTGTGTGTTGCTTTAAGACTTGAGACAATGTTGAACAGGAAACGATGGTTTGTTAATAAGCCAGGTAAATAATTTCCTAGACTTCTGGTGGGAAACTTGGCAGTGGCAAGATTTTGACCCTCAGGAAGGAACTTTCCAGAACAGACATATCCTGAAAGCAGGCTATTGTTTCAAGTGAGGCACATCAACACTTTGACACAAATGGCTCACCGCATTCCTCTGTGTCATTGCAAAGGTCTGCCTATACTTCAGCTAGCAAGTCAAGTGGTGGAGGAACTGGAAGAAAAGAATTTGGACATTTATACAAAGTTGACAGTAGTATACCTATGTAGAGAAGGTGTTCCAGGGTTAATAAAAAAAAAACCAAAAATATATAGAATATATATGTGAGCAGTGGAATATAGGGTCTTTTTAGGTAATAAAGGTAATAAGAGATACATATGTAAATTAAGTTTCCTGTGCAATAGGCAAACTTTTTGTTTTATTACATTTTACCAACCGGTTTCAACTATATAATTGCAGTAAAACATCAATAAACCAAGGACTTACCGTATATTACTCAAGTATAAGCTGAGTTTTCAGCACAAAAGTGTGCTGAAAACAAACCTCACTCGAGTTAAATAAAGTGATAAAAAAAAAACAAAAAAACCAAAACAACTCTGTACTCACCTTTCCGACGCCCCCCCACAGGTCCCTTATCCATCTTCAGCTCTGCTTCAGGTCCTGTGTGGTCTGTGGCATACACCATGATTAAGCTGCTTGTCGACATATAGTGTGTGCGACGCGGGCCATCAGCACACACTATGATGTCAGCATCAGGACTGCGGGGAGCCCAGATGGAGCTTAAGCCTTTTAGCTGGCTATATCGAGGGGCCAAGCATGACTATTAATAGGGGGATGCTGGCTATTTACAAGGGGGTACTAGCTTATACCAGGAGCATGTGCCAATGCATTTCCCGTCCTCGGCTTATACTGAGTCAATGGGTTTTCACAGTTTTTTTTTTAATTAGTGCCTCAGTTATAACTTGAGTATATAAGGTAAGTTATATAAACACACAACTATGGCCCATGTAGGATGGTTCTGAGAGACCAAAAACAATTATGGTAAAGCCGCCATTTTATCAGGCATACAATGTTGTTGTGGCAAAGGCCCTCACATATAGAAGAGTTATCATGGTAACGTAGCGCACTTATTTTGAATAATGGCAATGTACCAAGAACCACTACACTCTGATGTTATTCAGAATTAACATATGGTCTGTATTTTTCCTAATGTGATTTTTTTCTACCTCCTCCGGCATGAGGGAGGGGGATATAAACTGGGGGATATGATGATTACATTTTTTATCAATGTGACAAATTTAAAAGATAATATATTGTATTGTGGATATGTGAAATAAAGAAGCTTCATGATTAAAAAAAAAAGAAAGACATACAATGGGTTGCTTGTGGCATAGGCCTCACCATGGTTTCCAAGTTACCTATACTTTTATGGCACGTCCCGTGAACTCATCTGACCTTATGACTTTCTAGCACAGAGGGTACTCTCGTGTTTACAACAATCAATGCAACTGACAAAGAAGGGAACCACAAGAGTATGGAATGGATTCTCAGAGAGAAGTAAAGCTCCAGGAAAAATTAAGTGCATACATAAATGACCATAGGTAGTCTAGTATGTTCATATATTTTTTTGTCAAACAGATACATTTCCTCAAGGTTGGAATATAGCCTCATTACGACTTTTACGCTGTCACTATTAGTTTCACATGTTGCATGGATACACAACAATAAAAATTGATCTAAAGTGGGATAGTGCCAAAGCTTCTTAATCAAAATTAAAAAAAAAAAAACATAGCCGAGATTCTGGACAATCTCACTTTAAGCGCAGTATAGCTTTGGAACCCAAGTTTTTTTTTGCATTATTAGCATGGATTATCAGCATGGATATTTGGAAGCTACCAAAAGAGCGCATATATTACAGCCAACTCATCCCTAGATTACTAGCAAGAACTGAAGTTTTCGGTATTTTTCCAGCTATATAAAGACAACTGCATTTTACACAGAAATGTTTACAGAACTGTTGGGATCCTTTCAATCATATAAATCTTTACTTTTTGCCCACTGGCTTTTATTTTACAAATATCCTATTTTATTTAATTACTCAATATAAAATATGTTTTTTTAATACAAAATAGAATTTCATGGCAAGTGCCATAATACTGTTTGTGGGATAAATCCTTCTTTCTATTTCCTGGAGAAGCGTAAAGTCTACAAAAACTAGGTTATCATGTGACCAGACAAGAAGTCATCAGGATAGGCTGAGCAACGCCAGCATGGCTAGGATACAGCAGGAATGTGGATCACAGCAGGGACCCCGGTAAGTACCTTGTTATGTTAATTGTCCCATTTGGGAAGTTTTCACCATTAAAAAAGCCCATCCACTGTCAGAAAGTGTGTCAAAAATGAAGCCAGAATTTGAGAATTCAGGCTTCTAAATCTATCTTAATGTACAGTTGTTGAGTGGTTACCAAATTCACCAGGACAGGCTTTTTACATAGATCATGACAGTTTTGTGGGGGTATCATAAATAAACAACAAATAAATAAATACATAAATGATATATATATTACACATATTCTACCCCAAATGCGTGAAACTCCATGTCCATTTGTTTTGGCTGGATATCAGTTAGTGTGAGTGGGGTTTGGATGGTACATCTGGCTGACACAGTGACTGCCTTTCATAGACGTGAGCTTGGTCTCATTTAATGAAAGTATCAAAATAATCAGGTCCAAAAGGTAGAATGGAGGAGAAACCCCCCGTTTGCAATGTTTTTTCTAGGTTTCCTTTATTGTATCCATAATTGGCCCCCTAAGAAACATAAATAGATGTCGCAAAAACAAAGGATTAAAAGATTGGCAGCATCCCATAAGACACCCCCACCCAAATTTATGCAGCCTCCGGTATTCTGGAGGCTCTGTAATGTGGTATGATCTGTGGGCAAAACCTTGCCTTCCACAAACTTTCAATGGATAGTTGCAGTCCTCCATAGCCAGCACCCAAACTGGCATGGCTTTACCTTTAACTAAAAAAGCTTGATAAGAAGACCTCCTAGAGAACTCAACATGCCCCACAGGTTTGCCTAAATGAACACAACCCCAGCAAACACTCTTTGTATGAGGTGTGAAATCATGTGTCTCCATCTAGGAAATCACTTGCAAACAATCAGCATCCATACCATCACCAAGGTTTTAAAAAAAAGAGAATCCACACTTCAGTTTAATTCAAACGTTAATTATTTTCTATTTATAGTGAACATATGCATCAGTTACACCCCATTTGCAGAAACTGACATCATAAAAAAGGGGAAACATTTGTAAGATGCCTCTTAAAATAATATTTCTCTTTTATAAAATAATAAAACTTCAAATAAATATTCTTACAACTAAACAATATGTTGAAAATTAGAAAAAAAGGCTGACTCTTACTGTAACTGTACAATATACAGAAAGCCATAGAGTAGAAATATTAATTTTTTCAATAATTGAAGCAACATACTAGCCTTCGATAGCATTCACATTCCTCGAATGTATTTAGTACATTTCGTGATTGCGCCAGTACAGTGGCACCAAATTCACAGTTGTAAATATATTCTTTATGTTACAAAAATATAAAACATGCATCTGGCAGAAAAAAAGTCATTGGAATTACAAACGTTGCAATTATTATTCACAAAACGTAGGGGTGTCTGTGTTGCTTTAGCTTATTTCTTAAGTGCACAGAGCACTGGGTCCTTAATAGGGAACTCTATTACAAGCCATTGGTTTAAGATGGCACTTAGGAAAATAATCACTGCAAACAGGAAAAGAAGACTCCCTCGTGTTCTATTAACTGACCCAATTATTTTATATGATTGCATAAAAGTAAGTCCAATTACTTTCTCCTTGGTGGTAGTTACCGGTGCTATGTTGGCTTTCCCAAACCTCTGGGCTGTAAATGGGCACTTTACAACATACTGTATTTGACCTTTTTACATCGGCAACCCGGCTCTTTGCCCGGTCATAGCAGCCCTGGCAAAATTTAAGGCAACCCTTGGCTGGAAGGTAACACCATAAACAAGGCAAAAACATTGACATGACCCGATAGCCGACAGCGAGGGCAGCAATGGATTGGCTACAAGAAACAGGGTTGTCAGCACAATTGTCCTCATGTCGTTGGCAGCAGTGATAGAATAGGGCACTTCACACAGCAAAACACAAGTTCCTAGTCAATCAATTCCTGTGCTGAGCAAAGGCACACTGCTTGTCACATATACAGCAGGAGGAGAGTTCTGGATAAGTGCATTCTTGGCACTTACATTTCCCGCAACTCTCACACCTGTTGCAAGTAAGCCAAGTCTTCTTTACTGAAGGCTTAACTCCTCTGGTTTCAGCTCACCTTGGTTGTACACGAATTATCCTGTAGCACCTAACCCCGAAGAGGGTAAGAAGGACCTAAAAGTCTTTGCTCTAAAGAGCGAGATTGTGTTTGTCTTTGTACTACTTCGAGATCCAGTACTCACTGTCTATACTAACGGACCGAGCCAAAGATGCCCGTGATGAGGATGCATGGTGGAAGAGGGCTACGGGAAATTGCCTCTGGTCTGTAACACCATGTATTCTTCATTTTTGTGCTGGGGGGCGTCTGACGAGGAGCAGTTTTTAACCCAAGGTCGGGGAGCGCGACAGTAGGCCCTTCAGTATACTCATTAGTGTTCTATAGCTCTTATCTGTTCCAAGACAAACGTGAACTTGTTGTGTCAAAACGTCCCTTGGTCAATATCACCCATGTGGTCTCCAGGGTCACGCCGAGTCTGAGTAAAGGCTGAGACCACTGCCATTTTGTACTCTGGCCTACATACTATGAAGAGTTTTCACTCCAGTCCAGAATAGGCCGAGAACACATCTGAAATCCGTGGGCAGAAAAGGAACAATGATATTACTCTGCACAACGGCAACAAGTAACAAATTGCAACCTAAACACCAAGACTCTGACAAGGTACCAAAACTGTAAATTGATAGTTCTTTACAATCGACAGATACACAGAGGTACTATGTATATGATGTGTTACAACAAGGCATGCCCTGACATTTATGAGAAAATCCCACCCAGTTCAGGCTGGACAATAAGTAGTAAGTTAATCTTACTCACACAAGTCTCGCTGCATTTCTAAGAAAAACAAGTCACACATGCTATTTCTAGTATTTCCTCTAATGCCACAGGCAGCAACAAAAAGAGAAAGGCATTATAGAAATCTCAGCATAGCCAAGGTAAATCTTAGGGAAAAAAAGTTACAGGTCTAAACGTAAACTGCCAATTTTAATAGAATCTAAGATAAAATTAGCATTGGTATTATCTCTACCAAGTGATATGTTTCATTTTCCACTAGCCCAGATTAGCAGAGGCACCACATTGATATATCACGAGGAGTTGTGCCTCCACTCCATATGTATATATATAGTGATAAGACACCAGACGCACAACTCATGTAATGTAACAGTGGGTATTATATTCCTCTCATTGTGAATCGTTGTCACAACAGGTGTAGGAAAAATCAGGTCCTCTTAGACTGCAGGAAAAGCTATTCAAGTAACAGAAAAACAGCTTGCCATTATGAGGCTGTCTCACTCTATACTCAGTCACGACATATGAATGACAATGCCCCAAACACTCAACTATTCGCATAACACAACATACCTGCATTTTAAAGCACAACTCTTTATAGTCTGATGGCTTTGATACATGGCGCAAAGGAGCTGCTAATCAACTAGAAGAGGATGGGCTGAAAAATGCACATTATTCATGGAATTTACAGCAAGTCTCCAAACAGGATGCTATCAACCTTACAGCATTCGGGATGAAGAGCCTTTTAATTGCAGAGATCTATAGAAATAAGGCGGGTTAACTCAACAGCCTTCCCACAACAGCACATTCTTGTTAACTGCCGGACAATGAAGGGATGAGATCATTGCTGTGCAAACACTATCGGGCCTATCTGAAACTAAAGGTGAACAGATAATGGCCACTGGTAAATATGCCAGCTCATCACAAAGTTACCAGAACCGGCTGAACACTGAACGAAATAATATCTTCAATGCAAAAAATCAATGTGGCGTCATATCAACACTTACTCAAGGAACTCTCATAAGATGAAGCACTATATAGCATTACAGAATACACATCTAAACCATATCAACTATTTGACTGTACTTATGCAACAAACACAGTCCCGTTCTCAAAAAGTGGATCATCAAATATATAATATATTCATAATATTACAAATATCAAACTTTGAAACAAAGATTAAACTTAATACATAATGACTCATAAAAACAAAAAATTTAGTCATTGGGAGTTCGAATATAAAAAAGTTTTCCTACTATCCTGTGTGAAACTGCGTACTACTACTACGCTGCGGCATCCAACATTGGGCTAAATGACAAACTCAGCCCTGCTAATCTGCAAGTAGGACAAATGTATACCAAGTATTGCTCATAACATATGTTATGTTGGACTCTAATGATAATCAACGAGAACAGTTACTCACAAACTCTGACTGTAAATGGCTGGCGATATGTTCCTCCCAAAGTATTTCTCTAACGGAAAATTATGTTCAAACCAAATCTGAAAACGTTTCCATGACTCAATGGGTGCTACCTGGTTTCCTAAAGTCAGCTGCATTTTACTGCCCATTACACAACTGACCTCAGAATTCTAAACTGAGATGTATCTCCCTTCTAGTCGTTACAAGGTAAGCAAAGCGCAAGTAAAAAAAAAAAAACTGAGAGTCTCTAAATATCAATGGCTAGATACTCGAATTAAAGACAGGATTTCTAAAATTTGGAAGTTTTCCTTTGTATCCTATGAAAAAACCCCTAAGTCTAGGCCTGATATTGCCTAAGATCACCTGGCCGTCTCATAAAACAAACCCAATGGACACTGAGCATTGTAAAGCCGTCATCACTAGATGCTTCACATTGATCAAAGTCTCAAATAAATGTACAGTGCAGGAACCAAGTACAGCATTCCAGTGCACCATTTATGAGTGAGCCTTCCTCGCTGCGACTAGATCAAGAAGGCTTTACTTCAGGACTGGAATTGAAAAGTAAATTGAGATCCATCTTCACAAGCGCAGACAGAACCCACTGTCAGAGGATTTTCTCTTTTCACTGGAGTGCAAATAGAAGTTACTGCTATGCCATTAACTTCAGAAACTTAGATCATACATTGTGACGAAGACAAAAAAGCAACTTCAAAGTAGAAAACAGAAAGGATTCCAACAAGATGCTGCAAAACAATGGAAGTTACAAAAGTTGTATATGGAGAAGGTAATAGATAAACATCTATATAATATGTATACATTATTAAAACTATGTAAAAGTGTGTTTTACCAAAAATTTCCAACTAATATAAATTGTATTCACTCTCCTTTCGGCTACATATAATTCTAAAATAAATCCTAATGTACAATGTAGTACAAATGTACTCCTTATTCAGTGTGGAGGTATGATATCAGGACAAACACTGTAAAAAAGTGAACTCAGATGAAATCCAGTAACCAACAACAATGGCAACGGGGAATGTAACCCCATATACCAATTATTACAAACTTGGCTTATAGACTCCTTGCCCAGCATCTGCACTACCAGAAAGTAGTAGAAAACTATCAAAAAGCCCTCGGCTGCATAGGAAGTCAGCTATTATGTGTCCTTTATCATGCAAGTTGCAACACCATTGTATAATGAGTAAACAAATAAAACATTGTGGCACAAATAACAGCAGGCAACACACATCCATGAGGACACACCTCATGGGAGCCCTCAGCTCTACAGTACAAGTGCAGGGAAACTACAGAGAACGTCCTGAAAGTTCATCGCTCCATGCTGGCACGTAGTGGAGGTATGCAGGGGCTCAGACACTGGTCAGCACGTTCCTCGGGTATGATGTTGCCTGTGTGAATCTAGTCCTGTCTTTCCTCTCCCCCCCCCCCCCCTCTCACCCTTCACCCCCCTCCTAAACAACCCATTAGGGAAGCAGATGTGTGATCAGACTGAGGATTAGAGGAGGGGGGAGTAAGGAGTTACCTGTGAGGACAGGTATGTAAAGACATACATAGCTCTTTACACCAGACCACACATTTCCGGAAATCTGCCAACACCATCACATCTAAATCCCTTCCTGTAGTCTGAAATAGACGCTTAGGCGAACAAGCCGCAGAGTGGAAAATGTGATACACAACAGCACGTTCTACATTTACTGTATTCTGTTCACAGGCAGACACCAGAGGAGCAGCAGCCCCTAAAGTCTATAGCAGCATCCATAGAACACAAGCAAGCAGACACCAGAGAGCAGCAGCGAGCCCATAGTGTCCTCTAAGAGCACACGGCAAAGACTTCCCCGCATTCACACAGTGAACTTTCCAAACAGACAACTTTTCCGCCCGTGCACTTCCCGGCAGCAGGACCATTCACACGATTCGGTGGGTCCCCCCATTACCCGGAGGTAGTCCCGCCTACCCCCGGCAGCGCCGCGAAGGGTTTAAAAACACAGCAATTAACCCCATACTCACCGCAGCTTACACCACGACTCCCTTCTGTTCGCGGGCAACTCTGCAAGTTTTACAACCTAAATCGCTCCACGGCTCACAAGTCGCACGTCGGTAGGAAAATGTCCCCAGTAAGCGATATTCGTAAGTTCCAATAGTAAATCCTTAGCAGCAGCAGCAGGTGCAGAGCAAAGGTTGTAGTCTCAGAGAGAATCCACCATAGCAGTGTGACAGGAGCCGCGACCTCAGCGTTGTGTGCTCTGGGCTCGGAGGGAGTAGGGATAGTCAAATGGCGTATGTGGAACCTAGGAGGAACAGAGCAGTTGTTGTCCCAGAGGATATATCGCATCCGGTGCCTGCTCATCGGGCTGCAGGGCTACATTACACTCACAATCCCAGCTCTAAGCCGCAGGGAGGAGCTCACGGGCACTGGCCTCTGTCTCCAGCACTGAGGAGGGCAAGGGGGCGGGGACTGACATTGTTATATGCCTACCACACAGCTCGACAGATGAATAGTAACTCTACTAGTACATTCATTGTTAATCCCTACAGACAGCTTGACAAATGAATACTTACTATACTACCTAGTACATACTTTGCAATATGGCCATCCCTACACAAGCTCTGACAGGATGAATAGTACTATCTACTAGTACATTACATTGCAATATGCCATCCCTACACACAGCTATGACAGGATGAATATTACATTATTCAACTTACATTGTAATATGGCCATCCTACACACAGCTCTGACAGATAAACAAGTACTATACTACTGTACATTACATTGCATATGGCATCCACAACACAGCTCTGACAGGATGAATAGTACTTAACTAGTATATACATCTGTGATATGGCCATCCCTACACAACAGTCTGACAGGATGATAGTTACTATACTACTAGTACATTACATTGTAATATGGCCATCCCTACACACAGCTCTGACAGGATGAATAGTACTATACTACTAGTAATTACATTGAATATGGCCATCCCTACACACAGCTCTGACAGGATGATAGTACTATACTACTAGTAATACTTACATGTAATATGGCCTCCCTACACACAGCTCTGACAGGATGATAGTACTATATACTAGTACATTACATGTAATATGGGCCATCCCTACACACAGCTTGACAGGATGATAGTACTATACTACTAGTACATTACATTGTAATATGGCCATCCCTACACACAGCTCTGACAGGATGAATATACAATACTACTAGTACATTACTTGAATAGGCCATCCCTACACACAGCGCTGACAGGATAAAAGTACTATACTACTAGTTAATTACATTGATATGCCATCCCCTACACACAGCTCTGACAGGATGAATGTACTGTTATATACTACTAGTACATTACATTGTAATATGGCCATCCCTACACACAGCTCTGACAGGATGAATAGTACTATACTACTAGTACATTACATTGTAATATGGCCATCCCTACACACAGCTCTGACAGGATGAATAGTACTATACTACTAGTACATTACATTGTAATATGGCCATCCCTACACACAGCTCTGACAGGATGACTAGTACTATACTACTAGTACATTACATTGTAATATTGCCATCCCTACACACAGCTTTCTGACAGGATGACTAGTACTATACTACTAGTACATTACATTGTAATATGGCATCCCTACAAGACAGATAGACAGGATGAATAGTACTAAATGACTATATACATTACATGCTAATATGGCCATCCCTACCCACAGCTCTGACAGATGAATAGTACTGTACTACTAGTATATTACATTGTGAATCATGGCCCATCCTACCTAGCTCGACGAATGAATAGTACCTATCCTACAGTACATACATTTCAATATGGCTATTCCCCTACACACAGCTCTGACAGAGACTATACTATTACTTACTAGTACAATTACATGTAAATAGGCCATCCTACCCCACTCTGACAGATGAATAGACTATAATACTACAGTACATTACTTTGCCAATATGGCCATCCTCATCACACACAGCTCTGACGGAGAAACAGTTGTAATATGGCCATCCCTACACACAGCTCTGACAGGATGCATAGTATTATACTACTAGTACATTACATTGTAATACTTTTACTGGGCTATCCCAGTACATCACTATACTGATAGGATACATTGTATAATAATACTAGTACACTCAGCTCCTGCGCTGCCAGAGATGCATATTATTATAACTACTAGTAACATTACATTGTAATACTTTTTAACCACTAAACTGTCTGGGCTATCCCAGTACATTTTTTTTTTTTTTTTATGTGTTTATATTAGATTTTATGCAGAGTTATGAGAAGGAGGGTGTTGGATTACAAAATATTTAATATTTATGTGTTCACAGGAAAATAAGCCACCACCAGCTACACTTCCCTGATTCACGAAAATCTGATATGCGGAACAGAGATGGGACAGGTAAAGCACTAGCAGTTGTCTAGGTGTGTGGATGTGGTGACAATAAAAGAGCAACATTACGTTTCTCCTACTGATTCACAACTCACTGACTGGTTTTGAAAATTGAAGGCCGATCTGTGCCGATCATATATATCACCGGGTAATATTGTCCATTTTAAAGAAATGTATCTTATTAAGTGTATGTAACAACTGCCTGAGTGTATAAATCAGTATTATTCCATCTCCAAAAAAACAAAAGAGTAAAACTCCTATTGACGGATTACTGCAGTTATCAGACTGTGTGTATAAGAAAACATAAATTAGAAGCAAACCAATTATACATACCATACTTCCATTTTGTTTGGAGAGTAAACTAAAACACCCAAGGCCCAGTAATTATAACTAAATAGATCATTGATAAAGCATACATGGAAATATTGTACAGAAAAGGCTTAGTTTGTGGATAAACATTACTGGCTTTTGGTATTGTGTATGTTTGTAATTATAGATGAGGTGAAGGGATCAAAACCTTGGAATCTTCCTTTATCCTGCCTTGCAAGGTGTTACTTCTGCACAGTAAAGTGTGCAACTTTTAAAGCTAGGGCTGAGGCCAGGAGGGGACTGTATGGAATGTTTGATGTTGCCTACATCTTTCTCTCCCTCCAGTCTCTTCAGCTTCAAAGTTCCTTTTAATTATATAGTTACCACATTTCCTTAACATCTGGACATATTTATCCTTTATAGCTCTATCTGTCACTATTTTTTTTTGGGGGAGACGCCATTTCAGATAAAAACAACAATGGAGCCGAAAGTTTAATGTGATTTAGTTTTTTGGCCTACTCTGGCAGGTGGAAATTAAAAAGGATTCTATTATTGACCAAATTAAGTCATTGATGATGAGAAACTTGTCTTATTTAGAGGGCCTTGGACTATTGTCAGACAAGTAGTACCATCTTTAGATAGAATAGTTATTCTAGTGGGATTCTTAATCTGGGGCACATTCATCTGCTAGTAAGAGCTACAAAGATATTGCTTTAGAGAGCATTGCATGCAGATACACAAACAAGGCCATTGGACCTGTATTAGGCACATATAAAGCCTCGTTTTTTAGGGTTACAATTTATGATTCATGTACTCTGTTAATTTGGTACCTCACAAACTCAACAAAAATCAACCAAATATGCATGTTTCACATGACTGTTGTTACTTATAGTGTTTAGTATTGTAGTTCCAAAAATCTGTAAAGTGCTATGAATTTGATGGAGCTATATAAATAAAGATTATTATTATTATTATTATTAGTATTATTATTATAAAACCATTCAGCAGATTAGGTCAGGAGAAAAGGAAAGAGAAATCTTGCCTTTTGGATGAATCCCAAAAATATAAGGTGCATGGCGATGATTGGCCGTCTTCCTCTTTCCCTATAAAAAAAAAGTGTCAAAGTTAGTAAAGATATACAATCAATAACACTATTCTTGTTTCATTTTTTAACAACAATGAACCCTCTTGAATGTTTGGATGGTAAAAATGTTTCAAATTGGCTCCCATACCAGGCCTAAACAAATGGGATATTTGAGGTAGTAACGTCCATGCTGCAGGAGTATGGGCGCTGAAGAAGCAGAGGGTTGTAAGACGGCTTTTGTATGGCTTCGATTTCATTGCTTGACCATAATGACTGACGAGGAAGATTTTCAACAAAAAAGCAAAGTCATCATAAGACAAGTTACAGGACAATTATATGATTCAGCTCTGATTGGACCTTGATGTCAACATCTGGAAAATAACCACCGATGCATATGAAGAGAATATCCTTTAGCAAAAAGCAGCGCATTAAACCAAACCCTACAGTGGAAATGGAAATTATAGATCTGCTACTTTATCATTGTAAAGAGAAACAATCTACTGGATCTGGCTCATGACGACAAATCTGTTTTAATGACAGATGCAGTAAATTTCCTTGAATTTGGCATCGCATGGAAGTATATGTGTATTATACCCATTTCAGCATCAAATAAAGAGTATAAGAAATATATTCTCATATAATAAAATTATTAAACCTAAACCTACAATAATGCTATTAGTGGTTATGCAATACTACAGGTCACAGCATGTTTCAAAAAATGTAAGGGAACATGAAATACAGTATAAGAAAAAAACAAAAAGGGAGGCAAGTTCTAAAAACAATGATAAGAGTAAAATCAATAAAACTAAAACAGACAATAAAATAGTGCATTACCAGTGCTAACAAGATTGACCTTTATCACTGCAGCATTATTTTCAGTTAAATGTCATGAGAGATGAATGGAGGGAGAGGAAGACCGTGAGACCACAAAGATGTTCCTTGGAGAATGGGAGACATGTCATGGTCTCTTTGGTTAATTCAACAGATAAGTAATGTATCACTAATCATGTGGATAGAATAACGGGTTTTTACTGCTTCATGCCCTTAATTCCACAAATTTGGCCGTCCGTAATTGATATGGTTTACCCTGACATGGAAGATTTTTCTGCCGTTGGCAACATTGGTAAACCGCATCATGTCCCTTTTCACTGCATTCTGGTGGATACATCGTACGTAAATTGTAGAGATCCATGTGGAGTTTGCACTGAAAAAAGTCATCAGTTAACATAAATGTTTTAACATTACATAAAACAGAATGCAAATTCTCCCTGACAAACTATAACGGTTAGCTGATTCCTATAGTAAACTAAAAGATATAAATACATGGTTAATGGTTGACATTTATTTTTTTAAACATTCTATATAATGTATTGGCAGGGCCATAGGAAAAGCTGAAACAGAACCCAAATTTGTGTATGAATTGTATAGGATATGTACAAAAGGCATTATCACCAATAACAAGATGCTAAAAAGAGGTCCCACAGCTCTTCTGATCATGTTCGGGGCCACATGTTTCAGAGAGAGCTTCAATTTGCTGGTTATATGAACGACGCAAGCACCTTAAGGGTAATGTTACAGATAGAGTGTGAATAGATCTTCTGCATTGCTGTATGAAGTTAAACATCAAATGTATAGAGCATTCAGCAACTTGTAGGCAAAAAGATTGAATGACCATACATCGGGTGGTATTCATAAATAAAATTGGACCCACAATCCATTGGGGCTCAGGTACATACACGGTCCAGTCGAGAACCCGGTGTGTTTGTCTGATGAGGAGGATTACAGGTCTTCCGGCATTCACTAATAGGTCGTTGCGCCCAAACCAGCAGGTGTCGCTGCTTGCACCGAGGTCCGCCGGAGTTCCCCTTCTTCTTCATGTGCATGTAAGTGCATGATCTTGTGACACAATTTTTCTTAAATTCGGTGGTTTTTCCAAATCCGTTGGTTTTGTCCGACGGGCCCACACCCCAATTTCGGTAGCAGAACACGGCCAGCGCCGAAGCACGACCAATCCGATCGCGTACAGCAACATCCGGGGGAATTCGGAAATATTATGGAAACCTACGAAAGTGTGGCGTTAGGACCCTTAGTAAATGAGCCCCAATGTATTGATGAATTCAACTGCCAAATCATTTGTGCTTTGCCAGAGTGGTCTTGTGGCTCCTTTCTCCTTCACATTACATGGTCAGCAAGGCCAACAGATATTTAATGCATAAGGACACCTACTCTGGTTAGAATAGAAAAACTCGATTGTGCATGGCCAGATACTATGGACTGATCACAGAGCTGTGGCAGGACAATGAACATTATAGTGATATATGATGCAAGGTTCCCATATACAGTTCCCATAATGTTTTCAATAAAAAAAGTCAGCTTGTTTTGCAAAAAAAGAAAAAAAAACTTATATACAAAGCTCCAGACGCCAAAGTATAAAAAAAATAACAGGGGAAAGGGAAAATGGCGATATGGAGAAACTTAGAAAGTTAAGGTATTTAAATCATAAATATCTAGAAATGTGGTACTTCTGACTAGTGACCAAACATTAAAGGGGGATATATCATATGGACATCTGGACAGTAAAAGTGATAGAAATCGCTAGAAAATTAAGCAAATGCTTTTTTTGCAACATCACTGCCTTACACATGGTGTACATTGGGTTTTGAAACGGTATATGAAAACGAGGATTTGGCCATTGAATTGCTTTAACAAGGGTGTACGTAAATGAAATGTTTATTTTTTAAGCAGTAATGCAAGTGTGGTAAACCACATCATTAACATAAAACACAAATGTGAACATAGTGTAGACACAAGCGTTACCACATCAGGCAAATTCTCTCCAGCTGTTAATACATTTCAAAGCACAAGTGACTGCAGCCTCAGTTTTTTTACTTTAAAGGGGTTATTCCGGAATATACGATGATACAAAAACAAATGATGTTATAAAATAAAATGAATATAACAATATCAATGTCATTAGTACAAAAGGAGCTAAAGGGGACCTGTCACCAGGAGACCCATGTTTTTAGCACTCCCCCAGTGCCAACAGAGCATAATTACATATCTGCCAAAAGTGTTTTGTATAAAAAAATAGGTTTTACAGAAAAAAAAAGATTTGTTATATAGTAAAAAAATACCTTTAATTAGGCATTGCGGTGTGACTAGGCATCGTCCACTGGAAGTGGATGGAAAGGTAGTGCTCCTCCATGTGACCTTTTCAAATATATGAATAACTCATCACTCAGGATGGCTGTAGAGGAGAGCAGGGGGGCGTCGCTAAGTCTGATTGGTGTTTTCATATATTTGAAAAGGTTCACATGGAGAAGAAGATTTTCCCAGGGTGGGGGATGTTTCCTTGGCACTTTGGCAGAGTTTGTACTTGCTCTGTGGGGTTGGGGGAGTGCTAAAAATGGTCTCCTGGTGACAGGTTTCCTTTTTAAATAGTTTAATTTATGATTCACAAAAAATTATGGCTCTCTAAAAGTAGAAGAGTAATCACAAAGATGGCCGCCACTGGAAACTGCCAAAGTCTAATGAATCCTTCTGTATTCAGTAACTCCTCACCAGTGAGATCCAACAGACTGTTCTTGCTGTTACCATAATCATTATGTATAACTTCCATCCACTGCATATTGTTTCAATGAGAATAGGTCTTACCACAACATGGCCCTATGGATGCGCTTCAGCCAACCGACTACAGCCAAACGAGTGATGAGCACATTGACTTGCAATAGGAGGTGCAGACATGTGATGTGGACATGGAGACCGTCTCTGTGTCGTGTCTGATCCGATGCAGAGCAAATAAAATCCACGGACTGATTAAAGGGCTAGTAGCATTTTAATTCTTCTTACAGTGTAGGTCACGTCATTTTCGGCTAAGAGGGAGCAAAATCATTAAATATAACCAATTACACATTAGTTTAATTGAAGGACTCACTTGTACGTGAATTATGCTGATTCCTGGAAGACTCGTAGGTTCTCAGTACATGGACAACATTGCCAAAACAGAGCCACAAGAAGGTACAATCTATTCTGCAGAAAGCCAAGCCAAATAAAGCTTTGTAAAGGGGGAAGAAAAAAACAAAGCATATATTTGGAAATGTTAGGCAGTGAAAACACAGAAATGACTGGTGGCTTACAGGGGTTGTCCCCAGGGGAGGGTTTGAAAAAAAAAAAATCATGGCCACTTCTACCAAGGACAGGAGAGGAACTGTTTTCAGAAGAAAGCAGGCATGTTTTTTCCTTGAAGGGGTTAAAAATCTTGGTAACACTATATTTAGTTAAGTTTACTCAGGGCTAATTGTCCCAATTTGTTTTATAGAGAATAGAAGCAAAAAAGACCCAAAAGTGTTGTGAACGTTGAGCTTTGTTTAATTCCAGCTCATAACTTGTTTCCTTAAATCGGCACATGAAAGAGGCTAGTGCAGTAAATGCTCACTTACTAGCTAAATAATGCATAGGGCCAGGCATTACATTAGTGTTTAAGAGAATAGAAACATGCAAATAGAAGAATTAAGGTGAGAAAGCTTCCACACACACCTAGGCCACAACACAAATCAGGATACTATATACTGTGCAAGGACTGAATACTCAGTAGCCTTAAAAAAAAAAAAATTAACTTTATTTTTACTTGGTCGAAGGTTACCAGATTATTATCACACTCTGTTTTGTTGGAAGGCTTTAGTATAAGGTAAAAACACTCATATGATACGGGCAGAGATTAAGAGAGAGAGATGTGTGGACTTGCTGAACATACTTTTGGTGTTGCGTTAAGACTGAGACAAGTGTCGAACAGGAAACGATGGTTTGTAATAAGCCAGGTAACTAATTTCCTAGACTTCTGGTTGGGAAACTTGGGCGTGGCAAGATTTTGGACCTCAGGGAAGGAACTTTCCAGAACAGACATATCCGAAGCAGGGCTATTGTTTCAAGTGAGCACACACACTTTGACACAACCGGCTTCCCGCATCCCTCTGTGTCATTGCAAAGGTCTGCTCTACTTTAGCTAGCAAAGTCAAGTGGTGGAGTCCGCAAGGAAACTGGAAAAAGAAAGAATTTGGACATTTATACAAAGATTTGCAGTGATAACATCTGTAGAGAAAGGGTTTCCAGGGTATAAAAAACCCAAAAAATGTATATAAGTATATGTGAGGCAGTGGAATATAGGGTCTTTTTAGGTAATAAAGGAACGAAGAAATTATTCCTTGTGTTGCGTCTGCAATAGGCAAAACTTGGTTAGTACATTTTACCCAGTGTTCTCAACTTAGTAATTTGCAGTAACCACAGCTATTATAAACCAAGGACTTCCCGTATATTACTCAAGTATAAGCTGAGTTTTTCAGCACAAAAAAAAGTGTGCTTGAAAAAGCACTCACTAGCTTATACTAAGTTGATAAAAAAAAAACCAAAAACAAACTCTGTACTCACCTTCACGACGCCCCCCAAAGGTCCCTTATCCTCTTCAGCTCTGCCTCAGGTCCCTGGTGGTCCTGTGGCATACACCATGATATCAGCTGCTTGTCGGACATTATAGGTGTGCACGCGGGCATCAGCACGCACTATGATGTCAGCATCAGGACAGGACGGAGCCCAAGATGTGTGAGCTTCAGACAGCCTTTTAATAGGCTGGCTATATCAAGGGGGCCAAAGCATTGACTATATACTAGGGGTGCCGGCTATTACAAGGGGCTACTAGCTCTATACCAGAGGCATGTGCAAGCATTTCCAGTCCTCGGTTTATATTGAGTCAATGGGGTTTTCACAGTTGTTTTTTAATTAGTGCCTCAGCTGCTTAAACTTGAGTATATACCGTAAGTTATATAAAAAAAAAACTATGGCCCCATGTAGGGATGGTTCTGAGGACCAAAAACAATATTGGTAAGCCAATTTATCAGGCAACAATGTTAGTTGTGGTAAAAGGCCCTCACAATAGAAGAGTATAATTGGTAACACGTAGGCGCAACTTATTTGACTATATGGCACTGTACCAAGAACCAGACTACACTCTAATGTTATCAGACTTACCATATGGTCTTGATATGTTCCTAATGGGATTTTTTTTCTCCTCCTCCGGCATGAGGAGGGGGAGATATATACGGTGGGAGAGAGCTGCATTACATTTTATCAATGTGATCAAATTTTAAAAGATAATTAATTGTAGTGGAATATGTGAAACAAAGAGCGCATGATTAAAAAAAAAAAGAAGAAAGACATTACAATGGGTTGCTGTGGACATTAGGCCTCAACATATAGAAGAGTATCATGGTTCCATGTTAACCTATACGGCACGTCCAGGAACCATCTTAACCTTATGACTTCTAGCACAGAGGGTACTCTCTGGCTAAAAACAATCAATGCAACTGACCAAAGAAGGAAACACAATGAGTATGGAATGGATTCTCGAGGAGAGAAAGAAGTAAAGCTCCAGGAAAAATTAAGTGCATACATAAATGACCAGAGGTAAGTTAGTATGTCATAATTTTGTCAAAACAGATACATTTTCCCTCAATGGTGGAATATAGCCTCTCTACGACTTTACGCTGTAACATTTAGTTACATGTTGCATGCTACCACAACATAAAAGATTTAAAATGAAAGTGGATAGTGCAAAGCTCTTAATCAAATAAAAAAAAAAAAAACATAGCCAGAGATCTGGGACAATTCACTTAAAGCGGTATAGCTTTGGAACCCCAAAGTTTTTTTTTGCATTATAGCATGGTCCATTCAAGCAGTGGATTATTTGGAAGCTTACCAAAAGAGATGTATATATACCAGCCATTCATCTTAGATTACTGCAAGAACATGGAAGTTGTTCGGTATTTTCCCAGCTATATAAAGAAAATGCATTTACACAGAAATAGTTTACAGAACTGTTTTGCGGATCCTTTCAATCATTAGAAATCTTTACTTTTTGTGCCCACTGGCTTTTATATACAAAATATCCTATTTAATTATAATTACTTCAATATAAAATATGTTTTTTTAATACAAATAGAATTTTAATGGCAAGTGCCATACTATGTTTGTGGGAATAAATCTTTTCTTATTTCCTGGAGAAGCAGTAAAGTCTACATAAACCTAGGTATCATGTGACCCGACAAGAAGTCATCAGGATAGCTGAGCAAGCCTCAGAGCATTTGTATGTGTCAGGATAAGCAGGAAGTGGATCACAGCGGGACCCCGGTAGTACCTTTCGTTATGTTTAATTGTCCCATTTGCGGAAGTTTACAATTACAAAAGCCCATCCACTGTCAGAAGTGTGTCAAAAAAGGTAAGCCAGAATTCTGAAGAAATAAGGGCTTCATAAATTATCTTAATGTACAGGTTTGTGGTGGTTACCAAATTCACCAGGACAGGCTTTTTTTTACATAGATCATGACAGTTTTGTGGGGTATCATAAATAAACCAACAAATAAATAAATACAAAATGATAATAGAATTACAAATATATTACCCCAACTGCGGTGAAAACTCATGTCCATTGTTTTGGTGGAATAAATCAGTTCAGTTGAGTGGGGTTTGGATGGTAATATGGCTGACACAGTGACTGCCTTTCATGAGCGTGAGCTTGGATCTATTAAGAAAGTATCAAAATATCAGGGTCCAAAAGTAGAATGGAGGAGGAAACCCAGTTTGACAATTTTTTTCTAGTTTTTCTTATTGTTTATCCATAATTGCCCCCCTACCGAAACATAAATAGAGTTGTCGCAAAAACAAGGATATTAAAGGATTCGGCCAAGCATCACATTACACCCCACCCAAGTTTATGCAGCCTCCGTTAGTTTTGGAGGCTCTTTAATGTGGTATGATATGTGGCAAAATCCTTGCCTTCCACACTTTCAATGGATAGTGCAGTCCCATAGCCAGGCACCAAACTGGCATGGCTTTACCTTTAACCTAATAAAAGCTTGATAAGAAAGACTCCTAGAGAACTCAACATGCCCGACAGGTTGCCTAAATGAACCACCCCAGCAAACAACTCTTTGTATGAGGTGTGAGAAATCAATGTGTCTCCATCAGGAAATCACTTGCACACATTCAGCACTCCATACCCTCACCAAGTGTTAAAAAAAAAGAGAATCCCACACTTGCCAGTTTAATTTCAAACGTTAATTATTTCTATTTATAGTGGAACATTGCATTGCAGTTACCCCCATTTGCAGAAACTGACATCATAAAAAAGGGAAACATTGTAAGATGCACTTAAAATAATATTCTCTTTATAAAATAATAAAAACTTCAAATAAATATCTTTACACTAAACAATATGTTGAAAATTAGAAAATAACGGCTGACTTACTGTAACTGTACAATATACAGAAAGTCCATAGAGTAAGAAATATGAATTTTCAATAAGTTGAAGCACAATCTAGCCGTGCGGATAGATTCAACCATTTTTTCCTCTGAATGTCTTTAGGAATTTCGTGATGCGCCAGTACAGTGGCACCAAATTCACGTTGTAATATTATTCCTTTATGTAACAATATAAAACATTAGCTCTGGCAGGAAAAAAAGTCATTGCTAATTACAACGTTGACAATTAGGATTCACAAAAGTAGGGGTGTCTGTGTTGCTTTAGCTTATTTCTTACTGGGCACAGAGCACTGGGTCCTCCTAATAGGAACTCTATTACAAGCTATTGGTTTAAGGGCACTTAGGAAAAATGAATCACTGCAAAGACAGGAAAAAGAAGGACTTCCCTATGTTTACTATTAACTGTAACACAATTATTTTATATGATTTGCATAAACGTAAGTCCAATACTTTTCCTTGGTAGGTAGTCACCGGTGCTATGTTGGCTTCCCAAAATTCTGGGCTGTTGTAACGTGGCACTTTACAAAACAACATACTGTATTGACCTTTGACAACGGAACCCGGCCCTCTTTGCAGTCATGCAGCCCTGGCACACTTTAAGGAAACCCTTGGCTGGAAGGTAACACCATAAACAAGGCAAAAACATTGACATGACCCGATAGCAGACAGCGGGCAGAGCAATGAGGGGCTACAAGAACAGGGTTGTCAGCACAATTGTCCTCATGTCGTTGGCGCAGTGATAGAATAGGCACTTTCACACGCAAACACAAAGTTCTAGTCAATCACTTCCTGTTGTGAGCAAAGGCACACTGCTGGTCACATTCATCCCGAAGCGAGTGGAACGAGTTCTGGATAAGTGCATTCTTGGCACTTAATTTCCCGCCAACTCTCACACCGTATGCATGTAAGCCCCAAGTCCTTTCTTTAATGGAAGGCTTTAACTCCTGGTTTCAGCTCACCTTTGCGGTTGTACACGGATTATCCTGTCAGCACCTAACCCCGAAGATGATAAGAAGGACTAAAAGTAATCTGTGCTCTAAAGAGTGAGATTGTGCTGTCTTGTACTACTTCAGAGATCAGTATCACTGTACAACGGACCGAGCCAAAGATGACCGTGATGAAGGCTGCCATGGTGGAAGAGGGTACGGCGAAATTGCTCTGGTCTGTTACAACATGTATTCTGTTCATTTTTGTGCTGGGGGGCCGTCTGACGAGGAGCAGTTTAACCCAAGGTCGGGGAGCGAAAGTTAGGCCTTTCAGATACTCATTAGTGTCCTTACAGATCTTATCTGTTCCAATGACAAAACGTGAACTTGTTGTGCAAAACGTCCCTGGGGTCAATATCACCATGTGGTCTCCAGGGGCACGCCGAGTCTGAGTAAAGGCTGAGATCCACTGCCATTTTGTACTCTGGCGCTCCATCAGTACTCTGAAGAGTTTTCACTCCAGTAGGCCGAGAACACATCTGAAATTCTGGGGGCAGAAAAGGAACAATGATGACGACTCGGAAACCAATGGCAACAAGTAACAAATTGAAACCTAAACACCAAAGACTCGACAAGGTACCAAAACTGTAAAGTTGATAGTCTTACATTGACAGATACACAGAGGTAATCTGCATATGATGTGTTACAACAAGCATGCCCTGACATGTATGAGAAATCCACCAAGTTCAGGCCTGGACAATTAAGTAGTAAGTTAATCTCTCATCTCAATTCATAGGCTGCATTTCAGAAAAACAAGTCACACATGCTATTTCTGTATTTCTCTTAAATGCCACAGGCAGCAACAAAAAGAGAAAGGAATTATGAAATCTCAGCATAGCCAAGGTTAAATCTTGGGAAAAAAAGTTACAGGTGTTCTAAACGTAAACTGCCAATTTAATAGAATCTAAAGATTAAAATCTAGAACTGCTGGTTTGTCATCTCTACCAAGTGATATAGTTCATTTTCCATAGCCCAGCTTATAGCAGAGGCACCACATTGATATATCACGAGGAGTTTGTGCCTCCCCACTCAATATGTATATACAATGCTGATGAAGAACACCCAAGACGCACAACTCCCATGTAATGTAACAAGTGCTTTATTACTTCCTCTCATGTGAATTCGTTGTCAAACAGGGTTAGGAAGGAAATCAGGTCCTCTTGGAGGCAGTAAAAGCTATTCAAGTAACAGAAACCAGCTTGCCTTATGAGGCTGTCTCATCTATACTCAGGTCACGGACAACCAATATGATGACAATGCCCAAAACACTCAACTATTCGCGCATAACACAACATACCTGCATTTACAGCCAACTCTTTATAGTCTGATGGCTTGATACATGTGCCACAAGGAGATGCTACTCAAATAGAAGAGGATGGGCTGGAAAAATGCACATTATTCATGGAATTACAGCAAGTCTCCAAAACAGGATGCTATCAAACCTTTCAGCATTCGGGATGAAGGAGCCCTTTTAATTGAGAGATCTATAGGAAAAAAATTAGGATGGGTTAACTCAACAGCCTTCCCACGACAGCCACATGCTCTGTAACTGCCGGACAATGAAGGGTGAGATCATTGCTGTGCAAACCACTATCCGGGCCTAGCTGAAACTAAAGGTTGAACAGATGAATGGCCACTGGAATAAATATGCCGCTCATTCACAAAGTTACCAGAACGGCCTGAAATGAACTAATATCTTCAATGCAAAAACAAGTGCGTCATATCAACACTTACTACAAGAGAACTCTCATACGATGAAGGCAGATATAGCATTAACAGGAATACCACAATCTAAACCATATCAACTATTTGATGTACTTAGCAACAAACAAGTTACAGTTTCAAAAAGTGGTATCCCTATACTATTATATATAATAATCTATTCATAATATTACAAATATCAAATCTTGATGAAACAAAGATTTAAACTAACTACATAAATTGATCATAACAACAAAAAATTTAGTCATTGGGGTTCGAATCATATTAAAGTTTTCCACTATCCTGTGTGAAACTGCGTACTACACTACGCTGCGGCATCCAAACATGTGACTAAATGACAAACTCAGCCCTGCTATATCTGACAAGTAGGACAAATGTATACAAGGATTTGCTCATAACAGATGGTTTGTTGGACTGTAAGGTATAATCAAGCGAAACAAGTTACTCAACAAACTCTGATGTAAATGGTGGCGAATGTTCCTCCCAAATTGTATGCTCAACGGAAAATATATGTTCCAAACCAAATCTGAAAGCCGTTCTATTGACTCTAATGGGTGCTACTGGTTCCCTAAAGTCAGCTGTCATTTTACGCCCAAGTTACACAACGAACCTCAGAATTTCTACACTGAAGATGTCATCTTACCCTTTCTCGTAGTTCCAAGGTAGCAACGCGCAAAGGAAAAAAAAAACAAAAAACTGAGAGTCTCTAAAATATCAATGTGCTAGATACATAGAATTAAAGACCGGATTTTATTAAATCTGGAAAAGTTTCCTTTGTCTATCCTATGAAAAAAACCCCTAGTCTAGGCCGGGATATTGCTTATGATACACCTAGGCCGTTCATAAAACAAAAACCAATTGAACACTGAGCCTTGGAAAGCCGTCATCAATATAGATGCTTCACATTGATCAAAAGTCTCAAATAAATGTACAAGATGCAGGACCAAGTACAGCATTCTCAGTGCACATTTATAGAGTGAGCCTTCCTCGCTGCCCGACTAGACAAGCAAGGCTTTACTTCAGGACTGGAATTGAAAAGTAAATTGATATCCATCTTCACAAGCGCAGACAGAAAGAACCCCACTGTCAGAGGATTTTCTCTTTTACTGGAGTGCAAATAGAAGTTACTTGCTATGCCATTAAAGTCAGAAAACTTTAGATATACATTGTGACAGAAGCAAAAAAGCAACTTCAAAGTAGAAAACAGAAAGGTTCCAACAAGATGCAGCAAAACCATGGAAGTTACAACAGTTGTATATGGAGAGAAGAATAGATAAACATCTATATAAATGTCACATTTATTAAAAATATTGTAAAAAGTGTGTTTTACCAAAATTTTCCAACTTAATAAAATTGTATTTCACTCTCCTTTCGGCTAATATAATTCCTAAACTAATCCAATGTACAATGTAGTACAAATGTACTCCTTATCAGTGTTGGAGGTCGATATACCAGGGAACAAACACGTAAAAAGTGAACTCAAGATGAAACCAAGTAAACAACAAAAATGTGCAAAGGGGAATATAACCATATACAGATGATACAACTGGCTTAGTAGACTCCTTGCCATGCATTTGCACTACAAGAAAGTAGTAGGAAAAACTATCAAAAAGCCTCGGTGGGGGGGGGGAAACTGCCAATAGGAGTCATTTCTATTAGTGTCCTTATCATGCAAGTGCAACAATTGAATAAAGCGTAAACCAATAAAGACATATGTAGCAACAATACAGGCAGAACACACATCCAATGAGGGACACACATACATGGGACCCCAGCTTACAGACAAGGCAGGGAAACTTACCAAGAAAGTCCTGAAAGTGTCCGGCTCCATGCGGCAGTGAGTGGAGGTTGCACGGGGCGCAGGACATGGCACACAGTCTCGTGTCTGATGTGCTGTGGAATCTAGTCCTGTCTCCTCTGCCCCCCCCCCTCTCACCCTTCCACCCCCCTCCTGAAAACCCCATGGAGCAGAGTGTGTGATTCCAGACTGAGGGATTAGAGGGAGGGGGGAGTAGGAGTTTAATGTGGGGACAGGTGAAAAGAACATCATAAAATAGCTCTACACCAGACCACAACATTTCCGAAGCCATGCTCAACACCATCATCTATCCCTTCCTGTATAGTCTAAATAGGTTAACGGGAAACCTCGCAGGAGTGGAAACTGTGACTACACAACAGCACGTTAACATTTACTGTATTGTCACAGGCAGACACAGAGAGCAGCAGCTAAGTCGATAGCATCCAATAGAACCAAGCGCAGACACCAGAGGCAGCCAGCTTGAGCCCATTAGTCCTCGAAGGAGCACAGGCAAAGACTCCCGCATTCACACAAGTGAACTTGCCAAACAAGCCACGTTCGCTCCGTGCACTGTCCAATGCAGCAGGAACCATTCACACGATTCAGGGGGTCCCCCCATTACCGGGAGGTAGTACCCATACCACACGGCAGCGCCCCGAAAAGGTAAACACAGCAAACCCCTTACTCACCGCAGCTGCACACGACTTCCCCCTTCGTTCGGCAACTCTGAAATTTTACAAATAAAGCGCTCCGGCGCAAAGTCGCACAGGTCCGGTAGGAAGTCCCCAGTAAGCGAAAGTTTAGTAAAGTTCCAATAGTAAATCCGTATGCAGCAGCAGTCGGTTGTGCAGGCCAAGTCTGAAGTATCCAGAGAGAAATCCAGCAGCAGCAGGTGTGACAGGGCGCGCCGCCTCCAGAGTTGTTGTGATCTGGGCCGAGGAGGGAGGAGGTAGGGGCAGTAAATGGCGGTCATGTGAAACTGGAAGGGAAAGGAAAAGAGAGTTTATGTCCAGAGGGATATATCGCATCCGGTGGACTCGCCCATTGGCCTGCAGGGCTACATTTCACTCACCCCACTCCCAGCGTCTAAGGCGAGGAGGGAGCTCACAGGGCACTGGCCTCTGCTCCAGCACTGGGGCAGGGGGACTGGATTGACCCACCCACAGCCCGCGGGAGTTACGCAGAAATGTATGGCATCCACACGCTGACATTGTTATATCCCTACACACAGCTCTGACAGGATGAATAGTACTATAATACTAGTACATTACATTGTAATATGGCCATCCCTACACACAGCTCTGACAGGATGCATAGTACTATACTACTAGTACATTACATTGCAATATGGCCATCCCTACACACAGCTCTGACAGATGAATAGTACATATACACTAGTACATTACATTGCAATAGGGCCCTCACACACACAGCTGCTACAGGATGAATAGTACTATACTACTAGACATTAATTGTAATATGGCCATCCTACACACAGCTCTGACAGGATGCATAGTACCTATACTACTAGTAAATACATGTATATTGGCCATCCCTACACACAGTCTGACAGGATGATAATACTATATACTAGTACATTACATTGAATATGGCCATCCTACACACAGCTCTGACAGGATGAATAGTACTATACTACTAGTACATTACATTGTAATATGGCCATCCTACACACAGCTCTGACAGGATTGAATGTGACTATATCTAATGTACATTACATTGATGATATGGCCATCCCTACACACCGCTCTGACAGGATGAATAGTACTATACACTAGTACATTACATTGTATATGGCATCCCTAAACACAGCTCGACAGGATGAATAGTACTATACTTAGTTACATTACATTGTAATATGGCCATCCCTAACACAGCTCTGACTAGATGCTAGTACTATACTACTAGTACATACATTGTAATATGGCCATCCCTACACACAGCTCTGACAGATGAATAGTAATATATCTAGTACATTACATTTGAATATGGCCATCCCTACACACACTCTGACAGGATGATAGTACTATCTACTAGTACATTACATTGTAATATGGCCATCCCAACACAGCTCTGACAGATGATAGTACTTATATACTGTCACATTACATTGTAATATGGCATCCTAAACACATCTGACAGTATTAGTACTATATATAGTAATTACATTGTATATGCATCCCTCAACACTCTGACGGATAATATACTATACTACTAGTACATTACATTGTAATAGGCCATCCCTACACACAGCTCTGACAGGATGAAAGTAATATACTACTGTACATTACATTGCAATATGGCATCCCTACACCACAGCTCTGACAGGATGCATAGTACTATACTACTAGTACATTACATGTAATATGGCCATCCCTAACACAGTCTGCAGGATGAATAGACTATAATACTAGACTTACATTGTAATTATGGCCATCCTACACCAGCTTGACAGGATGAAAGTACTATACTAATAGTACATTACATTGTAATTGGCCATCCCTAAACAGCTCTGACAGGTGACTAGTACTATAATAACTAGTACATTACATTGTAATATGGCATCCCTACACACAGCTCTGACAGGAGAATAGACATATTACTAGTACATTAACATTGTAAATATGGCTCCCTACACACAGCTCTGACAGGATGAATAGTACTTACTACTAGTACATTACATGTAATATGGCCACCCTACACACACTCTGACAGGATGAATAGTACTATACTACTTACTTACATTGTAATAGGCCATACTACAAACAGTCTGACAGGATGATATACTATCTACTCAGTACATTACATCGTAAATGGGCCATCCCTACAAACAGCTCTGACAGGATGAATAGTACATACTACTAGACATTACTTGTAATATGGCATCCCTACACACAACTCTGACCGGATGAACTACTATAATAATTATGTACCTACATTGTAAAATGGCTATCCCTACAACCAGCTAGACAGGATTGAATGTACTATACTACTAGGACATTACATTGTATATGGCCATCCTACACACAGCTTCTGACAGGATGAACAGTAAATACTACTACATTACATTGTAATATGAGCCACCCTACACCACAGCTCTGACAGGATAGCATAGTTACTATACTCACTAGTACATTACATTGTAATATGGCTATCCCTACACACAGCTGACAGGATGAATATTACTTTATACTAGTACATTAACATTGTTATTGGCCATCCCTACCACACATCTCTGACAGGATGAATAGTAATACTACTAGTACATTACATTGTATATGGCCATCCCTACACACAGCTCTGACAGGATGAATAGTTACTATACTACTAGTACATACATTGTAATATAGCCATCCCAACACAGCTTCTGACAAAGGATGATAAGTACTATACTACTAGTACATTACATTGTAATATGCCATCCCTACACACAGCTCTGACAGGATGAAACGTACTATACTACTAGTACATTACATTGTATATGGCCATCCTACACACAGCTCTGACAGGGATGATAGTACTATACTACTAGTACATTACATTGTAAATATGGCCATCCCTACACACAGCTTGACAGGATGATAGAATACTATACTACTAGTACATTACATTGTATATGGCCATCCCTACACAAGCTCTGACAGATGACTAGTACTATACTAATAGTACATTACATTGAATATGACATCCCTACCACACAGCTCTGACAGGATGAATAGTACTATATTACTAGTACATTACATTGTAATATGGCATCCCTACACACAGCTCTGAAGGATGAATAGTACTATTCTACTAGTACATTACATTGATTGGCCATCCCTACACACAGCGCTGACAGGATGATAGTATACTACTAGTACCTTACATTGAATATGGCCCTCTAACCACAGCTCTGACAGGATGATAAGTATACAATACTAGTACATTACATTGTCATATGGCATCCTACAACAGCTCGACAGGATGAATAGTACTATTCACTAGTACATTACATTGAATATGGCCATCCCTACACACAGCTTTGACGGAATTAGTACTATACTACTAGTACATTACATGTAATATGGCATCCCTACACACAGCTCTGACAGGATGAATAGTACTATATACTAGTACATTACATGTAATATGGCATCCCTACACACAGCTGACAGGATGAATAGGACTATACTACTAGTACATTACATTGTAATATGGCCATCCCTACACACAGCTCTGACAGGATGAATAGTACTATATTATAGTACATTACAATGTATATGGCCATCCCTACACACAGTTTGACAGGATGAATTAGTACTAATACTACTAGTACATTACATTGTAAATAGGCATCCCTACCACAGCTTGACAGGATGACTAGTACTATATACTAGTACATTAAATTGTCATTTGGCCATCCCTACACACAGCTATGACAGGATGATAATACATACATACTAGTACCTTACATTGTAATATGGCCATCCCTACACACAGCTCTGACAGGAGTTAGTACTATATTACTAGTACATTACATGTAATATGGCTATCTACACACAGCTTGCAGGAGAATAGTACTATACTACTAGTACATACATTGTAATATGGCCATCCCTACACACAGCTCTGACAGGAGAATAGTAATATATCTAGTACATTACATGTAATATGGATATCCTACACACAGCTTGACAGGATGAATAGTACTATACTACTAGTACATTACATTGAATATGGCCATCCTACACACAGCTCTGACAGGATGAATAGTACTATACTACTTAGTACATTACATTGTAATATGCCATCCCTACACACAGCTCTGACAGGAGAATAGTACTATACTACTAGTACATTACATGTAATATGGCCATCCCTACACAGCTCTGACAGGATGAATAATAATATACTACTAGTACATTACATTGTAAGGCCATCCTACACACAGCTCTGACAGGATGAATAGTACTATATACTAGATTACATGTAATATGGCTATGGCCATCCCTACACACAGCTCGACAGGATGAATAGTACTATACTACTGTACATTACATTGTAATATGGCTATCCCTACACACAAGCTATGACAGGATGAATAGTACTATCTACTAGTTACTTACATGTGATATGGCCATCCTACACACAGTTCTGACGGAAATTAGTACTATACTACTAGTACATTACATTGTAATATGGCTATCCCTACAACAGCTTGACAGGATGCATAGTACTATACTACTAGTACATTACATTGTATATGGCATCCCTACACACAGCTCTGACAAGATGATAGTACTATACTATAGTACATTACATGTAATATGGATCCCTACACACAGCTCTGACAGATGAATAGTACTATACTTACTATACATTACATTGTAATATGGCCATCCTACACAGTTGACAGGATATTAGTACTATACTACTAGTACATTACTTGTAATATGGCCATCCCTACACCAGCTCTGACAGGATGAATAGTACTATACTACTAGTACTTACATTGTAATAGGCCATCCCTACACACAGCTCTGACAGGTGATAGTACTATATACTAGTACATTACATTGTAATATGGCATCCCTACACACAGCTCTGACGGATGAATAGTACTATATACTAGTACATTACATTGAAATGGCTCCCTACACACAGCTGACAGGATGATGTACTATACTACTAGCACATACATTGTAAATGGCCATCCATACACACGCTCTGACCGGATGAATAATACATACTACTAGTACATTACATTGTAATATGGCCATCCTACACACAGCTCTGAAAGGAGAAAGTACTATACTACTAGTACATTGACTGTAATATGGCCATCCCTACACACGCTCTGCAGATGAATATACAATACTACTAGTACATTACATTGTAATATGGCATACTACACACAGCTCTGACAGGATGAATAGTACTATATACTAGTACATTTAACCATTTAATATGCCATCCATACACACAGCTCTGACAGGATGAACAGTACTATACTGCTAGTACATTACATTGTAATATGACCATCCCTACACACAGCTCTGACAGGATGCATAGTACTATACTACTAGTACATACATGGTAATATGGCTCCTATCCACACAGCTGACAGGATGAATAGTACTTATTACTAGTACATTACATTGTGATATGGCTATCCCTACACACAAGCTCTGACAGGATGAATAGTAATATCTATGTAATACATTGTAATATAGCATCCCTACACACAGTCTGACAGGATGAATAGTACTATATACTAGTCATTACATTGTAATATAGCCATCCCTACACACCGCTCTGACAGGATGAATAGTACATACCTAGTACATTACATTGTAATATAGCCATCCCTACACACAGCTCTGACAGGATGAATAGTACTATACTACTAGTACATTACATTGTAATATGGCCATCCCTACACACAGCTCTGACAGGATGCATAGTACTATACTACTAGTACATTACATTGTAATATGGCTATCCCTACACACAGTTCTGACAGGATAATTAGTACTATACTACTAGTACAGTACATTGTAATATGGCTATCCCTACACACAGCTCTGACAGGATGAATAGTACTATACTACTAGTACATTACATTGTAATATGGCCATCCCTACACACAGCTCTGACAGGATGCATAGTATTATACTACTAGTACATTACATTGTAATACTTTTACTGGGCTATCCCAGTACATCACTATACTGATAGGATACATTGTATAATAATACTAGTACATTATATTGTAATATTATTACTGGATGCCCACCTGTACATCACTATACTGATAGGATACATTGTATAATAATACTAGTACATTATATTGTAATATTATTACTGGATGCCCACCTGTACATCACTATACTTAAAAGATAATTAGTAATTTACTACTAGTATATATATTATTACTGGACCTCTTTAACAGAATGAGCAGTAGTAGTATAGTTATAGTGATATATAATATATTGTTATCAGTTGGATCTGCAGGATACTAAAACTATGGCTGCCATACATTCCTAGTTGACCACTGCCACAATGGGCTCCTGCCTAAGGGTGATGCCACACGTGGTGTTTTGAACACATTTTTGGGCCATTTTAAGCAGTCCGTCAAAAAACTCATGCATTTTTTGAAAACGCATTCATTTTGTGACAGGTTTGACCAATTACCTTAATTCAAATCGGTCAAAAACGCATGCGTTGTTTTGACGGACTGCTTATAAACGGGCCAAAAACTAGTTCAAAACGCCACGTGTGGCATCACCCTAAGTGCGCTCTCACTTTCATTCCAAGTTTTATTATGCTGTTTAAAGCCAAAATTGTCTGTGAATCATAAAAAGATTATAAACTTATAAAACCCAGTGCGGTGGCATAGTTCAGGGTCATGACCTCAGGCTCTGTGGTCTCCACATTTATTTGGAGTTTTTCCAGCAGCCATCACCTCTTTTATTGTGAAAACTGGATAATTGTTGATAAAACATTCATAGTTACATCCTCCAATCTGTATACATGGTGCAGAACATGTGTCAGTCAGAAGCAGCCCCATCCCTGCCACTCACACAGCTAAACAAAGGCTCCCAGCAGAAAGAGCAGGAAATGGTGTGAAGTGTAATATGCGACCTCCCTCCTCCACAGCAAGTGCCAGGAAGTGATCCTGAGAGCCTGCGCCTCTGCATCGTGCCGCTAGGAGGAGAGCTGGAGCGCAGCAGGGGCATGTGGGGAATGCATTCCAGGCTGAAGATCACTCCTCACCCACCCTTTCGGAAATGCTGCTAGAGTAATTCATAACATGTGCTAACCCCTTCCTGCCGGAAGGCCTCGCGTATTTACTCTTCTTTACATGTGAATGGAAGCAGTGCACTGATATTGTTTATACACTTAGCTTCTTTGTACAAACTTTTACTTGCAGAGCATTGTGCAGAGTTCAGGCTCCTGCCCCCACACCGGGTCACTAGTATTATTTACAGGATGTATATATACATAGGAGCCATATCTCTGTGCTAGATGTGTGGCTATAGAAAAAAGGTAGAGTGTATTGGGAATATTACCAGCAGATGCCCAGGTTTGACTTCTTAGAATTGGTTTTCATGTGACTTTAGTGTATTTCTGAGTTGTGATGAAGTGAGGGGTGGGGGCAGAAGTGAGATAAACATCTTGCACACAATAAAGAACCAGATGGGCACAAATGAACACTCAAGTACTTTATCAGTAATCTGCTAATTTAATTGTAAACAGCTTTGTTCCTCTTGATACCACACAGTTTGGACTGGCAGGGCAGCAGAGTAAATTTGCAAGGTTCTAAGAGCATTTGTTTTAACAAAATATGTCATGGGTATTAGAAGACAATAGGAAGCGTCAGACGCTTTCACACTCTCTTCTAGATATGTACTTCTGCTTGGAAAGCGATTGATATGTTAGTAATAATCATAAGATAAAGAAAATGCAGAAGATATTCTGTGACTCAAATCAGTTCCATTCTTTATAATGATGTGTTTACAAGTTTGCCAAAGCTGGACCAATTCCTTGTAAAAACCTGTTCAAGATAAGGGAATGGAATTTCTGTCGGGTTTTTTGTTATGGTCAGGATTTTTTTTTACATTCTTATCCCCACAGATCTGTTTGAAACGATGGGACAGAAACTAAAGTATCTTATCCCACATTGTGTCTGTTGAAACGATGGGACAGAAACTAAAAATACCTTTTCCTCACAGCAGATGTTGAAAAATGAAACAGGCGCCATAGTTTCCATTGAAGTCAATGGGAAACTCTTACTTTCAAGAATGTGCCAAAATGCTCATTTAAAAATGCTGTGAACTTACCAAAGTACGTTGCTTTGCTGCAAGCACTTCCCTCCAAGACCCTGTGACTTGATATGGTTCTTATTACTATCTCAACTTGTAACCATATCTGGCACATGAATTGTGAAGGAGCAATGACAGCGGATTGAAAAAGGTTTGCAAAACTGTGTCTATTTTATTTTGAAAAAAAACAGGTCATTATAGGAAAATTTGGTATAGAGTGTTATGTCTTCAATAGGTGTATTCTACCAGATGAAGGGTTAGTCTGTCCCTTACACTCTGCATCAGGTTTTCTTCAATCTGTATGGCAACCGAAAAAAAACAAAAAACACATGGTTAACATCAGTAAGAAGGCACATAACACCTGTTCTCCTCGCATCATTAAAAAAAAACCCTATTTTTTTGCAGACCCATAGACTTATATGAATTATATTGCCGTCCATCATCTGGACACGTGAATAAAATAGGACAGGATCTTAAAAAAAACAGATATGGGAATAAGCCGGTGGCTTAGTGGTTAGTATTACAGCCTTGCAGTGCTGGGGGCTGGGTTCAAGTCCTCAGGTCAACATCTGCAAAGAGTTTGTATGTTTATCTCCGTGTTTGTGGTGTTTCCTCGGTTTCCTCCCACACTGCAAAATAACTGTAGGTGATTAGATTGTGAGCCCCATTGGAGACAGGGACTGATCTGGCAAACTCTGTGCAGCGCTTCGTAATCTGTGTGCGCTATATAAATAAAGAATATTATTATATTAAGCCACAAAATATATTTTCATAAATAGGGTTGCACTGTCTTCTTAAAATAGAACTGTCTAGTCGGTATTACGGCATTAAACAGATTGTAGTATGTCTGATTCCTATCATAGGATGGGGGATAACAATCTTATCGCTGGGGCTAAATCAGCTTCCATGAGAATGGGGTCCACAATTGATGGAGAAGCAGGTTGCACAGCTCCTCCTTGGCTACATACAATACTATTGGAACGCTCAGCATCCAGGTTTTATCAGCACTCCTAACCTCCCATAGTATTGAATGGAAGCAGCAACATCAAAACCTGTTATGATGATCGAAGGGAGACACCCAGCAATTGGGTCCATCCTATCCTGTGCTATAACAACCAGTATGGCTTTGTACCTTTCTAAGGTGTTTTGTGTGTGGTCCATTACAGATATGTTTTCAAAAAAGACCATATACAGCAGAAAGTGGTTTATATCTGTGGTATAATGTCACCCTGACCATTGCCAACAGAAAACTTTGATTTTCATGTGTACCCATGAGTTAAGTCTATTCCTTATTATGCAGTTGATGGTGATGTTAATTAGTTAAAAAAATTTGTAAAAATAAAATGAAACATAGAGTAAGTGGCCAAGACAAATGATTGGTATTTCCGATGGTATATTTGATTCTATCTTTCAACCTTCATGACTAAATATAATACAGTGTGTACAGTTTAAATAGTAGTAATAAAAGATAAACCTTAAGTGTCCAAACATGGGTGTATTATGGAGCATCTGTATCTGAATACCTATAAACTTTACATGTCATTTGTTAGGGGGGTGTCAGATGTACAGCTCTCAATGACCTCAGTGAAACCAGTGTCACCTGAAGGCCTAATGAGGGTATTACACTACCGCAATGAAGATGCGGCCATTTCCTATCTCTGCATTGGAATAGCCCATTTATTACCTTGCTGTAATATGACCAGAGGACACCTAAGGTTAAAAAGTCTCTGTATATGCCCTACTGTTCTTACAAAAATAATTATAATTTTTGGTCATGTTTATGAGGCATAAATGTAAAAGTGAAAATTGATACATTTAAGCTTTTGCGCCTTTTGTTGTACAATCAATGAAATCTATATTCCATTGTAAGTGGGACATACAGTATTTAGATGAAAAATAACTTTTGACAGGACTAACTTAGAACTTTACCGTGTGGATCACTACCAAATAATTGATTTCATCAGCCAGATACAAAACTTTGCATCATATATTGGTCACACTTACTGTGGTGTCAGCAATACACATGCACGTTATGATGTTCCAGCGTGTCTCATCAGTTACAACCATGTGCCATATTTAGTTTTTGGTCTTTCGTTTCTTAGTGGATCTAGAAATCTTGTGCTAGCAGATAGACAAAGTCTTTCAGCAGGTAACATCAGACAGCAAATGCCTTAATGATCACCTTTGTCCCGATGTTGTAATTCTGACAGCTATTTCTAGATATAAAAAATACAGGATGGGCGGGAGTGAATGGGGAAGGGGTGAGGAGCGGGCCAGGAAGGGCCGAAATGATGTAGAATTCATCTGGAGTGCCCTATGCTATTATTCTAATATCATTATAGTATATAAACAATACAAGAAAAGATGGATAGCGGGGCTGTGCAACGTGAGTCATGTGTCAATTTTTGCATAACCTAGTGCACCAAATTGGTACCAATTTTTTAATTTACCGATATATACCGTGTATAAGCGAGTGTCAGCACAAAAAATGTGCTGAAAAACGTCCCCTCGGCTTATAACCGAGTCAGTACTTAAAAAAATAGTGTAAAAAAATAATTAAAAATGGACTAAAAAAAAAAAATAAACTATTACGTCACCCTCCGGTGGCCCCATGCGCAGCGCTGCTCCCCGATGTCATCCTGGCTCCTCTTCTGCTTCCGCTCCTCTTCTTGCTTCGCGCCGTCTTCTGTCTTCTTTAACATCGCGTGGTGCATCATACTCGGCGCCGCACGGGAGAGAACCGTTGCGGTGCCCAACGCGATGTTAAAGAAGACAGAAGACGGCGCGGAAGAAGAAGAGGAGCCGGAAGCCAGAAGAGGGACCGCAATGACATCGGGGGAGCAGCCTGCGCATCGGGACCATCCGGAAGGGTGAGTAGAATAGTTTATTTTTTTTTAAATTCTGGGCTGACTGTATACTACTGGGGGCATGCTGTATACTACTGGGGGCAGGCTGGGATGGCTGTATAATACTGGGGGCAGGCTGGGGTGGCATGTATACTACGTGGGGGCTGCTGTATATACTGGGGGGGCAGCTGGGATGGCTTGTATTACTACTGGGGCAGGTGTGGGGTGGCTGTATACTAATGGGGGCAGGCTGGGTGGTGGCTGTATACAAATGGGGGGCAGGCTGGGTGGGTGGTGTATCAACTGGGGGCAGGATGGTGGCGTGGCTGTATACAAATGGGGGGGCCTGGGGGGCTGTAATACTGGGGCGGCTGGGGTGGTGTATACTACTGGGGGCAGGCTGGGGTATACTACGTGCAAGCGTATATATAGGGGTGGGCTGGCTATAATCGGCTGGGGTCTGTGACCAATGACACGTTCCACCCTCGGCATTATACTCGAGCGTCATATTTTTCCCAGTTTTTGGTGGTAAAATTAGGGGTTCGGCTTATACGGGTCGGCTTATACTCGAGTATATACAGTAGCTTTGAATTTATAGCCATAAGTCAACTAATAGGTGTAAAATTAGTAAAGCAATTTGATGATACAACAGTAAGGATCATCCACCATTAGTCACTATGAATAAATAGGGTACCTTTCAAGACTGTCCAGTTTGGATTTATGCTATATACAGGGTGTGTTGTAACAAAAAGGCGGGCAGTGGAAATTTTGAAAACATACCATCGGATCCACTGATACAAAGCGAACCCTGTAGAATCTACATTCAGTGTAAACTAGGAACAGCAATGTGGATGTAGTAGTTTTTAGTTCTTTTGGGTTTTGTTTAATGTGAGTCCCCTGGCCTCTCCACCATCAGAGCTTGATTAACTTAACATCTTAAAGGGGTTTGCCATGAAAGAAAATTCACACATTTCAATACAGCTCATATTAACCTTACATTACAATTTTACTCAGTGTTATTGCTGTTTATCTCCTTCACTCCCTCGGTGCGCAGTCTAATATTTCCAGGGTGTGGGCAGGGACTTCTAAGCAGACATATTATCATCCATCTAGTTTTGTGGGGTGACATGTGGTACATATCAGAGTACAGGTGAAATACACTTTCATCTGGCTTCGGGATTTGTACTAACACACACACATAGAAAGCAGAGTGACACAGATCAGTGATGATTAGATTACACAAAGGCATGGAGACAGGCTGACAGACTTGTACACTGTTACACTTTTAGCTCGCGTACATCTCACAGATACCAACATGGGGAGAGAAAAAGACTGGACCGCACATCCACACTAACACAATGATCTACTGCCACTAGGCTCATTATATAACAAACCGAGGTTCTTAGTTACATTTTGATCAACATGTATAAGCCCACAAACCACTTCACGGTGACCATCGTTACATCTCACCGATATGTGCCTGCCTTCCCCGAATCACGTATCTCCTAGTTTGCAGTCTCTCTCTCTCCGATCAAAATGATGTCCTGCAGGGAAGTTGATCAGCGGGTGGTTCTGAGATACGATGCAGGGGGTGTTGGATACAGAGAGAAAGAAATCTCATTTGCACAACTCACACCGAAATCCGAGTGGACGGCCACCGGACCCTAAGTCAGAAGTTACTGGGTCGTGCCTAAAGGGAAACATGAAAAGTGGTAACAGGCAGTGAAAAAACATCACTGAGGGGCTCTCGAACCGTCAGCTCGCCCCCCTTCCCTGCCCGAGCCTTCAGGATCACTAGCATAATTTATAAGTTTATTTTATAAGGAAGGAAGCCATGGATAACAAATAAAGAAGATACCACCAGTCACAGTGCAAGGACCTATGAATAAGTTAGTGTCCCTGGTTGTGATGCTAGATTTCTTTAAAGAGTAAACTGTAAATGTTTTTTCGTCACAAATCAATAGCTAGATCTCCCGCGTTCCCTATCAGTACCCTCCATCCCAGTCTGTGATTCTACAGAACTTTTTCTGTCTCCTCCTATCCTCTTGCTGCTCCCTCCCCACCTTTCATCAGTTACAGTATCAGCTCTGGAGATAAGCCTTAGTGTCACACAGCACAGGCTATAGAATTCATGTTACTGGGTTACTTATGCTTTTTACCACTTATTACATGTTACCATATACTAGTGCATATTAAAAATACTTCAACTCTGTGGTCTCTGTATCTCTGCTCCGGTCCACGACACCTCCGCGGGGGCCCCCATCGCCCGCCATGTACTGTTCCTTACCTTCACACGCTCCGCTCATGGGATTCGTCAGCGTGGCCCACGGACCTAGGGTGCACGTCGTGGCGGTAGCGCCGAGCATTTAAAGGGCCAGCACCCACTTTTTCGTTGCTGGCTATTTCCAGGAATTTTATAAAAGCCGGCGCTTCGCATTCTCTGCGGATCGTTGTGGCCTCACAGCCCTTAGAAAAAGTCCCCAGCGATATTCCTGCATTTTTGCGTTCCAGCGTTCCTTTCCCATGTGTACCTGCTTCTGAGTTCCCGTTGTCTGCGTTTCTGTGTCCAGTGTCCCGTGTACCCGTGTTTCCGTTCCCATCTGCCTGGACCTCCCGTTGCTGACCTCGGATTGGACATTGCACATTGCATCTCTGCCGCCTACCCTGACCTGTTGCCTGGACTACACACGAGACCGTCTTCTGTCAAGGACCTCGACCTCAGCTGCCACTGCAGGCTAGTCGCACCTGGGAACGACCTGGTGGTACCCTGCCACCGACAGACATATCCTCTTGCAGTGGGCTCCGGTGAAGTCAGGTGCCACTTAGACTCCAATCCAAGTGTCGGCTAGATACACCTCCGTGGTGGTCCAAGAGATCCAATCATCCCGATTCCTGACAATCAGCAGCACCAAAGTAGACAATGTCATGTATGTTTTCAAAGGGGGAATCCCATGGAAATAATTAGGTACAAATCACTATAACTTTACAGTTGCACTTTCCTCTCTCTGAAGTATTGGACTTTTCTTGTTGCCTTCAAAGTTTTTAAATATCACAGTAGGTGCTTCATTTTGGTATCATTGCTTACATCTATTTAAGATTTTGAATCTGTATATGATATTTATCGAAATATCCCCTTTTTGCACAGATTTAGATTTTGGTGATTACGGGCACCATATACACAAAATTTCAGAGAACTAGTTAATCCAATCTAAAATAAAAAATGCAGGTTTCCATTAACATTTTCAAGTGCCCTGCCTCACCGCCTTGGGTGGGGTAGGGTCCCAGTTGATATCATTGTGTAGATTTTTGAAAAATATTTGACATGCCTATTTCTCAAGATATTTGAGTACATTTGATCCTTAGTCTTCTCTCAAAAATCAATTCCCGACGGTCTATTTCGTGAGTTTCACACCCTTTTTGTAAAATTTTTTTTTTTAATATAATCGAATATTTTTGTGGAAAAAAAAGCAGCTACCACACAGATAAGCGCAAAGTCACTCACCAAATTCATTTATGCAAAATATAGCTTTCCTTTTGGGAGGAAATATGACCGCAATTTTACCTCATCTTTACTTCCAGAATAATTCAACCTTGGGCAGGGGCTGGCTCCAGGTTTTAGTAGGCCCTGGGCGACAGGCATCATTGGGTCCCCTTGCTGTGAAGTCTCATGGTGACATTAAAAATTCGAAACTAAAACAGTTTCCTTTCCCTAAATAGCCCTTGTAATATCCCTAACAGGCCCCTCATGTTATTTTATATTAGCCCCCCATCATTGGATACAGCCCCTCATGATGGTTTCCTTATGTACGCCGTAGTGTGGGGTCCCAGGAGCCCTGGGCCCCGGGTCTTGCCCAGGTATGTCTGTACGGACCGGGCCTGACCTTAGGAATTAATGGAAATGTACCTTAAAATCAAGTATGATAAACCAGGAAACAGCGGTCACCATGACTGTGGTAGTCTTTTTATGCTTATTATTATGGCCTCAACTTTAAAATGATGCTAAGGCAACCGAGGGCTTTGGGGGCGTTACAAAGCCCTGCCATGCTGTAGCCTCCCTCTGCTCCCTCAGCCCTGCAAACCTTCCTCTGTTTATGTCATTCTCACACAGTTTCAAAGTTGAAGAAGGAAGCCATGTATAACAAATATAAGAACATTACCACAGTTCACGGTGCCTGGATCTAAGGGTTAGTTCCCCTGGTTTTTTGCTTGATTTTGATGGTAAATTTCCTTTTAAAGAGAGTCGAAGCACCAGTAAGTGTTGGCACCCATTTCTTCTTTCTTTTCTGCACAGCTCTAACAGTGATGTCTGCAATGCGTTTCACCAGCGTTAATGGTAAATTGTTTGTTGGTAGTCATTTTTTTTTTTACCTTTTTTCTATATCGATTGCTTCAAAGAGAATGCAACATTTTGAATAAAACCCACCAAAACTCATAACAAAAAACCAAAACACATGCAAATCACTGAAACCATTCTCTAGGTTTACCAATGTCACCCTAAACAGCCTAGGTACTATACCACAATGGGGTGACCCTGTAGCCCTTTGTTGCTATGACATGGCATTGGACTGTATGTAAAGTGCTGAAGAATTGATGGCACTTTATTAAATAAAGATTTTATTATTATTGATGAAATTTACAAACTGCAAGGTAGTTTATCGTTCTCACGGGTGTTTAGGGGTCATGGCCAACTGAGCATTGATGGGTTTGATGTGTTTTATGCTTTGTCCACGTGTGTGTAAATATGTAAGTCATGCTTCTATATCTTATATCCTTCCAACACAGAAGTCTTTTGTTTTATTTGTCTTTATTTAGCACTGTGCAATTTGTTAAAGGGGTATTCCGGGATATGAAACACTGATACAAAAACCCATGATGCTATAAATAATGAATGTAACAAAACTCAATGCACATTAGTCACAAAATTGGCTTAAATAGTTTGATTTTATGATCCACAACATTTTAGACCTCTCTAATGTATGCCGAAGTTATCACAATACGGCACTACAAACTAAAAGTCCCATGATGCTTTAGTTCTAGGAAACTCCTCCTACCTGCCCGGGCAGCGCAGGACATGGATGTGGAATGTGATCAGCGGCCATCTTCTGTCCTGTGTCTTCTTCGTGCAGAGGAAAGTAAGGACTGGTTGCATTTTAATTCACCGTTAGGGCTGATTCAAACAGCCGTTCATGGGGAGTTACATGCAAATTTGAGGCCCCTATAGTACATACATGGCAATTGCAGAATTTTTGCGTGTGAACGGAGGCGTGAGCCGCTGTTCCTATGGAGGGAGGAGGGGCACCCCTTCCTCACCTACCGCATTGCCCGGTATGCCCGTCAACGGCGGGCATACCGCGTGTGGAATGTACCTTACAGTGTATGTCAACAGCAATTTTCCTGCTAAGGGGAGCAAAATTTTAAATAACAACTAATTACATATTTGCTTATATTTTAGGGACCCATTTGTATGAATATTGCTGATTCCTGAATACCCCTTTAACTATGTAAAAGAATTCTATGGTGCCAATGAATATTATAGTAGATCCTTGTGTTCAGTGAATATAAAAGAGGTTCCCACTTCAGAATTATGTTGGTATGGAAAAATATTTGATAGTTAAAAATAAAGTACAGCTTTACGCGGAGTAATAGAAAGCTCCTACACAGCGGCCCTACATTATTCACCAGTGAACATTGTTTCAGTCATTGCACTTAGCAAATTGTGTGCTTTTTTCTCAAGGGCTTGTTGATGTGTCACCAATATAAGGTTGTATTGCACTTTGTTGATTAAATGGGCTAGGAGAAAAAAAAATGATAGATGCAGGAGACAGAATATATCCTTGCTTGTGGAGAGCAAGGATCAGCATTGTGGCATAAAAATGTTGTTTGTTTGCTATACGGATCATCGATGACAGAACACTGAATGGCTCAACTATTTTGGGATAGTTGAGCAAGTAAGATGTCTTTTATCAAGCAGAAAGCAATGTGGTAAGCTACAAGAAATATTCATTTTTTATATGGGGTGTATACATGTACATTTTTGATGCCCTTTATCTATTTAGTTTATTTTGATAATTATATTGAAACTAAATTCTCAGCATTTTTGTTCCAGATTACATTTTTTGGGTTCATCACCTGACATTCCCACTGATCGACAGTGATGTTTCAGTGAGTGCCAGGCCTGTGACATCACATCCATCAGTCATATGGTCTATTTGCAGCTCGGTGCCATTCAAGTGAATGAGGCTTGAACTGCCATGCCAAGCTGCTAAACAATGTTAAGGCACTGTGCTTTGTGAGCAAATGAAAGGACTATATGTTGCCTGATGGCTGCAGTCTCTTCAAAAATGCATTACTAAAATAAGGGGGCACATTTCTAATACTGTCTGAAAGTATGATTGTCAACATAGCAAAACAATACAAAGAAATGCCAGCTTACCTGCTTCCCAGTGCACGGCCCATGACTGCAGCGCAGGCAGCAGTCATAATCATAAGTCACAATCTACATAGACCAGCACCTTACAGACACCATGAGAAGATAAAATTACCGGGAACACCCGCAATCGGGTGTGCGCATGGGCGCCGCATCTTGCCAAGGAACGCCGCTACCTTTGACGTCATCGGGGAGCGGCATCGTCACCATGACAGCCTTGGGTCTTCTGAAGACCCAAGGCTATCTCGTTTTAACACTTTATTAAAGTGCATTCGCACTTGTAATCGAATGAGGAGAAAATCCCCATATACTGCCATTAAAGTAGATATTGTAGGATCAATCAGACAACCTAGGGTTAAAGTACCTAGGGATCTGAAAAATAGTGAAAATAAAATATTATAATAAAAAAACCCTAAAAATTCAAATCGCCCCCTTTACCTAGGTCGAAAAGAGTATTATGCCTGAAAGAAATCAAAATTTGAAAGAGACACTCAATATTAAATTCTAGATTAGACTATGACTGGCAGAAAATCGCCAAGAGTTAGAAATGCTAAATCTATATTATAGAACAAATAACAAAAAAAACAATGCAATAGTTAAGTCAGCTCAACCGACACGGAAAATTCAGTGTACTATACAGAGGATCTCAGATTCTTCAGTCTGACAAAGTTCCAGCAAAATAAAAGCAATGGAACTGTACAAAGAAAAAGAACAAAAAATACAACAAGTCAAAAAAAAGAAGACGGAGGGCAGGAAACCACAACAGCCGCAAGAAAATACACATTATGGAAACAAAATAACAAACATTCTTATCTTCAATCTCTACACTATACGATGTCGGAGCACAAATTGATCACCGTCCAGGGGGTAGGGTACTCGCCAACCATAAAAATTTTGATTTATATCAACTATTCTAGATGTCAACAAATTATAAGAGCTCTGACAGTCAAAAATATTCTCACAAATGGCATTAGAAACTGTTGAGGACCTGGTATGGATAATTCTTTAAGTCTACACCGCGAATATGGACTCCTTTAACGACCAGTATCAAATTTCCATTTTAGACCGCTCCAAGGAGAAATAAGGGTGGATAACATTGTTAATCTTAACAATTTTTTCATACCTCAAATCCGACTATTACCCAGTTAACTATGGACATTTTTCAGGAGCGGGTGGAAACGACCTGGTCGAATTACAGAAATCTGATGCCAGCTAAAAATCAAATCTTTCAAAGACTTACAAGAAGCCCTACAAGAATTAAAGAACAGCTCGGACCTAAATATCTGCCCCAGACAAGGGAGGTGGAGTAGTCCTTCTTAATGCAAGGCTATATAAAAAATTTAACTTAGATATGCCATGAGTAAGATGTCTTTGGAACGCGTGCTTTGGCTGCAGACCGCTGTATTGTCTTCCATGTATTAGTCCATGCCAGGACAATTTTAACAATTTGTGTCATTAATAAATATTGAATATTTTATGGGATTGCTGCCTGAAGCGTGTTTCTGTTTCTTGACCTTTCCCTAGAACCTAAATAAATATAAATAAACAGTGAAAATCACTAACAATTAGGTATTGCCGCATCCGAAATGCCAGATCTATCAAAATATAATAGCGTTTTTTCACTGGTTAACCCCGTAGGGGAAAATAGCAACTTTTGTGACATTTTGAAAAATAAAAAAAAATCAATAAAAAGTGATTAAAAAGTCCTACAGTCACAAAAAATGGTAGCATCGTAAACTTCATCAGAAGTTGCAAAAAAATGACACCACTCACGCTCTGTACACCGTAATATGAAAAGTATTAGTGCTAGAAGGCAAATAAAAAAAAATTCTACACAAGTTTTTAAATTTGTAAATGTATGAAAACATTAGAAAACCTATACAAATTTGTTATCCCCGTGATCGCACCAACCCAAAGATAAAGTAGAAAGTAATTTGGGGACACAGCGAAAGCTGTAAATTAAGCCACAAGAAACGTGCAAATGCGGTTTTCAAATATTCACCTCATTTTGATTTTTTTTCCCACATCCAGTACACGCAGGGAATATTAATAGCACTATTGAAGTGGCAATTTGTTAAGCAGAAAACAGCTGTCACACGCTCTTCATGTAAAAGAAAAAAAAAGTTGTAGATTTTTGTTGTGGGGGGAGTTGATAAAAATCGAAATGAAAAAAACAAAAAAAGGGTGAGGTCCTTAAAGGGAATCAAAGACCAATATTGTTTACTTCCTGTGGATAAAAACGGCTCTCAAGTCATGTGATTGTCAATAGGTGCACAGCTCATATAATGCACGTTGGATTGCTCTCTGTGAAATAATGAGCAGTGCACCTGTGTGAAATCACATGGTCAGGGACAGATTTTTATTCACTGGAAGTAAACAATGATGCTTCTTTCTGAATGAAAGAAAGCGAGATCTAGAAAACTGTGAAGAAATAGTTTTAGGTTTGCTTGGAGCTCTCGTGTTTTCAGATTTATTAAGTGTGTTGTTGGCCCTTTTACAAACTCTCGGGTTTTAAAAAAATAGTTGCAAAATAATCGCCAAGTAGAGTAAAATAATCACAACAGCTAATACGAGAGGGAGTGACTTGCGACTTTTTGAAATTTTTTTAAAAAATCGATATATAAATCTGGCTTTGACGCCATTGCACTAGCAGTGGTTCTTTGTGTAAGACAATGGGCAGATTTATCAAGATGTCTGAAAGTCAGAATTTTCTAGTTCCCCATGGCAACCAATCACGCCCAGTCTGATTTTACCAGTGCTCATGAATATTTTAAGGGAGCTGTGATTGGTTGCCGTGGGCAACTAGAAAATATTCTGACTTCCGACAGCTTGATAAATCGACCCAATTTTCTGAGTGGCAGGAAATGCCCTTGCAATTTTTTTGCCACGTTTTATGTAAAAAGTCAGTGATAAATCTCCCCCATTAAGTATTTTGAATATTGTATAACTTTTCATTACAGTAACAATATCAATTATTTGCTGAAAGTGGTCAACCCTTTACAACATTGTAGTTGTCCATCAATTATTGGGGATAATATTGTGGGTCCATCTCTGGTGCCACTGTGTCATATCATATGCATACTCTTTTCTATAAGCACTGGTCTCTTATTTAAACGAAACACAAAGTCGGATGGCTTCGACCTCATGAGTATGCGGCAGTGACTGCAGCAGCGCCCAAAACTATGCCAACTACTAGCTGGCCTAGTTTTGCAAAGAAAAAACATGTAAATGTTCAAGGTAGTGCAAAGGTGTGGAACGGAATGCCCTCCACTGGGACCACTTGTGGCCGGCCGCACCCCATCAAGCCCCTCTATGCTCATGGTGTGGGATTGGTGTAGGGGAAACTAATCACAATACGTTTTGCTAGTAATTGTGTATTTTCAGAGCTTCTACCCCAGAAAAACTGATAAATGTACCTATAAAGGTGCTAAAACCGTTAATGGAATCAAATCAAAAATTATATACCACGGGACACTTAACAATAGGTCATGTACCCCTCTAGATCCATGGCTCCTCCGTCGTCAAATCAACTTTTATTTGCTTAATCAACATATTATGCAAGACGTGAAGACTCCAAGGGTGTTACTCTGGACCCCTCATACTACAGCTTTTCTGGCTGTTAGGGGGGTTCTGAACATTCCCAGAGCCCTAAGGCTAATTACATTTTGAAATTGATTTAGGAGGCCATGGATATTAAATATATAAAAAGATTGATACACTCAGCGTAGACCCTCCTCCTCCATAGCGCCAGATGTTGCCCGCCCAGCTACGGCCGGGCGGCTAACATTTGTATAAATTTAGCCTAAGTGTCCCTGATTTCCATGCTTGTTTGTGATGGAAATTTCACTTAAATAAATGTGTTGTAAGGCAGTACTTATGATTAACGTCTCTGCAGGCGTATGCTTTCTGCAAAATGCTCGCACCTCTGTCTTTTCCTTCTCCTGAATAATACAATACTACTAGTACATTACATTGTAATATGGCCATCCCTACACACAGCTCTGACAGGATGAATAGTACTATACTACTAGTACATTACATTGCAATATGGCCATCCCTACACACAGCTCTGACAGAATGACTAGTACTATATTATTAGTACATTACATGGTAATATGGCCATCCCTACACAAAGCTCTGACAGGATGAATAGTACTATACTACTAGTACATTACATTGTAATATGGCCATCCCTACACACAGCTCTGACAGGATGAATAATACAATACTACTAGTACATTACATTGCAATATGGCCATCCCTACACACAGCTCTGACAGGATGAATACTACTATACTACTAGTACATTACATTGCAATATGGCTATCCCTACACACAGCTCTGACAGGATGAATAATACAATACTACTAGTACATTACATTGCAATATAGCCATCCCTACACACAGCTCTGACAGGATGAATAGTACTGTACTATTAGTACATTACATTGTAATATGGCCATCCCTACACACAGCTCTGACAGGATGACTAGTACTATACTACTAGTACATTACATGGTAATATTATTACTGGGCTATCCCTGTACAGCACTATACTGATAGGATACATTGTATAATAATACTAGTACATTATATCAATTTTTTTGCCACTTTTTTATGATAAAAAGTCAGTGATAAATCTCCCATTAAATTTTTGAAAGCATGGTCTAAAGGGTAGAGTAATTTCTCGCCCTTCCTTTTAACCTGCCGAAATCCTTCCCGGTGTCGGTGGCACAGAACAACAAAGTGGCTTATGGATAAGGGATATGCGAGTAAAGGGGGTGTGACTATCCGATTACGTGGCCCCGAGTCCCGACACCCCTTGTGATCTAAAGTAAAAAGTACCTGCGACGAAAGTCGCGCAGGTGCGCTCCCCTTTCTTCAGAGGTATTCAGGCACAAAAGCCCTCGGGGATGCTAAACACGTGCGTAACCCTTAATATAGGGAAGACGTCTGCCGAGGCACCGGCGAAAAGGACGGATGCTGAGGTCCGATGTGGCGTTAAAATGGGGCACCATCTTCGTGGTTAAGGTCGACCCCGGAAGGCTGAGAGTGTGGGACGTAAATTTCTCCCTTCCCCCTGCGGCCCGGAACTCTACGGATAACTCTCCGATCCTCTGGGTACCACGTGCGAGGGTCCCCTTGGTAATCAGTGCAAATGCGCGAAGCCACTTAGTGAACAATAGGACTTTTAAGACGAGACTACTCCAATTGTGCGACCCCTCACTCTCCACAAACCGTTAACTTTTTCTTGATGATGAGATACTAAGTAATCGACTGTAGGAAGCAGAGATGTCCCCGAAGGAACCAAAAAAACATGAGGGGAACCGAAACTGGAGCAATCAAAAACTTGGGGGGCATTCCGGGGGGGTTGAGTATGACAATTATTATGAACATTGTTTATTCCACGTAATGGAATGCGCACACGTTCTGGATAGTAAGTACAATATCAATTATTGCTGAAAGTGGTAACCCCTTTACAACATCTTTAGTTGTCCATCAATTATATTGGGATAATATGTGGTCCATTCTCTGTGCACTGTGTCATATCATAATTATACTCCTTTTAATAAGCATGTCTCCTTATTAAACGAACACAAAGTCGGATGGCTTCGACCTCCTGATGTATGCGGCAGATGACTGCAGCAGCGCCAAAACTATGCCAACTACTAGCTGGCATAGTTTGAGAAAAAACATGTAAAGTTCAAGGTAGTGCAAAGGTGTGGAACTGGAATGCCCTCCACTGGCCCACTTTGTGGCCGGCCGAACCCCCATCAAGCCCCTCTATGCTCACTGGGGTGGAGATGGTGTGAAGGGGAAAATAATCACAATTACTGTTTGCTAGTAATTGTGATTATTCAGAGCTTCTACCCCAGAAAACTGATAAATGTACCCATAAAGTGTTAAAGGTAATGGAATCAAAATCAAAATTATATACCAGGGACACTTAACATAGATCCATGTACCCTTACTATTGTTATCTATGGCCTCCTTCCTTCTAAAATCAACTTTTATTTGCTAATCAACTATTATTATAATGACGTGAAGGACTCCAGAGGGTGTTACTAGGACCCCTCCACTACTAGTTTTCTGGCTGTAGGAGGGTCTCTGGTAACATCCCAGAGCCCTTAAGGCTAATTATCATTTTGAAAATTGATTTTAGGAGGCCATGGATATTAAATATAAAAGATTGATACACTCACAGTAGACCCTCCTCCTCTCCATCGCGCCAGAGTAGCCCGCCCAGCTACGGCCTGGCGGCATACATTTGTATAAATTTAGCCTAAGTGTCCTGATTTATCCATGTGTTTGTGATTGGAAATTTCCTTTAAATAAATGTGTTGTAAGGCATGTACATTGATAAAGCTATCAGTAGTATGCTTTCGCAAAATGCTGTACCTTCTTTAGTCTATGCCCAACCATGCTCTTCGAATCTGCCATCGATATTAGATTTATCTCTAACTTTATTCCAACCTCTCATCTCCAGGACTTCTCTCGGTTGCACCAATTCTCTGAATGACCTTCCACGGACTCTCAGACTAATTACCACTCTCCAAGCTTCAAACATGCTCTTCAAATCCATCTTTTTAGGCAACGCTATCACATTCACTAACCACATGAATGTCAACTGTTTACTAATCCATCCTGTTTCTTCTTCCGTCGGTTACCACCACCACCAGAAAGATACCAAGCTCCAGGCTTCTCTGCAGTCACTTCACCTTGGACCTTGTATATAGATGGCAGCTGATTTTTTTTTATTATTACATTATTTGTACTGTCCCTTATAATGAATGGCTGGACCATTAACAAGTTTATTCACCCTCCATCTCATATGTAAGCTCTGCACGCCTACGACTTTTTTGTTTTTTTTGACTTTTGTACTCTTAATGAAAAATTCATTATTCCCTGCTTGTAAGCACCACAAATATGGATATGTAAAGAAAGATTATTATTTAGAGTATAATTTATGTGCTTTGCAAATCTGTAGGGCTGTGTTAACTTGAAGGGCCTGCAGCCATGCATTGCCTTTTCCAGTCATTGGATGGGTATTCTGATACAATTCAATGGTGCGTTAGATAAATATATGTTAAATATATGTCTTATAATTTTGTATGGACAATTACAATAGATGTGTTACTAATGATAAGGTTTTTTAAGATAACATACAACACTTTCTGATCATATGATGGATGCTACTGTGTGATATCACATCTATGATCCAATTTCATCCACTGAAAGTAACAATAATTTTCTATGTAGACAAAGTAATGTACGTAAATTGTGGAATTGATGCATAAAATCACATAAAGTCCGTTAGATAAACTGATTTGCTGAAATTGTGGTTTCCACCTTCATAGTCATGGTCGCATTTCCTACTTTTTTTTTTTTTATCTGTTAATTATTTGTGTTTTATTGTTTACTCTACTGTATGTTAATAAAACACAATCATATAACACACAAGACAAGTGGTTTGCTACAGTTTTTGTGGTTGTGGTAAATGAGTCGTATCATTGGCGTTGAAAACTGTAAACTGGGTGTATCAGAAATCACTAGAATTATTATTCTACTGCAGAAGTGCGAACAATCTCTTTATCTGGAGATCCGTTACGATGATTTCCTGTAACATTATGCATTTGGATGACCCCTATAAATAAGTTGGGCAAAATGATTTTGTTTAAAAATACAATATTAAAGCTTGACAAAAAACAATGACATAAACTCAAACACTGCTCTTTCATAAATGCACAAGATAGTAAAGCTCCAGGTGGATTAGTTTTCTTCCTTAACTTTTAATTATGAAATGTGTCCTGAGAGGAGGCTTGGAAAGAATTGGTGGAATTGTGAATGCAGGCAAACGTGTAACGTGGTTCAATTGCTGGTTTCCTATTTCACATTTACAAAACAACTTCTTCTGCCAAGTATTCAAAATAGTGAGATGTTAATGGAGCGGACCTGTCCCAAAGCATGTGAATGTATGTATTGTTGTAAGGAGAGCAACATTCAAGAAAGGAAGACAGAAGAAGAAGCATCTTGTTGTCCTAGCTAGCTACAGAACTATTTGTTCATGCATATTTCTGCCAAACATTCATGCCCCTGTGTGTATAGAAAGGCACGCAAAACCCTATGTAGTCAGTATATGCACTGATTTCTACCTTAATGTGTAGAAATGTCTGTGATCTGGTAAAAAGCATCTGGGGCAAGTTTGACTCCTTTAGAGCATAGTACAACTCCGAGAATGTCGAGTGCGTAGTAATAGTGGTAATAGTAATATGTCATTCCATAGATAACGAAGATAAACATAAAAATGGCATGCTATGTTGACGCGTTTCAAGCCAATATGGCTCATAGTCGTTACACAATTAAACAATACCCGACATTGCAGAATGTCCAGCAGCGCGCGGGGCCATCAGATTTATCAGGAGGAGACCTCGAAGAGAGATATGTGGAGGGTTTAGAGGGTTTAATTATACGACAGGACTGAGGCAGAATAGTAGAGTCTATACAAGGTTATCCATCTGAGACAGCCGAGAGGCCAGAGCCTTATCGGATTGTATCGAGTTGGTAAGGGGGGGGGGAGTTGGCCTTATCATATGTCAGCGTGCATGCTACATACTCTCTTTGACCGAATATATGAAAGTCAGTTAAAAAAGCATGGGTCGCAGTGTTAATAATGGCCCGTGGCCACTAATACATTTAAAGAATTGCGAGCAATATGTCAGTTGTGGACTAAAGCTGGTTGCCACCTGTAAGCATAGTTTCCTTTGGTTCAGAACAATAATCGTGCCTATAAGAATACACAAATCACCAACCTTAACCCTTCTGCCGGATATGTTCCGTTTTTACAGAATTAAATGAAGCTATACAGCATATTTTTTGTCTAAGCAGTTTGGTTATATTGAAAACTGTTTCCAAAAGGCAAACTACAATCATGTAAAATTGGTAAAATGGCCCTTGTTCCAATTTTCATTTTAGCAAATTATTAACTGAGGTAAATTGAAGTTTTGGCTAACACACAAATTAAAGGCACATAAACTGGTAAAACAAATAAAGTATAATATTTTGCGATTACTTCATTTGACTTTTTAATTTACTTCAGAGACCAAAAAAGCCCCCTCTAAGAAGCAATTTCAGCAATATCTAAGTTATTCTAGGCAATGTAATCACTTTTCCGAACTTCACCTTTTGCTCAGGTGTTAATAGAATTCTCACATGACTTTGTTTAATTTGCTTTGACAGTGTACAATGTGATTCAGAGGAAGTCGAGCTTTCGGATGTGGATGAGCGCACTGATAAGTCGTTTCTTTATAAGAGGTAGCGCTTTCCTTCGTGTAACACAGATACTTGTGCGATAGAAATAGTCTTCATAACAAGGTGGCATACAATCAAACCAGTCTGATTAGTCTTTCCTTAGGATTGAAAAAAGCTTTTCTGTCTATGTTGGGCTGTGTTCAAGACCAATGCAGTTTCGTGAGTTATTTTCAGTAGGTGGTTATAATTATGAATTTGCAACGCAAAAAGTCTATAAAGGACACTGGAGGAGTAATACAGGGGGAATGTATGAGTGTTTTTTCTCTGAATTTTCCTTTAATAAATCACTCTTGATAGACTTGCAATCGACTGAAGATAACAGTGATTAAGGACTTTTCTGTGACGTTGTGAATGAACACGGGAAACAGGAGAGTTGACCACCATTCTATATATGGCGAGGGCGAGATGTAGGAATAAAACTGGTGGACGGGCGGGCCTGGCAACAATATTGTGTAAGAAAACCTGATGCAGGTTTTTCAAAATCAACCACAGGCAGCAGGGCAGGTGGAGTGCAGGTAACGCCTTTGTGCTGTCGCACTCCCTGCGACATGGCGTGGAGGCGATGTGATGTATGCCGCATGGTTGTGAGAACTGAAGTACATGCACTAGCAAAGAATTTGCGATTCTTTCAATAACTTCACACCAGAAAAATGCGTAGACAGCAGTGATTGATAAATATACCCTATCTAGTTGTTAATCTCAGTTGGGTTGGTCAAATGTATCATTGCACCTGCACACTACCTGGCCCAAATATACATTATTTGCATATTTAGACTCAGTATAGGTCACCAAAAGGACGATGGCAATGGAGGACCTTATGTGAACTATCCTTTATAGCAAATGTGAAGTACCTGCCAGGTCAGATTCTCTTAAATCAGCTTGTCACGTCAGTAAAGCCTATGTACGCAGGCACAGATATAGCCTCCTGATGTAATAACGAGATGAGATGTTCGGGCGTCAACGTAAAGAGGGGGATAACTAATCTATGATGATAGTACAAAGAGAACAGGGCTATGAATGGCTCTAGAGCCAGAGTGAATCGGAAATCAATGTGTCGTGCAAAGGGGCCCATATAACTGAAAAAACTAAATAAAGATACAGTATAAATGAAGTACAGACTTTATCTGCAGAATAGAGGATGACCTGCGCAGTACAGGCCATATCAGCAATAGGGCATTGTAGAGCAGACTAATAGGAACTCTATAGCCATAAAAAGTACAAAAGAGAAAGCACTCAGGAGGTATATGACCACCATTAGATTTATAACTGATGAATTATTCGATTCCAATTGTATTCACCATTTAATCATGACATGATATAATAGTGATTGATATGACGGGAACGGTATGTAATCATTTGTGCCAAGTAGTGGAGTCTGAGTAACATAAATACAGAATACCAATGCCCTAACAATGTAACATGTGAGAGCTAGCAGTACGAAAATCCACTAGCAGAACCCTGCAATTCAGGTGAGTGCATTACAAACATATAGTTAGTGTTTCTTTTACACACACATTGGAACGTATCATTTATAAAAATATTCAAATTAGTTTCATAGCGAGCTATGTCCAATCGACACAACTGATCGACAGTTGCATGTGCAGAATGTAAGAAAGCACACTAGCTAAAGGAAAAAGACACAATCTGTAATTAATATCCTATAATCCTAGGATATATATAATCTGTATACTTCCATAGATTGGCTGTTTAGCTGAATAATGCCTCCAGGTGGTCAGTGTCCTTAGACTTAGAGCTACATTCATGCACATACATACACTTTTTGTCTCATTCTAGATATTGGAAGAAACATCCTTCCATTTTACAACGCAAAAACAGTTGATGTCAGTGGCGCCTATGTGAGACGAAAAATAATTCCCTCCTTTATGAAGGCCTAAGAGTTGGTCACTATGTAATAAAAGAGACTGTTTATTCCGAGTACAGACATAGAAGACAAGCATGGGAGTAGTAAGAGTTTACCGCAATGGATGCTCACTAAGGATTCTGGGAAAATAATGCAATACATTTTTCAAGATAGATGGGATAAGTAAATCAGCCTCTTTTAGTACCTTGTAAGAAAGCTCCCGACTATAAGGCATGATTCATACATACTTACTATTGTAATAAAAAGATGGCTGATAATTCCAGTCCCAAACTGGAAATACACCGACTGCTATAAAAGATTATCATTTACCTCAAAACCAGTATAAACAGTTCTTTATATTAGCCAATACATATGTTATGGGCGTACAAGTACCCCACCCTGATGTCATGTCATACCGTATAGAGAATGATCTCAGTACAGGCTATATACAGATGATAATTCATTTAGGGCACGGACCGTATTCAGTAGGCCTGAAGAGGAAGGTGGTTATGATAACATCTGACAATTCTTATTTTGGGGAGAAAGAAAAGATGATCCTAATCCATGTTTTAAAGACCGGAAACTTCTGGGGACTATTTCCTGTCCATAAAAAAGATAAGTTGTAGTATCTTCTTTAATGGCTTTTGACATTGTGACGTTTCTTTCTTAAACCAGACGGTCCGCGGTTGCTGTACATTTTATTGCTGGCTGAAATTTGGCAGGAGGAAGAACAGCATAATACATTTTTTCTGGCGTGGGCAGCGGGGATGTGATATTCTGACTGTAAAAGGTTGATAAGCAATATTCACACTAAACTACTTCATTTACAGAGAATTTTTCTAGACCCCTGCCCCAGTTGACAGAGGACATGAAAAGAAGCAGGCTGTATAAGAGTAGGGAGAAAAGAGGTTTAAGTGAAAGCTTATGGCCAGCACATACGCATCTAAAAGCACACAAAGCACATCTATAGTTTCTAATTGCAAGGTCCAAGACGCACCATAAGGCACTGAGGTAAGTGGCTTCTACCCTATGCTCTTCATCTTACTACTCATTATACATTACTTACTAACTTGATTGTTTTTTCTACTACTACTACGGTAGGGGAACATGGGGTGACCCTGATGTAAAGGAAAATAAACACTTGAGGAGAAACATGGGATGTAGTTGTATAAATAAAAAGGAGGAAGGACAGCCATGGAGTAAGAGTTGAGCTCCCTTATGGAATGCCTCCATGGACGCTCCACTAAGGATTCTGGAGAAAATTATACAAATAAGTTTTCAGGGGGAGAAGGAAAAACCACCCCTCTTTAAGCTACCTAGTAAGGCCGCTACCTACATCAAAGCATGTCTACAAGGATCTTACTTACGAACCTAGTTCATAAACCTGCTGTGTACTATTTGGAAGTAAGAGAAGGTGTGGAAAGTGTGTTTTAGTGTGTTTATAGGCACATCACAGTTTACAGGGACACTACATTTGTGTTTTTTGTGTGTGGTAACTAAATTTGGTCTATTTTAAAGAATTGAATAAAGTTTATCCATGGAGGTTTCTACTCCTTCAGTGAGAGTTGACTTTTTTTTTGTAAACATCTGTCAATGGGTGCCCCGACGTCCAATATATGATCGCCGGTTGACACTGGTTCCCCTGGTCAGCCGCCCTCCGAGGTCATGGCACACGCCGTCCTTACGACTGGTCCTGCCAGCCTCCTTCCGCGAGGTCCTGCATGCTGATCCTCTGGTCTGCCTTCCGTGGTCTGCCTTCAGCATGTTCTGCCTTTAGCGTGGGGTCCATACCTGGATGCCACCAGCAGTGCAAGTCGCAACCCCGTGGAGGGACATGGTGGCTCCCCACCACAGCAAAGAACCATCTCTTTGCGGTGCTCTGGCAAAGACCAGGAGTTCACTTAGACATCCGTCCCGGGTTGCGGGCTAGTATCGTTTAACCCCGCGGTGGTCAGGGAGTCCCACAGGACTGCGCCCATAGACTCTCTGACGGTTGCTCTATGAACCGTAAAAACATTGTTCAAGGCACCACTGACGATTTATAGTCGGACTCTTTAGATTTTTTATTAACAATTGTTAGCAACGCTTTTCTTTTAAACCTTTCCTCTAGAATGAATAAATGTGTGGCCTATTATATCTAAATCATTTATTTCTCTTTTTGTCATTGTTCCTACTTTGAATTTGATAATGATTTCTATGTGTCTATATGATGTTAAACTGTCATTACTTTATGGATAATTGTAGGTAGCTAAAGTAAAAGAAGAGCAATCATCCAACCTTCCTCCTAAAAAGTCCGTCACAGATATCAAGCACAAAAAAAGCGCACTCACTTCCCAAAAAGTGTACATTCTTTAATTTCAACCTTCATACAGGTGATATTTCAACTTGTAATCATGCTATATCTCAAGAATAGGTATAGGTTACACAATGACCACCACGGCCCATATTGATCTAAATTACAGTAGGATATAGTTTTCAAAAGGTATAATAATAGCAATTAATACATATGATACAGAGCAAGGGGGTGACATGTAGAATGGCTGCGGATGCAGCCCGAGATCATCTCGTATGAGGTGAAATAAGAACTTATTTTCTTTATGTTATTTTCTTTCTGCCTTTGTTTGCTAGTAGATGTTTTTATTTATGCTACTCTTTAATAAATGTAGAATGTGTACCGAGTCTAAATAAAAAATGTTCGTCTTATGTTCCCAATGTGGATGGCGACTTATTTTATTTTTATTATTGAACAATAATGAATTAGTGAAAAACAATTTACTGTTAAACTACTTACAAAAAACTAAAAAGAGAAAATGTGGTTGTGACTCTTAACAACAGTTAGATATCCTTTAAAAGGGACATAATAACCCTCAGTCTATTAGATCTCCTCAGCAGCACTGTGATAGGCGGCATACAGGTTGGACAAAAGCGTACGGTTCGGTCCCCAAGGCGGCCATAGGAGCACTTGGCACCCATAAATAAGGTTTCACTATTTAAAGATTAGTGCCCGAGCCCAATTCTGTACCATAATGACTATGAAAGTACAGAGTGTAATAAATTATACCAATTATAGTATAAAAACGATAGTAGCAATTAAATTATCCATGGGAAAATTTAAATCGTTGAGGATGCCTAGTGGTGTCACAGATAAATAAGTAAGGTGTGTATTTTATATTTACTCAAAACATTGAGGCTGTTAGGTCGACAATCCCATTAATGCTTGTCCCTTTGATCAGCTTTTTTTAATTCTACAATGAGCGAAATTAAATGATGAAGCTCTCTCCTTATTAGAGATTTAATTCTTATTGCCATTTCCTACGCACACCTATACATATATTCTTATCAGTAGCCTTCTAGTTATAAAGCAAACAGGCAGATCTCAAAAAAGGAAGTGGAAGAAAAAAGACGGTGGGATTGAATTCATATCAGGCAAGTTTTCGGCAAAGTAAAATTTCTGATATGGATTAAAACCCTCTGTTCTTTTGACCCTTTTTGGAGTGTTTACGTTCCTATTATTTATTGTGGAGCTCCGTGATGAAAAGGATTTGATGTTTTGCCTACTTCTATAACATCTTTTCACTTTGCTGTTCTAGAATTCTAATGTTCTGTCTTCTCTTCTTCCTCTCCCTGTACTGTCCGACGAATGTAGTCAAATCCATGAAAACGTTAGCTAAGCTACTGTGCGTTTTCGCGCTCTGCGAAGTGCATAGAATACAAAGGGGTATATTGCCTGGACGAATACAACCTTGACACGGCAACAATTAAGGTCATAGCTGATACTCCCAGCTATAAAATTACCTACTTTTGCGCAGCCTGGCTTGAGCCGGGTCAATGAGTGGGGGGGTGCCGAACAGCCGGAGAAAAGATGGAATTCATTGGCAGGGGTAAGACTTCTTCTGGAAGATTTAAAAACTGTGTTTCGTCCCCCCTCAGGTCCCCCAACGCGCACCCTCCCACTGAGACTCTACCGCCGCTCTCCCACGCTTTAATTGGACTTCTTCCTTCGGCAAAGATCGGCACTTATGGCGCTCGTGCCCTCCGTCGCGGCCCGCGCGAAGGAAGTAAGGAAAACAAGAAGTATACAGATGTAATTAAATGGAAATATGGCACAATGTTAAATGATTGACTGACGTATAAAAAGTCGAAAAAGGGAACACATATAGATCAACTTTCCTAGTGGCAATCTGCAGCGACATCACGCGCGTCTTTAATATGGTTAGATCCAAATACCCAAATGACACAAGTGAGAAGTTCAGCAAGATAGTGATGATTACACTATAGACTTTGTCCGTGTTCCATCTAGTTAGGCAGTATGTAAAACACGTGGCAAGACGGATGATTGTATTCAAATACATGTGTGATCCATTTCCATGTTTGCTTTCTCACAGAGCACTTTCACCTACACCCCTTTCCTCTCATTTGATAGTCAGTGGTTCTTCCGTCTGAACAACTGTTCCACATTTATTCACCCCTCCCATCATTAGCACTAGTCCCCCCACTGAAATTATGAATGAAAGGCCTTGTTGTTCTTTACAAATAATCAGGCCTCCTCCATCGGTCAGTCAAAATTCAAGAAAGTGACTGCCAGGAGATTGTGTTTGTATGAATGGACAGTCCACACAGCAAGTGAACAAATAACACAGGCAGTTTTTTAAGATTTTCATGGGACTGTTAATTCTTCTCTGTCACATACAAAGATAAACCAGAAACAGCGAAGTGTTTCAGCAGATGCGCAGCAGCCAGCGAAGACTTGTGGAAAGTTTCAGAAACTGTCCTAATTTATTTATTCTCAATTGAGGAAACAAGCGGTCAAACATAGACACAACAGGGCTTGTCATAAGCTTGTACATGTTTATTTTATAACAAAACTCTTCATATGTCATGCATTATTACATTCATTTGCTTATAAGTGTGTTGTTTTATCTTTGTCATTGGGCTGATTATAAAACTTATGATTATAGTTTTAATTACAGTTGTTATGTGTGGTTTTATGTCTTTTTTTTTGGACAGGTTTCTTATGGAGAATTCTTTTCTCCTTGTTCCTTTCTTCTTACTTTCCCCTTTCCCATTCCGTGGTGCATAATATATTTCTTTTAATGAATAAAATGCGCTATTACTTCGATCACACGTAAAATTCAGTCTGGTCAGCAGGACTGTGGCACAAGATTCCTGCAGTGAGAAAACCTACACCCTTCAGTTACTATTGTTGAGAACACCAATCGAGAGACAGGCACTTTATTTGATTTTGAAAGCAAAAGAGCGGGGTCACATATGTTGAATTAGCAAACCCAGCTGAGGATGTTTATTTCCTCAGCTTTTTTGCGAATAGGGCAAAAGGTAATGCACGGCTGATTGTGTAGCTAAGGGCCCCAGTCAACACATTAATAATAGCTGTCTGAGGTGATGAGTGAAGAAGGATGTTCAGGAAAACACTTTGCGCCCTTAAGTGGACAGGCTCAGTGACTTCATCTACTTTCTGTACCAAGCTCTTCTTGGAAAAATAACATAAACATTTACACACGGCAGTTGTTTTTCCTGTAAGGAGTAGGAAAGCATATGTTTCTCATTTAAAATCTATACACAAGAGCAGTCCTAATTTATGGTGTGATACATAACACAGCTGTTTTCAGAATGCACAGAGGAGAGTTGTTTGTTACCAAATGCAAAGATCATTAACTCCTAAAGTTTTTACAAAGGAAACCTATTACGTATAGTAGCATATTTTTCCATATCTATTTTATTGCTGTAAAAAAAGTCCATGGTGAAAAATGGTCTCAATTATATCAATTGAAACATACAAAGGCCTACCAAATGTTCGGGTTGCAATCCCTACTTCTCCAATGGCACCCAAAATGTTTCGGTTTGTAACAAACTCTCGGGTATATCTCCCTAGAAAATCTGGGAGAGTATCCATGGGCATTTATCTCTCTATTATTGTCTCCCTACTAGACGATGAGGCTGACTTGACTTCCCTGTTCGGCACCCGACCCAGACGTATTGCACGAATTGGTGACCAAAAAAGCCAAACAAGCTTATTAACCACCCAGCTACTAGCCATGCTAATGATTGGAGCGAGAGCAGGTCCCCTGCCAATCATAGCCATGGCTAGTTGCTAGTGGGTTCATTTGCCAGATTGGCGGTTGGGCGCCAATCTTGCAATATGTCCGGGTTGGGGAAACTAAAAAAACCGAAACAACATAAAGGTAATCACTCTTCTCCGCTACCATTATCTTTCATAATGTACTACTATTTTTCTGCCACAATTTATTGGTCATCCAATAGATTGTTGTGTTTGTGTCTGGATGGGATGGGGTTTGGATACATTAATTAGGATGTTTTTTAATTATGTCTGTGATTTTTGTTATTGGTTTTTACATTCAAATGATGTGACGACCCACCCATGATATTCAAAAAACACCAAAAAACAAGCAACGTAAGGGTGTTTATTACTTTAGTGCTTAGGGCCCTTCACACACTACCATTTGCATACACCTGGTGCCAGGACTGCATCCCCATTTACTCCATAAGAAAGCCATGCAGCCAGGCGTTTTACTGGATGGCATCCGGTGACACAAAAGTGTCCACACCTAACTAGCGCACTTTTTTTATGGTGGTTGTATGCAACCTGAATATCCATAAAGAGCAAAAGAGATGCATATAGCGACCCAAAGTTATAGAGCAAAAATCTTTATTCAATAAACAAAACACACATCAAATATAAAAAAATTAAAAATTGATGATGCATGACTATTGTTTCGAGTGCCACTCCCTTTCTTGGTTCTCAGACAACATGTAATATCCTCATAGCCACAAGTCCTGTCTGTAAGTCCCCCAGCCCTACTAAAAAGTTCCCCACATCCCACAAGTAAGGCCCCCACAGCCCGCAATGTCCTAAAACCCACTCTGTAATGTCCCCACATCCCGTAATGCCCCCACACGAAGCCCCATAAAGGTCTCCGCAGACCCATTTAAATGTCCTTTTGCCTTCTGTGATGTCCCACTGCAGTCCACTTTATATGTCCTCATAGCACCTTTGTAGATCTTTTAGTAAAATATCATGATAAAAAATAAATTAACATAAATCCAACATAATTATACAATTATACATAATGTATTGACCCCATAACTCAAACTGTTGCCCCCAGCCCATTCACATCCTAGAAAAAAATCACCTAGAAATACTTTAACATAGCATCATAATACTGAAATCTGGGGAACCCGTGGGAGTGGCGAAATGAGACTACACCTGCGGAACATTCCAAAAGTGATCTTTTTGATTAACGATTGCCCATGCCCTAGCGGCTGAGCTAAAGACTGAAAAGCCTTCACACTCAAACAGGAATCAGAACTTTTCCATATGTACCCAAACCATAACAACATGAAGTGAACTACAGTTCTAAAAGCAACCGCTTCCGTTGTCTAACTCTCGCACCAATATAAACAGCACATACATCCTAATAGAGAGAATACCAATATAGCTGGGAGTCCAGAGAAAACTACCAGTGCCAAATCAGATCCAGCACTCAATTCATATTCATAAAGATATCATTAAAGCCTGTATAATCAATCCTCACTTATGGCAATTATTAAGTGCAAGTGCATATAAAGTGCGGATTAAGGTAGGTTGAAATATTGAAGATCACATAAAAACTAGTAACGACATAGATCTTACCACATACTACCAAAGTAGTAAATTGGAAGTTGAGGCTCGTTAAAGCGCATTTCAGTATCACACTTCCTCAAGGGGCCTAATAATAGTTGAACGGACCCCAACTTTGGCAATATCAGGTATAAATTATATTGTTTGTGAGATCCTGAACACAGAGGAAGGTAAGCCATTAGTCATGTAAATTCCAGGACAATGGAATGTGTTTTAAGTTTATTTTGCAAGGAACGTAAACAAATATGAATCATGTTTATACAAAAACGAATTGCTGGTGTTTATTATCATGCAATACCCACTAAGAGGAATATTTGTTTTATCAAACGTGGTCGTGGAATAGTTTGTCTTCTCAATGTTTTTTTTTGTATCATAATAAGACTTTCTGGTTTACTATTTCTTACTGGGATTAATTCTCTGGAGTACATTACTAATAAAACAACCCCACTTTCCCATGACTGTGTATCATACTTCATATCAAATGCATGGCATGTATAGCCTGACTTCTTGCCATTTTCCGAGCATTGTGCAGTAGACATTGTCATAAGCCGTACAATGTAAATGATCTGCACCTTGCCCACTACCATCCATTAATGATTTCTTAGTGAGGGTTTAGTAGGGGTATAGGCAGTAATTAAGGGTAAATAATTGGGCTGATGATATAGTGGGGTGTCATAGAAGCCAGCAGTAGCATTCTGTTTCATTACGATAACGATGTGGTGGAGAGGATTAACGTAACACTGGAGGTCCATAAACGTCATCATGGCAAGGCTAAGAAGAGGAACAAAGTAGAAAAATAGCACATGTGAATGTACTTCTCTGGTTAAGTAACTTGTTGTACATATATACTGTTTAAGACGTCATCAGAAAATAGCGTCTCCCAGACCCTATTTCATGTGAATATTTACTTACCACTACTCTGCGTACAAGCCAATTGAGAGATCCTGCTGTCACATAGTGTTTACCAGCCCTGGTAAATAGAAAACATTACCCTGTAATTGCTAATCCTAGACATATGTCTTACTGCAATTTTTGGTATCAAATCTGTTACCTGGCGATTAATTAGACGATAGAGAAAAACCCATTATTTTTTCCCTGTGGGTAAAACACACTCTATACACACGGTTGTGAACAAGGGAGAGCCGAGGATTCCACACAGTGAAGACTTGTATTCGGCGGGGTCACCACACTACTGGTACATGGAAATATTTCTTGTATCTGATTGCGGCGCATCACTAAGATGCATCTAAATTGCATTTGAAAATACTGCTAAAACATCATGGCAAATGCGAATTAAATTTGTGCCCCTCTTATATTGTGCCAAGGAGATATCATACTGACAAGGGGCAGAGTGCATGCCCAACATAAGTAAATCATCCAACTTCTTCCTGGGGAAAGGAGACATTAAAGGGACAAGATGAGGAACAGCAAAACGTCACATACAGTACCACAGCAAGCTCAATATCTGTCATCTATAGCATATCATCCTGAAGTCCGATGTACACTAGGACCCAAAACGGGAAAGAGGAAGAGAATCAAGGGTACATAGACTAGGATCCTACAAGTCATAGATGCCCTAATAGAAAGACAAGTCCTACGAGGACCACCACTTATCATCAGAATGTAGCACTATTCACAGAATACAGTCACCCAAACATCCCAGAGATCTTGTCGTCAAGGCCTGCATTAGTCGTTTGTTCTCAAAGAGTAGACTAAAAGCTTACAAAAGCTTTGGAGATAATGTAATTTTACATCACTAGAGATTAATAAAGATGATTATGTCATATCCATCTGTCTGGTGCTACCCTGGATTATGGGTGCAGCGAGGAGCTTCTGGTAAACCCCCCCCAAAGAGTATAAAAAATGTTTGCTCCAGTGTATCTGATGGATGATTCAGTTACTAGCCTCTTGAGATTTAAAACTTGGCGAAGATTAAACAAATAATAGATACTGCATGATCAAACAGCGGCTAGCAAAAAAAGGATTCAAAAAACAGCATTCAATGGGGGCACATTACTTACCCAGGTCCAAGCTCGCGATCCGCGAGTTTGGTGTTCTGACACTGATTCGGGTCTGCCGGGATTCACTAAGGATCAAGAATGGCTGTCGCTGCTGCCGCCGAGGTCCATACAGAGTTCACCTTATTTGTTCCCGTGTGAAGTGTGAGTGCTGATCGTTTTAAATGTCCGGGATTTTTATGAATCCGTCGGGTTGTCCCCTCGTGCCAGCCACCCTGAGTTTGTCGTGGAAAGCCGGCGCCGAGCGACATCAATCCTGATCGCGTGTGTGCCAAAATCCGGGTGGCAATTCAAGCGCAAATTGGATAAATGATTCGGGAAACCCCATTAAAAGTGCGCGTGTTGGACAGCCTGAGTTAAAGAGCCCCAAGGTTGTTGTTTACATTGTGTTCGATATACATGATACAGCAAATTAGGAAAGAAAAACGTAACTCAGAGAGGAAGTACTATGGGTTTTAAACATTTAAAAATTGAAATTTTGAGGTAGAGAAAGTAAAATGATACGGAACTAGCAACACTTTAAATGATCTTAAACTTCATCAGAAGTCGCAAAAAATGACACCACTCACAGCTCTGTACACCGTAATATGAAAAAGTTATTAGCGCTAGAAGATGGCAAAATTTAAAAAAAAATTCTACACAAGTTTTTCAATTTTGTAAATGTATGAAAACATTAGAAAACCTATACAAATTTGTTATTTGGGGCACACAGCGAAAGCTGTAAATTCTAAGCCCACAAGAAAACGCTGCAAATGCGGTTTTTCACCAATTTCACAGCATTTTGATTTTTTTTCCCACATCCCAGTACACGGCATGGAATAATAAATACCGTCACTATAAAGTGCAATTTGTTAAGCAGAAAACAAGCTGTCACACAGCTCTTTACATGTAAAAGAAAAAAAAAGGTGTAGATTTTTGATTGTGGGGAGTGAAAAAACAAAAAAGGGTGAGGTCCTTAAAGGGTTAATCATAGACCACATATTGTTTACTTCCTGTGGATAAAAAACGGCCTCAAGTCATGTGATGTCATAGGTGCACAGCTCATTATAATGCACAGTTGGGATTGCTCTCTGTGAAATAATGAGCCGTGTGTGTGACATCACATGGTCAGGGACAGATTTTATTCACTGGAAGTAAACAATGATGCTTCTTTCTGAATGAAAGAAAGCAGAGATCTAGAAAACTGTGAAGAAATAGTTTTAGGTTCGCCTTTGGAGCTCCGCTGCTTTTCAGATTTATTAATGTGGTGTTGGCCCTTTTACAAAACTCTCTGCAAAAAACTCTCTGCAAAAAAAATATTTGCAAAATAATCACAAGTAGAGTAAAATAATCACAACAGCTAATACAAGAGGGGAGTGACCTTGCGACTTTTTTTGAAATTTTTTAAAAAAAATCGCTAATCATAAATCTGGCTTTGCACGCCATTGCACTAGCAGTGGTTCTTTGTGTAAGACAATGGGGGTCATTTACTAAGGGCCCGATTCGCGTTTTCCCGATGTGTTACCCAAATATTTCCGATTTGCGCCGCTTTTCCCTGTATTGCCCCGGGATTTTGGCACACGTGATCGGATTTTGGCGCATCGGCGCTGGCATGCACGCGACGGAAATCGGGGGGAGGGTTGTGGCCGAATGAAAACCCGACGGATTCAGAAAAACCGTCGCATTTAAAAAACAAAAAGTGTCGCGGAGCTTGCACTTACCTTCACCAGGAATAGGCCGGTGTACTTGAGTGCATTTCAGCGGACTTCAGCGCAGCAGCGCCACCTGGTGGACGTCGGAGGAACTACCTTAGTGAATCCCAGCCAGACCCGAATCCACCGCAGAGAACGTGCCGCTGGATCGCGAATGGACCGGGTAAGTAAATCTGCCCCAAAATTTCTGAGTGGCAGGAAATGGCCCTTGCAATTTTTTTGCCACTTCTTTATGCTAAAAAGTCAGTGATAAATCTCCCCCATTAAGTATTTTGAAATATTGTATAACTTTTCATTACAGTAACAATATCAATTATTTGCTGAAAGTGGTCAACCCCTTTACAACATCTGTTAGTGTCCATCAATTATTGGGATAATATTGTGGTCCATTCTCTGGTGCACTGTGTCATATCATAATGCATACTCCTTTTCTAATAAGCACTGTCTCCTTATTAAACGAAACACAAAGTCGGATGGCTTCGACCTCCTGATGTATGCGGCAGATGACTGCAGCAGCACCCAAAACTATGCCAACTACTAGCTGGCATAGTTTTGCAAGAAAAAACATGTAAATGTTCAAGGTAGTGCAAAGGTGTGGAACTGGAATGCCCTCCACTGGCCCACTTTGTGGCCGGCCGCACCCCCATCAAGCCCCCTCTATGCTCACTTGGTGTGGAGATGGTGTGAAGGGGAAAATAATCACAATTACTGTTTTGCTAGTAATTGTGATTATTTCAGAGCTTCTACCCCAGAAAACTGATAAATGTACCCCATAAAGTGTCTAAAACAGTTAATGGAAATCAAAATCAAAAATTATATACCAGGGACACTTAACAATAGATCCATGTACCCTTACTGGGGAAATAATATATTTGTTATCTATGGCCTCCTTCCTTCTAAAATCAACTTTTATTTGCTAAATCAACAAATTATGCTAATGACGTGAAGGACTCGAAGGGTGTTACTAGGACCCCTCCATACTGTAGCTTTTCTGGCTGTTAGGGAGGGTCTCTGGTAACATTCCCAGAGCCCTTAAGGCTAATTATCATTTTGAAAATTGATTTTAGGAGGCCATGGATATTAAATATAAAAAGATTGATACACTCACAGTATGACCCTCCTCCTCTCCATCGCGCCAGATGTATGCCCGCCCAGCTACGGCCTGGCGGGCATACATTTGTATAAATTTAGCCTAAGTGTCCCTGATTTATCCATGCTTGTTTGTGATTGGAAATTTCCTTTAAATAAATGTGTTGTAAGGCATGTACTTATTGATAAAGCTATGCAGTAGTATGCTTTCTGCAAAATGCTGTACCTTTCTTTTCAGTCTATTGCCCAACCCATGCTCTTCGATCTGCCATCGATATTAGATTTATCTCTAACTTAATTCCAACCTCTCAATCTCCAGGACTTCTCTCGAGTTGCACCAATTCTCCTGAATGACCTTCCACGGACTCTCAGACTAATTTCCACTCTCCAAAGCTTCAAACATGCTCTTCAAATCCATCTTTTTAGGCAAGCCTATCACATTCACTAACCACATGAAATGTCAACTGTTTACTAATCCATCCTGTTTCTTCCTTCCGTCGGTTATCCACCAACCACCAGAAAGATACCAAGCTCCAGGCTTCTCTGCAGTCACTTTCACCTTGGACCTTGTATATAAGATGGCAGCTGATAGCTGGTTAAAGCAGCTGAATTTTTATTTATTACATTATTTTGTACTGTTCCCTTATAATGAATGGCTGGACCATTAACAAGCTCTATGTCACCCCCTCCATCCTCATAGTCTGTAAGCTCTTGCGAGCAGGGCCCTCACTCCTATTGTTTTATATGACTGTTTGTACTCTGTAATGTAATATTATATTCCTATATGTCCCCTATGATTTGTAAAGCACCACGGAATATGATGGCACTATGTAAAGAAAGATTATTATTAGTAGTATAATTATTGTGCTTTCTGGCACTTCTGTAGAGGCTGTTAAACCTTGAAGGGCCTGCAGCCATGCATTGCCTCTGTTCCAGTCATTGGATGGGTATTCTGATACAATTCAATGGTGGTTATGTATAAATATATGGTTAAAATATATTTCTTCATCATTTTTGTATGGAACAATTACAGATCAATTATTGTTTCTAATGATAATGGTTATTTCTAAGATAACATACAATCTTTCCTGATCATATGATGGATGCTACTGTGTGATCATCACATGGCTATGATCCAATTTCATCCACTGAAAGTAAACAATAACGTTTTCTATAGTAGACAAAGTAATTGTACGTAAATTGTGGAATTGATGCATAAAATCACATAAATGTCCGTTAGATAATATTGATTTGCTGAAATTGTGGTTTCCACCTTCATAGTTCATGTGTCGCATTTCCTACTTTTTTTTCTTTTTCTATATCTGTTAATTATTTGTGTTGTTATTGTTTACTCTACTGTATGTTAATACAACACAATCATATAACACACAAAGACAAGTGGTTTTGCTACAGTTTTTTGTGGTTGTGGTAAATGTAGTTTCGTATCATTGGCGTTGAAAACTGTAAACTGGGTGTTATCAGAAATCACTAGAATTATTATTCTACTGCAGAAGTGCGATACAATCTCTTTAATCTGGAGATCCGTTACTGATGATTTCCTGTCTACACATTATGCATTTGGATGACCCCTTATGTAAATAAGTTTGGGCAAAATTGATTTTTGTTTAAAATACAATATTAAAGCTTGACAAAAACAATGACATAACTTCCAAACAATGCTCTTTCATAAATGCACAAGAATAGTAAATGCTCCAGTGTGGATTAGTTTTCTTCCCTTAACTTTTAATTATGAAATGTGTCCTGAGAGGAGGCTTGGAAAGATTGGTGGAATTGTGGAATGCAGGCAAACGTGTAACGTGTGTTTCAATTGCTGGTTTCCTATTTCACCTTTACAAAACAACTTCTTTCTGCCAAGTTATTCAAAATAGTGAGATGATTAATGGAGCTGGACCTGTCCCAAAGCATGTGTATGTATGTATTGTTGTAAGGAAGAGCAACATTCAAGAAAGGAAGACAAGAAGAAGAATGCATCTTGTGGTCCCTTAGCTGTTACAGAACTATTTGTTCATGCATATTTCTGCCAAACATTCATGCCCCTGTGTGTATAGAAAGGCACGCAAAACCCTTATATAATATTCACTGATTTCTACCTTAATGTGTAGAATAGTCTGTGATCTGGTAAAAAGCATCCTGGGGCAAGTTTGACTCCTTTAGAGCATAGTACAACTCCGAGAATGTACGGAGCAGTAATATGTTAATATTAATATGTCATTCCATAGATAACGGAAGATACATAAAAAATGGCATGCATATGTTGACGCGTTTCAAGCCAATATGGCTCATAGTCGTTACACAATTAAACAATACCCAGACATTGCAGAACTGTCCATCAGCGCCGGAGGCCATCAGATTTATCGGGAGCCTCCTGATAGATATGGTGGGAGAGGGTTTAATTATACACAGGACTGAGGCATGGAATTGTAAGTCAGTACAAGGTACCCCCTCTGAGACATCACGAGGCCAGAGCCTTCTGATGTTATCGGGGTAAGGGGGGGGAGTTGGCCTTATCATATGTCAGAGTGCATGCTACATAACCTCCTTTGAGATATATATGAAAGTCAGTTAAAAGCATGGTCGCATGTAATAATGGCCGTGGCCACTAATCCATTTAAAAGAATTGCAGCAATATATGTCATTTGTTGCTAATATGGTTGCCACCTGTAGCCTTAGTTTCCTTTGGTATTCAGAACAATAATCTGCTATAAGAATCACAAATCACCACTTTACCCTTCTGCCGGATATTTCAGTTTTTACAGAATTAAAATGAACTATAAGCAGTATTTTTGTTCTAAGCAGTTTGGTTATATGAAAACTGTTCCAAAGGCAAATACTAATCATGTAAAATTGGTAAAATGGCCCCTTGTTCAATTTTCATTTTAGCAAATTATTAACTGAGGTAAATTGAAGTTTTTGCTTACACACACAAATAAAGGCACATAACTGGTAAACAAATAAAAGTAAATATTTTGGAATTACTTTCATTTGACTTTTAATTTACTTCAGAGACCCAAAAAGCCCTAGAAGCAATTTTCAGCAATATCTAAGTTATTTAGGCAATGTAATCACTTTTCCCGAACTTCACTTTTGCTCAGTGTTTAATAGAACTACACATGACTTTGTTAATTTGCTTTGACAGGTTAATGTTGATATCAAGAGGAAGTCGAGCTTTCGGATGTGGAAGCAGCACTGATAAGTCGTTTCTTTTAAGAGGTAGCGCTTTCCTTTGTGTAACCACAGATACTTGTCTGCTGATAGAAATAAGTCTTCATTAACAAAGGTGGCATACAATCAAACAGTCTGATTAGTCATTTCATTAGGATTGAAAAAGCTTTTCTGTCTATGTTGGGCTGTTCAGACAATGCAGTTACTGTGAAAGTTATTTTCAGTTATTGGATTATAATTATGAAACTTTGCAAGCAAAAAGTCTAAAGGACACCTTGGGGAGTAATTACAGGGGGAAGTATGAGTGTTTTTTCTCTGAATTTTCCTTTAATAAATCAACTCTTTGATAGACTTGCTCATAATCGCTGAAGATAAAGTGATTAGTACTTTTTGCTGTGATAATGAACAGGGAACAGGAGATGTTGACCACCATTCATATATCGGGGGAGATGTAGGATATAACTGGTGGACGGGCGGGCCTGGCACAATATTGTGTAAAACCTGCTTGCAGGTTTTTCAAAATCACACAGGCACAGGGAGGTAACGCCTTGTGCGCGCCCTCCCTGCCGACATGGCGTGGAGGAGATGTAGCCGCTGTGAGAACTGCAAAGTCATGCACTACGCAAGAATTTGCGATTCTTTCAATACTTCCACACCAGAAAACTGTCGTAGAAGCAGTGATAAATATACCCTATCTAGTTTATATCTCATGTTTGGGTTGGTCAAATGTTTCATTGCACCTGCACACTAACCTGTGCCCACATATAACATGATTTGCATTATTTAGAACTTTCAGTATAGTCCAAAGATGTGCCAATGGAAGGACCTTCTGTGAACTATCCTTTACTAGCAAATGAAGTTACCTGCCAGGTCAGATTCTCTTTAATCAGCTGTCACAGTCAGTAAAGCCATACGCAGCACAGACTTATGGCCTGATGTAATAACAGAGATGAGAGTTCGGTCACGTAAGAGGGATAACTATTCTATGATGATAGTAAAAGAGAAAGGTTATGAATGGCTGCCAGAGTGAAATGGTAAAATCAATGTGTGTGCAAGGGGCATATCAACTGAAAACTAAATAAAGATACAGTAATAAATGAAGTACAGACTTTATCTGCAGAATATGAGATGACCTTTCAGTACAGGCCATACAGCAATAGGGCATGTAGAGCAGACTAATAGGAACTTCTCATAGCCATAACAAATGTACAAAAGAGAAGCCTCAGGGGTAATGACCATTGATTTATAACATTGATGAATTATTTGATTTCCAATGGTATTCCCATTTAAAGATATTTATATCAAAGTGATTGATATGAATGGAGGTTGTAAATCAATTTGTGCCCAGTATGGAGCTGAGAACTAATACAGAATACAATGCCTAACAATTAACATGTAAGAGCTAGCACAGAAAATCCACTAGCAGAACCCTGCAATTCAGGTGAGTGCATTACAAACATATAGTAGGTTTTTTAACACCACATTTGGAATGTACATTTATTAAAATATTCAAAATTAGTTTCTATAGGCAGCTTTATGTTCCATCTGACACAACTGATCACATTTTGTACAGACATGTAAGAAAAGCATCCTGTATAATATATAATCCTATATATATATAATCTTATACTTCCATAGATTTGGGTTTAGCTGAATGCTCCAGGTGTCCGTGTCCTTAGACTACATTCATGCACATACATACAACTTTTGTCTCATTTCTATAGATATTGGCCAGGAAACATCCTTCCATTTTTACACAAAAACAGTTGATGTCAGTGGAGCCTATGTTGGACTGAAAAAATACTTCCCTCCTTTATAATAGTCCTTAAAGAGTTGGTCACTATTGTAATAAGAGATGACTGTTTATTCCAGTACAGACATAGAAGACAAGCATGGGAAGTAAGAGTTCTACGCCATGGATGCTCCACTAAGGGATTCTGGGAAAATATGCAAATACATTTTTCAAGATGGGATAAAGTAAATCATGCCTCTTTTAGTTACCTTGTAAGACAGCTCCCTTGACATAAAGCATGTCCTACATACTTACTATTGTAATAAAAGATGGCTGATTAATTCCAGTACCAACTGGAAATACACCCGACTGCTCTAACAAGTATTATCATTTACCTCAAAACCAGTATAACAGGTTCTTTTATATTTAGCCATATACATATGTTTATGGGCGTGACAAGTACCCACCCTTGATGTCATGTAATACAGTATAGAAAAATGTTCTCATGTCAGCTATATACAAGAGATAATCATTTAGCTAGCCGGACCTTTATTTCAGTAGGCCTGAAGAGACAGGTGGTTATGATACACATCTGACAATTCTTATTTTGGGAGAAAGAAATATGATTCCTAATCCATGTTTTAAATAATCGGAAACTTCATGGGACTATTTCCTGTCCATAAAAAAAGATTAAATTGTATTATCTTCTTTAATGGCTTTTGACATTGTGCTGTTTCTTCTTAAAACCAGACGTCCTGGTGCTGTACATTTCTCTGCTGGCTGCAAATTTTGGCAGGAGGAACAGCATATACATTTTTTCTGGAGTGGGCAGCGGGGATGTGATATTCTGACTTCAAAAGGTTGATAAATCATATCACATAACTACTTCATTTACAAGAGAATTTTTCTAGACCCTGACCCAGTTGACAGAGGACATGAAGGTGCAGGCTGTATAAGAGTAGGGGGAAATGGGTTTAAAGCTTATGGCAGAACATAATACTAAAAGCACAAAAGTCACATCAAGTTTAATGCAAGGTACAAGATGACCATAAGGTTGAGGTAAGTGGCTTCTTACCCTATGCTCTTTCTTACTACTCATCTACTACTATTACTACTACTTTTTTTTTCTACTACTATTACTACTACTACAGTAGTGGAAAAAGGGGTGCACCCTGTATGTAAAGGAAATAAACATGAGGAGAAACATTGGGATGTATGTTGTATAAAAAGAAGTAAGAGTTCTCCTTACGGAGACTGCCATGGACGCTCCACTAAGGGATTCTGGGAAAATATACAAATAAGTTTTCCAGGATGGGATAAGGAAAACCACCCCTCTTTTAGCTACCTAGTAAGGCAGCTCCCTTTACATCAAGCATGTCCTACAAGATCTTACTTACTGAACCTAGTCATAAACCTGCTGTGTTACTATTTTGGAGTAAGTAGTGTTTTTAGTGTGTTATAGGCCTCACATGTTTACCAGGACACTACATTTGTGTTTTTTTGTGTGTGGTAACTAAATTTGGTCTATTTTTAAAGAATTGAATAAAGTTTATCCATTGGATGTTTCTACTCCTTCAGTGAGATTTGACTTTTTTTTTTAAACATCTGTCACGGGTGACCCCGCGATCCATGTATCTGATCGCCGGTGCACCTGTGTTCCCCCCTGTGGCGCGGCCCCTGCACGGTCCTTCGTCATGGGTGCCCCAGCGATCCATGTTGCAGATCGCGGGTGCACCCGTGCTCCGATAAGTGTGGCCCCGTCAAGGACCCCTAGTGTCCTCCTAATTGGCGCTGGCATTCCCGGCTCTGTTATATAGCCTGGCAACTCCCGGCATCCCCTGCCGGATTATCAATTCATTCTAGCTGAAGTGAAAACCTCCTGAGTGTTTCCAGGTGCCTCTGTAATTACTGAGTGCTTCCAAACGCCTCCATGATTCCTGAGCATTTCCAGACGCCTCAGTGTTCCTGTGTTCCTGTGGTGTTCCCAAGTTCCTGTGGCGGTCCTCTTATCCTGTGGTGGTCCTGTAATCCTGTGGTGGTCCTGTAATCCTGTGGCGGTCCGGTATCCCAGTGTTCTCCTGAGGTCCTGTCAGCCGCCCTTCCGAGGTCCTGCAAGCCGTCCTTCCGAGGTCCTGCCAGCCATCCTTCCGAGGTCCTGCCTGCCATCCTTCTGTGGTCCTGCCTTCCCGTGGTCCTGCCTTCGCGTGGTCCCTACCTTGGCTGCCACCGCAGGCCAAGTCGCACCCGTGGAGGGACCTGGTGGCTCCCCACCACAGCAAGACCATCTCGCTTTGCGTTGGGCTCTGGCAAAGACCAGGAGTCCACTTAGACTCCGCTCCCGGGTTGCGGCTAGTATCGTTACCCCCCGCGGTGGTCCAGGGAGTCCACAGACTGCGCCCATAGACTCTCTGACGGTTTGTCTCTATGAACCGTAACAACATTGTTTCCAAGGCCCCACTGACGATTTTATAGTCTGACTCTCTTAATTTTTTATTACAATTTTAGCAAAGCTTTTCTTAAACCTCTTTCCTCTAAATGAATTAAATGGGCCTTTATATCTAAATCATTTATTCTCTTTTTTGTCATTGTTATCACTTTTGAATTTGATAAATGTATTCTATGTGTCTATATGATTAAACTCATACTTTATGGATATTGTAGGTAGATAAGGTAAAGAGTAGCACAATCCACCTTTCCTCTAAAAAGTCCAACAGATATCAAGCACAAAAAAGGCATCTTCCCAAAAAAGTGTTTTCTTTTAAATTTCACCTCATACAGTGATATTTCAACTGTAATCCATAGCATATCTCAAGTAATGGATATAGGTACACAATGACACGGCCATAATTATCTCAATTACAGTAGATAGTTTTCAAAAGTATAATAAATAGCAATAATACATATGATCAGAGTCAAGGTGACATGAGAATGGCTGCGGATTGCAGCCGAATCATCTCTGTATGAGGTGAAATAGAAAACTTATTTTCTTTATTTTATTTTCTTTCTGCCTTTGTTTGCTAGATAGATGTTTTTATTTATGCTTACTCTTTAAATAAATAAATGTGTTACAGAGTCTAAAAACATGTTACGTTCTTATGTTCCCATTGTGGGATGGCTACTTTTTTTATTTTCATTCTTTGAACAATAATAAATTATTTAAAACATTTACATGTTTTAACTACTTACAAAAAAATTAAAAAATAAATGTTTTGTTTTTGACTCTTCACACCAGTTATATATCTTTAAAGGGAACATAATAACCTCAGTCTATTAGATCTTGCCTACAGCAGCATGTGATAGGCCGGCATACAGGTTTGAACAAAAGGTCACGGTTAGTCCCCAAGGCGGCCATAGGAGCAATTGGCACCCATAAATTAGGTTTTCACTATTTAAAGATTAGTGCCCGAGCCCGATTCTGTACCATCATGCTATTGAAAGTACATGCAGGTGTAATAAATTATACCAATATAGTAATAAATAAATTATAGTAGCAATTAAATTATACCTGGGAAATGAGCAACTTCACTTTTGTGGCGTGATGCAGGTGTCTGCATCGCACTCTGAAAATGGCCAATAGAAGGCTATAAGACCATGAGTTAACCTGGTAGAGTTTTTACTTGATTAAAGTTTATTAATCGTTTTCAAGCATTTACAAATCGTTTGAGGGATGGCCTAGTGGTGTCACAGATAAATAAGTTAAGGTGTTTATTTTATTATTTACTCAAACACATTGCTGCTGTTAGGTAGACAATCCCATTAATGCTTGTCCCTTTGATCATCTTTTTTTAATTCTACAATGAGAAATTAAATGATGAATGCTCTCTCCTTTATAGAGATTTTAATTCTTATTTGCCCATTTCCTACGCACACATATACATATATCTTATCAGTCTGCCTTTCTAGTTATAAAAGCAAACAGGCAGATCTCAAAAAAGGAAGTGAAAAAACTGTGGGATTTAATTCATATCAGGCAACGTTTCGGCAAAGTAAAATTTCTGATATGGATTAAATCCCTCTGTTTTTTTTACCCTTTTTTGGAGTGTTTCCTGTTTCCTATTATTTATTGTGGAGCTCCTGATGCCCGGATTTGATGTTTTGCCTACTTCTATATACATCTTCTTCCCTTTTGCTGTTCTAGAATCTCATGTTCTGTCTTTCTCTCTCTCTTTTAATATGTTAACAAATACCAAACTGAAGCACAAGTGAAAGTTCAGGCAAGAATGTGATACACTATTAGACTTTTTTCCTGTGTCCATCTTGTTAGCATTGTAACACCTTAGAAGAGGCTGATTTGTATTCAAATACATGTGTGATCCCATTTCCATTGTTTGCTTTCTCACAGAGCACTTTCACCTACACCCCCTTTCCTCTCATTTGATAGTCAGTGGGCTTCTTCCTGTCCTGAATACAACTGTTCCAATTTATTCACCCTCCCATCATTAGCACTAGTCCCCCCACTGAAATTATGAATGAAAGGCCTTGTTGTTCTTTACAAATAACTCAGGCCTCCTCGGTCAGTCAAATTCAAATGAAAGTGACTGCCAGGAGATGTGTTTGTATGATGGACAGTCCACTCAGCAAGTGAACAAATAACACAGGAAGTTTTTTAAGAAATATTTCATGCTGACCTGTTAATCTTCTCTGTCACTAACAAAGATAAACCAGACAGCACAGGATGTCTTCAGCAGATGTCAGGAGCCAGGAGTGACTTGTGGAAAGTTTCAGAACCTGTCCTAATTTATTTATTCTCAATTTGACGGAAACAGCTGTCAACATAGACACACAGGGCTTGTCATAAGCTTGTACATGTTTATATATTATACAAACTCTTCATATGTCTAGCATTATTACATTTCATTTGCATATAAGTGTTGTTTATTTTTATTGGCTGATTAATAAAACTTATGATTATAGTGTTTTAATTACAGTTGTTTATGTTGTTTTATGTCTTTTTTTTTCTTGACAGGTTTTCTTATGGAGAATTCTTTTCTTCCTTGTTTCCTTTCTTCTTTCTTTCCCTTTCCCATTCCTGTGGTGCATATATATTTCTTTTTAATGAATAAAATAGCTATTAACTTCATCAGTAAATTCAGTTCTGGTTCAGCAGACTGTGGCAAAGATTCCCTGCAGTGGAAACACCTACACCTTCAGTTACTATTGTTGGAACCAATCGAGAGACAGGCACCATTTATTTGATTTTGAAAGCAAAGAGCGGGTCACATAGTTGAATTAGCAAAGCCCCCAGCTGAGGAGTTTTATTCTTCTCAGCTTTCTTTTGCGAATAGGGCAAAAGGTAATTGACAGGCTGATTGTGTAGCTAAGGCCCCAGTCACACATTTTAATAATAGCTGTCTGAGGTGATGAGTGAAGAAGGACTGTTCAGGAAACACTTTGAGCCCTTCAAGTGGACAGGCCTCAGTGACTTCCATCTACTTTCTTCTACAAGCTCTTCTTGGAAAAATAACATGAAACATTTACACACGGCAGTTGTTTTTCCTGTAAGGAGTAGGAAAGCATATGTTTTCTCATTTAAAATCTATACACAAGAGCAGTCCTAATTTATGGTGTGATACATAACACAGCTGTTTTCAGAATGCACAGAGAGAGTTGTTTGTATACCAAATGCAAATATACATTAACTCCTAAAGTTTTACAAAGTCAACCTATTACGTATAGTTAGCATATTTTTCATATCTATCTTTGTTGCTGTAAAAAAAGTCCATGGTGAAACTGGTCTCAATTATATCAATTGAAACCTACAAAGGCCTACCAAATGTTCGGGTTGCCATCCCTACCTTCTCCACTGGCACCCCAAATGTTCGGTTTGTAACACTCTCTGGTTATATCTCCCTAGAAAATCTGGGAGAGTATCCATGGGCATTTATCTCTCTATTATTTGTCTCCCTACTAGAGATGAGCTGACTTGACTTCCCTGTTCGGCCACCCGACCCAGACGTATTGCCGAATTGGTGACCAAAAAGCCAAACAAGCTTATTAACCACCCCTAGCTACTAGCCATGCTAATGATTGGCCAGGAGCAGGTCCCCTGGCCAATCATAGCCATGGCTAGTTGCTAGTGGGTCTTCATTTGCCAGATTGGCTGTTTGGCCGCCAATCTTGCAATATGTCCGGGTTGGGAAACAAAACCCGAACACAACCATAAAGGTCACTCATCTCTTCTCCCTACCATTATTCTTTCTAATGTCCACTCTTATTTTCTGCACATTTATTTGTCATCCAATATATTGTTGTGTTGTGTCTGGATGGGCTTGGGGTTTGGACATACATTACATTAGATGTTTTTTAATTATGTCTGTGATTTTTGTTCTTGGTTTTACTAAATGATGTGCGACCCACCCATGATATTCAAAAACCCAAAACAAGCAAGACGTAAAGGGGTGTTTCTCTACTTTAGTGTAGGGCCCCTTTCACACACACATTTATGCTACACCTGGGCCAGGACTGCCTCCCCTCTCCATAAGAAGCCATGCAGCCAGGCTGTTCTTACTGGATGGCATGGTGACACAAAAGTGTCCTCACCATACTAGGCACTTTTATGGTGGTTGTATGCAACCTGTAATATCACATAAAGAGCAAAGAGATGCATATAGCGACCAAAGTATAGACAAAAATCTTTATTCAATAAACAAAACACACATCAAATATAAAAACACTTAAAAATGTTGATGCATGACTTATTGTTGCAGTGCCCACCTCCCCTTTCTTGGTTCTCATACAACCTGTAATATCCTCATAGCCAAGGTCCTCTGTAATGTCCCCCACAGCCCCTACTAAAAAGTTCCCCACATCCACAAGTAAGGTCCCCCACAGCCCCCCATGTTCTAAAACCCACTGTAATGTCCCCACATCCCCTGTAATGCCCCCCACAGCCCCATAAATGTCCTCCGCAGACCCCTTTAATGTCCTTTTGCCTTCTGTGATGTCCCCCCGCAGTCCCCTTTAATGTCCTCATAGCCCCTTGTAGATCTTTTATTAAAATATACATATAAAAAATTTACATAAACCAAACATAATATACAATATATCCAAAATATTTACCATAACTCAACTGCTTGTCCAGCCCCATTCACACCTAGCAAAAACACCTAGAAATAACTTAACATACACTAAAATCTGCAAATCTGGGGAACCGGGGGAGTGGGAAATCTGAGCTAACCTGGAACATTCCAAAAGTATCTTTTGATAACGATGCCCCTGCCATAGCGGCTGAGCTTAAAACATGAAAATGCCTCACACATAAACAGAACTCAGAACTTTTCCATTGTACCAAACCCATAACAAATGAGTGAACTAAGGTTCTAAAATGCAACGTCTTTATCATGCATCAATATAAAAGCACATACATAATAGAGAGAATACCAATATAGAGTGGATGTTTCCAGAGAAACTACATGTGCCTCAATATCCAGCACTCAATTCATATTCATAAATATACATTAGAGCCTATAATATCCTCCTTATTGCAATATATTAAGTGCAAGTGCACTTGCAGTATTAAAGGGCGGAATTCAGGTAGGTTGAAATATGAAGATCACATAAACTAGTAACGACCTAGATCTTACCCATACTATCAAGTTAGTAACATTGGAAGTTGAGGCTCCGCAAAGCACATTTCATGTATTCACACTTCCTCAAGGGGCTCTTAATAATATTGAACTGGACCCCAACTTTTGGCAATATCAATGTATAAATGCTATATTGTATGTGAGATCCTGAACACAGAGGAGTGTAAGCCATTAGTCATGAATTCCAGACAATGAATGTGTTTTAATTTATTTTGCCAAGGAACGTAACAAATATTGAATCATTTTTCAACAAAACGAATGCCTGGTGTTATTTATCATGCAATATCCTCACTAAGAGGAATATTTGTTTTATTAAAACAGTGTCTGGAATAGTTTTCTTCTCAATTTTTTTTTTATCATAATAGTACTTTTCTGGTTTACTATTTCTTACTTGGGATTAATTCTCCTGAGTACATTATAACAACACTTTCCCATGATATGTATATCATACTTCATCTCAAATGCATGGGATTATCCTGACTTTCTTGCCATTTCCAGCATTTGCATAGACATTGCATAAAGCGTCAGGTAAAATGCTTGACTTGCCACTCCATCCATTAGATTCTTGTTTTAGTGAGGCAGTATAGGCAGTAAATTCAAGGGCTGAGATAATGGTGGTGTCATAGAAGCCAGCAGCAGCTTCTGTTTCATTACGTTAAATGATGGTGGAGAGATTAAGTAACACTGGCAGGTCCATCAAACGTCCTCATTGTGCAAGGCAAGAAGAGGACAAAGTAGGAAATAGCAAGTGTAGTACTTCTCATTGTTAAGTACTTGTTGTCACTTATACTGTTATAAGAAGTCATCAGAAAATAGCTCTCCCCATACCATTATCATGTGAATATTTACTTACATTACCTAGTACAAGCCATATGGAGATCCTCCTGCATATAGTGTTCTTCACCAGCCATGTCACATAGAATAACATACCCTGTAATTGCTATATCTAGCATATTCTTATTGCATTTTTGGTATTCAAATCATGTACTGGGCATTAGACGTAGAAAAACCCATTATTTTTTCCCTTTGGGTAAAACCACTCTATACAACAGTGTTGAACAAGGGGAGCTAGGATCCACCAGTGAAATTGATTCTGGGGTCCCACCTACTGGTACATGGAAATATTTCATGGAAATGCATCTAAATTGCATTTTGAAACATACTGCAAACACATCTGGCAAAATGCATAATTTTGTTGCCCCCTCTTATTGTGGCCAATGAGATATCATACTGACAAAGGGCAGAGTGATGCCCAACACATAAGTAAATCATCCAACTTCTTCCTGGGGAAAGAGACATAAAGGGCAAGATGAGGACACTCAAAAGTCCATACAGTATTCAGCAGCTCAATAGTCTCAATCTATAGCATATCATCTCCTGAAGTACAATGTACATAGGCCAAAACGGGAATAAGGGTATATCAGAATACAAGTCATAAGATGACCCTAAAAGAGAAGCATCCTAGAGGACCCCTTTACATCCGGAATAGCTATATAAGCAGTCACCCAAACATCCCAGATCTGCATAAAGCTGCATTAGGTTTGTTCTCCAAGAGTAGACTAAAAGCTTTACAAAAAGCTTTGGAATAATAATTTACATCACTAGAGATTAAAATGTATGTCATCTCACTGTCTGTGCTAACCTGAAGTGCAGAGAAGAAGCCAAAAGAGTAAAAATGTTGCTCAGTATCTGATTGATGATCATGTACTTTGCCTCTTGAGGATTAAATTAGGCAATAAACAAATAACTGTGATACCAATCAAAATGCAGCAACAGGATTCAAAACAGCATTCAATGGGGCACATTTACTTACCCGGTCCAGTTACGATCCCGCGGCGATTCACTAAGGTCCGTGCGCCCGATATCCAGCAGGTGTCGCTGCTGCGCCGAGGTTCACCAGAGTTCACCTTTGTCATCTTTGTCCCGGGGCATGTGAGTGCTGATCTTGCAGCACAAATTCTTTTTTAAATTCCGTGATTTTTCCGAATCCGTCGGGTTGTCCGATGGCCAGGCCCCCCCGATTTTTGTCACGTGAAAGCTGGCGCCGATGTGACACAATCCGATCGCGTGTACCAAAATCCCGGGGCAATTCAGCGCAAATTGGAAATATTCGGGAAACCCCATGAAAGTGCACTGTTCGGACCCTTGGTTAAAGAGCCCCAATGTGTTTTAACATTTGTGTTCATATACATGATACTAGCAAATTTAGTGAAAGAAAACCGTAACCAGAAGTAGGAATACTATGGGTTAAACATTTAAAATGAATTTTAGGTAGAGAAAATGATGCGAATAGACATTTGAACTCATCCATAGAGAGAATATCATGGTTCTCAATAGCCTAATATATATTGTTCCACATCAAGCTGTGTCCTGGTGGAATGACATGTAAATGGTTCCATCTGTTAAAAATCCCAAACTTTCCCTAAGGTAATCTGCTAAATTGTGGAGAATGTTCTCTTCCCCTCTGTGTATAGCTGTGAATGTGATTGTATTTTTAATGCAAACAAATTCATTTATCACAGTACTTTTGTAGTTAAAAGTCTTAGACTTTTCAATGTACTGAATAGGAAGCATGAGATTCTAATGTATTTTCATAATATAAAAACCTTCTTAAATATCATAATATGGTGTACAACAAAAACATCCATAAACCCTTTTAAGCTCCTTATAATATGATATGACTGGTATTATGGTTCAGTTTATTTAGATATACAGCTTATTCAAAAGTTTTGTGTGGATTGGTTTGTAGTAAATATATAATTTTCCACTCTTGTTCTTGGTTTGTTTATGGTTGTAATTATTCTTCTGGTGGGATATGGCAATGTTCCTGGTATGTACAGTTTTATTACAATCCACCATGCTGTTAAACAACAAATGTAAAAGTAAATACTGAAAACTGCCTGGTCCTCAAGGGGTTAAGCTTTTGATAAATGGATACATATTTATCTTTATACCAGAAGTTGAAATCTACAAATATATAAATGTACTGTCTAAGCAAATAATAAAATTATCATCAATTTCAATTTAGCATCGTTACTGTCTCTGACTGTCTCTCTGTATGCCTTTGACTGTCTCTCTGTCTGTCTCTCTGTATGTAACTGTCTCTGAAAGTCTCCTTGTCTCTCTGTATATGCATTTCCCTCTGCCTGTCTCTTACTCTTACTGTCTCTGACTGTCTCTCTGTTCGTTTCTCTGTACATGACTGTCTCTGACTGTCTCTGGGATCTCTCTTTCTGTCTCAGATTGTCTCTTTGTCTGTTTCTCTGTATGTTACAGTCTCTGACTGTCTTTCTGTTTGTCTCTGACTGTCTCTGACTGTCTCTGGGATCTCTCTCTCTCTCTGTCTCTGGACTGTCTCTGTCTCTGGGGTCCAACAGTAGGTGTTCTCCTTACAGAAAATTGCCAATTTAGGCCACCTTAAAGGCATGTGCTCAGCTCAGCGTCCGATATATCAGATCTTGAGCCGAACCGGCATCGGGAAACACGGGGGCCCGCTGTAACTAATAGCCGGCACCTCAATGTAACACCCGCGATCGGAGTGAGCTCCGATTGCGGGTGCTTAACCCGTTAAATGCCGTGGTCAGCGCGACTGCGGCATCTAACATGCCTCTGGGGGGTCTTTCCCCCACGATGGCCCCCCCCAAACCGTTTTTGGGGGGTGCCGATCGTTGCTATTGCATCACTGGGGTCCGATTGGGACCCCAGAGATGCCTGAAGGCAGTGCCTGAAAGATGGCATCTGTGACATCATCTTTCAAGCACAGTGTCCTGTCAATGTCAGTGTCCTGTCAGGACCGAGGTCACAACAGGAGGTCAGGATACGAGGAACAAGGAACGCAGAAGGAAGCTTACTCATAGGCAATAAAGACTAAGATCCGGGGGGGGTTGCTGTGACAAAGCGGGATATTTTCGGAATGTACATATTCCCCAAGAGGAATGCCTTAAAAAGAAGAGTCCTGACACAACTGATTCAAGCCACCATATAAATCATAGCAATTTTATCACTACTTGTGATAAAGGTAGTCTAACTATAAAACTAATTATACAAAAATACTGGAAAATTCTGTTGAATAACCCATATTAATAAATAAATAGTTACCAAAAGATCCCAAAATAACATTTAGAAAATCAGAGACCATTAAAAACATAGTGGCACCCAAAAGATTATGCACATAAAGCAGAGCACCGGTCAAAATCAAACATATGGGAGCTGCTTCTAAAGTGTCTCTGCTGTTCAATTATTAACAATAAAGCAACCATATTTTTTGCCTAAAACTATGTGTGAAGTGTTCCATATTAAAACAGCTATGTGATCTCCCTAGTTGGCTTTCACCTTTTACCTCCTCCACCAGACATTTCTGTCCATTAAATGGCCGCAGATGGAGGGTCATTTGATTTCTAACTGGCGATTGTCCATGGGCAGAAAGAGATCACATGATCCATCTTCAGCCATTTTATGGACAGTAATGTCTATCTGATGAGATAAAAGACAGGAGGCTTCACTTCACATATCAAGAAAGCGGGGCAGAACTTTTAGTAGATGTATATTGGTAAATTATAGAAAATACCCTGCCTCTCACACTTACACACACATTGTAAAAAACATGAGGTTAAGTGGCCAACCACTTTAACAAACATGTAATTTCTCTTCTAAAAAGCTAATTTACATTAAATGTGATAATTAAGCAGCAGAAATGCTTATCTAATCTATTCAGTACTATTTCTCATCTGTTCTCCATTGTAAAACAATGAAGCAGATCAAGGTGACCATGTATGCTCTATTTGAACCCCACATCAATAAAAAATAAACTTGACACATTGGGGCACTTGACAGAAGGTGCATTGTCCGTCTATAATGCAGCATGCAGCAATCATGAAATCCTGAAATTATGAATGTGTCGCTTCCCCACTCAGGTGCGACAGAGTTCACCATCTTTTTTGTAGTGCACCTTTAACATAGGGCTTGCAACACCATTTAAAAGTTAAATACCGCGCTCAGTCCAAATCACTCAGACTGTCCGACGGCATCCCCCACCTAATTTGTGTTGCATGGAGGCCAGTGCAGCAGCGCCACAAAAGAGTTGCATGCCCCACAATCCCAGTGCACACACTACTTACATACACGTGAAAGCCGTTTTAGCCAAGAAGAACGTGCACAGTCTGACTAAATTGCAGCACAAAGCCCTTAGCAAATGAGGCCCATTGGCCCAGATATATATAAACTGGTGCAATATTCCTAGTTTTTGTTTGCATTTTCTTCATGCAAGTTGTGCCACATTATTTAAAAGTGTTTCACGCTCTTAGTTGATCAGGTCGGTTTTCAGGATGTGCAAACAGTTGCAACTATTTTTTTGGATCACTTTGCCTCATGGTTTTGCAACAGAATTGTGGTGTACCTCAGTACTAAATGTTGCACAAACTAAGAACACACACTACCACGTGACTTTAGGTGCACAGTTTTCTAAAGTGTCAGACAAAATGCAAAGGCTATTGTGCCACATAGATATAACAATTACATGTGCAAGCTCCAAAGCTTTTTTTCATACAAATGTGGACAAAACACTGGTACATAGACAATAATTTATCTGGGCCAATGTCTTTCATGTTCTGGACTGTTTCTAATGCCTGGCACTACCAACTTCTAAAGCCAGCAGTATTCTGAAAACGGGTTACTGGGTTTCTATCGTTTCTTTATAGCAAGCTACAAATAATATGTTCCCTCTTTGTTGTTAAAGCTTTTTCAAATATTTGCATCAGTTGTCATACTGTGCTTTCATTATACATGAAATGAAGAGTGGCTTTACAATGGCACCTTCAATTACGTAAATAATGGTTCCTCAATATTTGTTTCTATGCAGGATGTCTATATCTGTTTTGTTAAGAATAATCCCAATGCTATAAACATTTTCCAAATCATCTGGAGTTTGCATTTCCTGGAATTTATTGCTTTGCAGATTTGTTCCTTTTTTATTATGTTTATTTGTCAGATGTTCCTTGCAAACAGCAAGGGAACATTCTTGGTGGTCCTGGAGCTTAAGCAAAATATGTGTCTTAAATCTAGCAGTAGAAATACTCCATGACTTGTAATTGAATTCTATTATTTGGAAATTGACAGTATGCCATGAATTTTGTGTAGGAGGAATACAATAAAAATCACGATTTACTCTGCCTTGTAGGGAGAAATAAACAGGGGAAGCTACATGGATAAAATGTTACAAATAGAATTACAATTATATAATTTTTATGTTTCTCAGTTTTTTCTTGAAGATGTTAAATCTGGTTGAAGAAAAAAACACACAGCATCTTGCATAGCTTTTCATGACATTTTAAAGGCATTTTAAGCAGGATGCACATACACCATTTGCATGTCAAATCTGGCCCAAAATCTGCAGTGGGCCGAATGTTGTTGCGGATTAAACAGAGAGCATTTTACTTTTCTAGTTTTTAGTATTTCATTGCCCATAATAATGTGAATAAAGAGTGATCTAAAGGTTCTGCAATTTATAAAATGGTATAAAGAAATGTCAGCTGGTCCTACAAAAAGTGACACCATACACATCTCTGTACACAAGGTGTAAAAAGGTTTTATTTTTGTAAGGTATTAAATCATAACAAAAACTTGGACCACATAGTCCATATGAACCATAAAAATTGAGCCTGTAAGCAATTTATTCCACAGTAAACAAGCCCTCTGAAGTCTATAAATGAAAAAATAAAATTCTATATTTGAAGGAAAGGAGAAAAAATGAATAGAAATACTGGCAGTCCCGGGATTATATACAACATTTTTTTAATTGTCCTAGTGACAATTGGATTTTCAACATTTTTTGCTGTATTGGGAACAAGGATTATCAATAAAGCTTTATTACAGACACCTTACAGCTGATTATTGCAGCCTGGGACTAAAGAAAATCATCCAGAGAGCTTCACCAGAGGTCACAGTGGGCAGAGAGGTCTGTCTGTAACTAGGAGACTTCTGTAAGTTAGAGACCAACTACCTAGCATTATTCTTCATTTACAAAATTGGACTAGTAGGGCAAAGTTTGTTTAAAGACAAGTTATACGTTAAGATAAAACATATTGTGAAGAAAACTATTAAAAAATATTGTAATTATTTGTTTCTATTTTGAAGTAAGTTTTCTACTTGATTTAATGTACAAATAAAACAGATTAGATATTTAAAGTGAGGAAGTATAATGAAGGAAATAATTATTTGACCTGATTTTGTAAGTTCGCCTCGACAAAGACATGAACAGTCTTTAATATTAAGGGGAGTTTAATTGTAACATTGAGAGAGAGAATATCAAAAATAAAATCCATAAAAAATTGTATACTGTGAATTATATAACTGAATAAAGTATTTTATCCATCTTGCAAAGAAGTGTTAATACTTGGTGGCAGTACCTTTATTGGCAAGCACAAATAAGGTTTGTGCACGTCTCAGGAAGAATTTTGGTCCACTCCAACTTGGATCTTCAACTCCCTCTCTTTTTATGGGATTATGGCCTGGAAACTGGCTAGGCAACTACATGACCTTAAAGTACAACTGTAAAGTATAAAAACTATAAATGTCTAACTCTGCACTAAGCAAATTAAGCAATTTTCTATAATTAGCTATCTGTTTAACAGCTAGCAGAAATTTTTACCTTGCCCCCCACTCATCACATGTTTCACATTGGCCAATAAAAGACATGCTGTCCTGTTCTGGCTTCATTGCCTTGAGCTGAGGTTGTCACTGAAGATTTTATGGTACATGGCTCGATAAATTCCACCTTTATTCTTGACAGTGGGGAAGGTGTTCTTGGATCATAGGCAGCATTTCCAAATCGTTATTTGGAGATAACGAGTTATTGCCAAATCGCTACATTTTTTGTCTCATCTGACTATAGCACCTCCTCCCAATCATTCACAGAATCACCTAGGTGTTCATTGGCAAACTTCAAACTAACCTGCACAGGGGACCTCGTGGATACTGCAGGATTTTAGACTGTTAAGGCATAATAATTTTCTGACTGTGATTGTGATCCAAGCTGCTTTGAGATCATTAACACATTCTGCCCTATAGTTTTAGGCTGATCTCTCACCTTCCTCATGATCAAGGATACCCCATGACATGAGATTTTGCATGGCATCCCAGATAGATGTCGACTAACAATCATTTTATATTTCTTCCATTTTCTTACAATTGCACCAACAGTTGTCTCCTTCTTACCCATCATCTTACTTATGGTTTTGTAGCCCATTCCAGCCTTGCACAGGTGTATGACCTTGTCTCTGACATAATTAGAAAGATCTTTGGTCTTGCTTTTGTTGTAGAAGTTAGATTTTGACTAATTGAGTCTGTGGACAGGAGTCTTTCATATAGGTGACCTAATAAGACAGTTGTCTTTGATGCTGGTAATGAGTTGATTAAGCACAAATAACTGTTTTGTAGGAGCCAGAAATCTTAATGGTTGGTAGGGACTCAAATATGTATTTCTCTCAGCAAAATGCAAATAAATTTATATAAATTATACAATTTATATAATGTGGCAAAGAGCCTCCTCAGTGATATGATGGTAGGTTTAAACAACGTCAGATATCCCGGCTGTAATAGGTACGTATTGCCATAAAAGTGATGACTAACCTGGAATCTATGTAACCCAATTTTATTGACAATGTGGAAATGTCACGTTACAACTAGCCTGAACACCATTGTTTTCAGGGTATTTGTACCTAAAAGCAAAAGTAAAAACTTTAAAAAATTCATTATTTTTTTGTACATAATAAATACGGTATTGAAGTCAGTGAAATAGTGTATGCACTTGTTTAAAACATATTAAGGTCGGATCAGTGTGATGTCGATCAGTGAACCACGGACCCTGAAGAGTCCTGTGCCTTGGGCCCACATCGCTACTGGGGACTGAACTCTGTGGATAACATTGATAGATGATTCAGAGTTCTTGTTTCCCCTATAAGCAGCATGTCAATCCGGCCTAAGATATATTTTTAACACCATTATGTAAATAACTAGCAATAAGAAATTACAAATTTAAGTTTTGCAAGGACTTTGAAAACACAGATCTTGATGAATCCCCCTTCAATGTTGTTTTATATGCACTCTTTATTATCTTCTTGTGTTTTTCTCTTGTTTTGTGTCTTCTCTGTGGCATAGGAAAGGGCTGTCTTCATGGTTGTCCCATAACAAAGAGAATACTCAGAAGCAGGCAGGTAGGGCTGCTGGGGGGGGGGGGGGGGGGGGGTGTTTTAGGGTTCACTATCCTCTCTTATGTCCCTGAGTCCAGTGTGCCCATTAAAAAGTGCCATGTAAGTAGCATCATTCTACCATGGGTAAAATTTATGGCCTGCACTGTATTTATCTACTATTCATAGTTCCAAGCCTATTTCGAATTTCCATTTTTGAAAAATATCAGTAAACTATTCTATGGACAATAGTTGGAGTGCCCATGTCTATAAGATTTTATATTGTTTTTAATGTTTTTTACATGAATTTAGGAGCTTAAACCAAGTTTTTGATATATGCATAATTGAATTTCCTCTATGAAATTAGAAACAGGAATCGCAAGAGATGGCTAAACATTTAATTTGCTCTTCTGTTTTGTTTTTCAGGCAGTCTAATTAAAGCCTGGTTCCCATGCCTGATTAGGCTATTTCTCCATCTGACTGCAGTTTACACTACACATAGTGCTTCCAGACAGGAACTTATGCTCATTTTCCATTAAATGGAACAATCTGTCGAGGGAAACTATGTTTTTCAAATTAACCCTTAAAATCTGGACAATTCCAAAGTATGTAGTTATTCAAAACAGAAAGCATTATTTTTACTGACGCGAATGTCTCCGGTGGCAATAGAATTTCTCAAATAGTGTTTTTATTATGTTTACAAAGACGGTACTCCTACAACAATAAAAAGAGAGAGAAAAGCTAAACTGGAATAAAGTATTGGAACTAATTAGAGAAACAGCAGTGTCTTCAGGGGGAAATATAAATACCATTTAACATATGTCAAAATAAAACTCCAAGTATGTATGCATAAAACTTTTTTTCTATTTTATTTGCTGTGTGATATTTATAGCTATGTTTATATACCAGTGTGGTATACAGTTGCTATATGCAGTCACGTTTTTGGAAAACCTATCAAAATAAAATATTCTACATTCAATCTTTTGAGCTTTGGGTTTAAAGGACATCTACCACCAGGATGAAGGATTGTAAACCAAGCACATTGACATGCAGGTGTGTGCCTCCTCTGCCAGGATCCACTTTTCTTTTAGCTACTTATGCCCTTGTTTTTAAGAATATAAAGTTTCAAAAACTATTCATTTGCATAATTTGAAAATCTTTTTGTTGTTGTTGTAAAAACCAGGGAATAAGAAGCTAAAAGAGGAGCAGATTCTGTCAGAGGAGGCACACACCAGTATGTCAGTGTGTCTGGTTTACAATCCTTGATCCCGGTGGTGGATGTCCTTTAAATATTAACTCAAATTACTTGGAACATAAATACAAATACAGACATAAGGAACTGTTTGTCTTTCTTTGGGGGACAAAAAGGGATAGGTCTTAAAATTTGAGGCTTGGGCATGTTGTGGAAGAGACATACAGACAGACCATGCAGATGCAGTATAGGACCAGTAAATTCAGAATCCCAGCACAAGTTGGCCCAGTACTGTAGGCATAGTCATTTTATTACAGTAGCCCTCAATTAAAGAAAAACTACAGCCAAAACAAATTCATTGAAAAATGCATGGGGGGGGGGGGGGTTGTATATAAAATAACCATAAAGGGGCTGTTTGGTATGAAAAACTAGGGGATATGTTAGGGAACAGGAGACTGTTTTAGTTTCTGAATTTTAAATGCCGCCACTTGAGTTCACTACAAAGGGACCCAATAAGGCTCTTTCGTCCAGGGGCCTACTGAAACCTGGAGCTGAGCATGCTTTTAAGCCATTGTAAAATGGGTTAAATGTTGTTAAGAGAATATGTAAGGGGAAGCAACAACCGAGGCAACATTAGCCAACAAAACAGCTGATAAATGTATGGAATTTTTGATGTCAGTTCAATCCAAAATATAGGATCCCTCCTCTTCAACGCACAGCTTGCTGTAACTGCACACACTCATCTGTGAAGCCAGAGTTCTGCACACTTGCAGAACTAAAGTGAAGCCATAGGCAAAAGAGGCTAACATGTGCTCACTGCACCATGACCGGACAACATAGGCATCAATGGGCACCATTTGCAGACAGATATTGGTCCCCATTACGTTTGTGTGAATGAGTCGTTAAAGTAATAATGCCTCATAGGTCCCCATACTGTAACAATGCCACCTATGTGCTCTTTATATTAATTATGTTTCTAACTTCTATGTTTTTCACAAAGTAGTAATGCTCCCTATGTCCTGCGCATAGTATGCTAGTAATGCTCTCTATACCCCCTATATAATATTGTCCCTTATGCTCCCACAGAATAATTAAGTGCGTACCCTGTTAAGGTAATAGTGCCCCTATGCCACCATAGTAATAATACTCCAAGGCGGGCTTCCCGGGCGGTGGAGTATACTACACCTAATAGGTAAGAACTGGCAGCCCTACTGTCAAGTCCCTTGGCACCACATACCTAGAGCCTTGAGGCCACCTGCCTGTCCCACATATGAGTATAGTCATGGGACAGTATTGGTAAGGCACTGTCCTTCTGGCTACCAGTTACTCACACCCTACATAGATATGCATTAGCTCCACCTAGCCTGGAATGCGACCGCCCTTTTTGGTCTTTTTGTGTTTTACCACCCCATACATTGCTGTAATTTGTGGATATCCTCCACGGTGAGGCCACATGATTTGTCTTCATGGTTTTTTCTGTTCTTCTTTTTAAAGTGTATTATACCCTGTATTATTAATAAAGGTCATGTACAGTCTTTTATTCACAATTATGTGCATCAGTGTCTCTTCTTTCCCTTCTTGGTTGGAGGGTAAATTTGGTTGTTAGCAGTGTTTGTAGTGGCACTATCCAGGTGCGGTTACACGAACCAAGGGGTTTAGCTAAAATAGCAATTATGACATGACACGTAGCCTTTTACTTAGGCCCCCCTTCTAAATCTGATCCTATTCGTAAGTTTGTATTAATAATACTCCAACAATACCACCTATTTCTTGCATATAGTAGTAATGCTCTCTTTGTCTTTCACATAGTAGTTATTCTCCCTATTTGCCTCTGCAGTACAGCCTTTCTCAAACAATACAATGAAGTATAATGTTGAGGTAAAAATTCATTACCGGAATACATGAATTAAGTATAAAAATATATAAAAATACAAAAGTGTGCCAATGTCTCAATGTATATTACAACAAACAGTGATATATATTGCATTTATCAGATGAAAATATATACAATAATAATAATTATACACTAATACAAATTTAAAAAGTTTCCACCTCCAAGGGTGAATGCCCCCCATTGTAAAATTTCACTTCTTCGTGCAAACTTAAAAAAGCAGAAGCTTATCTCCTATTAGTTTAAGCAGCATTGGTAGATTTGTCTTTTTTTCATCTGCTCCATCCAGTGCCGGCACCACCTGACATCCTCTCTGCCTCATGTCATCTGTTAGGCCATAGGCCTAAATAAGTCTGTGCCGTAACACATTGGGGCAGATTTACTTACCCGGTCCAATCGCGATCCAGCGGCACGTTCTCTGGGGTGGATTCGGGTCCAGCCGGGATTCACCAAGGTAGTTCCTCCGACGTCCACCAGGTGGCTGCTGTGCTGCAGTTCCCCGAGGCCCGCTGGAATGCACTCAAGTTCACCGGCCTATTCCTGGTGAAGGTAAGAGCGTGTCCCGCGACACTTTTTTTTCCGAATCAGCCGGGTTTTAGTTCGGACATGCCCCCTGATTTCAGTTGCGTGCATGCCAGCGCCGATGCGCCACAATCCGATCGCGTGCGCCAAAATCCCAGGGCAATACAGGGAAAGTTGGCGCAAATCGGAAATATTCGTGTAACACGCCGGGAAAACGCGAATCGGGCCCTTAGTAAATGACCCCCATTGAGGTCACATGCACACAAATGTGTGCTGTTTATGGGACATATTGTCCATGCACCGCTCACATGCCAATGAAAATAGAAAAATAGTCAATGAAAAGTAAGATAAAGGCATCACGTGAGGTGAGAAAGATTTGCTGTGCTCTAATACTTCCTGGGTATTACAGGACATAGTTGATAAAACGTGTTTAGATAATGTTGTATTGGTACTGGTGTAATCTTCTACACAAGTCTGAAATCCTGTGATCATCATTGTGAAATAGAGCTTGTAAGGAGCCCTTTACAAGCATAGTGGCATACCAGCAACCGGACAGAATACCAGCACCCGGACCAAGCAGAGATGTTTAACCTGAGAAGAGGCATCAGGATTATTAGCTATGCAAGCTTACAGTCTGAGAGATTATCTCATCAAGTTGTGCCTCCATTTCTATTTAAATCATTGTCCCCAATCTCTCATGTTTAGCACTTTCCTTCGATAACCCCTTCTTGACCAGGTAGCTGCTCATAGCATTTGCAACGCAAGTCAGTGATTTTATCCCATGCATTCTTCACCTGTAAATTAATGGGGTAACAAAAAATACATGATAATTGTATTCCCACATCCGAAAGACTATAATCTATGATACAATCAACAAGAAGCATATGCGATGAGGAAAAATAATTAACTTTATTTAGAAATTCAATGACTATTAAATACAGTTAAAAACCCATACCGGGTAAACAACGAAAACTCCCCAATGTCTAATAAATACAAATATATACACCTTTGTGGATAATATTGGATAGTATTAAGCTGCAAATATGGAGACTAGAGCAAGTTAATCATCAATTGATTTTTAAGCAAGGAAGATACAAAGTAATACTGTACTAATCAGCCCAGTCCACTACAATGCATTAAAATCTGGTTTTCCGTTAAGATAAAGTGCAATTACATTACGGTGTAAGTAAAGTCCTGGAGAGGAGAGTATGGATGTCCTATACTCTCGTATTACTCGTTAGACATCCCCCGAGGAAGCCCGTCTAACACCCTTCTGGCTAGCACATGACCCCATTATATATTTGTTTATATATGCATCCTGACAAAAGCGGAGACATAGGCGAAGGGGGGACCTATAACGACTGAATTTAGATGATAGTATTGATGTAAGATGATGGTCCTTGTTAAAAGAACAGAGTGGGTGGGATAGTGTAGTGATGTAAGAACAGAGTAGGTGGTGTACAGTGTAGTGATGTAAGAGGGGAGGAGCTCAGGGGTAGATGTCACTCCCTGTGCTGTATCTCTCTCTTTCTCTCTCTAGAAGCACAGAAAGAAACATGTCCCTCCCACCCGCCCTTTACTATCATTAATTTACAACTGGTTATTTACCAATTACATGTATAATTCTATGAAAATGATTGTCTGTTATTTGTTGAACTTTGACACTGTTTATCTTGTATCATGTAAATTTCTTAATTGACTGTTGATGAGATGAAGTTGGTGTTATCCTCCTAAGCCCAGGGGAAGGGCAATTCTTCAGCCATGGTTCCCTAGAGGTTTCCTCCACAGGGGGTTTTTCCTCTCCTGAGCGCTGTGGGATGACTCTTTGTGAGTCAGAGGTTGCACATATTTAAAGTTTCTGCCTGGAGATTAAAATTTCTCAATGTTATGCTCCTGGCTAAAATGGAAGAAGAAAGAAATATCTAAATAAAAATGTAGATATAAAATTAAAAACAAATAAATAAAAGAATATGTATTAAAAAAAAAAATAGAATGCGAGTCAAAGTATGGCATTTTGTTATCTGTCGCAGATTTTATTTTGCGGTGGAGGAGTCAGGTGGAAGGTGCAGGCAAGTTATTGGTGGACTAATTTAACTTATAGAGGATGTAAAAGCTCATGGTGGTCAACAGCCTGAGTTGTGGAAGTGGCCAGCCTCAAGGCTCTGGTAATGGTAAAAGCAGCCAGGGGCGGGCACGGTGGTGAAGCACACAATGGATAATCTTCACTAGGGTCATTGGTGCCCTTAAAGTGTACTGGCTCTGCTAGAATGGCAAGCCAGAGCGTGCCGCCCCCCCTTTGTTGATGTGTGTATGTCAGGCAGCTTTAGATTGGGGTATTGGGGAATCCCACCCCTAGCATGTCACCTGACTCCTCCTCTGATTGTTTTATTCCTGTGATTCAAATAAAGCTGTGGCCATTTCACCCATTACGTTATGTGGTTATGTATTTTTTCCATACACTGTGTTTTTCTCTTGTCTAAACTGTTTTAAAATAAAGTGGGGGTCCATCCCATATCCACACGTCATGTAGACATACATAAGGTACAAGAAATGCTTGGCGTTGGTGGGTGACTTTAGTGTTAAAAGAGATTTTTGAGGAACCCCCCATTGCGATGAATGTTTTTTAAGAAGGGTTTTTAGAAGTGACTTTTTCAGTCTATTTTTTTCAGAATATCTGTGATACAGAAAAAAATTAAGGGAACCTGTCAGGCACATCGAGCCCCCCACCCCAAACCAAAAGTCCTACATAATTTACTGTAGTGAGTTGATTATATTACAATAGGCCTGTGTCTCCTATGAATGTATAAAATGACCACTTCCCACTCTGCATCGCAATCCTCTGATTTGAGTCAGCCGGGTGATCCCGAGCTGTCCTAAGCGAGGCTGCAACAGAGTAGGGGGGTTCATATTATAATTCACAGGAGCCACTGACTTAAATATCTTCATATAGAGCAACTCACTACAGTAAGTCAGGCAGGACCTTTGGTTTTGGGGGCTAGATGTGCCTGACACACATCCTTAAATAGGCTCTTATTGCTCCATAGATAAGAGGGTAAGAAGCACTAAGGTGCTGATTAGGTGCTGCTAATCAAATGCCTTTTTTGAATAATTGATCATCAGCAGGTGTTGCCACTGATCAATCAGTAAAGTTTTATAAGGTTTTTCCAAAGGTTTTGATGTCCAACATTCTATAGCGAGAAAGATTATTTCCTCAAGTGGAACAGATTCAGAACAGTTGACAATCTTTCTAGGAATGGATGTCTCAGCAAACTGACCCCAAATACACCTATCTTCCACACAACTGAGCTGATCCACTTGTCAGGGGAGGACTAGGAATCTTTCATCTCTACTTCTGGCTGTCAGCAACTACTGTGCTGCATGAAGTCAGATTTGTGGCCTCTGTGGCCTCTGACGCCCCCCTAGGACTGTGAGTATATACAGTACATGTGTGTATGAGGGTATACATGTATGTGTGTGTATATAATGGATGGGTTTATGTTATATGTGTTTATAGTGTGTATATCTGCTGTATGTATTTCTGTATATGCTGTATCTATGTGTATCTGCTTTGTGTATGTTTTGTATGGCAGTGTATTTGCTGTGTATGTTATGTACTTGTGTGTGTATATGCTGTGTGTATGCTGTATGTGTGTATATGCTGTATGTGTGTGCATGGTGTTTATATACGGTATGTGTATGCATGGCATGTATCACTTGTATGTCTCTGTGTAGTCTACTATGGGGCCCAGCCTCTCCAGCATTGCAAACAATGTACCTTGTAAGTGTATTCATGTAATACTTTTTAAACCTTTCATCTATGAATGTTACCTTTGCAAATTTGAATGTATTTTACTAATATTTTATGTGATAGAGAGACCCAAAATATCAAGTATTTTTAAAGTGCAGCCAAAGATGTTTTAGAGCAGAAGGAGTTCTCCCATCGCCATAAACAAAGGTTCTATTACCATAAAACTATGGAACTCTCTGCCACAGGAGGTTTTTATAGCCCGAGTCGGACTGGGGGACCAAGGGCCCACCAGTGAAATTGATTTTGGGGGCCCACCTACTGCTACATTGGAATATTAAATGTACAGTATATTCTCGAGTATAAGCCAAGCTAAACAGCACAAATAATGTGCAGAAAAAACCTAACTCTGCTTATTTGTATTTGCCTTCCAACTCCCCCCAGCAGGTCCTCTTTTCCATTGATACTCAATGTCTCCATGCGGTGCCTCATTCTTGTCATGATGTCAGCTGCTTTCTGACATTATAGTGTGTGCACCCCTATCGGCACACACTATGATGTCAGCGGGTAGCTGACATCATGACGCAATCGATGGCACTGTGCGGGGGACCAAGCACTGTGCAGGGGCTACAGGCTATATACTGACTGCAGGGGCTATAGGTAATATACTGGGGGAATGGGCAGCTGGCTATATACTGAGGGCAGGGGCTGCTGGCTATATACTGGGGGGGCAGGGGCTGCAGGCTATATACTGGGGGCAGTGGCTGCTGGCTATATACTGGGGGGCAGGGGCTGCTGGCTATATCACCTGGTCCCCAGCAGCTCCTGTTCTTTTCTGCTACTGTGCACACCACCAGACAGGCAGGCAACGACATCATCATATCATGAAAACAAGCCCTCATACATTTCCTCAAAAAAGAGGAGGACTGAAAAATGGTCCTTTCATTGGTCCTTAAGGGGTTAAAGAAAATCTATCATTTGATTTCATGCATTATGAACCAAACATACCTTGAGAATGCTGTAACTACACTGATGCAGAATCATATCTTGTTTAATCCCTGAGTTGAGTGGTTTTGCTGAAAAAAAACATTATAAAATTCAGGACCTTGGGAAAGCTGGATCCAGATTACACATGGAGTTTTCTGAAGAGCCAAGACAGGGCTAATTAACCTGAGCTGGATCACTCATACACAGCAGCTGTGGGATGGTGCAGCAATTGATTATTCTGCCTGGCAGGGAGGACAATGATTGCATCATTCTCTGGTGAAGTGCACTACTAATGTGAGAGGAAAAGCCTGACAGAGCTTCATTATCATAATTTTATAATGTTGTTTTATATATTGTTTTTTCAGCAAAACCACTCAGCTCGGGGATTAAACAAGATATCATTCTGCAACAGTGTAGCTACATCATCGTCATAGCAGGTTCATAATGCATCAAATCAAATGGTAGGTTTCATTTAATGTTCCTTTAATGTTATGTGGGATTTTTCATATTGGATAGGTGCTGTATATATTTGTGTATAAGCTGAGTTTTTCAGCACAACTTTGCTGAAAAAGCCCCACTTGGCTTCTAAACAAATATATAAAAATAATAGACATATATACTTACGCTCTAGGAATCCCCACAGCTCCCCTTCTCCGAACTGCTCCTTCTAGCTCCACGTAGCTCCTTGTGCCTCTGCCGGTGGAGTCAGGAGGAGCAGCGAGGAGATGAGGAGCTGCGGTAAGTGCTGGAGTGTAAGTATATATGTTTATTTTTTTTTTCAGGGAGGGTACTGCTGGGAAATTTTATTATAAAGGGTGGTTGCTGCTGGGACATTTTATCATTAAGGATGTCCACGCTGTGACATTTTTATTATTTAGAAAGCTTCTGGGAAATTTAATTATTAAGGGAGGCTGCTGCTGGGCATTTTATTAGTAGAAGGGAGGCCGCTGCTGGGTAATCTATCAGTCCAGAAGGTTTATACTCAAATGAATAGGTTTTTCCCAACTATTTGTGGAAAAATTAGGTACCTTGGTTTATTTTATGCGCAAGTATAATTTACCCGAGGATAATTTAAGGGGCTTTTGTGATTTTCTTGTATTTGTAAGTGTCATTGTAAAAATACACCACAATACTGATTTATATAGCTATGTTTCACTAGTTTTGTGGAATAAAAATCAATTCAGAGAGAAAATTAACTTGTCTTTGTATTTTGTATTGTTTTGCCATGTTCATGGGTTGCTGCGGTTGGTGCTATCAGTGATTACGGTTGTTAGTGTTTGGGGTCTGGGTGCAGTACCAGGATTGTAAAATGTGTGGTTGGACGAACTCGTTAATTACAGTATTTGCAAAATGCAGATGCAAGATTATTGTTCTTAAGAGGTTTTTTCTTTTCCATAGATACCATCAGTCTACTGCCACCTCTTACCATCAGTCCACTAGCAGCCTGAGCACACATACCTTTAAAGCCCCTGCCTAGGGATGCTAGACCATGTCCTTTACTTGCTAACATCATACTGTGTACATTTATTTTTACATTTCTATATTGAATTAAACTCCAAACTGTCATGGGTGCCCCCGCGATCCATGTAACGGCCCTCACTTACGTCTCCATGATCCTGCTCCCGTCCAGGCTAGGCCACGCGCGTCCCTGCTCCCTAGGGCACATGCGCACCAGCACTCAAAGATTTAAAGGGCCAGTGCATCGCTTATTGCCGCTGCCCACTTCCGGGTTTCCATAAAGACCGGCGGCTCCCATCATTCCCCGCCGGATCTTTGAGCTCATAGCCTAAGAGAAAGCTTCCCTGCATTGCTCCTCTGACCTTCATGCTCCCTTCTAAGTTTATATCCTGTTGTTACCTCGTACCTCACTTTTGACCATTGCATCTCTGCCGCCTGCCCTGACAACCAGCCTGCTTCTGACCACGAGCCTGAACTACGATTCTGTACTGCAACCTTGGCTGCCACCGTTGGCTAGTCGCACCTGTGGAACGACCTGATGGCACCCTGCCGCAACAAGACCTGCAGCAGGTTCTGGTGAAGACCAGGTGCCACTGAGATTCCGGTCCCAGGTGTCAACTAGTACCATTTCCCGTGGTGGTCCAGGGGGTCCACTGACCCCGAACCCTGACACAAACTCAGTTTTACAGAACATAAAAATAAATCTGAACTTAAATTTGGATAGTGGTGATATTCAGGTTTTGGAATAAACAAAACACTTCTTGAACGTCACACATTGGTTATTTTCATATTTTGGGAAGCTGAATTTTACATTGGGCAGTTTATATTGGAGTGTATATGTTTTGGTTACAGTTGATGTGGAGCTATGTGGACACAGTTATGTATATTTAGATAAAGTAATGCATTATTTGCAAAATGCAGATGCAAGATTATTGTTCTCAAGAGGTTTTTTTCTTTTCCATAGATACCATCCGTCTACTGCCACCTAGTGTCCCTTGACGAAAGCAGCCAAGCATCTCCAAAAACAAAATTGATACTTACCTCATTTTTATGCATTATACTATTGTTACTTTACATAGAATTCACTTATAGAGGCAAATGATTGTTATCTTTATATTTTGCCATATAATATGATGCAGCAATCCTACTAAACAGGCTTATATAATGAATACAGTTTATTTAGTACAATCTAGGCATATTCAATAAACTGGCCCAAGGTCCATTTACAATGTTCGTTTACACTTGGGTAGTTTGAGAAGAAAAGTTAAATATTTTTGAAACATGGTGCAGACCAAATATAATAAAGATATTTATATGCCAATGGTGAGTTTAGTCTTTTTTGTTGTTCTTAGTTTCTGAGGAGCTCCAACTACATTGATGCAGTTATGTAACCTCTTTTTGTATGTAGTAAATGCAGTTAGTTGATGATAGAAGTACAACTTGAAGGATAGAGTACTCACACAAGAGGCTGCTGTAGAAGTGTAAAGAAATGAGCTATATGTTATCATTTTCATTTAGTATGTAGTGGACAGGTTTTATCTGTTGTAGAATCTATTCCCTGAGTAATGCAGTTAAAGAAGTATATGAAAACTCAACTGGAAAAATTTTACAATGTTTCATTGCACACAAACATGCATTGTTTCTGACAAGTTAGACACTAAAAATAGCTTATTAAAAGTGTTTGTTTTATTTTTTTGTCATTTAATGTTTCCTGAAGCAAAGCTTTGTTAACTAAACAACCACAACCAAGTATGACATTTGACTGACACAAGACCAATGCATATTGAACATATTTAATCAATGACTAAATTTGGTTTCCAAACTTTGCACGTTCCGGCCAATCCGGCAAATGGACATCTCTGGCCAACTAGCTATGACTATGATTGGCCAGGGGGACATCCTGGCCAATGATCTCATGTTGACTAAAAGTCCCCTCACACCAGGTATCATAGATAAGAAGAATTAGGCATGTTGGATTTAACATTTGCCATGATGGATTCACATTGGAGATACACTACTGCCTGAGGGTACTTTTAACCGTTTCTCCTTTGAAAGAAACATGTCTGTTCTGCCAGCTGAATGTCAGAGTGACAAGCAACTGTTGGTTAAACAAGTGTTTGACTATTGGCAGCCATGTGCACTTCAATGTGCAATGAATGTAATGTTATAACCAGGGGAACCGTCGATTAAGCGTTGGTTTTACATTTTCTTCTATTTTTCCCCAAATGCTACCTCTTAAACGCTTTTCCACCAAAGCAGAAACACCTTCAAGTGGCTACTGTGAGTCACAATATTAAGAGTTCTCTTTTCTCTTTTATGGTCATTATTAGGGAGTACAAAATAAATTAATAAAAAGTTAATAAAAAATACACATATATCAAAATAATAATTGCTAAGCAAATGTAGTCAAACATAAAAATGTAGTGAAATGATATCCCAGACAGAGATAAGATATGTGAATGTCCTTATTGCTATACTTGTTAAGTTTTTATTTTCTCTGGGGCAGTGTCTCAGAGTAACAAAGTGTTACACTAAAACAGGCATTATAATATTGTTTGGAAAGATATAATGTCACAAATTATGATTTATCACATTTTAACCGTGGGATGTTTCTCTGGACTTGGATAATTACCAATGGCATGGATCAGGTAGTCTGTGTATGGGAGGAAGGCAAACATCCTAAGGAAATCCAGCATAGTCACGGAGAATGCATCCAAAGGAAATCCAGCATAGTCACGGAGAATGCATTAAAATCCAATAGCTTTTATTTCTTCATATTAAAAACGCTTGACAACACATAGAACAACACACGAACAAGTCAAAACTTCGTGTTTCGTCCCCAACCATGATTAAGTCGATTTAGATGAGACGCGTAGGTCTGACTTGTCCGTGTGTTGCTCTATGTGTTGTCAAGAAATAAAAGCTATTGGATTTTAATGCATTCTCCGTGACTATGCTGGATTTCCTTTGGATGCATTCTCCGTGACTATGCTGGATTTCCTTTGGATGTTTGCCTTATCACTGCGTGGAGGGTCCGCACGCTGAATATATCCGTGCATCGGGAGGATTGCATACTTAACCACGAAGGTGAGCTGGCCACACCATTTGTTTTTGCTTTACTTGTATGGGAGGAACAACTCTTGAAATTCAAAAAGGAAACCCAGGTAGGTGAATGTAATATTTGTTAAACCATATATGGGAGAAGACATAAAATGATAAAAAGGGGATGACTAAAAAGGCTCTGTGAGGTGCAACTATTTACATATCTTGTTCTGAATATTGCTCCTGATAAACTATTCTACCTAGATAATGATATGGATTCTCGATTGTGTTTCCAACTACTGTAAGACGGTATTACAATTTTTCTGATCGATGAGGGTATATAAGATTTGTATCTGATCTAGGCTCTTACTAAGTATTCAATTCTGCCACATTTATATGGTGGTTATTAATAAATGATTAATATCACCTGGCTGCTTCGTAAACTGTTATATACAGCAGACACCGAGCATTGAAACCCACAATCACTATAGGTGGAGTTAACCAGCTAAGTGGTGCTGTGAAACCAACACTGCACTTAAATAGTTGTGGCGCATAAGCACCACAATCTTGGCCACAAATGTGGAGAATTGATCATTTGCTATGCATTTGCATTGCTATGACAGTTGGGAGCCTCCAAGAGACCAGCTGGCAGGTAATAGTAACATTGAATGTCAGTAAATGGTTTGATAGATCATATCTCCTAGGGGTGCTAAAAAGGTAAATTAAATGTAGATAAAATTATAAAACAATTAAAAATCAAATTCATCACATTACCCTAGAACGCACAAGACAATAAACAATGACGACATATAAGGTGAGGAGAGGCATAAATAATTAGCAGCCCGAAGTGTCGGATATCTCATTCCTGCACTCTGGCTTGCTTTTTATGAATCTTTTTTTAAGCCATCATGGCGTTCCAAGATTAAAGAAGACCAGATGGGGATGAATTTAGTTTTTTCCAACTATATTCTTAAAATACATGTAGATTTTTCCACTTTTCCATTTTTCCAGTCATGCCCAATTTTATAGAGAAATAAATGGGAAAAAGTTCTTATATATATGGGGTTTCTTAGCTTTTTAGTTGCAAACCCTACATTTCAATTTTAGTAAAAAAATATGTTTGTGACCCTATATTTTATATGGTGCACACTGTGCCCATGGTTGTTTTCTCTCTGCAAATTTATAGATTGCTGATATTTATTTATTTTCTAGTTCTGGTTAAGATTTTATTTATATATGGAAATTGCTCACAATACTTGTATTTCCCAAAGTGCATCTGCTGATAATGGACTAGATATATGAGCACTGTCCAAATGTCATCTGGCTTTTAAACAAACAGGAAGTGTAGGGCAGTGAAAGACAGATTTTAATAGGTGAAGGATAGTACACTACACGCTCCTGTGGCATTACATTCAGATGATAGACAGTACAGAATGATATTGGCAAATATAAGGAAATCTGCAACTTGCAACCTATACAAATATATACTGCCATTAAATGTCACTACTCTGTAGACACAGAATTATGTTATTTTTCATGTACATATATATTAAATATTAAGAGCTGAACATTCTAGTATATTCCATAGAAAACTGCAGGTCGGTTATTGCAATTCTACACATTGGCTTTGACATTTTAAGTGTTTCTACTTGAAGTAGCTTTGTCCTTTAAGCTTCAAAGTGACATACTGACATACTTGACATATAGAGTATATTCTCATTTGCATTGGAGTTGGCATGTAATGAACAATCCTTTGACATCATGCTGACTGCATACTGTAACCTAAACTTTTGTGTCACAAAGATCAGATGGTACTTTAGACATGTTATACGTTATACATGTCTTTTAAAAGCTGCTTAATTTGTAGGTTTATTATTACCCAATTGTCAAACTGCTTCCCTTATCCCAAGGGCCAGATCAACAATAATAATAATTCTTTATTTATATAGCGCACATAGATTACACAGCGCTGCACAAAGCATGTCAAATCAGTCCCTGTCCCCATGGGGCTCACAATCTAAACAACCTAACAGAATGTTTTGTAGTGTTGGAGAAAACTGGAGTACCCGGAGGAAACCCATGCAAACACAGAGAGAACATACAAACTCTTTGCAGATGTTGACCTGGGTGGGATTCGAACCCAGGACCCCAGTGCTGCAAGGCAGAAGTGCTACTCACTCAGCCACCGTGCCGCCCTAAAGGGTTAATAAGTCCCCAGGAAACTGAGCTCAGTGAGCCCCTTTGCAATTGACATCACATGGCCCATTAAAAATTCAGAAACTAAAACTGTCCCCTAAACATATTCCCTAGTTATTATCCCTAACAACCCCCTCATGGTTTTTTTTACAGACAGCCACCTTATGGTTTTATTTACAACCTCCTCAGTTATATTAAACTATATATACAGCCCCTGGGTTCATTGTATACAGCTCCCCTCACTCCCATGGATTCATTATATAGAGCCCCCCTCGCTCCCATGGGTTCATTATATAAAGCCCATAATGGGTTTATTGTATACAGTCACCCTCACTCCCATGGATTAATTATATACAGCCCCCTCACTCCCATGCATTGCTTATATACAGCCCCCTTTGCTACCATGGATTCATTATATACAAACCTCCTAGCTCCAATGGGTTCATTAAATACAGCCACCTCATTCCCATGAATTCATTATACACAGTCCTCTTCACTCCCATGGATTCATTATTTACAGCCCCCCTCACCCCACATGGATTCATTATATACAACCCCTCACTTCAATGGATTCATTATATACAGCCCCCCTCACAACACACAAATTAATTATCTAGACCCCCCTCGCTCCCATGGATTCATTATATACAGCCCTCCTTACTCCCATCAATTCATTATTTACAGTCCCCCACACTCCCATGGTAGATGACAAGTGATAGATAATAGGACTTGGATAGATTAATAGGTGATAACTTCTCACATGTTACTGATCTTTAGCTAGGGACAGGGGCCCCTTTGCAGGACAGCAGGGTAGCATGGAGGGACAGTGAATGGTGGAGAGTACAGGAGGAGGACTGTAGGACATGTTGGAGCTCAGGAGATGTCAGAGTTCAGCCTGTTACTTGTGTTATCTCTGCAGCCTACTGTACTGTGTTGACCTGACTAATGGTGAAGGGAGGAAAGGGCTGCTATAACTCAGGTTAGGGGAAGACTCCTCTATGCAGCAGATAGCCATGTCTGGCTGCATTTATCTTGTATCTGCTGCTGGAAGCACATGTGAGGTTGGTAAGCAGTGGCCATCACAGCACAATCTCGGCCCCTCCTCCTCTCTCACTTCCTATTGGCTGCAGTGTGTCAGCTGATCTCTCTGTGTGGAGAGGAGCTGTGAGCCCATGGAGTGATCTGTAGTGCAGAGCAGCTGGCTGACTCCTTGTGCGCAGACTCAGCCAGATCAGCTGTTGCTCAGGACAGGACACAGCTATCACCAGGGGGCGCCAGCAACCAGAACAAAAGGAGTTCTCAGTAAGGCTACATATTTTGTAATAAGCGTAAATGGTGAAAGTACTTGTCAGAATGCATTGGGCCCAATTACAGCCATTCCCTATGGTGACACAACCCCTTTAATAATGTATCTGGCTGTCCGTCAAAGAAGAACCAGGGCTAGGCATGCAGAATCTACAGGACTGTCCATAGTAAATGCCTGTAAGGTCCAGTCACAGACAGAACCTTGCATCCACTGTGTAAGTCAATGCGATCTGCACAGTCAGAGAGTTCTAATACCCTGCAATAGATCAGTATTGCAGAGTATTTTCACAAACAAGCAATTGTTTGATTGTGGAACAATTAAAAGAAAAAAAATAAATAAGTAATTAGTAAATCAGTAAAAGTGCCCGAAAAAGACCCATACATATAAAATTAACACAAAACATAAAATAGTGACAGCCACCATACAAACCCCACATACAACCCGTACTATAAAAGTAAATCAACCTGCATCCTGAATAATGAACGCCGTAAAAAAACACCCACCAAAATTATGATTTTTATTGATCTGGCCCCACATAAAATGGTATAAAAGTGATCAAAAGACATATCTGTCCCAAAATGATACTCATGTAAACTACAACATGTCATGTAAAAAAACAAGCCCTCAACCAGCTTTGTAGAGAAATAAGTAAATGTGTTATGCCACTTGGAAGATAGTGATTCAAAAACAATAGATTTTTTTCCCACATTAGGCTATTCTGCAAAAATGGAGAGTAGGAAGTGTCTTCCTAAAAAGCTGTTTCTAGTTGTTTAACAATCTTCCTTAAAAGCTGTTTATAATAGTTAGAAGTGTGCAGTTTTGAAAATAGGGGGTTTCAAACATTATACAGGTGGTCTCTGACTTAAAGACACCCAACTTACAGATGACCTGTAGTTACAGATGGACCTTTCTTGCCACTGTAACCTCTGGTGTGTCATGGGTACCCCTGCAACCCATATCCTGGGTCCCAGGCTCACCCGTGTACCTCTGTGTGCCCCAGCAAGGAACTTACCTTTTCTGGCTCCAGTGGTCGTCTCTGCGATGCCCTTGCTCTAGTGCATGTGTTAACTTATCCTAGGGAGCTTGCTCTATAAAATTTAAAGGGCCAGCACACCGATAATTGGCGTTCGGCAGCCACCTGCCCTAATAAATTCCAGATCCTTCCTGTGTCCCTTGCCGGATCTTTGTGCCTCATAGCCTTAGAAAAAGATTATCTGATGCCCTGTGCGATTATCATGATTACCCGTTGTGACATCGATTCCGTTCCTGACCTCGCTCCTGTGCTGCCCATCCTGACCTTCTGCTATGTCTTCAACTCTGATACTGTGCATCCTGTCTCAAACTCCTCCCTGGCCCAGACTACAATCAAAGTCGCACCTGTAGAACTTTGTAGAAAGAACGAAAAACAAAAACAACAAGAGAGGACGGCACCTCGTGTAATACAGTCAGGATCACTGGTTGGTGAGAGGAGAGAGTACTGCTCACCTAAAAACACCTTGCTACAATGCAGTTTGTAGCCCACCCTGGGTATGGGTTCCGAGTCATAAGGCTAATCGAAGCCAACAGTCAGAGTAGAAAGGTTTGGTCCAAGCAGCTCCCTCAGCTCCAAAAAACCGGGACCACGGGTTTACGCCAGTGTAGACAATAGAGTGAAAAAACGGAAAAAAGCAGGAGGGAGAATCTAATGTGGGGCACTTATAGGCCAAATAATATCTACAGTAATAATAAATGGCTAAAAATAATCATAATCTAAATTATTCTATTAAATTGAAATCTTTTATTATTATATAAAACAACAAACAGTAATACAAGTAAATGTCTAGGTAACACGTTTTGGTTATAAAAACCTTCTTCAGATCAAAATTGACAGATAATACAACCGGCAGATCACCTATGTGTAAACAGATGGAAAGATTCTTATACTGACTGAAATTATATTATATGAACAATATGAAAACAGAGACAAATAATGCAATATAATCTACGGTTGAACGATTACGTGATTTACCATCACATATTGGGCTAAAAACTGAATTTAATGTCTAATGAATACGATGTCTAAAATGATATACTTCATTGATAGAATTATTAGCGAAAGTGAAGGGTACAATGAAATAATAGAAAACAGCAGATATTAGAATTAAATAATAGGTAATGAAATCAATTATACTAATAATGATGGATATGCTGCATAATTAGGTTACTTATGGCACTGATACCTCAGTACATAATAATGTGTAATTGTGTAAGAGATGAGCTAGCACTAAATGCTTACGAGTTCTCGTTACTCGAAAGTCAAACTTCTGATGCCTCGAAGTGCTCGTTTCGAATAACGAACCCCATTGAAGTCAATGGGAGACTCGAGCATTTTTCAAGGGGACCAAGGCTTTGCACAGGGAAGCTTGGCCAAACACCTGGGAACCTCATAAAATGATGGAAACACCACGGAAATGGACAGGAAAAAGCAGGGGCAGCATGCATGGATGCCTCTGAGGCTGCCTAATCGCACCATTATGCCAAAATTATGGGCAACAGCATGGCAATGACAGAGTGACCGAGTCCAGCGAGATAGCATCTAAAACACCCAATAATTGACTGACACTATAGGCGGCGGCATGCGGAGGCAGCGGCAGCAGCGGCAGGCTAGAGAGTGGAATGGCGACATACCCAAAAATGGACTCAGGCTTCAAACCAATTTAAAAAATTCCTTTTGGCGAGGATAATGTGTAGCACTGTACGTATCAGTATTTGGCCTGGTTATGGCGGCAGAGAGGAACCAAAGGAGGTGAGCAAGAAGTGCTGAAATGATTTCCTATGTCAACAAAAGGTTGACGGTATATTTAGTGACCAAGTTCCATAACGTATCTGGTGAAACACCCGAAAAGGTCATCACTGACTCAACCCATTTTAGACCAACTTACAGCTACAGCCCGATATCCATTTAACCATAGGTTTAAAAATTATCCTTACAATATTAGAGAGACATTAATATGTCAAATATTCAAATTCATATTGATCTATGCAGTGAAAGGAAGTGCAAATTCAAAAATGTGCAATATTGTGGGCTCCACACAAAAACTTCTTACAGATTACTCAACTCTTGAGAAAAAAAGTGGTGTACTTTTGATTTTTCACAGCTAGTGTGTCCCTCACTATCCACAAGCAAATAGCGGGACACTCAACAGAAGGTATAATAGCATTGCTGTACAGTGAACAATATAGATCTGACAATTGTCAATTGTATGCCCCTAACAGAAGACAGATATAGTTGTAGAAAAGGTGTTAAGAGTGGACTCTAAGGTCAAAAATGTCTCTTTATACGTGCAAGAAATTTAAACATACCATGGACCTTGCCATCGGCACCACTCTCGATCCCCAATCTTCCCTTCTCAGATCCAGTGATTTGGAACCATTCCTTTTAACTTATGGCAAGTTGCTATGCAAGCAAAAGAGATTTTCCTATTTTTACCCAGCACACAAAAGATCCTAGGATTTATTATCTGAAAAGGAACTGATTCTATAACAGAATAGAGCGAGCTGATGAACATTCATTAGGAAACATACTGTGGTCAGACCATGTGTCCGATTCCCTTATAACTTGAACAACAGATTTCCCAAAAAAAGCAATTATATTTGGTGGTAGTAAAAAACCTTCCTAAAGTCACGAGTCCCAATGGGACTAGTTCCAACGTTTAATATACCCAAGACCGGATCATTTCAAATGTGGTCTGCACACAAAGATAGTTCGAGGGTTTAGACCAGACCTGGGATTTAGGGTTTTAAAGACAAAGGAAAAATGACTCTTCCAACTGCACAAAATAAAATAAATGCCTACAAAAAAAACTGCTGAGTCTGAGGAAACTGGAAATGAGGAAAGAAAGGCTTCCCCTCGCCTCTTATGTTCTTTAAAATGATGAACAAAACTAAAAAAGGCCGAGCTGAAATGTTGTTTAAAAAAATGTCTGTAAAAATACAGACATACAGTCCAATAACCCATAAAGACCTACACGTTTTGAACTCTTGTATATCGTTCTTAGTCATGGTCTGAAAAATACATGTAAAACCAAACACATTTAAAGCAAGGAAGACACATAACACCTGATGGAGATTTTAGTAATTAGAGTATCCAGTAGGCATAACTTCGAGCGGGCAAGTTTTAATATGACATTTGGAAAAAACAAATCCAGAAAGCTCCACGCTGGATCCGGATCTCCGGACAAGGAATTCAAAGGGTCTGAATAATAGAACAGATCTTATGTATCTATATTGATAAAATATTACATTAACAATCATAATTATTATCCTTGCTAAGTGTTTTTTTTAAAAAACGTATCGACGTCAAAGTATACGATGCGTACTGGGAAACTCTCCTGTGTGCGCGAGTAATAATTAGTGAAATCTCATCAGGTGGTATGTGCCTTCACTTGAATTTAATTGTGTTTGTTTTACATGTACTGTTAACGACCATTACTATGAACGTGTAGGGTCTAGGGTTATTGGACGTATGTCTGTATTTTTAAATTGCAATGTTGAACAAATGTGTATGAATCTTTAAGAAAACCAAAAAAAAATTGTGTGGTGCTGCACCTTCCCTCTTATTATGTCCTTAACGGTCATAGATTGGATCCAGCAAAACATCACTATTCAATAATCCAGTAGAAGAAACTCTTTGGAACGGAGCTCAAAAACGCAATAAAAAGACGATCCATGCAGGTTTCCTCCTTATTGTGCACCAAACACAAGGGATCACTTTCAGGGATAAGTCACCATCAGACCAGACACCGTCAACATTTTCACATCCTGTCCTAGTCTCTCCACTCACTGCATATAAGAGACATACCAGACAATAGTGTAGACAGTTTTAAACTTTTTAAACTTTTTATTCCAGTTCTACTCACATTGTAGATAAAAAATACGCTATCACAAAGACCACGAGGACGCCAATCCTTGTGAAAATATGACGGTTTCTGGTCTGAATGGTTGACTTATCCCTGAAAGTGATCCCTTGTGTTTGTGCACAAATAAGGAGGAACAACTGCATGGATCGTCTTTTTGGTTTTGAGCTCCCGTCACAAAAGATTTTTTACTGGATCTTTTAAAAAAAACTCTAAGAAGATTTTGGAGATGGATGCTGGATTTTGTTCCTTTCTCTTGAATTCTCTGTTGTTGCAGCTGGCGACACAGCTTGTTTCCCTTCGTGCACCCATCACCCCACAGGTCACGCCAGCACGACCAATGTGAGTAAGCTGACAATATTTTTCTTTTTGTGTTATAAAAATAGATATTTGACAGTGAACTTAGAACATTGTACATGGCAACTGTGAGCTAGCCACAAAGACGGAAGCTAACCTCACAGCTTCCCATAGACCTGCATTTATGCACATCGTGTTCTTACTAACAGTTGTCCGAGCCATGTGGCTCTTCTGCAGGGGGTCTGGCCGATAGCAGATTAGCGTGTTTTTTACTGCGCTGTCCTTCATCAGTCTTCTCAAACCGGCATCTCTGAAGAACAGCACCAGTGATAAATGCAATGTAGATCAGTGAGAGGCAAAAAGGGACCAGGCCACATGTCAGGGGTGAACGTTCATGTGATGAAATCCAACTGAAAAAAAAAAATACATGTGCAACCATAGTCCGAATAAGTTTATGGTCATATCTAGGGCAAACCAAATTACAAAGGAGAAGACGGATAGTGACAGGTTTATAAATATATCTCAGAAACACTAGATTTTTTTTTATAATATCAAATTACAAAATGATTATCAAAGAGTAGAGGTAGAAACTGCACAGGCACAGCTAGCAACAAGATCAGACAGCACAGCACAATAGAGTGAAGGATGGGTACGAAGGCATACACTATCACCTGGTGTGTGCTCCAAACTTTCAATGTCACAAGTAGAATCCACAAGAAGGAGAGAGAAAAAGTGGCACTCACCGATGGTGTAAAACAATATTCTTATTCATATATTATTTTTCTATTCTGAGTGTACCGCATATACTTGAGTATAAGCCGCATGCCACATGCACATCAAAACATTTCCAGAATCTGCTTTTTTCAAAACATGGAAACCTCTAAAACCTCATCATCATTCTATTACCCTTGTCTTGATTTCCTACTAATCAGTCTACCACTTCCTTACTCTCACCTCTACAATCTCTTTTTTTATACGGCGGACAGATGATCTTAAATCCATCATGTCCTGAATCCATTCAAAATAAATCTCCCATCCTTTCTTCCCTCATCTCAAGTATATTGCCAACCCGTGCTCGTTGTTTCAGTGATTCAAAAATATTTTCATCTTTTTTTTTTAATCAAGTATACTCTCTCACTACATCTCTAGGACTTTCTGAACTGCACCAATTGTCTGGAGTGCACTGTGAGAATAATAACTAAATAGCAAAGTTTCAATGGCCCTAATACACATCTCTTCAGGCGACTGGAAACTGAAGAAGTGTTTCACTCTTTTCTCTAACATTATTTCTCCTGCTGTGTATGTAATTCTTTATTACTTGAAACCTTAAAAAGGTTACTGAGAACGCTGGTGTCTCTGTTAATATATTGAATGTGGAAGCTAAATTTACTTGTGTGCCATTAAATTTAAATGAAAAAACTAAAAAAAAAAGGCTTAGAAGAAACAATTTTTTCCATCATTCCATAAAAGGTAGTAAAAATTGCTGTATTCACCTTAAATATGGGTCCAACAAACCCAATTGGCCCTGTAAAAAACACTCAACAGAGATGCCAACAGAAAAATTAAAAATTAATAGACTTAGGATGGCAACAATTAAAAAATGTGGTGGTTGCAAAAATAGGTTGGTCATTAAGGGGTTAAAAACCTCTGGTTAGAAAATAGCTCTACTTTAGCTTCTGATTAATTCTAAGTATTCATTATGATTAAATACAATATTAACAATAAACAAAAATTAAGGAAAGAAAATCAAACACTTTTATGGAAAGAAATTTATTGACATACCTTACTTTGCATATGATCTTTTCATTATTAATGTTTGTCATTCTACATCCACAGATAATTCTTTTGCATATTTAGGGTTTTGTTTAAATTCTACATTCATTCTTTGATGTTTCTTACAGAATTATATCTGAAAACACAGGATGCTAAACCGAGTCTCACTCTGTACTCTGGACTGTTGTTAGGATTTGTAATAAAAAGAAAAGATTTTTGCAAAACGTTTCTCAAAGGCAGTAGTAAGATGATTGCATAATAATTTTATAACTTCCGGTTCAATAAGTATTGAGGTCAATAGCATAGCAATAGCACAGGAACAATCAAGGTGCTTAGTGCTACATATATCAAGAGGATGTTATGACAGATGGGTTCATTATTAGAATTTAGAAAGTGAGTAAAGGAAAATGCATATTCCAGCCATATCCCCGTGGCTTTTGTTGAAAGTTAGAGCATATGTGCAAAATACATGTGCAAAGTTCAACTTGATTCCCAAATAGATCTACAGTTGATTTTTTAGAATTAAAACATCTGTACAAAGAACAATTCAGTGCAATTACAATGAAAATTGAAGGGTAGACACCATATAAGCACGTAGTAGTTCTTTTAAAAAAGTGTCTCTATTGCCAACATTTCTCTATGATGTTATAACTTTTTATTTACTTCCAGAAAAATTTGAATATTGTATCTGTTTTCAGTAAAATAAATGTTATTAAAAAACTGAAAGGAAACACAAAAAGGGGTAACATATATAAAGTCTGGCTTGTGTGTCGAGCCTTTCTTGTTATGGCTTTTCTGCTGGTCAGGTGTATCTCTGGTGGTTTTCCGCCTAGAACATGTGATGTTTGGCCTTCCAGTAGAATTTGTGACTATTAAATAAAACTCACAAAAAGTCTCCAATTTCTCTATAAGCTTTAAACAAATTGCCTTTCCCAGTTGGGTGCAGGTATAACTGAAGGGACACTGCACCAGAAAACAAGGCCAATGGCAAACTTAGAAGGGAGGCTGGTCTTGGCTAAGATGAAAATTGTACATGAAAATGAAATCCCCCCCTCCTCACAAAAATAGAAACAGCCAACGCAAATAGGTGATATATGTGCCCAAAAGTACTTTCCAAAATAGAGCTAAAGATGTGTGCAAGAAAGAACTACTATTTCTTAAAGGAGAAATTCAAAAGGCAAGTACCAAGTAATGGTCTGAAATTTCTTCTTTCCTTCCTGCTGTTTCTGGAGACTTCCTGACTCCTTCGCTGTCTTCTCTCAACCCTCTTGTTACATCTGGTAGTTATAACTTATTGGTTGGGGTGTATAAAATGCAGATTAGGTCTCCAGACCTTGGTTCGGCAGGGCATGTTCTAAGTGCATCTAAAGGCACAAAAGATAGACCAGATGTAGATTATGGAATAGACATACAATCCCTGATCATTTCATTGCCATCTTCTACCTCAAATCACCTGATCTCACATGCTTATTCTCTAATCCTCAAGTTATGTGCTTAACTGAGTACTGGAAGTCCCAGCCATTCAAGCAATAGTCTTGTATCTGCACTTTCTTGTGTGTGGGAAGTGTGATGTATAACTAATCCCTCTGTTTTTTGGAGACTTCCTGACACAGCAGTGTTTCTATCACCCTGTTATTAACACCTGGTAGTTATATCTAATTTGTCTGCGGTGGTATAAATTGTAGACTTAAGATTTAAAAGTGCACTAAGGAATTGAACCAGAAGTGAACAAAAGGACTGCTTCTTGAAAGAACTTGTCAAACTCAAATAACTTCATCACTCATCTTACATTTGCAAAAAGTTAAGTCACATCATTCAACTCTGTCCTATGACTAACCTAATCTAGATCTGGTGGACTTACAGTTATAGATTTATATTAGAATTGAATTAAATTAGAATTATATAATAGACTGTACTGTCAAGAATCTCACCTTGTAGGTGGCTGCATGTGCAACTGCTCTGGCACCCGTCAGCCCCAGTTCTTCGGCACCAGGTGGGCACTCGCCTGCCACACTCCCTTTTCAGTACTGTATCGTAAATTATTGAGAATAAAGGGTTTGTTCTTTTGATGTGATAAAAGGGCCTCATTTGCTGGCCAAAGAGAAGGTGTTTATGTAGCCAAGAGAAATTACCATATCCTTTGAGGGCCTCCTGTCGTTGCAAAGATATTTTTATCTGGGAAAAATTTTTTGAGTCCAACTTTTGTTTGCCTTGAACAAAGGGCAACTTGCAGAGGTTCTAGTAGACACTGTTCCAGTGGCATATGTTGAGGTGGTTGGATAGAAAATCTGCTCTTAAAGTGGATCTGTTGTTCAGGCTATGCGGTCTGTTTAAGGGAACATTTGATCTTTCATAATTCTTTATTAGCACGTCTTAGCACTGGTGAGGTTTGAAGGCAATCATGTGTCTTGTTTTCCCTCAAAGGACTGGACCGGGGCACCTCTCGCCATGTCCGCCAAGGACTTTGCACCCATTATTATAAGCATTTTCCTATGGGAATAATGTTAGACGGACTTGAGCAAACAGGTGTGACTACATAAAAGACAAGAGTCTGCACTTTTTGTATAGTATATACACATACATAAAACATGGACTTAAGATTATCAGAAAACTATTTAAAATCATCTTCTTCGATACATTAAGGAAAAAAAAAATGCTTGAACGTTATCATTGACTGGTTCTTAAAGAAACAGTACACTTCTTTAAAGTTGGCACTCAAGAAGTTTCTACTATGTAGATTTATTGTCACACTATTATTCAGTTTTTTCATTGCACTGCATTCTGGACCCTGTAGTGTGTGGTCCTGAGGACTCAAGCCTATAATGAATATGTTATCTCCATGATCAAAATGTTTGGTGCAGTGCATAACGAGTGTGAAATTAAAACAGTGGACTGGTAAACAAGTCCTCTTAGGTTATAAAAAAAGGCCAAATAAATCACATGAATGGGATATAATTAGCAAGAAAATAATAGGTGTTTCAGTGTAAGTGTAAAAGATAAAAAACTAAGTAAGCAAAATCATATTTCATAAGCGCTATGGTGTGGAGGAAAACAGCTGTTTGCTGGAAATAGCAATGTCCCATGTGAAATATAAAAAAATGTGAAGGAAATTGCATTCCAAAGTAATGAATTGGAGAAAGTCAGCATGCTATCCTCATAAGTGTTATATAAACAAACTCATCTAAAAGGGGTTGAGGCCAGTATATCCAAAACCAGAAGGCTACATTCACCAGAAACTAATAGGTCTACGCATAGACTATTCACTATATGTACTGACCCTCCACATTTCAAGTAAATGGCATTTTGTTGCTAAAGATGGAGCACTACAGACAGTAGGCTATATATTGAACACAAACAGATAGTGATGAATATCAGGTCAAATAGGAAATGGCTACAGGCAACTATTCACAGGTTATTGGAACAGCAGCACGGTTACATTGAATCTAACACACTTTACAGATTAATGTAAATCATACTACATTTCTGTCCTTCTCTTCTTCTATAAATTTAGTACAGGTAGGTATATTTTGTATGTCTAATGCAGACAAAATGTATTTTTGTCACTGGAGCAATTGTATTTCAAAATTTTGGGTTATCATGGGAACAAGGATTATCAATAAAGTTTAATGCAGATACCTTGATTCTTTTAAGTTGTTTATTTCTGCCAGGAGGTAAAGTTCAGTAATTTACCAGCATCAGAGATCTATCTGTCATCAAGAGTCATTTGTAAGACAGGTTGTCTTAAGTCCGGGAACTTTCGTGTGAGGTTATACTAGCTTAATTTGGCATATAGTAAAATTATATAAGGAAGGCTGACCTTGCCTCAAGGTTATCTCACCTCTATACCAGCATGTCCACTGCAGTGACCCATCTTTTCCAGCTTCCCAGTCTGGCCAAGCTCATCTCCCAGAGGGGAATGTCTTCATCTGTGTCGACTGTCTGCACCATGGATATGGCCTTTGGCTGACAGCATGTCATAATCCTCTTCCAGGTTCCATCAGGCTTCATACTTGGACAACTTGAAAGAAGTACAAGAAGCGGGACTGATGTTTCCATTTCATGTCATATCATTCCATTCTCAGTGAAGTACAGAAAAAATTGTTGGATCGAAACCCACATTCATAGTCTGTTTCAATAAACTGTTCACAGTCCTCCAAAAAATAATTAGAAATAAAAACCTAATATATACCATAATAGTTAATTTGGGATATTACACATTAGATTGTTGCAGAATCTTAACATAGCTTCTAGATTCCAAACCCATTCAGATGGGTGTTTAAAACCTTAAGGATGCAGCCATTTTGTGATTTAAGGCTCAGCCCCTTTTTTTGCAATCTGACCATTGGCCATTTTCAAAATTCTGAATTATCTGATTTTCAGACAGACATTTTTATCACCCAAATAATTTACTAACTAACATTTTTCATGTATCTACTTTCTGTTTTCAACATTTTTTAACATGTCCATTTATTTTAATACGCCGGTAGACAGTTTACAAATCAATCAGTGATTTTCTGGATTTTTAAGGAATGTTGTAATAGAAGTTTTTGGGAATCATTTATATTTTTATTGAGATCATCCCTCAGGAATCAGAAATTTGAATCAAGAGAAGAAGAGGGACTAGTGATCCTGATGAGGATTGAGACGCTGAGCAGTCTGGAGATACAGGAGAGTCTTGTGGTCAGTGTAGACCTTCCAGAGATAGCGGCCATCCTCCAAAGCTAGCTTTATGGCCAAAAGTTCCCGGTCAACAATGGAATAATTTCTGTCAGGGCTGAGAAGGTCTTAGAGAGAGAAGTGGAGGTGGCCATCTGGCATGTGGGTGGAACTGGGGGAGGCAAAGGCAGACTTCAGCTTAGTGAAAACTTCAGAGGCCAGGGTACTAGGATTGGAGTTCTTCTTGGTCCACAGAGTTCACCTTCTTCTCCTGTGCATGTAAGTGTATGTTTTGCAACACAATTTAAATGTAAAAATCCTGGAGCTCAGTTCGAATCCAATCGGATTGTCTGATGGGCCGCCCCCCCCAATTTCTGTCGCATGAAAGCCGTCGCCAATGTGCCAAAATCCGATCGTGTGCAATGCAATCCCCTTCTAGATGCCTCTCCCAGCCTCTCCTGACGGATATGCACCCGCGGGACCCTTAGTAAATAAGCCCCATTATTGACACCAGATGAAGTGCCATGAGCGGGAACTCCAGCAAAGGTTCTCTCCAGTCTACAAGTCGAGCACCGGAGTGCTTTTCTGCAACCACGGAGGGCCCCAAAGCACTTAGAATGTAGATGGGCGGAGCACATATAAATGACAATTTCTCTGTGCAATGCCCCAATTGCAGAGACAGGGGCTCAGTATGATACGGACCGGGTATGGGAATCTGTCCATGATGGAAGAGATAACCAGCAATTTCTCTAGGCGAACCACAAGAAAGTGATGCTGGGAGACCAGGGGCGATCCACGAAATTCCTGCAGAGTCAGAGTCCAGGAAGGGCGGGTTGCCTGTTCCAAAAACTGAGAAGAGCAGAGACATTCAGACAGAGAAGGGCATTTCCGGTCGCTGTGGGACTACTGGACAAGACACAAGAAAATGCTCAGGGCTGGCACAATAGAGGCGAGATTCTCCTGTCTTCGTCGGAAAGTTCTTGGGATGACATATGAGCTCTATCCCCTTGCATGGGCTCCATTTGGAGGGCGTGATTAGACACAGCCTGGGCTCAGCAGTAGATGATGCAGCCTTAGAATGGGAGTTACTGCATGTTCTGGGTGCTGGTGCTGGGTAGCCAACAGTTGCTGCAGGGTGGCGCTGAGTTGGGCAAGTTGCTGTCATTGTGCGGGCAATCTGTTGAGGACTTGACTTACACGATTGGAACCTTGGTGAGATCATGGCTGGATTTTACTGTCAGGATCAGTGTGGTAGTGGATCCTCTGGACCACCGCAGGACTATGACGTAAGCCGACACCTGGTACCAGAGTCTAAATGGCAACGGGTTTCACCAGAGCCCAACGAAAATGGGTGGACTTGCTGCAGTGTGGTACCACCGGGTGGGTTCCACAGGTGCTAGAGTGAAAAAACTGAAAAAAAACAGGAGGGAGAAGCTAACGTGGGGCCTAATAGGCCAAATAATCTCTACAGTAATCATAAATAGCTAAAAATAATATAATCTGAGATTATTCTATTACATTGAATCTTTTATATTATATAAAAACAACAAACGTAATAAAAGTAAATGTCTAGGTAAAACGTTTTGGCTATAAAAACCTTCTTCAGACCAAAATGACAGATCATACAACGGCAGATCACCTGTGTGTAAATAGATAGATGGATCTCTTATAATGACTGAAAATTATATTATATGAATAATATGAAAACAGAGACAAATATTGCAATATATGTACGGTATGAACGAATATATTGAGTTACATCGCATATGCTAAAAGCTAAATTAATGTCTAATGAAATAACTGATAAATTTCCAAAATACACTCGAAAACTCTAAAAAAATATATAAATGATATTTAAATTAATAGAATTATATATGGAAGTGAAGGGTTAAATGAAAGAATAGACAAAGCTGAAAATTAATTAAATAATAGGAAAGATAAATATTACACCAAACTCCTCATAAACTGGCGTTAATGCAGTTTCTCACTTTTCAAGAAGATTCAAGTATGATTGTATCCAAAGTAATTTATTCTGCGAGCCATACTTTTATACTGAACAATTATTTTTCTTTCTGGATAAGATCTACCTGAAGTGAGAGGGACGGCAATGGGGAACAAATTTTCACCCAGTTATGCAAATCTATATGTAGGGGTGTAATCAAAAAAACATCTATGTAAATATGTAGCTCACTTCACCCACATGAGCTATTACAACAGTCTAGGATGATCAAAAAAGTCCCACATGAAACAAAAGAAAAAAAAGAGAAAAAGTTTTTTACTCTGACCGGAACTCCAAATGTTCAACAAACGAATTTCCTTCAAAAATGTCTTACAGTTATTTCATTCAGTGATGTAATTTTTTGCTGTATTGCATCAATGAAAAAGATCTTTTCTTCCAACAAGAATGGGTCACTATTCAGAACATTTTAGTGCGGTTTCTCCTCAACAATCCACCATTACCAAGTAGAGCGCTGGAAGAAAACATGCACACAAAATAACTAGTATGTCTTCACAATTCCAATTTTATTGATTAAAAGTTATATGTGCATATAAAACAATAGAAAGCAGGACACCAAACTTCAAACACTCGAGCCCTCCCCTAATATCAAACTGCACTACACAGAACAGTACAACTTAGCCAGAGCGAGTGACTCGAAACAGCTGCCGCTCACCACCACAGATTCTCACAATGAGGCCAGTTTCATTACCACCTTTCCAACAATGGCAGTCAGATTAAGGAGATACTGAAGAAACATTAGGATTTTCTTTACGCGATCCTTTTCTTAAAGACTCCATCGCACACAACCACAAGATTACTTTTAAAAGACCACGCACATTGAAAAATATATTGGCCCTTAGCCGTCTATGCATGAATCAAGAGGCTAGACCCGCCTCATTTCTTGTTCTTTCCACGTTTACTAGGTTGTTTCAAATGCGGACGCAACAAATGTAAATGTTGTGAAACCATTTGTCATCGATCTCCAGCTTTTGCTCCAATATAACGGTGGAATTCAATTGACAGTATCCTCAACTGCAGCTCTGATTATGTAATCTATTTACTCGAATGTACATTTAAATTACAATAATAGGTCGTACACATACAGCCACTCATAGATCGCCTAACTAAACATAGATCAAATATCACCAACGGCTTCCTGGTGCTGTATGTCAAGAGATGCTGCGGTTCATCACAACCGTAATTGCAAGGAGTTTAATATCCAACCAATTGAACACATCACTAGCTCCGCACCACAACGTCACAACCAACTCAAAACAGGCAAATGTTTGGATCTACAAGCTTCAAACATTGGTACCAGCAGGTCTCAATGAGAGTCTGGAGAATGTTTTTACCATCTATAGTTGCATAATCATTGGATATAAGTTGTTTCTATATTTTTATATACTTACTATGCTTCAATACGTATATTCCAGTATTAACTCTGTTAGATATTTTAATGAATATATATTTAAACCATGCACGTATCGAAGTATGACTATGCTTTCATATTTTCATATATATTTTATATGTATATATTTTTTAATGTATATCTGGTATTAGATTATTACATCTTTATGGTATACATCCCCCTATAGATATTCATTTCTCACACCTATTATGCATATCTATAAAGTAATTTATTATTCTTACATTTTTACACATATTTTTCTACCTGCAAAGAATTATTTTGCCGATTTACTGTATATACTTGAGTATAAGCCGACCCGCCGAGACCCCTAATTTTACCACCAAAAACTGGGAAAAACCTATTGACTCGAGTATAAGCCGAGGGTGGGTAATGGATTGGTCACAGACCCCCCCCCAGTATATAGCCAGCCAGACCCTATAGTATACAGCCTGCCCCACAGTAGTACAACGCCACCCCGCCTGCCCAGTAGTAACAGCACTGCCCAGCTTGCCCCCGTAGTATACAGCATGCCAGCTTGCCCCCGTATAAAGCATGCCCAGATGTCCCAGTAGTTACAGCATGCCCAGCTGCCCCCAGTAGCATACAGCACTGCCAAGCCTGCCCCCAGTAGTATACAGCACTGCCCAGCCTGCCCAGTAGTATACAGCACAGCCCAGCCTGCCCCCAGTGTATACAGCCCAGCCCAGTATTAAAAAAAATAATAAACTTATATATCACCCTCCGGAGGCCCTGATCTGCAGCGCTGCTCCCCGATGTCCGCGCAGGTCCTTCTGGCTTCCACGCCCGTTCTGTACATCACGTCAGACAGCAATGGCGGCGCTGTACAGAGGGCGGAAGGAAAAGGTGCGGGAAGCCAGAAGAGGACATCGGGGGAGCAGCGCTGCAGAAGAGGACATCGGGGCAGCCAGAAATGGACATCGGGGGAGCAGCGCTGCAAATCGGGGCCACCGGAGGATGAGTATATAAGTTTATTATTTTTTAAGCATTTTTTAACTCGTCGTGACTCGTGTATAAGCCGAGGGGACGTTTTTCAGCACATTTTTTGTACTGAAAAACTCGGCTTATACGAGTAAGTATTTTCCTTATTTATTTATTATTATATTTTATCTTTGTTTGTACCCTTATTGTATCCTTGTTTGTATCCTATTTGTGTTAATATATAGTGCCCTCCATTGATTCTACTACTTTATCAACCAATATTTATTATTTCATAAAGCCATCAAATAGTCAGAAAATAGTTATTATATTAACCGGTTAAGGACCGGGCCCTTTCCTGTTTTTTCATGTCCATTTTTCACTCCCCATCTTTTTATTTTACACAAAAGATCTGTGTGATGGCTTGTTTTCAAATTGCACTTCATAGTGATGGTATTAAATTTCCATGCCATGTACTCGGAAGCGGGGAAAAAACATTCCAAATGCAGTGAAATGGTGAAATGGAAAAAAAACGCATTTGCCGCCATTTTCTTGTGGGCTTGGATATTAAGTCTTTCACTGAGCACCCCAAATGACATGTCTACTAATTTTTTTTGGGTCGGTACGATTAAAGGGGATACCAAATTTGTAAGGTTTATAATGTTTTCATACATTTACAAAAATTAAAACCTCCTGTACAAAAATAATTTTTTTGATTTTGCCAAATTCTGGCGCTAATAACTTTTTTATACTTTGGGTACGGAGTGTGGGGGGGCGTGTGTCATTTTTGCAAAATGGATAATATTTTCAATGATATCATTTTTAGGACTGTATGACCTTTTGATCACTTTTTATGATTTTTATAAATTTTTCAAAATGGCAAAAAGTGCTTTTTGAATTTTGGGCGCTATTTTCCGTTACGAGGTTAAACGCATTGAAAAAGCGTTATTACATTTTGATAGATCAGGCATTTTGGATGCGTCGATACCTAATGTGTTATTGATTTTTACTGTTTATTTATATTTATGTCAGTTTGAGGAAAGGGGGGGTGATTTGAAATTTTAGGTTTTTTATTAAACTTTTTTTATTTTTTACTATTTTTCAGACTCTAGAGTACTTTAACCCTAGGTTGCCTGATCGATCCTATCAATACTGCCATACTACAGTATGGGGATTTTCTCCTCATTTTCCACTCATTCATTTTCCTCAAGGGGTTAAAAATAAATAGCCTGGGTCTTCGGAAGACCCGAGGCACCATGGAGACGGATCGCCTATGCGCTGCTATCTTTTGCGGTGCCGGCAGCCACGCTGTGATAACACCCGCGATGGTGCTTGCAATATGCAGCAAAGGACTTACCGGCTATGGAGAGGGGCTCAGCAGGGCTCATGCAGCGCGCCCGACGCCGCCATGAATACACGACGGGCGGTCGCGAACTGGTTAATACCAAAGCCCTTATTATTACCATTAATTTTAGTCTCATCGTTGTATCATATTTTAGGTATTCTGCTCTATTTATTCTTTGATAAACCATTTTTCTTTCTATTACATAATATATATCATTATTTATTTATTGTGTTTAGCACATTGTTTGGTTTATTTACATTACAGTTCATTCATACATCATAGTCATCAATTTCCCCTAAGTTTATCTTATAATTTATTATTTATCTGCTCCAACATCATAATCATTTATTATATATTATATTTTCTTTCCCCAAGTGCAGTATTTGTAATGTTTCTTATACTGATTCCTGTTAATTAATTTCTTCTTTTTAGCTAACACAATGTTGCTATTTGCAAACAAGCTTTTTCCCAATAACATTGAACAGCGAAGCTCTTTCTCCGCGCAAGCGCGGCACTCACAATCATACTTTACATATTAAAACGGGAGCGGACCGATTTTTTTTTTGCTTCAGCCACGATCCCCCTTCACGCAGACGCCAGCCATTGTGCCTTTATCCTCCTCATGTAAAGCACAGCACAAGCGCCGGCATCCTATTCTTTTGATAGTCGAGGCAGAACACTACAGCCACCTAGCTGGACCGTAAGTAATTTTCTACACTTGCCTGAATCCCTTGCCCTTTTTCTATCATATACATTGGTATTAGAGATGAGCGAGTATACTCGTCCGAGCTTGATGCTCATTCGAGAATTAGCATACTCGCAACTGCTCGTTGCTCAGAAGAGTATTTCGCCAGCTTGAGAAAATGGCATCTCGCAGCGTTTAGAATTTTGGCGGCCAGAAACAGAGCCAATCACAAGCCAGGAGGCTCTGCAGTGCACCCAGCATCACGTGGAACACTTACATGTCGATAGAAGTGGTTGGCTGGCCTGATCAGGTGACCCTGGAATATACTAGCCCCTGCCAGCGCCGCTCGGATCATTCTCTGCCTGGATGCCGTTAGGGATAGAGCTGCTGCTGGTCAGGGATAGCGTTAGGGTGTTCTATTAGATTACTGTTAGGCAGGAGTTATTCTACAAGAACCTTCCTGTTAGGCAGGAGTGATTGTCCAAGAACTCAACAGCCCTTGTTAGGGCTACATTAGCATTTTTCAAAAGTTAAAGTGACAGTCACAGCACAAAATCCTTTTGCGTGCTGTCAGTGTTGGTTAGAAACTAGCCATCACAATCATCTTCTGAGGTTGCTGTCTTCTGCACATTTTGTTCTATAAAAAAAAAAAAAGTTTATATTTTTGTTTTGTCTATAAAATAGACTCTGTGAAAATGGTGAACCCGAGGGCTAACGGTAGAGGACGAGGGCATGGGCGTGGGGCATCCAATTACTGCATGGGTCAGGGCCGTGGTCCTGGGCGGGGTGAGACACCACCTGCTGAAGAGGGAGCAGGGGAACGCCGCAGAGCTACACTCCCTAGCTTCATGTCTCAAGTTACTGGGACCCGTGGTAGAACACTGTTGAGGCCAGAACAGTGCGAACAGGTGATGCGTGGATTGCAGACAATGCTTCAACTAGTTTGTCCACCAGTCAGTCTTCCACGCAGTCTACCCCATGTTACCAAGTGAGGACTCCTCCAGCTCCTCCACCTCAACTTGTTCTCCCCAGTTGCCCCTACCAGGAAAATTTGGCATTTGAGCCGGCATACTAGAGGAAGTGTTTCTGGACCCTTCCCAGAGTCACAAACCACTTGTCAGGTTGCTGCTGAGCTCTTTCCCGATGCCCAGGTTTTCCACCGGTCGCAGTCTGTGGGTGATGATGACATTGTTGACGTAGTGGAAGAAGTGTGTAAAGAGGTGTCGGATGATGAGGAGACACGGTTGTCAGACAGTGTGAAGTTGTTGTCAGGGAGGAAGTCCAAGGGGGGAGGCAGACTGAGGGATTGGAGGATGATGACGTGACAGACCCAAGCTGGGTTGATAGGCCGGGTGAAGACAGTGTTTCTGAGATAGAGGCGAATCCTATACGAGAACAGGTGGAAGAGGCAGTGGTGGGGCCAGACGGAGAGGGAGGCCAGAGCTGCTGCATCAGCGCCAAATGTTTCATGTAGTGAAGCTACCGTGGCGAGGGCTAGATTTTTTGAAGTCTGGAGGTTTTTTAAAGAAACAGCGGATGACCGACGGACTGTGTGTGCAAACTGTGCCACACCAGGATCAGCAGAGGTTCCACCACTACTTGCTTAACCACCACCAGTATGTGGGGCATATGAATGGAACCAAGGCCGTTCACCTCCGGCCGGGCCCACCACTGCTCTTCTCTTTGTATGTGCTTTCTGCTAGTCAGCCCCGGCCAGGACCCCGGCACAAACACCTCCGCACAAAAAACACACTTCTCTCCACAATCCTCCACAGCGTCCACCAATGTCTCCATGTGCAGCGTTCAGCTGTCTATACCCAGACGCTGGAGCGCAAGAGGAAATACAGTTACAACAACCACACGCCCAAGCCCTCAACGTCCATATCTCCAAATTACTGAGCCTGGAGATGCTGCACTATAGGCTGGTAGAGACCGAGGCCTTTCACAACCTCATTGCGACGGCCGCCTTTCGGTATTCGGTCCCCAGCCACCACTACTTTTCCCGATGTGCCGTCCCAGCCATGACACAGCACGTGTCAGACAACATCATCTGTGCCATGACCAACACCGTTCTGACAAGGTCCACTAACCATGGACACGTGGACGAGTGATGCCGGGCAGGGCCCACTAGTATCTCTGACGGCACATGTCGCGAGTCAAACCTTGGGGACCCATCATATACTGTCGACGCCGAGGATTGCGGGGTTTACCTCGGACATGGTCTCTTAGGCCTAGTATGCCTCCTCCCACCCCTCCTCCACCTCCTCCTCCGAATTACCATCCGTGGGCATGGCGCCATCAGCGATAGCTCTAGGCACAGCATCAGTGCTGTCGCTAAGCGACAGCAGGCGGTGCTCAAACTGCTGAGCCTAGGCGATAAAGGCACACCGCCCAAGAGCTATTACAGGGCATCACGGCGCAGACCGATCTGTGGTGGCACCGCTGAACCTGAAGACAGGCATGGTTGTGTGTGACAATGGCCGTAACCTGGGGCGGCTCTGCAATCAGCAGACTGACACATGTGCCATGCCTGGCACATGTGTTAAATCTGATAGTTCAGTGGGTCCTCAAGACATACCCCAATCTGTCAACCTCACGAAGGTGTGCCGCATCTGTGCGCATTTCAGAAGTCGACTACAGATGCTGCCACTCTCAGGGCAGGCAGCAGGCTGCCTCCAACTGCCACTCACTGACTGTTGTGCAACGTGCCCATGAGGGGGGGGGAATTCCACATTAACCATGTTATCCAGAGTTTCACCAGCAGCAGATGATGTAGACTGCCAGATGTCAACTTCCACCAGAACTGGTAGTCAGGTCAGTCAGCTTCCTCAAGTCTACAATTAGGAGTGACATGGATGTGATATCTGTCAGGTGCTGAGAAACTTTGAGGAGTCAACACAGATGGTGAGTGGCGATGCCGACATCTAGCTCACCATCCCACTGCATGGCTGTTGAAAACTCTCTGGTCAGCGTGAAGTCAGGAGCTTTGCGCTCATAACAAGAGATGGAAGAAGAAGATTCCCTTGTTAAAAGCCAGAGCATCGGAGGAGGGTGGAGGAGGAAGAGGAGGAGAATGTTGGTGACACAGAAGAGGGGACCATTGCTCAGTCCTTAAAGGGAACCTACCACCCCGATTCTACCAATAAAGGTAGAAGGGGTGGTAGGTGGATGGATAGGACGTGAGGATAGCTCTTTTTTTGGGCTAATCCTCACGTCCCGGGTGTCTTTAGAAAACTTATTGTAGCTATATGCTATTTTTTTTATGCGGCTACTGGGGCGTGGAGTAGCCGGACATTAGGCTATAGTCGCGGCTACTCCACGCCCCAGTAGCCACGTTACTCCGCCCTACAAGATAATCCTGTCCGAGTCCCGTTACTGCGCATGCGCAGTAGTTCAGGCAGCGGCCGCGCATCCGAAGGCCTGCGTTCAGAAACACAGGGGACCCGGACGAGGGCGCGCAGCTACCAGGAGCTGCGCGCCGAAGATTATTGGTAGGTTGAGTAACGTGGGCTACTGGGGCGTGGAGTAGCCGCGACTAGTAACCTCATGTCCGGCTACTCCACGCCCCAGTAGCCGCATAAAAAATTAGCATATAGCTACCATAAAGTTTTCTAAAAGACACCCGGGACGTAAGGATTAGCCCAAAAAAGGGCTATCCTCACGTCCATCCATCCACCTACCACCCCTTCTAACCTTTATAGGTAGAATCTGGGTGGTAGCTGCCCTTTAACTGTTCAGCGTGTATGGGCAGAAGAAGAGGATTGGAGGAGGAGTAGGAAATGGAGAGTCAGGCCAGTGGAGGGAGTGAATTGTTGTGCGTTGGGACTCTGGCGCATATGGCAATTTCATGCAAGGCTGCCTATCCTGTGACCTCGCGTTTCAAAGAATTTTTCCAGCACCGATACTGGGTATTCACTCTCCTGAACCCACGGTAAAGCAAAATCTTTCCACTCTCATCCCTGTAGAGGAAAGGAGTGTGAGAGTGCATGAATACCAGCACGCAATGGTGCACAAGCTGAAACAGTCTTTACCATCTGACACCGCCAGAGGGCATACTTCTGCGGGACAAGTAGCGAGGGAGAGTAGGCGAGCAGGCAGCTTGTCCAGCACTGGCAGTGGTACGCTTTACAAGGCCTTTGCCCAGTTTTATGTCACCCCAGCAAGACACTGTTACCTGCCTCGGCTGAGTAGGCGTGATCTTTACAGAAAGATGGTGAGGGAGTACGTAGCTGACCATACCTCATCCAAATGATCACACAAAATACGGGGTTTCAAAGCTGGACATCTAGCACGAACTGGTGCTGTACGCCTTGGAGGTTCTTGCCTGCCCTGCCGCTAGCGTGTTGTCAGAGGGTTTCAGTGCATCTGGTAGCATCATCACCGATGACTGACAGCGCTGACAGGTGATGACATAGTACTCTATGTATTTTTTTCTGGAGGGCCACCTACCCGCTCCTCTGTTTTGAAAACTTTTTTGACTGCAACATACAGGCACTCTCTAATTAATTTTCTGGAGGGCCTCCTACCCGCTCCTCTGTTTTGAAAACTTTTTGGACTGCCACATGAAGGCACTATCTAATTATTTTTTCTGGAGGGCCACTTACCCGGTCCTCTGTTTTGAAAACTTTTTTGGACTGCCACATACCAGCATATCCAAATGTAATTGTCTCCATAGCCGCCTCCACACGTCATCTTTAGAGCAGCTCCACACGTCGTCTTTTTAGCTGCCTCCACAGTCGTCTTTATGCTGCCTCCAAATCGTCTCCATTGCTGCCTCCACACATCGTTTCCATGCTACATCCACACATTGTCTCCATAGCTGCCTCCAAAAGTCGTCTCCATAGCTGCCTCACACGTTCCCCTAGCAAACGAAATGTGTCCGCAAATTTGGGTTGTTTTAACGGCTTCACATCAACTGTTAACTTTGTCGCCACCCTGCTGTGTATCCACAAAATATACGGCCAAACTTTTATCTAAGAAGGATACTATTTCAGTACTACTTGCGCATCTCTTACGTTCCCTTCCCCACCATAACCAGGCAATACTTATAAGAACAGTGTACACTTGATCTTACACAAAAGGTTTTAGAAATGCTGTTTTTAGCCGGGGTACACTGTGGTTATGTCACCTGGACGTCGTCCACATAGCTGTCTCCATACATTGTCCTCTTAGCAAACGAGCTGTGTCAGGCAGAATTTTTGGGTGTTTCACCAGATACGTAATGGAACCCTGCCCATCTGTCGCCGCCATGCTGGAGACCTGAAGTTTCAATCATAGCGGCGTAATATGGATGCCCCATACCGTCGCTCTAGGCCCTTCCACACTAGCGAGTGTGATGCGATGAACTCGCATCACACTCGCAACGCAAGCTGCCGGGAACGCACGACCCGAACGCTGCAGCGGGAGTGGAACTGACATGCGGTTTCACTCCCGCGGTTGCAGCGTTCGGGCCGTGCGTTCCGGCAGCTTGCGTTGGAGTGTGATGCGAGTTTATGATCACACTCGCTAGGTGGAGGGGCCTTATCATGGAACCATTTCCGAAAAAAAAAAAAAAAAATAGAACGCAATGCTATTCATTGCCTCTACATTGCCTCTACACGTCGTCACATAGCAAACTCTCACACGTCGTCTCAATAGGCCCACACTTTGTCTCCATAGCTGCCACCACACGTTGTTCTCCATAGCAGCTTCCACATGTAGTCTCCATAGATGCCTCCAAATCGTCTCCCTAGCTGCTCCCATGTCGTCCCCTTAGCAAACAAGCTGTGTCAGGTAATAGACAACGTGTGGAGGCAGCTATAAAGACGACGTGTGGAGGCAGCTATAAAGACGACGTGTGGAGGCTGCTATAAAGATGACGTGTGGAGGCTGCTATGGAGACAATTACATTTGGATAGTGCCGGTATGTGGCAGTCCAAAAAAGTTTTCAAAACAGAGGACCGGGTAAGTGGCCCTCCAGAAAAAATAAATAGATAGAGTGCCTTCATGTGGCAGTCCAAAAAAGTTTTCAAAACAGAGGAGCGGGTAGGAGGCCCTCCAGAAAAATTAAATAGATAGAGTGCCTGTATGTTGCAGTCCAAAAAAGTTTTCAAAACAGAGGAGCGGGTAGGTGGCCCTCCAGAAAAATACATAGAGTACTATGTCATCAGCCTGTCAGCGCTGTCAGTCATCGGTGATGATGCTACCAGATGCACTGAAACACTCTGACAACACGCTAGCGGCAGGGCAGGCAAGAACCTCCAAGGCGTACAGCACCAGTTCGTGCTAGATGTCCAGCTTTGAAACCCAGTAGTTGTGTGATCATTTAGGATGATGGTATGGTCAGCTACGTACTCCCTCACCATCTTTCTGTAAAGATCACGCCTACTCAGCCGAGGACAGGTGTGTCTTGCTGGGGTGACATAAAACTGGCAAAGGCCTTGTAAAGCGTACCACTGCATGCTGGACAAGCTGCCTGCTCGCCTACTCTCCCTCGCTACTTGTCCCGAAGTATGCCCTCTGGCGTGGTCAGATGGTAAAGACTGTTTCAGCTTGTGCACCATTGCGTGCTGTATTCATGCACTCTCACACTCCTTTCCTCTACAGGGATGAGAGTGGAAAGATTTTGCTTGTACCGTGGGTTCAGGAGAGTGAATACCCAGTAATCGGTGCTGGAAAAAATTCTTTGAACGCGAGGGTCACAGGATAGGCAGCCTTGCATGAAATCTGCCATATGCGCCAGAGTCCCAACGCACAACAATTCACTCCCCTCACTGGCCTGACTCTCCATTTCCTACTCCTCCTCCAACTCCTCTTCTTCTGCCCATACACGCTGAACAGTTAAAGGGCAGCTACCACCCAGATTCTACCTATAAAGGTAGAAGGGGTGGTAGGTGGATGGATGGGACGTGAGGATAGCCCTTTTTTGGGCTAAATCTTACGTCCCGGGTGTCTTTTGAAAAACTTTATTTGGAGACTATATGCTAATTTTTTGACGGCTACGGGGCGTGGTAGCCGGACATGAGGTTACTAGTCGCGGCTACTCCACGCCCAGTAGCCACGTTACTCCACCTACCAGATAATCTGGCGCGCAGCTCCTGGTAGCTGCGCGCCTCGTCCGGGTCCCTGTGTTCTGAACGCAGGCCTTCGGATGCTGCGGCCGCTGCTCCGGAACTACTGCGCATGCGCAGTACGGGGACTCGGACAAGGATTATTGTTGTAGGCGGAGTAACGTGGCTACTGGGGCGTGGAGTAGCCGCGACTAGTAGCCTAATGTCCGGCTACTCCACGCCCCAGTAGCCGCATAAAAAAATTAGCATATAGCTACAATAAGTTTTCTAAAGACACCCGGGACGTGAGGATTAGCCCAAAAAAGAAGCTATCCTCACGTCCCATCCATCCACCTACCACCCCTTCTACCTTTATTGGTAGAATCGGGGTGGTAGGTTCCCTTTAAGGACTGAGCAATGGTCCCCTCTTCTGTGTCACCAACATTCTCCTCCTCTTCCTCCTCCACCTCCTCCGATGCTCTGGCTTTTAACAAGGGAATCTTCTTCTTCCATCTCTTGTTATGAGCGCAAAGCTCCTGACTTCACGCTGACCAGAGAGTTTTTCAACAGGCCATGCAGTGGGATGGTGAGGCTGATGATGTCGGCATCGCCACTCACCATCTGTGTTGACTCCTCAAAGTTTCTCAGCACCTGACAGATATCAGACATCCATGTCCACTCCTAATTGTAGACTTGAGGAAGCTGACTGACCTGACTACCAGTTCTGGTGGAAGTTGACATCTGGCAGTCTACAATCACTCTGCGCTGCTGGTAAACTCTGGATAACATGGTTAATGTGGAATTCCCCCTCATGGGCACGTTGCACAACAGTCAGTGAGTGGGCAGTTGGAGGCAGCGCTGCGCTGCCCTGAGAGTGGCAGCATCTGTAGTCGACTTTCTGAAATGCGCACAGATGCGGCACACCTTCGTGAGGTTGACAGATTGGGGTATGTCTTGAGGACCCACTGAACTATCAGATTTAACACATGTGCCAGGCATGGCACATGTGTCAGTCTGCTGAGTTGCAGAGCCGCCACCAGGTTACGGCCATTGTCACACACAACCATGCCTGTCTTCAGGTTCAGCGGTGCCAGCCACAGATCGGTCTGCGCCGTGATGCCCTGTAATAGCTCTTGGGCGGTGTGCCTTTTATCGCCTAGGCTCAGCAGTTTGAGCACCGCCTGCTGTCGCTTAGCGACAGCACTGATGCTGTGCCTAGAGCTATCGACTGATGGCGCCATGCCCACGGATGGTAATTCGGAGGAGGAGGTGGAGGAGGGGTGGGAGAAGGCATACTAGGCCTGAGAGACCATGTCCGAGTTAAACCCCGCAATCCTCGGCGTCGACAGTATATGATGGGCCCCCAAGGTTTAGACTCGCAGACTATGTGCCGTCAGAGATACATAGTGGCCCTGCCCGGCATCACTCGTCCACGTGTCCATGGTTAGGTGGACCTTGTCAGAAACGGTGTTGGTCATGGCACAGATGATGTTGTCTGACACGTGCTGGTGCATGGCTGGGACGGCACATCGGGAAAAGTAGTGGTGGCTGGGGACCGAATACCGAAAGGCGGCCGTCGCAATGAGGTTGTGAAAGGCCTCGGTCTCTACCAGCCTATAGTGCAGCATCTCCAGGCTCAGTAATTTGGAGATATGGACGTTGAGGGCTTGGGCGTGTGGGTGGGTGTAACTGTATTTCCTCTTGCGCTCCAGCGTCTGGGGTATAGACAGCTGAACGCTGCACATGGAGACATTGGTGGACGCTGTGGAGGATTGTGGAGGAGAAGGTGTGGTTTTTGTGCGGGAGGTGTTTGTGCCGGGGTCCTGGGCAGGGGGCTGACTAGCAGAGGAAGCACATAACAAAGAGGAAAGAGCAGTGGTGGGCCCGGCCGGAGGTGAACGGCCTTGGTTCCATTCATATGCCTCCACATACTGGTGGTGGTTAAGCAAGTAGTGGTGGAACCTCTGCTGATCCTGGTGTGGCACAGGTTGCACACCACAGTCCGTCGGTCATCCGCTGTTTCTTTAAAAAACCTCCAGACTTCAAAAAATCTAGCCCTCGCCACGGTAGCTTCACTACATGAAACATTTGGCGCTGATGCAGCAGCTCTGGCCCTCCCTCTCCGTCTGGCCCCACCACTGCCTCTTCCAACCTGTTCTCGTATAGGATTCGCCTCTATCTCAGAAACACTGTCTTCACCCGGCCTATCAACCCAGCTTGGGTCTGTCACGTCATCATCCTCCAATCCCTCAGTCTGCTCCCCCCTTGGACTTCCTCCCTGACAACAACTTCACCACTGTCTGACAACCGTGTCTCCTCATCATCCGACACCTCTTTACACACTTCTTCCACTACGTCAACAATGTCATCATCACCCACAGACTGCGACCGGTGGAAAACCTGGGCATCGGGAAAGAGCTCAGCAGCAACCTGACAAGTGGTTTGTGACTCTGGGAAGGGTCACGAAAACAGTTCCTCAGAGTACGCCGGCTCAAATGCCAAATTTTCCTGGGAGGGGGCAGACTGGGGAGAACGAGGTTGAGGTGGAGGAGCTGGAGGAGTCCTCACTTGGGTAACATGGGTAGACTGTGTGGAAGACTGACTGGTGGACAAACCAGTTGAAGCATTGTCTGCAATCCACGACATCACCTGTTCGCACTGTTCTGGCCTCAACAGTGTTCTACCACGAGTCCCAGTAACTTGAGACATGAAGCTAGGGAGTGTAGCTCTGCGGCGTTCCCCTGCTCCCTCTTCAGCAGGTGGTGTCTCACCCCGCCCAGGACCACGGCCTCTGACCCATGCAGTAATTGGATGCCCCGCCCATGCCCTCGTCCTCTACCCTTAGCCCTCGGGTTCAACATTTTCACAGAGTCTATTTTATAGACAAAACAAAAATATAAACTTTTTTTTTTTATTAGAACAAATGTGCAGAAGACAGCAACCTCAGAAGATGATTGTGATGGCTAGTTTTCTAACCAACACTGACAGCACCAAAAGGATTTTGTGCTGTGACGTCACTTAAACTTTTGAAAAATGCTAATGTAGCCCTAACAAGGGCTTTGAGTTCTTGGACATCACTCCTGCCTAACAGGAGGTTCTTGTAGAATAACTCCTGCCTACAGTAATCTAATAGAACACCCTAACGCTACCCTGCAGCAGCAGCTCTATCCCAACGATCCAGCAGAGAATGATCCGATCGGCGCTGGCTAGGCTAGTATATTCCAGGGTCACCTGATAGGCCACCAACCACTTCTAAATCGACATGTAAGTGTTCCACGTGGATGCGGGGTGCACTGCAGAGCCTCCTGGCTTGTGATTGGCTCTGTTTCTGGCCGCCAAAATTCTAAACACTGCGAGATGCCATTTTCTCGAGCTGGCGAAATAACTTCGGAGAACGAGAAGTTGCGGTATGCTAATTCTCGAATGAGCATCAAGCTCGGACGAGTATACTCGCTCATCTCTAATGCCAATGTATTTGGAAAGAAAAAGGGCAAGGGATTCAGGCAAGTGTAGAAAATTACTTACGGTCCAGCTAGGTGGCTGTAGTGTTCTGCCTCGACGATCAAAAGAATAGGATGCCGGCGCTTGTGCTGTGCTTTACATGAGGAGGATAAAGGCAACAATGGCTGGCGTCTGCGTAAGGGGGATCGGGCTGAAGCAAAAAAACTTCGGTCCGCTCCTTTTTAATATGTAAAGTATGATTGTGAGTGCCGCGCTTGCGCGGAGAAAGAGCTTCGCTGTTCAATGTTATTGGGAAAAAGCTTGTTTGCAAATAGCAACATTGTGTTAGCTAAAAAGAAGAAATTAATTAACAGGAATCAGTATAAGAAACATTACAAATACTGCATGGGGAAAGAAAATATAATAATAATAATAATGATGATGATGATTGGAGCAGGATAAATAATAAATTATAATTAATAAACTTAGGGGAAATTGATGACTATGATGTAATGAATGAACGTAAATGTAAATAAAACCAAACAATGTGCTAAAGCAACAATAAATAAATAAATGTGATATATTATGTAATAGAAAAGAAAAATGGTTTAATCACAAGAATAAATAAGAGCAGAATACCTAAAATATGATACAACGATCAGACTAAAATTAATGGTAATAATAAGGGCTTTGGTATTAACCAGTTCGCGACCGCCCGTCGTGTATTCATGGCGGCGGTCGGGTCGCTGCATGAGCCCTGCTGATCTCCCATAGCCGGTAGTCTTTGCTCATATTGCAAGCACCGATCGCGGGTGTTACACAGCGATGCTGCCGGCAGCCTCAAAAAGATGCAGTCGCATAGGCGATCCGCTCCATGGTAGCCCTGGGTCCTCGAAGACCCAGGCTTTTTAGTTTTAACCCCTTGGAGGAAAATGAATGAGTGAGGAAAATGAGGAGGAAAATCCCCATACTGTAGTATGGCGTATATGATAGAGATCGATCAGGCAACCTAGGGTTTAAATTACTCTAGGGATCTGAAAAAATAGTAAAAAAAAAAAAAAAAGTTATAATAAAAACCTAAAATTTCAAATCACCCACCCCTTCCCTAGAACTGACATAAATATAAAAACGTAAAAACATAAACACATTAGGTATCGACGCTCCAAAATGCCTGATCTATCAAAATGTAATAACGCTTTTTCAATGCGTTTAACCTCGTAACGGAAAATAGCGCCCAAATTCGAAAAAGGCACTTTTTTGCCATTTTGAAAAATTTATAAAAAATCTATAAAAGTGATCAAAAGGTCATACAGTCCTAAAAATGATATCATTGAAAATATATCCAATTTTGCAAAAATGACACCCCCCCCAGCTCCGTACCCAAAGTATAAAAAAGTTATTAGCGCCAGAATTTGGCAAAATCAAAAAAATTATTTTTGTACAGGAGGTTTTAATTTTTGTAAATGTATGAAACATTATAAACCTATACAAATTTGGTATCCCTCCCTTAATCGTACCGCCGACCCAAAAAATTAAGTAGACATGTCATTTGGGTGCTCAGTGAAAGACGTAATACCAAGCCCCACAAGAAAATGGCGCAAATGCGGTTTTCACATTTTCACTGCATTTGGAATGTTTTTCTTCTCCCCCGCTTCCGAGTACATGGCATGGAATATTTAATACCATCACTATGAAGTGCAATTTGAAAACAAGCCATCACACAGATCTTTATGTGTAAAAATAAAAAAGATGGGGAGTGAAAAATGGACATGAAAAAACAGGAAAGGGCCCGGTCCTTAACCGGTTAATATAATAACTATTTTCTGACTATTTGATGGCTTTATGGAAATAAATAAATATTGGTTGATAAAGTAGTAGAATCAATGGAGGGCACTATATATTAACACAAATAGGATACAAACAAGGATACAATAAGGGTACAAACAAGGATAAAATTAATAATAATAAATAAGGGAATACTTACCGTATATACTCGTGTATAAGCCGAGTTTTTCAGTACAAAAATGTTGCTGAAACGTCCCCTCGGCTTTACCGAGTCACGACAGTTAAAAAATGCTTAAAAAATAATAATAACTTATATACTCATCCTCCGTGGCCCCGATTTGCAGCGCTGCTCCCCCGATGGTCCATTTCTGGCTGCCCCGATGTCCTCTTCTGCAGCGCTGCTCCCCCGATGTCCTCTTCTGGCTTCCCGGCACCTCTTCCGCCCTCTGTACAGCGCCGCCATTGCTGTCTGACGTGATGTACAGAAGACGGGCGTGGAAGCCAGAAGAGGACCTGCGCGGACATCGGGGGAGCAGCGCTGCAGATCAGGGCCTCCGGAGGGTGAGTTATATAAGTTTATTATTTTTTTTAATACTGGTGCTGGGGCTGTATACTACTGTGGGCAGGCTGGGCTGTGCTGTATACACTGGGGGCAGGCTGTTGGCAGTGCTGTATACTACTGGGGGCAGGCTGGGCAGTGCTGTATACTACTGTGGGGCAAGCTGGGCAGTGCTGTATACTACTGGGGGCAGGCTGGGCAGTGCTGTATACTACTGGGGGCAAGCTGGGCAGTGCTGTATACTACTGGGGGCAGGCTGGGGTGGCTGTGTACTACTGGGGGCAGGCTGTATACTATAGGGGTCTGGCTGGCTATATACTGGGGGGGGGTCTGTGACCAATCCATTACCCACCCTCGGCTTATACTCGAGTCAATAGGTTTTCCCAGTTTTTGGTGGTAAAATTAGGGGTCTCGGCGGGTCGGCTTATACTCAAGTATATACAGTAAATCGGCAAAATAATTCTTTTGCAGGTAGAAAAATATGTGTAAAAATGTAAGAAATAAATAAATTACTTTATAGATATGCATAAATATGGTGGAGAAAATGAATATCTATATGGGGATGTATACCATAAAAAGATGTATAATTAATACCAGATATACATTAAAAAATATATACATATAAAAATATGAATATGAAAATATGAAAAGCATATCATACATTCATACAGTGCATGGTTTAAATATATATTCATTAAATATTAACAGAGTTAATACTGGAAATAGTAATTTGAGCATATGAAGTATATAAAAATATAGAAACAACTTATATCACAATGATTATGCAACGTATAGATGGTTAAAAAACATTCTCCAGACTCTCATTGAGACCTGCTGGTACCAATGTTTGAAGCTTGTAGATCCAAAACATTTTGCTCTGTTTGAGTTGGTTGTGACGTTGTGGTGCGGAGCTAGTGATGTATTCAATTGGTTTGATATTAAACTCCTTGCAATTACGGTTGTGGTGAACACATCATCTCTTGACATACTATGCACCAGGAAGCCGTTGGTGATATTTGATCTATGTTTAGTTAGGCGATCTATGAGTGGCTGTATTGTACGACCTATGTATTGTAATTTAAATGTACATTCGAGTAAATAGATTACATAATCAGAGCTGCAGTTGAGGATACTGTCAATTGGAAAATTCTCACCGGTTATATTGGAGCAAAAGCTGGGAGATCGATGACAAATGGTTTCACAACATTTACATTTGTTGCGTCCGCATTTGAAACAACCTAGTAAACGTGGAAAGAACGAAGAAAATGAGGCGGGTCTAGCCTCTTGATTCATGCATAGACGGCTAAGGGCCAATATATTTTTCAATGTGCGTGGTCTTTTAAAAGTAATCTTGTGGTTGTGTGCGATGGAGTCTTTAAGAAAAGGATCGCGTAAAAGAAAATCCTAATGTTTCTTCAGTATCTCCTTAATCTGACTGCCATTGTTGGAAAAGGTCGTAATGAAACTGGCCTCATTGTGAGAATCTGTGGTGGTGAGCTCAGCTGGTTCGAGGCACTTCCTCTGGCTAAGTTGTACTGTTCTGTGTAGTGCAGTAGATATTAGGGGAGGGCTCGAGCGTGTGAAGTTGGTGTCCTGCTTTTATATTGTTTTATATGCACATATAACTTTTATCAATAAAATTGGAATTGTGAAGACATACTATGTTATTTTGTGTGCATGTTTTCTTCCAGCGCTCTACTATGGTATATGGTGGATTTGATGGAGGAGAAACCGCACTAAAATGTTCTGAATAGTGACCCATTCTTGTTGGAAGAAAAAGATCTTTTTCATTGATGCAATACAACAAAAAATTACATCACTGAATGAAATAACTGTAAGACATTTTTGAAGGAAAGTTCGTTGTGAACATTTGGAGTTCCGGTCAGAGTAAAAAAACTTTTTTCTCTTTTTTTCTTTTGTTTCATGTGGGACTTTTTTGATCAGTCCTAGACTGTTGTATAGCTCCATGTGGGTGAAGTGAGCTACATAATTTACATAGAATGTTTTTTTGATTACACAGCCCTACATATAGATTTGCATAACTGGGTGAAAATTTGCTCCCCATTGCCGTCCCTCTCACTTGCAGGTAGATCTTATCCAGAAAAGAAAAATAATAATGTTCAGGTATAAAAGTAATGGCTCGCAGAATAAAATTACTTTGGATATCAATCATACTTGAATCTTTCCTTGAAAAGTGAGAAACTGCATTAACACCAAGTTTATGAGGAATGTTGGTGTAATAATTTATTAATTTCCTATTATTTAATTAATTTTTCTGCTTTGTCTATTATTTCATTTAACCCTTAACTTCCATATATAATTCTATTAATTTAAATATCATTTATATATTTTTTGAGAGTTTTCGAGTGTATTTTGGAAATTTATCAGTTATTTCATTAGACATTAATTTAGCTTTTAGCAATATGTGATGTAACTCAATATATTCGTTCATACCGTACATTATATTGCAATATTTGTCTCTGTTTTCATATTATTCATATAATATAATTTCAGTCATTATAAGAATCTATCTATTTACACACAGGTGATCTGCCGGTTGTATGATCTGTCAATTTTGTTTTATATAATAATAAAAGATTTCAATGTAATAGAATAATTCAGATTATGATTATTTTTAGCTATTTATTATTACTGTAGAAATTATTTGGCCTATTAGCGCCCCACGTTAGCTTCTCCCTCCTGTTTTTTTTTCAGTTTTTTCACTCTAGCACCTGTGGAACCACCCGGTGGTACCACACTGCAGCAAGTCCAACCCATTTTCGTTGGGCTCTGGTGAAAACCCGTTGCCATTTAGACTCTGGTACCAGGTGTCGGCTTACGTCATAGTCTGCGGTGGTCCAGGGGATCCACTACCACTGATCCTGACAGTAAAATCCGGCCATGGATCTCACCAAGGTTCCAATCGTGGTCAAGCAGTCTCAACAGATTGCCGCACAATGACAGCAACTTGCACAACTCAGCGCCACCCTGCAGCAACTGTTGGCTACCCAACACCAGCACCCAGAACATGCAGTAACTCCCATTTCTAAGGCTGCATCATCTACTGCTGAGCCCAGGCTGTGTCTAATCATGCCCTCCAAATATGACGGTGAGGCCAAGTTATGCAGGGGCTTCATTGCTCAATACTCCCTACATATTGAACTGATGCCTTCACAGTTTGTAACAGAACGAGATCAGGTGGCGCACGGGATCAGCCTTCTTTCCAGGAAAGCCCTGGCATGGGCTACTCCCCTCTGGGACAGGAACGATTTGTTCACAGCTACCCTCTCTGTGTACCTTGCTGAACTTCGGTCTGTCTTTGAGGAACCTGCCCGGGCATCTTCTGCTGAGACTGCATTGTTGAACCTGCATCGAGCGAACGCATCTGTTGGAGACTATGCGGACAATTTCCGTACTTTAGCCTCCGAGATTGATTGGAATGAGGCGGCCTTGCTTGCGACCTGTAGAAAAGGAATGTCCGGTCAGATCAAAGATGCCCTGTCTGCATGGGACTTCCCATCTAAGCTGAGTGATCTAATCTCTCTGGCCATTCAGATAGATATCCGGTTTACTGAGTTTTCTACGGAGCAACATCTGAAACAACCACAAATCAGGACCCATTGTCTGCCCATCTGGCTCCAGTCTTCTAAAGACCACCTCTGCTGTCTTCCATGCCATTTGCAGGGGAGCCCATGCAAGGGGATAGAGCTCATATGTCATCCCAAGAACTTTCCAGACGAAGACAGGAGAATCTCTGCCTCTATTGTGCCAGCCCTGAGCATTTTCTTATGTCTTGTCCAGTATGTCCACAGCAACCGGGAAATGCCCTTCTCCTTGTCTGAATTCCTCTGCTCTTCTCAGTTTTGGAACAGGCAACCCGCCTTCCTGGATTCTGACTCTGCAGGGAATTTCGTGGATGCTGCCTTGGTCTCCCAGCATCACTTTCTTGTGGTTCGCCTAGAGAAGCTGCTGGTTATCTCTTCCATCAGTGGACAGATTCTCCATGACCTGGTCCAGTATCATACTGAGCCCCTGTCTCTGCAAATTGGGGCATTGCACAAGGAGAAATTGTCATTTTATGTGCTCCGCCAGTCTACATTCTAAGTGCTTTTGGGCCTCCCGTGGTTGCAGAAAAGCACTCCGGTGCTCGACTTTTAGACTGGAAAAAACCTTTGCTGGGGACTGGAGCGCCATTCCCGCTCATGGCTCTTCATGTGGTGTCAATAATGGGGCTTATTTACTAAGGGTCCCGCGGGTGCATTTCCATCGGGAGAGGCTGGGAGAGACATCTAGAAGGGGATTGTGTTGCACACGATCGGATTTTGGCACATCGGTGACGGCTTTCATGCGACAGAAATGGGGGGGGGGGGGCGGCCCATCAGACAATCCGATGGATTCGAACTGAGCGCAGGATTTTACATTTAAATTGTGTTGCAAAACATACACTTACATGCACCAGGAAGAAGAAGGTGAACTCTGTGGACCAAGAAGAACTCCAATCCTAGACCCTGGCCTCTGAAGTTTTCACTAAGCTGAAGTCTGCCTTTGCCTCTGCCCCAGTTCTCACATGGCCAGATGGCCACCTTCTCTAAGACCTTCTCAGCCACTGAAAGAAATTATTCCATTGGTGACCGGGAACTTCTGGCCATAAAGCTAGCTTTGGAGGAATGGCGCTATCTTCTGGAAGGTCTACACTGACCACAAGAATGTCCTGTATCTCCAGACTGCTCAGCGTCTCAATCCTCATCAGGATCACCAGTCCCTCTTCTTCTCTTGATTCAACTTTCTGATTCCTGAGGGATGCAAAAAAAGGGGCTGAGCCTTAAGTCACAAAATGGCTGCATCCTTAAGGGTTTAAACCCCATCTGAATGGGTTGGAATCTAGAAGCTATGTTAAGATTCTGCAACAAATCTAATGGTGTAAAATATCCAAATTAACTATTATGGTTATATATTAGGTTTTTATTTCTAATTTATTTTTTGGAGGACTGTGAACAGTTTATTGAAACAGACTATGAATGGTGGTTTCGATCCAACAATTTTTTCTGTACTTCACTGAGAATGGAATGATTTGACATGAAATGGAAACATCAGTCCCGCTTCTTGTACTTCTTTCAAGTTGTCCAAGTATGAAGCCTGATGGAACCTGGAAGAGGATTATGAATGCTGTCAGGCCAAAGGCCATATCCATGGTGCAGACAGTCGACACAGATGAAGACATTCCCCTCTGGGAGATGAGCTTGGCCAGACTGGGAAGCTGAGGTGAGGTGAGATAACCTTGAGGCAAGGTCAGCCTTCCTTATATAATTTTACTATATGCCAAATTAAGCTAGTATAGCTCACACAGAAAGTTCCCGGACTTAAAGACACCTGTCTTACAAATGACTCTTGATGACAGACAGACCTCTGGATGCTGGTAAATTACTGAACTTTACCTCCTGGCAGAAATAAACAACTATAAAAGATATCAAAGGTATCTGCAATTAAACTTTATTGATAATCCTTGTTCCCATGATAACCCAAAATTTTGAAAATACAATTGTTCCAGTGACAAAAATACATTTTGTCTGCAGTTAGACATACAAAATATACCTACCTGTACTAAACTTTATAGAAGAAGAGAAGGACAGAAATGTAGTATGATTTACATTAATCTGTAAAGTTGTGTTAGATTCCAATGTAACCGTGCTGCTGTTCCAAATAACCTGTGAATAGTTGCCTGTAGCCATTTCCTATTTGACCTGATATTCATCACTATCTGTTTGTGTTCAGATATAATAGCCGTACTGTCTGTAGTGCTCCATCTTTAGCAACAAAAATGCCATTTACTTTGAAATGTGGAGGGGATTCAGTACATATAGTGAATAGTCTATGCGTAGACCTATTAGTTATCTGGTGAATGTAGCCTTCTGGGTTTGAGATATACTGGCCTCAACCCCTTTTAGATGAGTTTGTTTATATAACACTTATGAGGATAGCATGCTGACTTTCTCCAATTCATTACTTTGGATGCAATTTCCTTCACATTTTTTATATTTCACATGGGACATTGCTATTTTCCAGCCAAACAGCTGTTTTCTCCACACATATCGCTTATGAAATATGATTTTGCTTACTTAGTATTTTTATCTTTACACTTACACTTAAACACCTATTATTTTCTTGCTAATTATATCCCATTCATGTGATTTATTTGGCCTTTTTTATTAAACCTAAGAGGACTTGTTACCAGTCCACCTGTTTTATTTCAATATCGTTATGCACTGCACAAACATTTTGATCATGGAGATAACATATTCATTATAGGCTTGAGTCCTCAGGACCACACACCACCAGGGTTCAGAGATTCCGTGCAATGAAAAAAACTGAATAATACTGTGACAAGATAATCTACATATGTAGAAAACCTTCTTGAGTGCCAACTTTAAAGAGGTGTACTGTTTCTTTTAAGAACCAGTCAATGATAACGTTCAAAGCATTTTTTTTTATTCCTTAAGGTATCGAAGAAGATGATTTTAAATAGTTTGCTGATAATCTTGAGTCGATGTTTTTGATGTCTGTATATATACTATACAAAAAAGTGCAGACTCTTGTCTTTTAATGTAGTCACACTTGTTTGCTCAAGTTCTGCTAACATTATTCCCATAGGAAAATATGCTTTTAATAATCATGGGTGCAAAGTCATTGGCGGACATGGCGAGAGGTGCCCGGTCCAGTCCTTTGAAGGGCAAACAAGACACATTGACATGCCTTCAAACCTCACCAGTGCTAAGGCAGGCCTGTGCTGTAAAGATTATGAGAAGAGCAATCGTTCCCTTAAACAGGACAGCATAGCCTGACAACAGATCCACTTTAAGAGCAGATTTTCTATCCAACCACCTCCAACATATGCACACTGAAAAGCAGGTGTCTACAAGAACCTCTGCAAGTGGCCTTTGTTCAAGGGCAACAAAAGTTGGGACTCAACAAATTTTTCCCAGATAAAAATATATTTTGCAACAGACAGGAGGACCCTCTTTTAAAGGAAAGATGGTAATTTTCTCTTGGCTACATGAGCAACTTTTGCAGGCAAATGAGGCCCTTTTATCACATCAAAAGAACAAACCCTTTATTCTCAATAAATTTACGATACAGTACTGAAAAGGGAGGTGGCAGGCTGAGTGCCACGCTGGTGCCGAAGAACTGGGGCTGACGGGTGCCAGAGCAGTTGCACATGCAGCCACCTACAGAGGTGAGATTCTTGACAGTACAGTCTATTAATATAATTCTAATTTAATTCCAATTCTAATATAAATCTATTAACTGTAAGTCCACCAGATCTAGATTAGGTTAGTCATAGGACAGAGTTGAATGATGTGACTTTACTTTTTGCAAATGTAAGATGAGTGATGAAGTTATTTGAGTTTGACAAGTTCTCACTTCTGGTTCAATTCCTTAGTGCACTTTTAAATCTTAAGTCTACAATTTATACCACCGCAGACAAATTAGATATAACTACCAGGTGTTAATAAGAGGGTGGATAGAAGACACTGCTGTGTCAGGAAGTCTCCAGAAAACAGGAGGGAATTAGTTATACATGCACACATTCCCACACACAAGAAAGTTGCAGATACAAGACTATTGCTTGAGATGGCTGGGACTTCCAGTACTCAGTTAAGCACATAAACTTGAGGATTAGAGAAATAAGCGATGGTGAGATCAGGTGAATTTGATGGTAGAAGATGGCAATGAAGATGATCAGGGATTGTAATGTCATATTCCATAATGCTACATTCTGGTCTAATTCTTTTGTGCACTTATAGATGCACTTAGAACAATGCACTGCCGAACCAAGGTCTGAGAGACCTTAAATCTGCATTTTATACACCCCAGACAAATTAGTTATAACTACCAGATGTAACAAGAGGGTTGAGAGAAGACAGCGAAGGAGTCAGGAAGTCTCCAGAAAACAGCAGGAAGGAAAGAAAGAAAATTTAGACCATGTACTTGGTACTTGCCTTTTGAATTTCTCCTTTTAAGAAATAAGTTGATTTCTTGCACAATCTTTAGCTCTATTTTTGGAAAGTACTTTTGGGCACATATATCAAACTATTTGCTTGGCTTTTTCTTTTTTGGAGGAGGGGGGGATTTTCATTTTCATGCACAATTTTCATCTTAGCCTAAGACAGCCTCCCTTCAAAGTTTGCCATTGTCTTGTTTTCTGCAGTGTCCCTTCAGTTATAACCTGCACCCAGATGGGAAAGGTGCAACTTTTTTTTAAAACTTATAGATGATTGGAGACTTTTTGTGAGTTTTATTTTAAATAGTCACAAATTCACTGAAGGCCAAACATCACATGTATCGATGAGGAAACACCACAGAGATACACCTGACCAGATGGCAGAAAAGCCATAAAAGAAAAAGGCTGCACACAAGCCAGACTTTATATATGTTCCCCTTTTGTGTTTCTTCAGTTTTTAATCAACATTTATTTTACTGGAAATACAGGATACAATATTCATAATATTCTTGGAAGTAAATAATAAAGTTATAAAAATAATAGAGAAAATGTTGGCAATAGGATATCTTTTTTAAAAGAACTGCTACGTGCTTTATATGGTGTCTACCTTCATTTTCATTGTATTGTACTGAATTGTTTTTTTTACAGATGGTTTTAATTTAAATGAAATCTGTAGATCTATTTGGGAAATCAAGTTGAACTTTGCACATGTATTGTGCACATATGCTCTTAACTTTCAACAAAAGCCACGGGGATATGGCTGGAATATGCATTTATTCCTTAACACTTTCTAAATTCTAATAATGAACCCATCTGGAATAACAGTCCCTTGATATGTAGGCACTAAGCAGCCTTGAATTGTTCCTGTGCTATTGGCAGTGCTATTGACCTCAAATAACTTATTGAACAGCTGTGGAAGGTTATAAAATTTATTATGCAATCCATCTTACATACTGCACTTTGAGAAACTTTTTGCAAAGAAAGCTTATTCTTTTTAGACAAATCCTAACAGACTAGTCCAGATGTAGCAGAGACTCGGTTTAGCATCCATGTGTTTTCATGATTATAATTCTGTAAAGAAAACAAATCAAGAGAATGATATGTAGGAATTATACAAATACCCTCTAATATGCAAAAGAATATCTTGTGGATGTAGAAATGAACTAACATTAAGTAATGAAAAGATTCATATGCAAAGTAATGTAGTGTCAATAAATATTTCCATAAAAAGTGTTTTTCTTTCCTTAATTTTTGTTTAGTGTGTAATATTGTAATTTAAATCATAATGATATACTTAGAAGATAATCAGAAAGCTAAAGTAGAGCTATTTTACTAACCAGAGGTTTTTAACCCCTTAATGACCAACCTATTTTTGCAACCAGCCACATTTTTTAATTGTTGCCATCCTAAGTCTATTAATTTTTAATTTTTCTGTTGGCATCTCTGTATGAGTGTTTTTTTACAGGGCCAATTGGGTTGTGTATGGACCCATATTTAGGGTGAATACAAGAACAATTTTTACTACCTTTTATGGAATGATGGAAAAAAATGTGTTTCTAGCCTTTTTTTTTAGTTTTTTCATGTTTTAAATGGCACACAAGTAAATTTAGCTTCCACATGTCAATATGATTACAGAGACACCAGCGTTCTGCAGAGTAACCTTTTTTAAGGTTTCAAGTAATAAAGAATTACATACACAGCAGGAGAAATCAATGGTTAGAGAAAAGAGTGAAACATTTACTTTCAGTTTCCAAGTCTGCCTGAAGAGATGTGTATTAGGGCACATTGAAACTTTGCTATTTAGTTATTAGTCTCACAGTGCACTCCAGACAATTGGTGCAGTTCAGGAGAAGTCCTAGAGATGTGAGTGAGAGATTATACTTGATGAAAAAAAAAAAGATGAAAATAATTTTTGATCACTGAAACAACGAAGAGCACGGGTTGGGCAATAGACTGAGATGAGGGAAGAAAGGATGGGAGATTATTTTGAATTGGATTCAGGACATGATGGATTTAAAGATCAGTCTGTCCGCCGTATAAAAAAATAGATTGTAGAGGTGAGAATTAAGGAAGTGGTAGACTGATTAGTAGGAAATCAAGACAAGGGTGAATAAGAATGATGATGAGGGTTTTAGAGGTTTCCATGTTTTGAAAAAAGCAGATTCTGGAAATGTTTTGATGTGCATGTGGCATGCGGCTTATACTCAAGTATATGCGGTACACTCAGAATAGAAAAATAATATATGAATAAAGAATATTGTTTACACCATCGGTGAGTGCCACTTTGTTTCTCTCCTTCTTGTGGATTCTACTTGTGACACTTGAAAGTTTGAGCACAACCACGGTGATAGTGTATGCCTTCGTACCCATCTGTCACCTCTATTGTGCTGTGCTGTCTGATCTTGTTGCTAGCTGTGCCTGTGCAGTTTCTACCTCTACTCTTTGATAATACATTTTGTAATTTGATATTATAAAAAAAAAATCTAGTGTTTCTGAGATATATTTATAACCTGTCACTATCCGTTCTTCTCCTGTGTAATTTGGTTTGCCCTAGATATGACCATAAACTTATTCTGACTATGGTTGCACATGTATTTTTTTTTTCAGGTTGGATTTCATCACATGAACGTTCACCCCTGGACATGTGGCCTGGTCACTTTTTGCCTCTCAGCTGATCTACATTGCATTTATCACTGTGCTGTTCTTCAGAGATGCCAGGGTTGAGAAGACTGATGAAGGACAGCGCAGTAAAAAACGCTAATCTGGCCAGACCCCCTGCAGAAGAGCCACATGGCTCGGACACTGTGTAGTAAGACACGATGTGCATAATGCAGGTCTATGGAAGCTGTGAGGTAGCTTCCGTCTTTGTGGCTAGCTCACAGTTGCCATGTACAGATGTCTAAGTTCACTGTAACAAATATCTATTTTTATAACACAAAAAGAAAAAATATGGTCAGCTTACTCACATTGTCGCTGGCGTGACCTGTGGTGATGGGTGCACGGAAGGAAAAGAGCTGTGTCGACCAGCTGCAACAATCAGAAATTCAAGAGAAAGGAACAAAATCCAGCACTCCAAAATCTTCTTAAGGTTTTTTTTTAAAGATCCAGTAAAAGAAACTCTTTTGTGACCGGAGCTCAAAAACGAAAAAGACGCATCCATGCAGGTTTCCTCCTTAATTGTGCACCACAACACAAGGGATCACTTTCAGGATAAGGTCACCTTCAGACCGAAACCGTCAATATTTTCACAAGGATTGGCGTCTCGTGGAGTCATTGTGTATGCGTTTTTTATCACAAATGTGAGTAGAACTGGAAATAAAAGTTTTAAAAGTTTAAAATGTCTACACTAGTCTGGATATGTCTCTTATATGCAGTGGTGGAGGAGACTAGGACAGGAGTGAAAATGTTGACGGGTTGTTGGTCTGAATGGTGACTTATCCCTGAAAGTGATCCCTTGTGTTTGGTGCACAAATAAGGAGGAAACGCATGGATCGTCTTTTTCGTTTTTGAGCTCCGGTCACAAAAGAGTTTCTTCTACTGGATTATTGAATAGTGGATGTTTGCTGGATCCATCTAGGACCGTTAAGGACAGCTCATAAGAGGGAAGGTGCAGCACCACACAATTTTTTTTGGTTTTTCTTAAAGATTCATAACATTTATTTCATTGCATATTAAAAATACAGACATACGGTCCAATAACCCATAAAGACCTACACGTTTCATAGTAATGGTCTTAACAGTACATGTAAAACAAACACAATTAAATTCAAGGAAAGGCACATACCACCTGATGGAGATTTCACTAATTATGACTCGCGCACACAGGGAGAGTTTCCCAGTACGCATGCGTATACTTTGAACGGATACGTTTTTTAAAAACAAATTAGCAAGGATATAATTATAATTGTTAATGTAATATTTTATCAATATAGATACATAAGATCTGTTCTATTATTCAGACCCTTTGAATTCCTTGTCCGGAGATCCAGGATCCAGCGTGGAGCTTTCTGGATTTGTTTTTCCAAATAGTCATATTAAAAAACTTGCCCGCTCGAAGTATATGCATACTGGGATACTCGTAATTACTAAAATCTCCATCAGGTGTTATGTGTCTTTCCTTGCTTTTAAATGTGTTTGTTTTACATGTAATTTTCAGACCATGACTAAGAACGATATACAAGAGTTCAAAACGTGTAGGTCTTTATGGGTTATTGGACTGTATGTCTGTATTTTTACAGACATTTTTTTACAGACATTTCAGCTCGGCCTTTTTGAAGTTGTGTTCATTTTTAAAGAACATAAGATGGCGAAGGGGAAGCCTTTCTTTCCTCAGTTTCTCAGTTCCTCAGACTCAGTTTTTTTTGTTAGGCAATTTATTTTATTTTGCAGGTGGAAGAGTCAATTTTCTTTGTCTTTAAACCCTAAATCCCAGGTCTGGTACTAACCCTCGAACATAATCTTTGTGTGCAGACCACAATGTGAAATGATCCAGGTCTTGGGTATAATTAACGTTGGAACTAGTCCTCATTGGGACTCGTGGACTATTAGGAAGGTTTTTTACCACCAAATATAATTGCTTTGTTTGGGGAATCATTTGGCAAGGTTAAGGGTAATCGGGACATGGTCTGACCACAGTATGTTCCTAATGAATGTTCACTCGCTCTATTCTGTTTAGAAATTCCTTTTCAGATAAATAAATCCTAGAGTCATTTTGGTGGCTGGGGTAAAAATAGGAAAAATCTCTTTTGCTTGCATAGCAAACTTGCCATAAGTTGAAAAGGAATGGTTCCAAATCACTGGATCTAGAGAAGGGGAAGATTGGGGATTCGGAGAGGTTGTGCCGATGGCAAGGTCATGGGTAGTGTTGAAATTCTTGCACTGTAGTAAAGAGACATTTTTGACCTTAGAGTCCACTCTTAACACCTTTTCTACAAACTATATCTGTCTTCTGTTAGGGGCATACAGATTGACAATTGTCAGATCTATATTGTTCACTGTACAGACAATGCTAATATACCTTCTGTGAGTGTCCGCTATTTGCTTGTGGATAGTGAGGGACACTAAGCTGTGAAAAGCAATAAGTACACCACTTTTTTTCTCAAAGGAGTTAGAGATAATTGTAAGAAAGTTTTGTGTGGAGCACACAATATTGCACATTTTTGAATTTGCACTTCCTTTCACTGCATAGATCAATTGAATTTGAAATATTTGACATATTAATGTCTCTAATATTTAAGGATAAGATTTTTAAACCTATGGTTAAATGGATATCGGGCTGTATCTGTAAGTTGGTCTAAAATGGGGTTGAGAGTGATGACCAGTCAATTGTTATTACAAGTCCACCAGGCTCAGATAAGGGAATCTGGATCAGTCAATTAGTAGTCAGCAAGACTAATGTTGGGTACAACAGTAAAACAAAGGGAGAACAGAAGTAACACATAAAACACAATAGTTATCAGGTACAGTATAAATACTTTAGAGCAAACAGGGTCAGTGCAGCATTAACATGAAAAAAGTTCCATCTTAAGCCACCCAAGCGAATGTCACATTCTGGTATAGGCAGAGAATTAACAGAATATCATGTCATTCCTGATTTCTGGAAGGTTTCCTCAAGGTTGGACATGGGTCATCATGTTGAAGATCCCAGGAGTGTAGAAGAGCGATGCCTTTGTCTGTGGAATTGACAACATGGGGGAATCTTCACTAGGAGCTTGGTCAGGAACTTCCAAAGCTAATGGATGGCATGTTGATGCAGGAGGGAGGTCAGAGTTTGCCAACTCTCTTCACTTGAAACGTAGCTGCTGAGAAATCTGCATACTTTTTCACAGAAGCATAGGGGTCTGTCCGTTGCGGATGCTTCCTGGAGAACACTGGCAGTTGGTCTGAAAGAAGGAGTAGACAAAATATTCCTTGGGGTAGAATCTGGCAGACTTTTTGGTTTCTGTACCCTATCAATACATATCTCATAGTACATTAGAGATGGAAGTAATGTTCTAGTAAGTTGACAGACATATTCTCAAAGTTGGTGGGAGTCATTGATTGCAATCCTCATAGTCTATCAACTTGGCCTGTATTTGATCTACTTTAGCCTCTACATGCTGGTGATTATCTGCCAGTTCGTTGAAGGCTGATGCATATTCCACCATTTTACTCTTAACATGTGAAACCTTTTCTTGTACATCCTTTATAGAGGCTTGAAACTGAGCCACCATTTTAAGCATGTGTGTAGAGGGAACTTCTCAGGGCTTCCAGCATCTCTTTCAATATATTTTCTGCCTTAACTGAGGTTTAAAAGGTAGCAAAAAGGCTGGGGAGCTTGGTTGAATGCACGTGGTTCAGGCGCCATTACACTGGTGGTAAGACGCCATGAAGAAGTGCTGGATTCGCAGCACAGAGATCAAGCTTCATGTGGCCATTTCGATCAGTGACAAAGTTTATCTAAAATGATATATTCACTGATTGGCTTTTTGCAGACGTCATGTACACAGGAATAACAGAGAACAAATTCAGAAGCCAAAACTCTGTTCTTGGGTAGGGACAGGAAGTTGAAGACAAGCTCTTATTCACTTTAATGTTGAAAAACCCCTCAGCATGTACTGGTTTATTTTAAGACTTAAAAAAACTTTTGAAACAAATTCTGATCTAAGAAAGGTCCCATTCAGTATTTTGTATAATATGTTTGTCACAGAGGAGATCAGTTATCAAGCACACATGACTGGACACATCCATGCATTACTTGAACAACCGACTTATTTCAGCAGGCACGATTTAATGCTTAATTTTTATAATTTGTGAAATAACAGCCCCCTGGTGGTATAATGTTGATAACAAATGATATGGGGGAAAAAAGCATGATAATGTACACACAACAAACTGGTTTATTTTAATTATTATTTTTTTTTTTATAGCAAAATCTTTTTATTATCTTTACTGTTCAAGTATATCAAAATTATTTAAAATTTTGATGTTTTTGAAATCTAATCCTATTGCTTACTTTCAAGACTACTCTTCTTGGAAGAATAGCACCTTATGGGGATAATTTGTCATTAGGCAGTTTCCTTGAGATCCATGTCTGCCATTGGCGGTCCACTGCCCATCAAATTTATGAAAGTGACATTGGCCCTTTAATAAATCTGTCAGTAGCAAAGGGTAAAATAGTAAAGACATACACCATGAAGAGAGAGGAGTGACAAATTTTTAAAAATCTTATCAACGCGTGACGTATCTGTACGTGGGGCTGAGCCCTCTCCATACAAGGTGGGCGTTTGATGCATATTGCAGCAGACATGCAACGTTAACACCCTCGGTCCATGCAGCAAGGCTGCTGGAGGCATTTAAATCCCAGCTGCGCCATCATCTTGAATTTGTGAAAAATACACAAAACCATGTGTCAGGTAGCCACAAAAAAAATATTTATTGATAACTATACATATACATGAAAAAACTACACTACTCTACAAAAAACAATAAAATCAATTAAAAAGGGGAATACAGCCTAACTGTTTCCCAATAACAAAGACACCGGGGAGACAGTGGCACCTGATAATGCCAAGACAATGTCACCTTGCCTGACCATGCTCTGAGCACTGTCCTGTAGAGAAATGCAATGTATATGGCACAAAAGCAGGTAGCAGGCTAATGGCAGCTTGTCAAAGGCACAAAAAGATGAACCACAGATGACAATGTGTTATAGGCAAACAGGCACATATGTATCATAGGATCCAAAACCCACCATAAGCCTAAATAGTGCAAAGTATAAACCTGATATAGTCCCCAAAAAGAGGAAGGTGAATGGCACTAAACCTGCTAAAAGGACAAAACATTTTTCCCATGGAGCCTGGACAGTGTAGAGAGTCAGGGCCGAAAAGCGTCCCATGCTTATCGCCGCGAACCGTGGCTTCCTCCGGGACCCAAAAATGAAAAAGGGCCTGGTTGTGTTGGGAATGTGGCTTTACATGGCATTGCACAAGCAGTAGTTCTATGATTAAGCCACTATTTCTGAGTGTAGCGAAAAAAACATTGCGATTTTGTGACACACAAAAATTGAAAAATAACTCAATGTTCTTTTTTTGCCAATGACAAATGTCCCCTTATATGTTTATTTTTTTTTTTATACCAAGGAAAGGAAAAAAAATGTATTTTTTTTTAATATTGGTATTAATAAGATTATCATTATTGTTTTACAAATACTAATTAATATTAGCTAACACAAGCCATTTCCGAAAATGCTAATAAATTGTATTACCAGCTGAAATCAAGTAACTAAGTATAACTCAACAGGATTAGTCTAAATCTCTTTGATTTGTTTGGTGGAGAGAATGAATGGTGAAAGAAATTTACATGCAACTCCAGTGGCGTTGAAACGAGAAAGTTTTATGCATGGGAAATAGTGAATTCCTATTTGTGCTCTGGCCAATGGCTTGCTATCTCCTCAACCAAGATAGAATTGCATTACTAAAGATTCCACAGTGGCCAGTAAAAGGTTGAATGGAATTTAGTTCTCCTTTGTGAGCAATGTGAAGAGAGAGAAAGGACACAGTAAAGCTTTCATTGACCCAAATCTAAATCCAGTGTGTCTAACTAGGAAATTGCTCATTCACATGAAAGCCAAAAAAGCATCTATGCCTCAATGAGGCTGACACAGCAAAATCAATTCAGAAAACAACAGCTCAGTTTCGGAAGTATTCTATAAAGGAAAAGAGGGATGAATCAATAAAAATCGGAGAACAATTTGCTGGTGTTGTTCACTTACTGAACCGATGCATTAGCTTTGTGCTATGGATTGTGATGAAAGTATATACTTATCTTAAACAACCATTTAACTGTTTAGCTTGAATTTCCAATGGGAAAGTCAAATACAATAGGACTTTAGTAATTCTCTTTGTATCCTTTAGCTATGGTACTTACCCTACATTAAAATGCATTACTAAAAACATGAAGCCGTTCAAATAAAATTTATGTGCAAAATGTCACTTTTCCATTTAGTCTTTAAATATTTTAAAGCATTTGTTAGAACAGTCAAATAATATGGGAAATGGAAAACTAAATTGAAAGGATTTTAATTTGGCACAAAGTATTAAAAGTAATAATAATTTAGTAAATGTAAGAAAAAAGACTAATTCAATTTTCTGTATGCAGATGACACAATGTAAGGATTTTTATCACCGATAATATAAAACAATTGGGAAAATTAAGTTGGTTCTAAGTCTAATTTAAGAAACATCTCAAATGTACAATTTTACCTTAAAAATGGTCCTTTTGAATATTTAATCACTACCAACAAATTCATCATCGTTAACTGGAGTGTGTCTTCAGTTAGTAGTTGTTTTCTGAATATGATATGTGAAAGCACCGTTGCAACCATGGTCCTGGCATCTATGATGCAGTCCCATTGTTGTCTCCCACCGGAACCCATGGCCTGACGATAGCGAGTAGTTGTGTGTAGTTATCCTGCCATGCATTACACCATGATAAGCAGATGGTGTCACAAGTACTGTTGATATCTTATGTGTTCACACACTATCCACGAGCACTTAGTGTGATGGCTATCATAATATTGAATACATGGGTGCTGCTTCATGTAGGGGCCTAAGGGACATGTGCAATATTACATAAGATGCACTAATATTGTTGTTTATAGTGATTGGTTGTTTCTAGTACCAGACAATGGCACCTTTTTTTCATTTTGGTTAATGAGCATGTTCAACGTGGTATTAGATTAGTGGTTGCGTTACTCAGGATGGTATACTTTAATTGTGTTTTTTGTATGTTGTACTCTAAATATAGATTTGCATTTTATTGTGATGACAGTTGTTAGTCCTATTTCTCCCACAGTGAGATCCCTGAGGCCCATAGGCACATAGGCAGGTGACAGTTTGTAGGGTTAAGTTTAGGGCTCACAGTTTAAGGCCCACTTTCCTGTCTGTCCTTCCTTAGTCATTGCTATAAAATAATGATATTGTAGAAATAGAAGAAAGGTAGAACACTACTTTAAGAGTAACTAAGCATTCAACAAAATTAAATAAATAAACTTATTTATGCTGATGATAACTTTTTAAATATTTTAATTAAAGAAATCCATTCTTCCTTATTTATACAGTTTGTGTAAATCAGATGTCTGTCACTTACACCAATGCTAGCTAATAGTAAAAGGAACTTGACTTAACTCTCTACAGACTGGGTAGTCTAATCTTTTACACAGCTGTATAATCAAGGTAAATGTTAAAAAATAGTTAAAAATCTTTTGATCTACAGTGTAGAAAATAAGTATAAGTGTATGTACTGTATGTACTGTAAATATACTCAAGAACTACAGGAAAGATCTGACTTCTGTGATTACAAATAAAGGTTTCTGTAAATGTTGCTACTATTTATTTGTTTTACTATTATATCAAATAATTATTTTGTGCAACAAAATGCAAATTAATTATTTAAAAATCATGCATTGTGATATTCTGGATTTTTTTAGATTCTGTCTCTCATAGTTGAAGTTATACCTCAGATAAAAATTACAAACCTCTCCATTCTTTGTAGGTGGAAAAACTTTCAAATTTGGTTGTTTATCAAATACACATTTTTTTCAACTGTATCTGAAGTTTACAAAGTGGTGGGTGCCTGCTACACAAGCAGTTAGGTAGTTGCAGGCATACAACTATGGCTGGGACGGCACAGGAGACCTTTGTAGACAAACAGGCCGTGGTGACAGACAGCACCATGAGAGAACAGGAGTGGCAGAAGAAGTCAGTATTAGTTTTCTAAGCCCCCCCCCCCCCCCCAGCTATATATCATTTTTTTTAACTCCAGACAACCCATTTAATGAAGAAAATTACAAGATGCCTACCATGTCTGAAATAAATCGAGCTTAAAAGCTTCAGTTACTCTTAACTTTGAAAAATTGGCCCATGTTGTGGACTCCAAAAGTTATTTTTTCAGTGAAGTGTTTTCTCAAGAGATTATGTAAGTTAAAGGAATAAAAAAAAAAGCTAAAGTAAGGAAGATTCTGCTTTGTGAAGTTTTTTATTTTAAATGTGTATTTTAAAAAATATATTTTTTGTCAATATAACTTATTTTATGTCAGGAATAATTAATTAAGGATCATACCTACAGTTCAAGCACCCAAATTAACCTGCCTAATTTGTTACAGTAAATTAAAAGATATTACCCACCGGACATTCATATTTAAAGAGTAACTGTAAAGTTACTTGACAAAAATAGTTTAACCCCTTCGCGTCTAAGCCATTATATAGCTTCAGGACCAAGCACAATTTTTAAAATCTGTTCTGTGTCACTATTTGCAGTTATAATTTAGAACGGTTTATCATACCTAGGTATTTTGAGATTGTTTTTTTTTGTGACATGTTGTACTTAACGTTATTGGTATATTTTGGTTGTTTGCTTTGCTTTATTTATTAAAAGTAAGAAATTTGGAAAAATTTGAAAAAAATGGCAATTTTTTGATTTCTAAATGTTATTCCCATTTTACAGTAGTCTAACCACCCAAATTAGTAACTAATTAACATTTACCATAAATCTACTTTATTTGGCATCATTTTTTAAATGTTATAATATTTTATTTGGCCATTAGGTGACTTTCTAATAGAACAGCAATTTTTCAAAAAATGTAGATTCAATGATTTTTAGAGGTCATTTCATATTGTAAGGGTTTTACAAGTTATATTTGTGGAACTCCTCACAAATCATCCCATTTTTAAAACTGCACCCTCAAACTGCTCAGAACAGCCATGATAAGTTTGTTAACCCTTTCAGTGTCTCATATGAATTGAAACAAGATGGAGGTTCCATTTGGAATTTTCAATTTTTACAATTAAGTTAATATTTAGCCCTTTTAAAATAACATATGTCCTAAGAATTTCCATAAGGTAATAAAGGAAAAAACCTCACAAATTTTTGTTTGTGCAGTTTCTTTTACTATGGCATAATCCCCATGTGGATGTAAACCGCTTTATGAGGCCACCAATAGGGTAAGAATAGAAAGAGCGCCATTGAGCTTTTGGAGGGCAGATTAGGCGAAGGACACAGATCAGGTGCCAGGATACATTTCAAAAGTTCCTGAGGTTTCCAGAAGGGTGAAACCCCCAACAAATGACACCATTTTTGAAACTACACCCCTGAAAGAATGTATTTTTGGTTATGATCAGCCTTTTGACGCAATGGTTTTTTTACAGTTTTTTGTTGAAATGTAGCGTGAAAAAAAATTTTGTGCCATTTTTCACAAATTCAGCATTTATAGGACAGATTTGTCAGATGCAGAGCATGAAAGTGAAACCAATGGGCTTAATTTTTATAGTGCAGTTTCTCCTGAGTTCAGAAATACCCCCAAAGTGGCATAAATATGTTCACTGGACATACGGCAGGGCCTGCAAGTGAAGCAGCAACCTGAGGCGTTCAAAGACCAATATTTGAATGATTGATTCACCAGCCCCAAGTATGTCAAAGAGACGTGGACCCCCAGAATGATGGAAACCCCCCACAAATGACACCATTTTTGAAACCTACAACCCCCTGCAAGAATGAAATTATTATGTTATGATAAGCCTTTTGATGCTATGGCTGTTTTACAGTTTTTTGTTGAAATGTAGTTTGAAAAAAAAATTGGTGCCATTTTTCACAAATTCAGCATTTATAGGACAGATTTGTCAGATGCAGAGCATGAAAGTGAAACAAATGGGCTTAATTATGTGCTGTTTCTCCTGAGTTCAGAAATACCCCCAAAGTGGCATAAATATGTTCACTGGACATTACGGCAGGGCCTGCAAGTGAAGCAGCAACCTGAGGCGTTCAAAGACCAATATTTGAATGATTGATTCACCAGCCCAAGTAATGTTCAAAGAGACGTTGGCCCCCCAGAATGATGAAAACCCCACACAATGACACCATTTTTGAAACTACACCCTGCAAGAATGTTATTATGTTATGATAAGCCTTTTGATGCTATGGTTGTTTTACAGGTTTTTTTTGTTGAAATGTAGCGTGAAAAAAATTGTGTGCCATTTTCACAAATTCAGCATTTATAGGAAGATTTGTCAGAGCAGAGCATGAAAGTGAAACAAATGGGCTTAATTTTATAGTGCTGTTTCTCCTGAGTTCAGAAATACCCCCACAAGTGGCATATAATATGTTCACTGGACATACGGCAGGGCACTGCAAGTGATAGACAATGCAGGATTTGAAGCTTTAGGGCTTATCCCTATAGGTTTTGCAGGTCCCAGTTTGATTACATAGGCCCTTATAGCCATAAGTACCTCTGTTTTATAAAAGACCACACTAAATATTTTTTAAGGGGTTTGTATATACGGTTGTATTGTTATCTTGTTTTTTGGAACAGATGTGGTGAATATTGAAATATTGAAACACATTTTTATCAAAAATGTCCACTTAGTACATCATTTTCATGCAACAGCAAAATGTGGAAAATATACTCTGACATTTATAAGGTTATTTCCCCTGCTTTCATAAATAAACCTTTATATAACTGCCGGACACATGGCAGGCCTGGAAGGGATAGAACGCCACAGGATTCTGAGGCTTCATTACTTGGTATTCATCTAGGGTATAATGGGAATTATGGAGGTGGACGAGATTAGGGGTTCAGTATTCAAATAAAAAAAAGAAAAACAGGTAAAAAAGAATTTATAAGTCCGGGAGTGTGGTAAATGCGAGGAAGCAGTTTCATTTTTATACAAAGACCAGGGTGGGAGGGACATGTGTCGCACTATATGTTGTGTCTTTGCGTTTGCCATTTTTGAAGCAGACAACACATCTTTTCTGGGGGTGACTTTTTTTGCAGTGGGGGCACTACTCCAGGAAAGTGCTGCCCAGGAACAATTCTGCAGACAGCAGTCGCAGAGGCAGAACTTCTCCTCCCTCTGCCCATATATCACCAAGAGAAGACATTTAATTACCTTCTCCTGGTATTCCAGGTTGATCCCTGGTGACCAGTGCTCCTAAGATGACATAGGAGTTGTACAATGCCGTTTGGATATAAAATATACTGCCAGCTTTTTGTACCATATTTTACATTTCCGCATGGCATTGTACGGTTTGAGGATTGGTCAGACATGTCCACCTCCCCCATAAATTTATTGTAATACTGAATGCATAGTGGTCTTGAGATAGGTTCTGCTGTTCCGCGGACAGGGACAAGGGAGCTGCTGCATCATGAATGCTAATAGCATAAACACTTCTTTTTGTCCTAAATTTTAAAAAGAGGACCCCATCACTGTGAAGTGCTCTGCTCCCCCAACTTGCAGGGTTGGCCTTATTAGGGTCTTGGAAGGTGCCTCTGATTCCTGCGGATGTCCCAATGTGAGTGTTTTTTCTCAGGCCAGGCACTGAAACAAGGGCCACACTTGTGTACCAGTTATCAAGGTACACGGGTACCCCTTGTCAAACACTGAATGCAGGAGGTCCCAGGCAATCTACCAGTTATTGTGAGGGATGGAGGGACATCAGGGGCTGAATTTGACTGTCCTTCCCTCATAGATCCGAAATGTGTGAGTGTAGCCTTGTTTCGGACTCCCACATTTTGTAAATCTTTATGCCATATTCTGGCCGTTGTGTTAGGCAAATATGCCTAAACTTTATTCTCCCTTGAAGTGACAAGGGACTCATCCACCGAATCTCTCTTTTTTTGGTGTGTATAGGGAAGAGGAATTTGTGGCTTAGAAATTTAATCAGGGGCCGAATCTTATACAGTCGTCAAACGGGGTCATTTTGGGGGTGGGGCATTGGAATTGTCTGGCAAATGGAGAAATTTTTGGACGGCCTCAAAGCGAGCCCGGATTGTTGATCCATACAAGGGGTATGATGTAAGAGATCTTTAGACCAATAGTCCCCTTATGAGGTTTTTTTTGTAAGGGCCCATATTTAGCACTAATGCCCAAAATTTTAATTTCTTCTCTAGTGGTTGGATACCATCTATATGGCCTGGCATAAAATGAATTGGGTTAGTTTCTAAAAATTGCTGGCATATAAGTTGGTTTTGCCAACAATCAAGTCCAGCAGGTCATCTGTAAAAAATAATTTGAAATGGCCAATTTCAGATAACCTGCTGTTTTGTACTGGCTCCTGGAAAGCGGAAAGTCAAGTACTTGGGGGACATAGGAGTGTTGTGGAAAACCAGTTACTTTCTGGAGGTGGAGGTAAAACTGGAGTTATGGCCCTCCTAACCCTGCGAGGAGGTTCTTCATTATCAGATGGGAAGAAGAAGAGGAGGACAGAACAATTCTGAGCCCCCTCACTCGCTGATTCTGTACTGAGGCTAACATAGATACGCCTCCTCAGCACCTGTATGTTCTTTGTGTCATTTTGTCTAATGCCACTTTATTTGAAACTGTAACATGTGTATTGTATTTACTTGCAACTAACAATCGTTACAGTGACCTGACTGCTGCTGGTGACACAGATGAACTGTCACTGTTCAAAACTGTCAGTCTGACGTGATAACGATGTTGGACCTCGCTACACGGAACTGGCTGTACGTACACTGACTGGCTGTGGGACCGACTGACTGTGGCCGATCTGACTTACTGTGACTGGACGCTGACTTACTGTGGCGGAACGCTGACTTACTGTGACGCGATGACTGACTGTGCGGACGCTGACTGGACTGTGGCGGACGCTGACTGACTGTGGCGGACGTGACTGACTGTGAGGCGGACTGACTGTGCGGACGCTGACTGACTGTGGCGGACGATGACTGTGCACGGACGCTAAACTGACGTGGCGGACGCTGACTGATGTGGCGGACGCTGACGTCACGGACGCTGATGACTGTGGCGGACGACTGACTGTGGCGGACGCTGACTGACTGTGGCGGACCGCTGACTGACTGTGGCGGACGCTTCACTGGCTTTGACGGAAGCTCCTGGCTTGTGGCGGACGCGGACTGACTGTGGCGGAGCTGCTGTCGGACTGACTGACTGTGGCGACGCTGACTACTGCACTGCTGACGGACGTGGCTGACGAGACTGTGGACGGACGCTCACTGGCTTTGCACGGAAAGGCTTTGGCTGTGCGGGACGCGTGACTGACTTTGGCGGGACGCGACTGACTGTGGCGGACGCTGACTACTTGACGGACGCTGACTGACGTACGCGCTGGCGTGACTGCGAAGCTTGGCGATGTGGGGACGTGACTGACTGTGGCGGACGGACGTAGGACCAATGACTGTGGCGGACTGCTGACTGGGCACCTGAATGACGGACGCTGATAGGACGTGGCGGACGCTGACTGAACTGTGGCGGCCGATGACTGTGGGCGTCACCTTTAAGGAACCTGTGTGGGGACGCGACGGGACTGTCGGAGCTATCTACGTGGGGACGCTGTCTGTGCGGACGTGACTGACTGTGGCGGGACGCGTCTGACTGTCGGACGCGCTGAACTGGACTGTGCGGAACGCTGACTGACGTGGAGGACGCGGACTGACTGTGGAGGACCGCTCACTGGCTTTGACGGAAGCTCTTCTGTGGCGGACGTGATGTGTTGGCGACGCTGATGACTTGGACCTTGTGGCGGACGACTGACATGACTGTGGCGGACGCTGACTGCTGTACGGCGTGATTCGGACACTGAATGACTGTGGCGGACGCGATACTGGACTGTGGCGGACGCGACTGACTGGACGCCACGCTTTCAAGCTCATGGCTTTTGTGGGGAACGCTGAATGACTGTGGCGGGTGACTGGAACGATGACTGACTGTGAGCGGACGCTGACTGATGGACACTGATGACGGGGAACGCGACTGCTGTGGCGGACGCTGCTGACGTGCGAAGACTGCTCGGCGTGACGACATGGGGACCTGAACTTGTGGCGGACGCTGACTGACTTTAGGCGGAACCTGGACTGTGGGCGAGACGCTGTCACTGGGCTGCGGAAGTGCACTTGGACTGTGGCGGCGGCTGACTGACTGGGGCGGACGCTGACTGACTGTGGAGGACGCCTGACTGACTTTGACGGACCGACTGGCATGGCGGACAGACTGACTGTGGCGGACGACTGGATGTGGCGGACCTGACTGACTGTGACGGACGACGCGGACACTAGGCTTGGCGGACGCTGACTGACTGTGGCGCGACGCTGACTTTCGCTCACTGTTTCGGAGCTGCGGACTGGGCGGACATCGGACTGGACCTGTGGCGGGCGCTGACTGACTGTGGCGGGAGCGTGCATGGACTGTGCGGACGCTGACGACGTGGCGGACGCGAGACTGGGCGGACGCTGGACTGGTCTGTGGCGGGGACACGACTGACTGTGGCGGACACTGAATGACTGTGGCGGACATGACTGATGTGCTGTGAGCGGACTGACTGCTGGGCTGGCGCGCTCACTGGCTTTGACGGAAGCTCTCTGGCTTTGTGGCAGGACGCTTGACTGGACTGTGGCGACGCTGACTGACTGTGACGGAACTCTGACTGTCATGGGGACACTGAATGATGTGGACGGGACGATGAACTGAAGTGGCGGGACGCTGACTGACTGTGACGGAACGCTCACTGGCTTTGGCGGACGCTGACTGACTGTGGCGGACGCTGACGAGTGTGGCGGACGTGACGGACTGTGGCGGACGCTGACGACATGTGGCGGAGGCTGACTACTGTGACGGACGTGACTGACTGTGGCGGACGCTGACTTGTCACGGACACTGACTGACTGTGGCGGACGCGATGACTGTGGCGGACGCGACTGACTGTGGCGGCGTTGAACGACGTGGCGGACGCTGACTGACTGTGACGGCCGCTGACTTACATGTGACGGACGCTGACTGACTGTGGCGGCAGCTGACTGTCACGGAAATGGAAGACTGTGGCGGAGCGCTGACTGTGACGTGTGACGGACGACTGCTGGCTGGACGGACGCTGACGAATGTGGCGGACGCTCAATGGTTTGACGGAAGCTCTATGCTGTGGCGGACGCTCTGACGACTGTGGACGGACGCTGATGACTGTGTACGGAACAGCTGACTGCGTGGCGGACGCTGACTGACTGGGCGGACGCTGGATCTGACTGTGGCGGACGTACTGGCTTTGACTGTGGCGGCGCTCTCTGGACTGTGGCGGATGCTGACTTACTGTGGCGGACGCTGATCGACTGTGGCGGACGCTGATGTCGCGGACGCTGACTGACGGTGGCGGACACGATGACTTGGACTGGGGCACTGGACTGATGGGCGACACTGACTGGACTGTGGCGGACGCTGACTGACTGTGGCGGAAGCTCAGATGGCTTGACGGAAGCTCTTGTGGGCGGACGTGAGCTGGACTGCTGGCGGACTGTGGAGGATGTGACTGACTGTGAGGACGTTGAACACTAATTGATTATACACTAACACTGACTTTTAAAAAAATTTTTATGTAATATAATTTTTGACAAAAGAACGAAAGAAACTGAAGCTCCCTTAGATTAGGAGACCTCTGTGACGGACGCTGACACTGAAATGGCTGTGGCGGAACGTCACTGACTTTGTGGCGGACGCTCACTGACTGTGGCGGACGCTCACTGACTGTGGCGGACGCATGACTGTCAACGGACACGGACTGGACTGTGAGGACGCGACTGACACTAATGATGTATAACACTAACAATCTGACTTTTTTTTAAATTTTTTTAGTGTATAAGTGTTTTTGACAAAGAACAAAGAAACTGAAGCTCCTTAGATAGGAGACTCTGCGGACTGACACTGAAACGGCTGTGACGGACGCACTGAGCTTGACGGAAGCTCTATGGTGTGGCGGACGCTTGATGACTTTTGGCGGACGCTGACTGACTGTGACGGACGCTGACTGACTGTGGCGGCCGCATGACTGACTGTGGCGGACGCTACTGTCACGGACGCTGATGGACTGTGACGGACGCTGACTGACACTTAATTGATTATAACACTAACACTGGACTTTTTTCATAATTTGTTAATGTATAAGTTTTTGACAACGAACAAAGAAACTGAACTCTGACGGACGCTCACTGACTCTGACGGACGCTCATGACTCTGACGGACGTAAATGACTCTGAACGACACTGAATGATGCTCGCTGTGACAGGACACAAACTGACACTGACGACATGATACTAATTAACACTGACTTTTTTTTTTTTTTTTAGTTTTTTTGACAAAAAAAAAAGAACTGGGAACTCCATAATAGTGTGGGAGTATATGGGGATGATCACGAGGGGCAGGCTGTGATCAAGGGTTTAAAAGGTGGGATTTTACTAGTGAGGGACAGCGAAGGACACAGGCTCGTTCTCCTTCACTTCCAACGCTGATGAATGAGGAGAATGGAGCTTGCGCCTCCTCGTCCTCCTCTTGACACGTGGATCGCTGTCATGATGGCCATTCTATTTACAGATCGGCCATCAGACGATCGCCGGCAAGGGACCGCCTGTGATCAGGTCCCTTGCGGTACTAGGATACCGGGAACGGCGCGCCGGCGCCGAAGATCGCGGGTCTGGTTCATGTCACGAGTGAACAGTTGACACTTAAAGTTGTGTGAGTGACACTAACGTCTAGCGTGCGGGAAAGACCCGTCTATGACGTTAGAGTCCGTCAAGGTGACGCAAAGGGGTTTAAGCACAGCTGGAGAGAGCCTTGAACACATTTCACAAAGTACCATATCCTTTGTTGGGCTTCTTCCGTACCTGAGATTTAGGGGGCTAATAGATATTATAAGGCTACCTGTAAAAATCCTCCTACGTTTTCCTTTAGGTGGGTGGGACTTCAGGTTGTGACTTAGCTCATAGTAGGCCAGGATGGAACACAGAATCAGTGATTACTGCTTGTATGAGCTCTAATACAGAGCAAGGCAGGAAAGAACACAGAGCTGACAGCACAGAGCACGGGGATCTCACGGGCACATACAGTAATCTACTCTTCCACAAAAGAAAAATATATTATTAAAACGTTACCACACAAAAAATAAAATGGATAAAGAAATGGTAACATCCGAACATTATACAGTGATGAAAACTCTCCAGAGACAACCTCTCTGGTGTACCCTCTCTAAAGATGGTTTTTAATTCATCAATGTTTCTTTGCCAATTATGATCTAGGAAGTGCCTGTATCTGAGACCTCCCCTTTCCGTATGAAGAGATCTGTCTGAAGAGATTTCACTGATATATACCTGCTGTGTGCGGACCTTTCTATCAGCATTCATACAGAATTGATGGGGAGCCTGAGCGCCTGGCTTTATTTGGGAATTCAAATCTTATCATACAAGCCAATTTATCTACTACATTCACAATTCAAAACATAAAAGCTTGCTACATACCATTCCTGGCGGACAGTTTGAAAGACTTCATCCGCGACGTATGTTTGTAATTGGATGACCTAAGCATGTGAGCAGTCACACTTCTGGTACACATTCATCAACCTGCGTTACCCTAGCGTCTTCACATGCTGCCAGGACACATCTCCCGACGTGCCTCCAACAACATCCATACAGGAATTAAAATAAGAAAGACTGGTTGTTATTATACCAGTTGATCCACAAGCCTAAGTTTGTATAATCATTACACTAGCTTTATCTCTGTCATTGTTCACTCTTTTTTCTTAGTATGGTATGGAGGCTATAATGACTATAAAGTACCAGGAAGCCTTCGACAGGGACTTGAAACTAGAATTTGATTTGATGATATGTAGCTGCTGTTGGGGAGATGAAGAAAAGCATGATGTTGCAATAACGGCATCCTGTCTGATATAACATATAATGGAAAATGTATTGTGATCCGTGTTAAGCACATGAAGCAAGGAGGAGGACATCTAGCTGGATAGATGTTAAGATATAATAAGAGGTAAACTAAAAGTTTAATATCTAAATGTTATTCCTACAAGATAAAATAGTTAGTAAAAAGTTCTGGAGAAATGTAAACTTTTTATCCAATTGTCTATGGTGTGATAGATAGAACATTTCAAACACAATTCACAACAATTCAAATTATGACTTTCAATTTATCCATTGCCAAACGCTTGCCAACAAACACACTAATTTACATTATTCTACCAATTTGAATACTTAGAATTGGATTCTTTATAATTCAATTATAGAACTTCATCAGATATTTCATTGGCTTGATGGAAGCTAAAAAAAATTCTTATCACAAAAGATGTGCCTAGCAGAAAGAAAAGGTTACACAAACCTTGCATGAGGAATGTGGCATTCAATGTGGAATCATATTATTTACTTGGCATTACAGACTAACAAGGGGGATATCTTTTTATAGCCCAAGCGTAGTGTATATCACATAATTAGGAGTACAAAGATTGGCAAGCGGCTGATGAATGTGCCCACCTAAGCAACAATCTCTACCTATTATACTGTACATTATTGGGGTAAGCTACATGGCACATACAATTTATTGGGGCCATATTCTAATAAGAAATAATTGATTATTTTGATTGAAGTCAAAATAGATTCATATCAACAAGCAATTAAATGACTACCCATTAAACCTTGACTCTGCACCATGAAAGACAACATTTTAATTAATCAAAAACAGAAGACTTTTTGTGGAAAATAATGTGACCTGACAGTTAAAGGTTTATTAGCTTTTCATAGAGATTACCAAAATTTTTGAGTGAATTAGACTAAGTCCCTGAGAGTAATTTCAGTTTTGAAATGCCATTTTAAAAGGCCAGTGTGATACAAGTTACGCAGCCTCATGGTTTCACATATGCATTATTTAGTAGAGCCAGTGCGGGGGTGCTTTCAACTTCCGAGAAAAAACGCACAATATCATGCTCCCCTGTCATTGCTGAAGCAAACAGAGATTACGGACATCAAACTACCCGCTTTTATCCCATTACATGAAGTATTAGAAAACAAACTGTCAGCTTCCTTTCATGTACTAATTGACTGTCACGGCCTGAATCCTGTTTTCTAGAGCTTGCCTAATGATCAATCACTGGTTGTCGACAGCATGAATACACAAAGAAATTAGAAAATTGTATCTTGAATCACAATATTATTAATTTAAAGAATGTTTTAACTACAAATAATTTATGTCAAACAAGCAAATAAATATCAATCACACTTTTTATTAAATTCATATAAAAACAAAAATTCAAGTTAAAAAGAAGTGAGAAAAAGGGGAGTGGAGTTCATTTAAAATACAATAAGGCAGTTATGGTGTTAGGTTACAAGATAGCTTGCTGTAGTTTGTTCTTAAGTTGAAGCAATGTTAAGTCAGAACTGTAATTTGATAATTGTAACCCAGCCAAAATGGTGACAAAAAAAAAAAAAAAAAAAAATGTTTTTTTGGGGGATTTTTAAAAATGTTGGATTGTCATAAGACCGAATTAACAATAAAAGCTTCTAATTACAGATACCTTTTGGATAAACTGTTATTAGATGTTTATTGTAGCCTAAGGCTAAGGTACAGTAAATTACTCAACATCCAGCGGTCCATTGTAAAAACTAGGGGTCATCTGTAAGTTGGGTGTTCTTAAGTAGAGGACCACCTGTACCAATATAGGGAAAAACCACACAGGGGACAAAATAATTTCGGCAAGGCATATGTTTGCTGAAACGCAGGTTGGGTGGGAAGTAGGCGGGACACCTGGTTGTAGGATCGTATCTATTTAACTATATACCTCTTTTCATGTAATAATATGGACTGTTAATATATACTCTATGGATGCACTTAATTCATGTATTTAAAAAACACAGATTTTAATTTTTAAACATTAAAATTTGTTTAATTTGATTTTATTTAAATTGATCTTTTTACCTATTACATATGAATTGTCTCCTGTATGGTTTCCTATATTTGTAGTGTATTTTAATTAACTCCCTTTTTCTCAATTCTTTATGATTTGTTTACTATTAGAAAGTTTAAAGAAAGATGTGAATTGATATTTAATGCTGTTTGGCATAATTATTGTAGTTTAAGTATATTGTTAGGTATTCCATTCTGTATTATAGGGACTTTATTTGCTTTATTGGTTTTCCTAGCAAGTCTTTTCTTGGTTATAATAATATTATAGAATATATCAAAAATAATTTTAAATTGACAATTGTCTAATGTCTTGTTTAGAGGGGTTGTCCGGTTGTTTGTAAGTTTCTGGGGAGGGGCTGGGATGAGGGCTTTAAAGAAAAACAAACTGCACTCACTTCCTCGTCGCTCCGGGAATCCTGTGCGCTGTCTCACGGAATGATCCCTGTTTGTTTAAAGGCGCACACAGAGAAGGAGTGTGAGGTCAGCCTCCAGCCCAGCTCTGAAGTGGCATCCACGCCCACCAACCATGCTCCAGCACTGTATCAGAAGCTGCGATTATGGGGATGATGGGCATAGCGGTGCCCCTTGGTTGGTGGAAGCTGACCTCGCGTAGCTTCTGTGCCCCTTGTAAACAAACAGAGGATGCTTGGTGATTACAAGCCAACTCGGTAGCTGGGAGCGACGGAGGAGGTGAGTACAGGTTTATTTTCTAAAAATCCATCACCAGCCCCATCTCAAAGTTGACAACAATTGGACAACCCCTTCTAAACAAATAAAGGAATCCTAATTACATGTAATAAAACCAGAGGAAAGAATGGAATGAATACATTGGACTCAAGGAGTATAAAGATATTTTTTACATATAACAAAGACAAGACAAAAATAAGAATAAAACATTAAAAGGCACACACTTTTAGTGTGTCCAACTCCCATGGGGTCCATAGCGTGACCCAGCACTCCTGGCTCAATCGCCCCACAGAGAATTCCCAAATTACAAATATCACAAAAGTAGAGAGGCAGGTAAGGCAGCGTAAGAATCCAACAAAAAAATGAGAAACTTCCACGGCTGATGAAGCTGCCCTACTAATACAATACTCTTTAGGATTATCCTCAGGAGCCAAGTGGACTAAATAAGGTGAATGGACAGAGAGCAGGGGAGGCGGAGAAGAACCCCCACGCGTTATCGTCACATCGGGGTGACTTCCTCTAGGGTAAGTGATCTAAGAGTACACAGCCTTGTCATCTGAAGGCAAAGCTCCCCAGCCCAATCGGTCCAGACAAAAAGGAAAGCTGAGAGATACATTTAGAGTCCTACCTCCCAGCCACTCGTGTGTGGTGTGGCCGGCGTGTACACAGTTTGTAGCAGCGCATGGCGAATAGCGCCAGGGACATGACCTCGCCTCCTAGTCGAAGATGCGGCGAGCTACGAGAGACTGAACCTAGTTCACGTATGATATGCGCTTGCGCTAAGGACTGTGGCCAAGACCACCCAATTACAAGTAATAAGGTAGGCATAAGCCCATGAATAACTATGTGATACAGTAAAAGCATGACTGCTCGCCGAAACGTTGAAAGGAAATAAATTAAATGGGAACAGATATTATCGGCGAAGAGGGAAACAATGTCACAGCACTTATAAAAGTGGCTGCAAGGTTTATTCCGTCTTTCCCATAAATATTCATCTAATACCCCTAAAGTGCCAAAGTGCAAAAAACTGCTAGAATAACACATGGTGTATTCAGTACAAATTTCCAAGAAATAAAATATTATAAAAAGGGGAAAGAGATGAAAGGGGTAATGAATATATAAAATACTAATTTTGTATATATAAAAACTACCATACATATAGAAATAGTCTTAATGTTAATGTGAACCACCGGCCATCAAGCCCATGTAGGAAGTGCCCATAGGCTAAATAAATCGGATGTTAAGCGTCCGCCCTATAGTGGACCTACATAAACTCACGAGTGTGCTGGTTCTGGATGGGACAATTCTAGAAATTATACATATAAATGGGCATGATTGGATGGGAACAGTGGGGGGGAGCAATGGCCAAATGACATAAAATTTTATGTTACAGGTTAACATGACAATATGAAGACCACAACATCAAGCTCAATTCAATTGCATGACATGTTCGATTGTACACAGGTGGGAAAGAAAAACCAAGCCTCCCAACACGGGGAGAATACATTCAGCTGGAGAAAAAACCGGTTCAATAGGGGATGGTATATATCCAGAAATCTAAAGACCCAAATTTGGAGAGCATACCAAATAAATACTTAGTTCCATGACCAAATATCCGTTGAGATGATTATGTGTCTTCCAGGTTTAAAGATAGTGGAAATAGTCCAATGTCCAAATTTCATTTAGTTGGTATGGATTGAAGGAAGATCACCACGGGCTTGGAATAGAATCTTATTAGGGTTCCATGAGGCTTTGGTTGCGAGGATCCTCCCACTGTCCGTTCAGCCAGAAGTTGTGAATGAAATTGATACATAGTCGGGAAACATCGTAGGATCTGAGAAAAGTATCGGATACATGTATAGTTATATGTCAAGGACTTCTTGATATACATAGGTCCATTGGTCCAAAAGAACAAAAAGAGTGCACCCACATAATATATAAAGTGCAGACTAGAGAGAATATATATATATTCTATATATTATATAATATAATTATAATATATATATATAATATATAATATATATGAATAGAATGTGGATCCATAGTGAGGAGAGCCAGTTGTAATCATTAAGAAAAAAATATAGGTGAAAGAAGAGATCCAGAGAAACCCTGTGAATAGATAGTGCAGGAGTAACAGAAAATGGGTATGTGCAAAAAAGAAACCACATAATAAGGACCAAATTTCCACTACCTTAAGGGGCCCCAAAAAGTGACGAAAAAAACCCCCAGGTAAAGTATGAAAAAATACCACAGAAGTGAATTGTACAGTATGTGATGACCGAATACAGCCGTCGAAGTAGTAGCATGGTTAATCAAATACGAAGCCCTAAATTTATAGAACTGAAAATAAGCAATAAATAAAGTACCCAACAGAATATACAAATGTTTTACTAAATGGATAAGAAGGTGGAGCTCGTAGGGGCTTGTAGAAACCCCGTAACTAAAAAGATCCTCGTTCAATCCCTAGGGGTGTGTGGCTTGTTCAGTCTGAAATCCAACGGCTTTCAGCTTAGTATTCCAGGTGTTGGATCCCCTCTCAGAGGGTTTCAAATAAAGTCAGTCCAAACCAACAACACGGAAACCAGTGGCCTTACCCTGATGAATCTTCGAAAATGATCGGCCACCGCGGACAAGGTTTTGTCCTGTAGAATAGAAAGTGCGATGTTTGCATTCTGGATTGTGGCCGAGATGGTTGTTGCGTCCCTTTTTCGCAGTTCTTGGGATATCTGTCAACATAATTTATTGCATGGACATATGAGCGCATAAATTACATTCCGAGTTCAAAGTTAAGAAAGTTTTTTTAAGTTATGGTTCATGGTTTCAGGGATAGTAAAGGTCTTTCAGGTTGGAACAATGGAAGACAGAACAATATCCACAAGGGAAAGAGCCACACACCCGTTTCCAGTGCATGTGCGGCCCGTTTTGGTCTTGAAAAGTAGTGGATACGAGTCAATTATCTTTCAAGTTATGCCCGGTGAGCTGGTTAGGGGAGGTCCTTAAGTACAAGCTCGGAGGAGACGTTGTCACTTGTAATAGTTCCAATTGGCTCGTTAACAAGGATCCTACCTAGGATCATAACCATACCATGACTGTTTAAGTAGTGACTAGTCGAGGGGACTCTGAACTTTGTTTAATCTTGGTTTTTCAAAAAGCTCTTCATGATCTTAATCCGGGCCCTCAGATTCAAACGTTTAGAAATTGCCCCACCGGGAAGGGAAACCATAACGAGTCTGTGGGGATGTGATAAAATGTTAAAAATGGAGCAAACTATGGTTGCAGTTGTTTTGCGGTAAAGTGACGTAGGTCAGTTGGTTGTTGTTAATGAGAAAAATCTGTAAATCCAAAAATTTCCATAGAGAGGGGAGAGATATTTGACGTCAGTTGATGTTAATGGGTGATTGTTCAGTCCGATGAATGTTTTTTTTGACAAATGTTAGAAGGAACCTCCCCAAAAAATTAAAATACGTCAATGCAAACGAAACTAACCCTCACGTATTGTTGAAAGTAGTATGGGGGTAGATGTGCCCCCTCTCCCACCAACCCAAAAGAGTTGGGGTAAGAGGGTGCACATCTACCCCATAGGTGTCCCAGAAACTCCCTGCCAGTCAGTAGTAAAAAAGTGTGGTCAAAAGTAAAGTATAAAGTAATTGTGTGTAGAAGGAAATTCGAGTAGTCCAACAAAAAGGCGTAGGGTCTTCGGTCACCGGATGATGATTTTCATTAAAGAAGTATCCCGTGAATGCGTCACGGTGGGCAATGTTCGTGTATAACGCTTCGACTTCCAGGGTTACCCAGGACGGGTCTCTGTGGTGATAATAAAATGGTATAACTTAGAATCCAAATCAACGAATAATCCCTAACATATTGATGGGACGGTTAAGGACCAAAAATTGTAAAAAGAAGGCCCATAAATACAAGGTTTCTAAGTAAGCCTCCAATGCCGCCACAATTGGCCCTCCCAGGTGGACAGGTCAAGGACTTATGGAACTTTGTGCAACATATAAAATGTTGGGGTCACAGGGTGTTGAGTTATAAGGAAACTGTGTTTCATTCTTTGTTGATAATTCCATATTGCAGGGCCAGAATCAAGTATACGGTCAAGCTACCTTTGAAATAGATGTCGGATTTGTTGGTACGTGTGTATAGTTACTTCTTGTTAGACAATGTCAACCTGGCTTCTCTCACGATTGTTCAAATAGGCCACAGGACCCCACGTTACCCACTTTGTCCGCTCTTAATAAGGAAAGCAATCATTGTCTTGAGTTGGTAGATGGCATGATATTCGTCCCTGTAAGTAGATTAAATCACAAGTATGGGTCAGTTTTTAACTGTTCACTCCCTGCACATGCTTCAAAAAAACCAAATGAATGCTGGAACAAGTGTGCTAAATGGGGCTAACTCTGTGAAGGAAGTCTACCTGGAAACTTACATCTGCCCAATGTCACACTGGAATCATTTCAGATAATATTGTCATTAAGTCCTGGAAGACCATTGATCCATAGGTAGGGTTGTCCATTAGAGCCGGTTTGCTTGTAGATTACACTTAAATGAGAGTTGTCTGCAATATAAATAGATTGTCTTTAAGTAATTTATCCAATTGACGAGTTGGAGAAGGAAAAAAACAGGCCCTTACGAACACTGTATCTCAGCTGGTCCAATCGATAATCTGATAAATAATCACTTGCAGACCCCACCCAAGCACTCCTCCATTGTTAGAGGGGGGACGTTAGTCTTGTTCCTTTCTGGTTTCACTCTTGTGTGAGGGGGGACCAGTCTTGGTGTTTGGGACCTCTTTTCTTTGTATTTGGTGCGGTCTTTGAACCCTCCCCTCCCCGTCGATTGTCTTCTGTCTCGCTGGCCTCTGAGGAACAAAATCACTACTAATTTCCCCCTGTGTAATTCCCATTCCTGTATTTGGGGTGAGTGGATCTCCCAGGCCCCTGTGCGTGGCTTTGTAGGCTTTCGACTGTCAAATCAGTTTTATCCCTCAACGTCTTTTCCTTTTTTCCTTGAATGACTTCTCGCTCTAAAGTTGTCAATGGTCTCTTTAATTTAATCCGAAATGGCTGGACTAAGGAGTCTGATCAAAGGAGGTCAATTTATCTCCAAAAACAGTAATTGTGACTTGATTTGTGTGAGAGCGCTCTCTATCATGAGTGATTAGTAAAGGCATTCGAAATGTTAGAGATTGTAATAAAACCTTCTACCACGCATCACGAAACAAGGGCTCAACCTCCCAGGAGGGGAATTCGCAAAAGCCCCCTAGGTGCTATATTCAGCACTGAGTCCAATGTACGCATCCATTTTCCCTCTGGTTATTACAAGTATTGCTAGGGTACGTGGACACTATTCACACTTGATTTACACTGGTAGTGCCTGTCCATTGTGTTGTGTGACTTGGAAATACTAATTACAAAGTTTCTCCAAATGTTTTGTTCATCATGAAGGAGTTGTCTTTTTCTGGGGGTGTTACTAAAATAAAAAGATATGAGACCCCAATTTCAAAAACCTAGATTGTAATTACTGTCACGATCATGACAAGGCAGGGCCTCGCCGAAACGATGATCGTTGCCACAGTCACGTATGTCTGCATGGAAATTTTACACTACAATAAAGAAAGTTTGATTACTACTACCGTTCTCCCATGTATGGACAGAGTGCTGGATCCTCACTTGTTTCTTCTGCTCGTTTTGGACTGTGGACAGAGGCCGGCTTCCGGGAGGTACTGCCGTGGTTTGGAGATTGATATTCGACACCGAGGCACGGGTGAGCCGGGTTTTCCATTACTGTTTTCTTGCTAGTCAATTAATTGTTATAGTAAAGTAGTAGTATGTGATGTTGCTTATCCTGGTTTTTACCGGAAATACGGTCAGTGTTCTTATTAATTTTGCTCCTAAAAGGCGATAGGTCTTATTTTCAGGGATGTCTTGTATTCCATGAAAAATAATTCCATTATGTTGGGGGGGGGGACAAAAAAAACTTCTCTAACCTCCCTCTCATCCAAACTTATTTCATGTAGAATTCTTGTGACTCCATTCTATTGGAATAGTTGTGGCCCCAATCTTCACATTTAGCAATAAACTTTCCTTAAAATGATCCCCTTCCTGTCGGGTAGCTGCTTGTATACGGTTTACGCACAACAGTCAGAGATTTTTTATCCCATGATTTTTCCCGCATGTTAAAACCTCTGGTGTTATCTAAATGATCCAAATATAATGTACGACATGGGGTGACTCCGGAAATGGTGCCACTAGGTCTTATTTTCAGGGGAAGGAACCTTATATGCTAAGCTGGAACAAAAGTCTCTTACTAGGATTATTTTCGGGGTATGTCCTATTTTAGGGGAGGGAAACCGGTCTGTGCAGAGATTTGCAACTTAGGAACTAACAATTTTCGTTACTGTTGTGTAACTTCACAAAGTTTTATTAAATAAGTCAGTTTTTGTTGGAATATACTAACATAGTCATTAGTAATTTAGTTGATAATTTCTTTAGACGTGACTGTGATAAATTAGGCAATTTCTTAAGTGAGCCATGCCAGAGGTAAAACACATTTTCATTATGAAAATCATGATTATTTAAAAACAACATATACAGTCTTATGTGGTTCTCTGTGTTCCAACTTCTCAAACAGACACTGAATCATTAAAATGACTGACAGGGGAATTGAAAAAAAAAAAAAATAAAACCTGTTGATTTTTGTCATACTGACCATATAATGTTACCTAAATAGGTAGTTTATGAAAATTGCTGTCTGTTAAGGATACATGTAAAAAATGTCAAAATACTCATAGTTTTCGACATTACAGGCTTGCTTGAAACACACCGATTTACAGACAAACTCCTTTTACAAGGGACCTCTTTACTACTGTAACCTCTGGTAAATTACTCTGTATGCTGGTAATTTACTGAACTTTGGATGGACCCCCAGGCTGCAATGGTTCAACATAATTAGTTATACATGTCTCTCAGTGAAGCTAATATGGGCAATCTTTGTTCAATTACAGTCCCAAATAAAAAATTCCTATTTGTTGCAGTGACAAATAAATACTGGTATGTTATAAATATACCAGCTCCGACTTACAGACAAATTCATCTCAAGAACAAACCTATGTAAACTGGTGGGCCTGTCTGTATTTGCCGTTGGTATTTATTTACTTTTTGGCTTTAGGATCACACCCTTTTTTATGAGTTTCTTCATGTAAAGGGTCTGGTTCTTTCATTATATAGTTAGAGATTAGTCCTATTAACAGCATTGGGCCTTATGTCATGTTGCCTGTAGCAGCCTCTATGAGCTGCAGGTGGGTCTCGGTCCAATTTGAGTGATGGAATCTGGTCAATCGTTTTCAGGGGCTGCCCAGTCTCTCCATATCCACCTGTCAGTTCAATTACAACTGCCCTATTACGACATTGCTGACTGGCTCCATTGTGGTCTTTTGAAATTTGCTGGGATTTCTTTTGACATGTAACTTAGAGATCAAAACCAAAGAAAAATGTATGCTTTGACTTGATTTGTTAGAAATAGTATCTCTATTGATCAGTAATCTGATGGACTTTTTTGTATAAGTTTTACTAACTTGACCAAAGATATAAAGATCAATACCTTATTTTGCAAATATTTGATGATTATTATTACTGGACATTTTTTGAAAGGTTACAACCGAAACCAAACCAAAAAACCTTTGCTGCGTAACTTCAGAACATCAATGAGTCTCCTCACAATGCTCTGGCTTTCCATCTTCCACAGACTTTGACTGTTTGCGGGTTCATGCAAATAGTTTTTCATACAAGAATTTTTGGGATGTAGATTAAGGGCTGACCATTTCATTGTTACACAATTTTCTATTTCAAGGAAACACCTTTCCTCGTTTTGCCTGAGTTTCGTGCTGTCAGGTGAGAATTGTTTTTGCATGAGATAATTGCTGGCTGTTTCGATAACCATTGGAATTTTTCATGAACTTTACAAAGATCTTTGCATTTATCCTGTCATATCTTGCACCCTTGTCTTTGGGATGGTAGGCTTTGTTTGGGGGAGTTGTATGTTGTTGCTAATGATGCATATTCTAGAATATCACAGACTTTGCGAAAAACCAAACCTTATCTGCTATGGCGAAATTCACACCCTTGGCCTTCATTTGACAATTGCTTTCCACATGGTTCAGTCACTTTGGAACAGCAGAACATTTTTTACAAAGTCAGTGATGAAATCTACAAAGCTAGGGTTTTTTTTTTTTTTTTTAAAAGTGGTGCCTGCTATGCACGGAGCCTGTTTACGTTGTCGAGGCTTGCGGGGGATGATGACGAGGTCACGGCTGAGCCCTCTTCATACACGGCTTATTGCAGCAAATCCCCACTGCTAATAACCGTGCCGTGTCGGTGTTGCTGGACAGCATTTAAATACGGAGGAGAGGCGGCCACACTATCTTGGAAAGTAGTTGTCGACCCCTGACTCCATGTTGCAATGACATCCTTCATCAGGCTTGTCTGGTTTCTGAAGATTCGATACAATGAGGACAGGGCTCATTGTAATTGAATACTGTGCCAAAAGCCACATATTGCAATACAGTATGCTATTGCGAATTATGGTAGGGAACGATGCAGACTGCTAGAATTAATGACTAGAGGGTACTAAAAAGTAGTAAAAGTTAAAATTTTAAAAAGTTTTAAAAAAATTATAATAAAAAAAACTAAAAATTCAAATCACCCTGCTCTCTCTAGAACTGATATAAATATAAATAAACAGTAAAAATAACAAACACCGTTTTTCACTGCATTTAACCGCGCAACAGAAAATAGCTCCCAAAGTCGAAAATGGCACTTTTTTGCCATTTTGAAAAATATAAAAAAATCTAAAAGTGATCAAAAGGTTGCACAGTCCTAAGAATGGTAGCATTGAAAACACTATCACTAAAAAAGATACCACCCACAGCACCTACACCAAAGTATATAAAAGTGTTTAGCGCCAGAAGATGGCAAAATTATAAGAAAAAAAATCCCACACGAGTTTTTAATTTTTGTAAATGTATGAAAACATTATAAAACCTATACAAATTTGGTATCCCCATGATAATAGAAGAATAAAGTAGACATGTCATTTGTGACATACAGTGAAAGCTGTACATTCCAAACCCACAAGAAAATGCCGCAAATGTATTTAGATTTTTTTCCCAATTCCCAGTACATGGCATGTAAGAATAGATACCATCACTATGAAGTGCAATTTGTTACGCAGAAAACCAAATTTGGTATCCCCATGATAATAGAAGAATAAAGTAGACATGTCATTTGTGACATACAGTGAAAGCTGTACATTCCAAACCCACAAGAAAATGCCGCAAATGTATTTAGATTTTTTTCCCAATTCCCAGTACATGGCATGTAAGAATAGATACCATCACTATGAAGTGCAATTTGTTACGCAGAAAACAAGCTGTCACAAAGCTCTTTATGTGTTAAAAAAAGGTACAGACTTTTGAATGTGGGGAGTGAAAAATAAAAATGAAAACACAAAAAAGGTCGAAGTCTTTAAAGGGTTAAAAACCCTGTAAAAGGGATGTAAGACTCTAACCATACAATGGAAAGCAGACTGGTGGCAATCTGTGCTAGACAAAAAAAGTAATCTAGCGTATCATATAATAGTTAATAAGCATAAATCTGAGTACAATCATGGGAACAAAAGTGAATAATAGCAGTGAAAGACAGCCAAAAACAGAAATAAAGTAGCAATGATAATAATATACTAAGTGTCTAACTTATAACCACGGATTCACGAGCCTGCACCCATATGATGGAGAAGGACGCATATCGCCTATGAAATAGGCTTCATCAGGGGTCAGCTAGAAAGAATCTTTGAAAACAATATCAAGTATACCTACATCACGCTGATGGCTTCTTCCAAGCCCAATAATTCTTTCTGGATTCTCCTGCAGTAGATGGGGACTTCCTAGTTGTGACATCAGCTAAGGGCAGCTTTCCCTCACTTCCCATAGGGCTGAGCTCTCCTCTCATCCCAGCCAATCAGGACACATCATTTCAGGCTAAATTGTCTCCTGAGTTGTTACTGTTGTACAACACTGATTTGACCCTTACCTACAGGATAAATTCTTTGTCAGTTTTACATCCATACCTCCATACTAACATGCATTACAATGGAAATAAATAATTTACCAGAAAATCCAGGTGCTTGAATAAAGGTGCTCTTCTTTTATTGAGGTAAATGTGGAGCAACAGATTACCCCATTACTTTTATTTATGCATCCAGAGTTGCTGATTAACTACTTATTTCCATTGTATTTCTGTTGTTTCCGGGGTTATCTTGTGCACCTGGATTGCAGAAGATCTAATGCAAAGGTACAAGGGCTGCGAGGCTGGACTCATTTACCTTTTCAGCATGCATTACAGTTACAGTGACCTATACACACAGATAATTACACACATATATACACACATGCACTGTTACACAGACCTATAATCTATTACAGCCTGATGACTACTATACACACTACCTCCTTAGATGGATGTGTCAGTCAAGATGATTATCAGATGCTATCATTCTCCCCACTTCCCAGGACAGTGGGGGATCAGGAGTACAGAGAACAGAGGAGACATAGCACACACACAAAAGTAGTCTCCATCCTGTGTATCAGACATCTGTGCTAATCATACCCTTGTCCTGTAGAGATATGGTGGTGGTTTGCAGAGAATGCTATCCTTGTGCGCACTAGATAATTTTTTTAATTGAGCAGTGGCAGAGGAAAGGTGCCCCATCCTCTCAACCTTTCCTGACCCTCCAGCTTCACTCTATGGATTGCTCCTGACAACTAGAATGCAGGTAGAGATGCTGAGGCCGGATAAGAAGTTTTCAGATATTGCAGATATAGGATAAACTTTACAATTACCTGGCCCGTGAACATGCGTGGCATGTCAAAAGCTATTTGAATAACATAACAAGGCTTTCGTGAGTTTGTGCTTACAAACGAAGAATATGTAGGATGCCGGACACAGATGTCAGATATTGAAGACATTGGCCCACATTTATTAAAGTGTTTGCACCAGTTTTTTTCTCTGAATTTGCACTAGAAAAATGTGCAAACTGCTTGTACATGCCACAGGCAAACTGCACCTATAGTGTAGCTTCAGAAATTAGCCTGGAACTATAAAGTAGGTCCCTAAAATAACACTTTCATCTGTAAAATAATCCAGCACTATGAAACCACATGCTGCAATGCCGTGAAATACATCAATGAGACGAGCCAAGAGACAATGAGATGATCATTCAGTGCTTTGAATAAATATCTCTTTGAAACAAAAACATACCCATAATAATAATGTAATATCTGCCCATAATAATGATACAGCGCCCTAATATCTAGATGTCTAAGATAAAAATGTAATATCATATAAAGAATATCTAGCTCTGTGAGATTTTTTTTAGGCCTTTTCTTACATGTTTAGATACCCCAAGAGACTGACATCTCAATTTCTCAGATACTGATATCCTGACATAATATCTAGTTGTCACAGATAATAAGTCAACATATAATATCTATCTGGGGAAACAAATGTAGTATCTTGAAAAGATAGGAGTCTGAAATGCATTGGTGCCTGAAATAATGACTTCATAAAATGTATGATGATATGTGTTTATAATAAAGTGTTTATCGGAAAAATATCTGGATGTCTGAGCCCTGAGGTAATATCTTTATGACTGAAATAAAGTTTTCTCAGATTATATCTAAATGTCTAAAATAATATAGTGTTTGTGTATATATATATATATATATATATATATGTATATATATATATATATATATATATATGTCCTCCAAACTCTTAGTCAAATTAATATTTTTCTAATATTTTTTTCTGATTTCATCTCCTGCTGCTATGAAGACCTCTCCAATCCACAGAAATTTCATAGAACTGACACATTTCCCACATACCGTTCTGAACACTGACAAATGATGTCACAGACTTTAAAGTTTCACAGTAAACTATTTGAAGCAGAGGAAGCTCGGACTACTCAACTCCTATGGCTGACAAGAGGAGCACCTTCAACTATCAGACTGGATATTTATATATTCAAAAATGCAATTTTTTTATCTTCACCAAAACTGTGCTTTAAACGTTCAGGAAGAACATTTAGATTTTTTCCTTGTTTTGTTATAATGTATCTTCTGATCATATCACCTAGGTCAATGATGGCAAACCTTATAGACACCGAGTGCCCAAACTAAAACCAAAACCCACATATTTTTCGCAAAGTGCATATGGGACAATTTAAGCAGTAACTGATTTCTCCCTTCTGTGTCACAGGTTTAAATTGCATAGGCACCCAATGGCACCAATACAGTAGAAAGAAGGAGAAGAATTTTGGATTATCATTGTAGCTTCCTTCTAGGGTCGTGGGCTGCTTGGGACTGTAAGAGGCCTTGAGTCCTGTCTGGCAAAATATGTGCTGGGGTGATGGCGTGAGTGCTTCTTCGCCACCACTGACCTAGGCTAAGCATGTTACACACTAAGGTTTGTTGGCTGGATGTACTGAACGCAGCACAGGAACTTAATTCAGCCATATAGGATTTAAGTTGGTAAATTCCGTCATCATTTAAAACAAGTTAGAACAGCCTTACACCTGTCGCTCTTCTACCATTGTACTAAAATGCAGTTCAGTTCAATTCAGTCAAAAACTGCTAAGAGTTAAAATTTCACGTTGTTTGAGTTTCCTGACCTCTTACTGTAGGTTAACAACCAGTGTTTTATTTCTCTAGGACTGTGTGCTATAGAATTTTTGGTTTCCCAGCCCTGTGCTTCTTTAAATTGTTTCTGTCATCCATTCTGACCATACATAGCTACAGACTCCTTCTAGTCCCTCCCCACCCTAAAGGGAACCTGTCATCAGAAATTGGCTTAATAAACCAATTCAAGTATGTTATTAAGAAGCTGAGCAGCTTTTAGATCATGTTACATTTATAGTCTAGTGTGGTGGCATCATCCAGAAAATCAGCTTTGAAGTCAAGCTCTCCCTGCCTCTGAACACCTCCTCCCATGTGATTGTCATCATGTGCCGGACTTCAGGTGATCTGCTCTATGATTTCCCTGGATGAAGGACCATAATTACAGTGAAGGGGGTTCTTAGGCAGGGAATGCTTGACTTCAGTTTTAAAATCCCCATCTCGTTGACATCATAAAACCAATTTACATCTCACTTCAAAGTTGATTTTCTGGATTATGCCACCACATGAGGTCATGCACAAACATGATCTATAAGCTGCCAAGCTGATTGACAACATACTGGTAGTGGTTTATTAGGCCAATTTCTGATGACAGGTTCTCTTTAATATCTGTAATTTTCAAACAGAAGCCTGCTACAGCAGGGACTCCACCAGTGCACCTATTCCAGCTACAATCCTGGATTCTTAATGCACATTATACAGTGCAGTTGCTATGAACAACACACAAGTATGGTTTCACAGCTCTCATAAATATATCTGTATCTTCATGGTTGGTTATTTTGTGCATGAGGTCACTGTGAAATCAAATCATAATTTGCCCCATGAAACCATGAGCTCCTTGGTCGTTGTTTCCTTTTAGAACATAGAATAGCTGATATTTAATATTCAGGAAACTAAGAATTTCTAGATATTTTTGAGATTCAGAAAATTGATTTCTGCAGCAAATTCTATATAACCCCTTCCTGCCAAGGCCCCTTTTCATTTTTTCATTTTCACTTTCTACTTCCCACCTTCACAAATCTATACATTTTTTTTCCATGAAAGGAGCTGTACTTGCACCAATTGTACTTCATAGTGACAGTATTCTATGCCGTGTACTGGGAAGCGGGAAAAAAAAATCCAAATGCAGTGGAAATGGTGAAACAACTCATTTTCGCATGTGGCAATACCTAACATGTTTATGATTTTTACTGTTTATTTATATTCGTAAGAGATGGTACAGCATCTGTCTTAAAATAGTGCACGGCCAGCACTTTGTACCATATCTTCGTTTTTCGTAGGAACTTACGGTTTCTCTTATTCACCTAGCTGATGCCACATTGTGACGCATATAGTGTCTGCATTTTAGGCTTTGTGGCACCCCTAATCGCCCAGCTCACTATGCTGGGCTAAACATGTGAATCTAGAGGGTGCTGAGCTCAACGATGAAATCTAATAAAGCCCATCTGGACCGCCCATAGGCAACCATCTTTGTGTGCGCTGTCAGGAAACAGCCGCGCACCGACCGAATCACCGTGTCTACAGATAATCATGTAGTAGCTCTCCTTGGTATTAATGCGTCATAAGTAAATTCGTGGTATTAGACTATCGTATATGACGTGAAGTAGATGTGGACGCAGCCCCCAGCAAGCTCGATATAAACCTGAGGGGTGTGTGTAGTGCTAGAGGGAAGGGTAAATCTCACTAATTGGCTTCCTACATTGTGGCAGGATGGGCATGTGTCGTCAGTCAGGGAACATGCCTACGACGTCTTACCAAGATCAGTGAGTCAGACCGCCGTCTTACCGAACATAAGACCAGGACTGATTGCAAGAATCGACCCTTCACAGCAGCACCGGCGCCAGAAGCTTGACCGTAAAGTTACTGCATTTTACTGTTTCCATCTAAAGCGCTTAGAAAATATTACGTCAAATGCGGAAGGGGGTGTAAAGCATTTTAACCCTTTCACACCCGTGGTCCCGAGCCCGAGGCAGCAGTATTATGACAGGTATGGTAGGGGATCACTTGTCCACCCTAGGGTTTTCATCCCGTCCCTCGGGCCGTCTGCCCCATCGTACCCGTTCCCTTTTTACCCCCGTTTCCCCAACCCCTTCTCACCTGTTACACCCTTGACCCCCATCTACACCTTCACCTCACCCCCTGAGCTCTCTCTGTAGACCCTGCTATCCCTCCCTCCCCCGGTACCCATGTACTCCATTCACCACTCCCGTTTCCTTCATGACTTTGACCGTCCGCGTCCTACCGACACACAGAGCTACCACCCCGGTCCCACGCTGTAGCCGCTTTTTTTGCCCTTTGCCTACCATCCTCCCCCCATCGCACATCCGTGCATCCACGGTTGAACCCCGGACATCAGACACGATAAAGGAGATAGCTTATGGCCAACCCACACTCCTCCCAACGTCCCACCGCACCCCCACTCGCAGGGCACCACCACCACACAGTAATACCAGTTTTCACGACGCCCGAAGCTGGCCAACCACATATCAGACCCACCAAAATCCCACACGAGTTTTTATAATTTTTGTCCCTGTCTGACCCCTTCTTGTAAAACCCTATGTCACCTTGTTATCATGCTTTTTTAAATGTTTACCAGAACTAAGTCGATATTGTGTCATTTGTGGCACATGGTGAAAGTGAAAAGCTGTACATTCACAAAGCACTCACAAGAAATACCGACAATGCCTATGTTGTATTTAGTAGATTTTTTTCCCATTCCCAGTACATGGCATGAAGACATATGATACCAGTCACTATGGAAGTGCAATTGTTACGCAGAAAACAAGCTGTCACAAAGTCTGTATGTGTGTAAAAACAGTGTATACAAGACTTTTGAATGTGGGGGACGTGAAAAATAAAAATGAAAACACAAAAAAAAGGTCGAAGTCTTTAAAGGGTTACAACCCTGTAAAAGGGATGTAAGACTCTAACCATACAATGGAAAGCAGACTGGTGGCAATCTGTGCTAGACAAAAAAAAGTAATCTAGCGTATCATATAATAGTATAAAAGCATAAATCGAGTACAATCATGGGAAACAAAAGTGAATAATAGCAGTGAAAGACAGCCAAAACAGAAATAAAGTAGCAATGTAATAATATACTAAGTGTCAACTTATAACCACGGATTCACGAGCCTGCACCATATGATGGAGGAGGACGCATATCGCCTATGAAAAGGCTTCATCAGGGTGCGGTCACTGAAAGAATCTTTGAAAACAATTTCAGTATACCTACATCACGCTGATTGCTCTTCAAGCCCAATAATTCTTTCTGGATTCTCCTGCCGTAGTGGGGACTTCCTAGTTGTGACATCAGCTAAGGGCAGCTTTCCCTCATTCCCATAGGGGTGAGCTCTCCCTTCATCCCGCCAATCAGGACACATCATTTCAGCTAAATTGTCCCGGATTGTTATGTTGTACAACACTGATTTGACCCTTACCTACAGGATAAATTCTTTGTCACGTTTTACATCCATACCTCCATTACTAACATGTAACATGGATAAATGGAAATAAAATTTACCAGAAAATCCAGGTGCTTGAAATAGAGTGCTCTTCTCTTTATTGTAGGTAATGTGGAGCAACAGATACACCCATTACTTTATTTAATGCTCCATTGAGTTGCTTGAACTACTTATTTCTTGTTTTTCTGTTTTTCGGGGTTATCTTGTGCACCTGGATTGGCAGAAGATCTAATGCCGGTAAAAGAGCCGCGGAGGCTGGACTCATTTACCTTTTCAGCATGCATTACAGTTACAGTGACCTATACACACAGATAATTACACACATATATACACACATGCACGTTACACAGACCTATAATCTATTAAGCCTGAAGACTACTTACAACTACACTCCTTAGAGTGGATGTGTCAGTCAAGATGATTATCAGATGCTTCATTCTCCCCACTTCCCAGGACAGTGGGGGATCAGGAGTAGAATACAGAGAGTAGGACATAGCACACAAGCACAAAGTAGTCTCCACCGTGTATATGACATCTGGCTAATCTACCCTTGTCCTGTAGAGATATGGTGTGGTGGTTTGCAGAGAATGCTATCCTTGTGCGCACTAGATATTTTTAATTGAGCAGTGGCAGAGGAAAGGTGCCCCATCCTCTCAACCTTTCCTGAACCTCCAGCTTCACTCTATGGATTGCTCCTGACAAATAGAATGCAGGTAGAGATGCTGAGGCCGGATAAGATTTTCAGATTGCAGATATAGGATAAACTTTACATTACCTGGCGTGAACATGCGTGGCTGTCAAAGCTATTTGAATAACATAACGAGCTTTCGTGAGTTTGTGCTTACAAACGAAGAAATATGTAGGATCCGGAACAGATCAGATTATTGAAGACATTGCCCCACATTTATTAAAGTTGTTGTTCTGCACCAGTTTTTTTCTCTGAATTTGCACTAGAAAAATGTGCAAACTCGCTTGTACTGCCACAGGCAAACTGCACCTATAGTGTAGCTTCAGAAATTAGCCTGGAACTATAAAGTAGTGGTCCTAAAATAACACTTTCATCTGTAATAAATCCAGCACTGATGAACCACATGCTGCAATGCCGTGAATACATCAATGAGACGAGCCAAGAGACAATGAGATGATCATTCAGCTTTGAATAAATACTCTTTGAAACAAAAACATACCTCAAATAATGTAATACTGCCCAAATTGATACAGCGCCCTAAATCTAGAGTCTAAGAAAATATGTAATATCATATAAGAATATCTAGCTCTGTGAGATTTTTTTTAGGCCTTTTCTTACATGTTTAGATACCCCAAGAGACTGGCATCTCAATTCTAGATACTGTATCCTGACATAATACTAGTTGTCACAGATAATAAGTCAACAATAAATATCTATCTGGGGAAACAATGTAGTATCTTGAAAGATAGAGTCTGAAATGCATTGGGCCTGAAATATGACTTCATAAATGATTATGATAGTGTTTATAATAAAGTGTTTATCGGAAAAATATCTGGATGTCTGAGCCCTGAGGTTATATCTTATGAATGCGAATAAGTTTTCTCGATTATATCTAACTGTCTAAAATAATATAGTTTTGTGTTTGTGTGGTGTTACTATATAATAAGGTATAGATGTTACCTCAAACATAGCCCTTAGTCAACAGTACTACATCTCTATTTTTCTACGACTATTGTTTTATTATGATTTCATGCTCTGCCTGCTCAAGTGACCGAATCCTCTCAAAATACCAGAAGAATGTGAATCAGACATGCAAATTGTCAACGTAAGCCGTGCACCCTACCACTCGTGTAACAACATGCGTGGTCCAGGAGATTTAAAGTTACCTAAACGTATGACGGCAAGGGGAGCTTCGTGGATACTCAAACTCCTTATGTGCTGACTATCAAGAGGAGACCTTCAAACTATCGTAGACTGGACATTTGTTATTTCCAAATCATTGTTTGATGTTTTTTCAGCCAAACACTGTGCTTTATTACCGTTACAGGAAAACGACTTTCGATTTTTCCCTGTTTTGTCTATAAGATCTTTGAATCTATCATCTAGCCGCTAGGTCAATGAGTGCTAAAGTACTTCTTTAATTAGACAAACGTATGGTGCCTCAGCAAACTAAAGACCAAAAAGCGTTCCCGCACATATTTTTCCGCAAACGTGCATATGGGCCACACTTATAAGCAAGCATGACCACAACTCGTAACCTTGATTTTCCCTCAGGGTCAATTAAACCCTTGCAATAGGCACCCCCCACAATGGACACCAATCAAGTAGAAAGAAGGAGAGAATTTTGGATACTTTCCGATTGTGCTTCCTTCTACGGTCAGGGGCTGCTTCGGCGGATGGAAGATGCAGAGGACGGATCGGATCCGGAAAGGGGCGGGCAAGGGTGGCTGAGGGGTCAGTCTGGTATCTGGGTGACTTTTTGGCCCCGTGCTAGTTCGCTCGCAACCTGACTGACTGAGCTAAAGACAGGTGTACACCCTCTTAAGTTTGTTGGTCTATGTGCACAGGTATAACTGAACGCCAAGCACAGGAAGTATTCGCCGCTATTAGGATTTAAGTTGGTAATTCCGTCATCATTTTAAAACAAAAAGAGCTACGAACAGTTACAACCTGTCGCTCTTCTACCATTTGTACCTAAATAAAGCAATTGTTCAAGTTCATTAACAGTGCATAAACACTGCTAAGAGTTTCGTTCCGTGTGTTTGAGTTTCCTGACCTCTTACTGTAGGTTAACAACCAGTGTTTTATTTCTCTAGGATGTTGTGCTATAGAATTTTGGTTCCCAGCCTGGTGCTTCTTTAAATTGTTATCGTCATCCATTCTGACCATACAATAGCTACAGACTCCTTCTGTTCTCCCACCCTAAAGGGAACGTCATCAGAGAAATTGGATTAATAAAACCATTCAAGTATTGTATTAAGAGCTGAGCAGCTTTTAGATCATGTTACATTATAGTCTAGTGTTGTGGCATATCCAGAAAATCAGCTTTGAAGTCAAGTCTCCCTTCCTTGAAACCTCTCCCATGTGATTGTCATCATGTGCCGGACTTCAGGTGATCTGCTCTATGATTTCCCTGGATGAAAGGACCATAATTACAGTGAAGGGGGGTTTTAGGCAGGGATGCTTGACTTCAGTTTAAATCCCCATCTCGTTGACATCATAAAACCAATTTACATCACTTCAAAGTGATTTCTGGATTATGCACCAACATGAGGTCATGCACAAACATGATTATAAGCGCCAAGCTGATGACAACATACTGGTAGTGGTTATTAGGCCCCAATTTCTGATGACAGGTTTCTCTTTAATATTGTAATTTCAAACAGAGCCTGCTACAGCAGGGACTCCACCAGTGCACCTATTCAGCTACAATCCTGGATTCTTAATGCACATTATACAGTGCAGTTTGCTATGAACAACACACAAGTATGGTTTCACAGCTCTCATAATATATCTGTATCTTCATGGTTGGTTATTTGTGCTGAGGTCATGTGAAATCAAATCATAATTTGCCCCATGAAACCATGAGCTCCTTGGTCCTTGTTTCCTTTTAGAACATAGAATAGCTGATATTTAATATTCAGGAAACTAAGAATTTCTAGATATTTTTGAGATTCAGAAAATTGATTTCTGTAGCAAATTCTATATAACCCCTTCCTGCCAAGGCCCTTTTTCATTTTTTCATTTTCACTTTCTACTTCCCACCTTCACAAATCTATACATTTTTTTTCCATGAAAGGAGCTGTACTTGCACCAATTGTACTTCATAGTGACAGTATTCTATGCCGTGTACTGGGAAGCGGGAAAAAAAAATCCAAATGCAGTGGAAATGGTGAAACAACTCATTTTCGCATGTGGCAATACCTAACATGTTTATGATTTTTACTGTTTATTTATATTCATATCAGTTCTAGGGAAATGGGGGTGATTTGAATTTTTTTTTTTTAAATATTATTTTTTTTAACTTTTTAAATTTTTTACTATTTTTAGATCCCCCTAGGTTAATTTAACTCTTGGTTGTCTGATTGATCCTACCATATACTGCCATACTACAGTACGGCATTATATGGGGATTTTCCTCCTCATTTATTACAATGTGCAATTCGCACATTGTAATGTAAGGGTTAAATTCAAACAACCCCCTGTCTTCGTAAGACCTAAGACTGTCATGGCAACCGATCCCCGAAGTAGAAGGGCCAGAGCAATTATTTGCAGATCTCTACAGGTGTCTGAAGTATAATAATTTGCTGTAAACTTGTATTTGTCAGGAGGCAGCACAGGCATTTTCTGTAAGTCTCAAAAAATATCAATATGTATTTGTTGAAATAGAGATTCCAAATGGTTATGCAGAATATTGAAGAGGTCAGTGGTATATTAATCTACAGAATATAGAAATGAATATGTAGCTATAAGAGCCCAAGTATAATACCTCCTAATATTTGCATAATTGCAGACCATTGTCAAGTCTTATTGCTTGTCTATGAGCATTTAAATACACAAACTAAAGTTATACAAACTCTGAACCAGGGCTGGGACAGTGGTACTATGGTGCCCTAGGCAGAAGGCAGACAAGAACAATCAACCACTTCTCAGGCACTATAAAATCAATTCTTAATGATAAAGTCATTGGTAGAGAATAAGCTAAAGGGAACTTTTTTCAACCATGGGAATTGTGTCATTCAAATCAGACATCATCACAGACTGTCAAACTTTATTAAAAGGAACATGTATGCGATCAAGTTTTTAACCATTAAACCCAATGAAAGATTCCCATAGAGCTCTTCCTACTGAGCACCAGGCTTTTTGGTATAAAAATCCATTGGTAAGAATTGGCTAAAATCACTTTTTAAAAGTTTGACTGTGTGACACTCACAATGTCTCCCTCAACTTTCTTATTTTACCTCCGTCAGGAATTCTTTTCAGCCGAGTCAACCAAGAGATCTGAGCTATGGATTTTTATACAAAAAAAGAATGCAATACAATATGAAGACTTCTTTGGGAACCCGTCATTAGATTTAATGGTCAAAATCTGATGACAGGTTCCCTTTAAAACTTTGTAAATTGCATCACACAACCTTTATTAAATTGAGGGCTGTATTGTCACACTGCTACGACTAATATATATGTATATTTGATCCCAGACAGATTTAGCAATTTTCCCATTTACAAAGAATAGAGTTGTCTGTACATTTTATTGCAGGTACCCTTCAACTGTGAGACTGTGAGAGACAGAATCAAAAAGAAATACAGAAAATCACATTGCATGATTTTTAAATAATGATTAAGCATTTTTTTTGCATGAAATGAGTATTTTATCCCATAGAAAAACAGAACATAATATTTGGAACAGGAACAAATTACAGCGGTTTCCTGTATTTTTTACCCAAGTTTGCACACAATCCCATAGATGCTTTGGCCCAGTCCTCCATACAGATCGTCTCCAGATCTTTAAGGTTCTGAGGTTGTCACTGGGCCACATTGAGTCTCGACTCCATCCAAAGATTTCTAATTGGTTTCAGGTCTGGAGACTAGCTAGACGACTCCAGGACATGGAAATACTTTATATAAAGCGCTCCTTAGTTGCCCTGACTGTGTGTCTTGAATCATTGTCATACTGGAAGATCCAACCATGACCCATCTTCAATGCTCTTACTGAGAGAAGGAGGTTTTTGTCAAAAATCTTGCAAAACATGCTCATTGGTGAGGTTTAAATACTAATTTTATGAAATAAAATGCTTTATTAGATTTCCGTCTCTTACAGTCTCTTACAGTAAAAATATTCCAAATTTTGCCTGAGGTACTCGTACTGGAATATATACTATATATATAAGCATTATTTGTAAATCAGCTCATCCTCTCTTTGAACAGAGCAGACAGATAAGAAGCTGCTAAGGTTTCTAGTGACTTAAATTCTCTCTTTACCAGAGGCAAATTTCAAGGTGAAATAGTAAAAGGTGGGTGGCCATAATAAGAAAGTTTTACCAGCACAATTCCCTGATATGGCCGCACATATTCTACTCACCCTGATAAACTTTACCCTTCTGCCCGAAGGAGACCTGTTACATTATGTTATGGCCCACCACAATTCCTCAGGATGAAAGAGCAGCAGTAAAGTTTAAAGCACCAAAGCTCATTCACAAATGTTTCCCGCAAAAGCTCTTGGCTGTTATATCTAAATGGCAGTTTAATGTTCTATGGCCAGGAGTTGCTTGGCTTTGAATCATTCTTTTGTTGTCATTGTTGAAAACTGTAAACTATTTCTTAAAATAAATGACATTATGATTAGAGATGAGCGAGCACTAAAATGCTCGAGTGCTTGTTATTCGAGACGAACTTTTCCAGATGCTCGAGTGCTCGTCTCGAATAACGAGCCCCATTGAAGTCAATGGGGGACTCGAGCATTTTTCAAAGGGACCATGGTGGGAATAAAATGTGTTACCAATTCGAAAAAGATGTATTCTGATAAGTAGCAGATGTATGCAAACATTGATCTAGTTCTTCACTGTTCCTGCGTATATTATCTCCCGAACGTTAGCAGATGTGAAGAACAGTGAAGAATAGAATAAAAACAGTGAACAGAGATATTTAGGAAAAACACAGTGAAGTAGAGTGACAGATTCGGCAAATCTGCTACTTGTCGGGAGTACGCTTGTCCGGGATCGCTGCTTTCTCCACTGAAGTTCCCCGATTCTCAATGCCTCGAGCCTCTGCCCGATCTTTCCAGTGCCCGATTGTATCCTGCTGCCGAGTCTCCGCTGCCCGATGTTCACTACCCACCTGTGATGCCGATGTATCCCTGATGCCGATATGTCTCCATGATCCGATGCCCATTGTCTGCTGCCGACGTCTCCCGTGGCTGTCCGAGGTCTCCTGCTGCCGTCCTAGCTGCCGATCATCTACGTTGCTGCCGATTGTCTAGTGCTGCCCGTGTCTACTGATGCCCGCGATGTCCGGCTGACCGATTGTCTACGTGTTGCACGCTGATTGTGCTCGCAGCATGTTCCTGCTGACCGATTCCCGTGCTCGATCTCATGCTGCCGCACTGCCCCATGTTCCGTGGCCAATGTCTCCGTGCGTACCCGTTGTCTCTGTGCTGCTACCGGGGATTGTGTCTGCCTCCCCGGTTGTGCTGCTCGCCGTGATCTACTGTCGCCAGCTCACCGTGTTCTCAATGTGTCTTCACACATTATACTGTTCTTCACATACTATTTTGTTCGCACCGTTCCGTGCGATCTTCCGACAAGTGCAGATAGGCGAACATTCTGTAATCTATTCTTCACTGTGTTTTTCACTGTGTTTTTCACTTAAATGATCCTGTGTTCACTGTGTTCACTGTTTTTATTCTATTCTTCATTGTGCTTCACTGTGTTTTTTTAATTAAATGCTCGATCTCGAGCAGGGGAAATACTCGCCCGAGCAACGAGCCGTTTCGAGTACCTTAATACTCGAACGAGCATCAAGCTCGGACGAGTATACTCGCTCATCTCTAATTATGATCAGATTTGTAACCATTGTCATAAAATGTATTTAACTATGCTTTTTATTAGGTAGAAATCGAAAGTCCAAGCAGCACACAACAGACTGAATCGAAAAATGGGTGCAAGCTATTAGGACTGGGTAAAGGTCCTTCATAGGTACAAAAATTGAAAGTAAACAGCACTCCAACGTCCAATTGTGGTAAAAAAGTAGTTTCCTTTTATTCCATGTGTAGCAACGTTATACTTTTTAATATTTTTTTTTAATTTGATGTGCATGCTATGAGGTTCTGTATAGAGGTATTAAAACCAAAATCCATAATCCAATCAACTAGTCACGAAACTTATCTAACATCACAGTTAGAGATGAGCGAGTATTCCGCCTGCTCGTGATCGATCTTTCACTTAAGGAAACACAGTGAAGAACACAGTGAAAACAGTGAACACAGGATCATTTAAGGATCATTAAGGATCATTTAAGTGAAGAACACAGTGAACACAGTGAAGAACACATCAGAAGACATGAGTACAGGAAAGGTGTTCTTCACAATAGTATGTGAAGAACAATATGTGTGAAGAACACATTGCAGATGAGCATATTCTCCTTTTTGAAGTTCCACGAATATTCCATTGAATTAAAAAAAACGAAGAACCAGGACTGACTTCCTTATTTCTCAATAAAATGACACATTTTATTGGTCCCCTTGAAAAATGCTTGAGTCTCCCATTGCCTTCAATGGGGTTCGTTATTTGAAACGAGCACTCGAGCATCGGAAAAAGTTCGACTCGAGTATCGAGCACTCGAGCATTTTAGTGCTCGCTCCTCTCTAATCACAGTACATGTCTGCATGTATTGAGGGTACTTGCTGTGTTGTCTTCTGTACCACCCTATTAGATTCGACAGAAGTTGATAGTGGAGCAAGTTCTACATACATTAATGCTGCTCAGAATTTGCTCATAATTATTGTGTGCGACAATGTTTCTGCGCTGCTGAACCCACATCTCCCTTGACCAGGTGGGTCCCATAGCAGAAGTTACCACAGCCCAGCGGCACAGCCCGCAGCGCTGGCCGCTCTTCCCCAAGCTCTGCGCTCACTCCCTGCCCCCTCCCCCCCATGGACGACAAACTCGGGAGCACACGCCCGCCGGATCCTCCACTCCGCCGGATCGTCCCACCGAATACAGCCAGCCGACTGTAAGTGACTCTATGTAAGTGCTGTGTGTATGTGGCGTGTGTGTATGTGCTGTGTGAGTGCATGTGCTGTGTTGTGTATATGGTGTGTGTGTGCCCTGTGAGTGTATGTGCCATGTGTGAGCTGTGTGTGTGTGTGTATGTGCGGTGCGTGAGTGTATGTGCTATTTGTGTATGGTGTGCGGGTGCCCTGTGAGTGTATATGTTTTATGTGTACCCTGTGAGTGTATATAGTGCGTGTGCCCTGTGAGTGTATATGGTGTATGTGTGCCCTGTGAGTGTATATGGTGTGTGTGCCCTGTGAGCGTATGAATATGGTGTGTGTGTATATGCTGTATATACTGTACGTATGTGTATATGTTTTATGTGTATACATGTATGTGTGTACAAGTATAGAAATGTGTGTTTATGAAAGAGTGTAAATGTATAAACGTGTGTACAAATATTTTTTTTAAGGCTACATTCACACGGCCATTGGGGGATGGATACTACTCTTATCTTGCACATATTGGCAGACCACAATACTACTGCTCAAATATTAATTTATCTGGGCATAGCCTTCATTCCTGTTTGTATGATCACAGCACCTTACTTCTACTATTCTAAATCCATATAGTATACACAGTACTCTTACTCCTTTTCTCTTTATGTACAGCCACTACACAGTATTGTTACTCACAGCACAGCTCAGTGCTACCGGAAGATCCATCCCCCCCCCCTCTGACCGTCCCCCTACGGCCTGTGCCCCCCGGCCCCCCCCCCCCCCCCCCCCCCCCCCCCGGTTACCTCTGCTAAGGCAGGGGCCTCTATCCCGATCTGAGGGCCCTGCTAGCAAGGTCGCACGGGTCCACAGTGGGCCCCCGATATCTCTGCTACGGCAAGGGCATCCTTTCGAGGCCCCTGCCAGTGAGTGACAGCTCTGGTACTCCATGCAGCCGTAAGCGGACACTCAAGTACCATCTCTGCAGTAATGCCATTGATGAGTGTTCATACTGTGCTGTGTCAGTATATACAGGATAGAAGTAATAGTACAGTGCTTTGCTCATACATACAGGATAGGAGTAGTAGTACTGTGCTGTGTCAATATATACAGGATAGGAGTAGTAGTACTCTGCTGTACTCATATATACAGGATAGGAGTAATAGGTACTGCGCTGTGTCCATATATTCAGGAGAAGAGTAGTAGTACTGTGCCCATATATACAGGATAGAAGTATTAGTACTGTGCCCATATATACAAGATAGGAGTAGTAGTACTGTGCCCATATCTACAGGATAGTAGTAGTAGTACTGTGCTGTACCATATATACAGGGTAGGAGTAGTACTGTTCTGTGTCCATATATTCAGGAGAGGAGTAGTAGTACTATGCTGTGCCTGGGCTGAAGAAAGGTTCCTAGACACAACATGGATTGATGCCAATGAGACTTCTCATGAAGAAATGGTGATCACAGAGCCTCTTGTATCAGGTCCAGGGGTATCAGGCCCAGGGAGTCAGTACATTAATTCAGAACAATATTCACAGTCCAGCCAGGTTCCATGACAACAATTAATTTTATTCAGGTTACATCATAACCACTCCATGAAACTGTACATAAACGTCAATGCGTTTCAAGGGGAGAACCGCCCTTACTCATGACATGTATAATTTTGGATACACGGCATACAAACTTTTAAAACAAGAAAACAAGGAAATTTAAAACTCGCTTTACAGAACATTTGTACAATATTTCACACCCGGAGGGACGGAACCCTTCAACAGCATCAAAACATTTTATGATAGAACATAGAGGCAATACTGATTTTCTCAGAACATTTGTCATAGAACTTGTACCAAAACCCAGTAGGGATGGCAATACCACAGATATACTCAATAACCGAGAGGCTTTCTGGATTTTTAATTTAAATACATGTGTTCCACATGACTTAAATTTGAGAAAAGAGATAATGTACTATTACAAAACCAGATAAAGGTTGCGATCATGTTCACATATAGTTAATAGATAAACTTAATCGCCATTTCCATAGAGATATCTTTGAATCTGTGTACTAGCTTACTTGAAAGTATAAAATGATATGTTGGGAAACTTCTTGTCTCTGTTTTTAGCAATGTTTAATGTATTTCAATACTTAACGTCATTTGCAAGAGCAACGCCTATCCCTGTATACCTAACAGATCACTGGATATGACGTATGGGTTTGGGGGTGTGCTCTCGCCTATTGGCGGGGCTTTTAAAAGTTTGTATGCCATGTATCCAAAATTATACATGTCACGAGTAAGGGCGGTTCTTTGCTTTAAACGCGTTGACGTTTATGTACAGTTTCATGGAGTGGTTATGATGTAACCTGAACTAAATTTATTGTTGTCGTGGAACCTGGCTGGACCGTGAATATTGTTCTGGATTTCCATATGCCTTGGCAGTAAGGTGGCCCGTGCCGGATCCGACACAACAGGCAAATTACGGAGTGATGAGCTGGAATCCACAATTTTGAAGTCAGTTCATTAACCCCTTTGCGTCTAAGCCATTATATAGCTTCAGGACCAAGCACAATTTTTAAAATCTGTTATGAGTCACTATTTGCAGTTATAAATTTAGAACAGTTTATCATACCCAGGTAATTTTGAGATTGTTTTTTTGTGACATGTTGTACTTCACGTAAGTGGTATATTTTGGTTGTTAAGCTTTGCATTTATTTATTAAAAAGTAAGAAATTTGGTAAAAATTTTGATTTTTTGATTTCTAAATGTTATTCCCATTGTACAGTAAATCTAACCACCCAAATTAGTTACTAATTAACATTTACCATAAATCTACTTAATGTTGGCATCATTTTTTAAATTAAAAAGTATTTTATTTGGCCATTAAGTGACTTTCTAATAGAACAGCAATTTTTCACATATTCAAAAGAATGTAAGATTCAATGATTTTAGAGGTCATTTCATATTGTAAAGGGTTTTACAAGTTATATTTGGTAGAACTCCCCACAAATCATCCCATTTTTAAAACTGCACCCCTCAAACTGTTCAGAACAGCCATTGATAAGTTTGTTAACCCCTTCAGTGTCTCATATGAATTGAAACAAGATGGAGGTTCCATTTGGAATTTTCAAATTTTTACAATTTAAGTTCATATTTAGCCCTAAAATACATATGTCCATGCAGGATAAAAGGTAAAAACCTCCAAGATTTGGTTTGTGCAGTTTCTTTTTACTGTGGCAATAATCCCTATGTGGATGTAAACCGCTTTATGAGCCTACAATAGGGTAATGAATAGAAGGAGCGCCATTGAGCTTTTGGAGGGCAGATTAGGCAAAATAGTTTTTCAGGTCCGAGGACACATTTCAAAAGTTCCTGAGGTTTCCAGAAAAGTGAAACCCCCCACAAATGACACCATTTTTGAAACTACACCCCTGAAAGAATTTATTTATAGATATGATAAGCCTTTTGACACTATGTTTTTTTTTACCGTTTTTTGTTGAAATGTAGCGTGAAATTTTTTTTTCACAAATTCGGCATTTATAGGACACATTTGTCAGATGAAGAGCATGAAAGTGAAGCAAATGGGCTTAATTTTTATAGTGCTGTTTCTCCTGAGATCAGAAATACTCGAATGTGGCATAAATATGTTTCCCTGGACATATGGCAGGGCCTGCAAGTGAGGCAGCAACCTAAGAGGTTAAAAGACCAATATTTGAATGATTGATTCACCAGTCCCAAGTAATGTTCAAAGAGACCGTGGACCCCCAGAATGATGGAAACCCCCCACAAATGACACCATTTTTGAAACTACACCCCTGAAAGAATGTATTTATGGTTATGATCAGCCTTTTGATGCTATGGTTTTTTGCAGTTTTTTGTTGAAATGTAGCGTGAATAAAAATTGTGACTTTTTTCACAAATTCGGCATTTCTTGGACAGATTTGTTAGATGCAGAGCATGAAAGTGAAGCAAATGGGCTTAATTTTTATAGTGCTGTTTCTCCTGAGTTCAGAAATACCCCCAAAGTGGCATACATATGTTCACTGGACATATGGCAGGGCCTGCAAGTGATAGGACAATGCAAGGATTTTGAAGCTTTTATGGCTATTTCCCTATAGGTTTTGCAGGTTACAGTTTGATTTACATTGGCCCTTATAGCCATAAGTACCTCTGTTTTATATAAGACCACACTAAATATTTTTTAAGGGGTTTTCTATGTACGCTTGTATTGTTCTCTTGTTTTTTTGGAACAGATGTGAATATCTGAAATATTGAAACAAATTTTTTATCAAAAATGTCCACTTAGGACATAATTTTCATGCAACAGCATAAATGTGGAAAAATATACTCTGACATTTATAAGGTTATTTCCCCTGCTTTCATAAAAAAAACCCTTATATACTGCCTGGACACATGGCAAGGCCTGGAAGTGATAGAACGCCACAAGGATTCTGAGGCCTTCATTTACTTAGTATTCATCTAGGGGTATAATGGGAATTATGGAGGTGGATGAGATTAAGGGTTCAGAGTATTCAAATTAAAAAAAAAAGAAAACAGGTAAAAAAGAAATTTATAAGTCCAGGGATGTGTGGTAAATGCGGAAGCAGTTTTTAATACAAAGACCAGGGTGGGAGGGACATGTGTCGCAATGATATGTTGTGTCTTTGCGTTTGCCATTTCTGTATCAGACAACACATCTCTTCTGGGGGTGACTTTTTATTGCGGTGGGGGGCACTACTCCAGCAAAGTGCTGCCCAGGAACAATTCTGCAGACAGGGGCTGAAGAAAGGTTCCTAGACACAACATGGATTGATGCCAATGAGACTTCTCATGAAGAAATGGTGATCACAGAGCCTCTTGTATCAGGTCCAGGGGTATCAGGCCCAGGGAGTCAGTACATTAATTCAGAACAATATTCACAGTCCAGCCAGGTTCCATGACAACAATTAATTTTATTCAGGTTACATCATAACCACTCCATGAAACTGTACATAAACGTCAATGCGTTTCAAGGGGAGAACCGCCCTTACTCATGACATGTATAATTTTGGATACACGGCATACAAACTTTTAAAACAAGAAAACAAGGAAATTTAAAACTCGCTTTACAGAACGTTTGTACGATATTTCACACCCGGAGGGACGGAACCCTTCAACAGCATCAAAACATTTTATGATAGAACATAGAGGCAATACTGATTTTCTCAGAACATTTGTCATAGAACTTGTACCAAAACCCAGTAGGGATGGCAATACCACAGATATACTCAATAACCGAGAGGCTTTCTGGATTTTTAATTTAAATACATGTGTTCCACATGACTTAAATTTGAGAAAAGAGATAATGTACTATTACAAAACCAGATAAAGGTTGCGATCATGTTCACATATAGTTAATAGATAAACTTAATCGCCATTTCCATAGAAATATCTTTGAATCTGTGTACTAGCTTACTTGAAAGTATAAAATGATATGTTGGGAAACTTCTTGTCTCTGTTTTTAGCAATGTTTAATGTATTTCAATACTTAACGTCATTTGCAAGAGCAACGCCTATCCCTGTATACCTAACAGATCACTGGATATGACGTATGGGTTTGGGGGTGTGCTCTCGCCTATTGGCGGGGCTTTTAAAAGTTTGTATGCCATGTATCCAAAATTATACATGTCACGAGTAAGGGCGGTTCTTTGCTTTAAACGCGTTGACGTTTATGTACAGTTTCATGGAGTGGTTATGATGTAACCTGAACTAAATTTATTGTTGTCGTGGAACCTGGCTGGACCGTGAATATTGTTCTGGATTTCCATATGCCTTGGCAGTAAGGTGGCCCGTGCCGGATCCGACACAACAGGCAAATTACGGAGTGATGAGCTGGAATCCACAATTTTGAAGTCAGTTCATTAACCCCTTTGCGTCTAAGCCATTATATAGCTTCAGGACCAAGCACAATTTTTAAAATCTGTTATGAGTCACTATTTGCAGTTATAAATTTAGAACAGTTTATCATACCCAGGTAATTTTGAGATTGTTTTTTTGTGACATGTTGTACTTCATGTAAGTGGTATATTTTGGTTGTTAAGCTTTGCATTTATTTATTAAAAAGTAAGAAATTTGGTAAAAATTTAGATTTTTTGATTTCTAAATGTTATTCCCATTGTACAGTAAATCTAACCACCCAAATTAGTTACTAATTAACATTTACCATAAATCTACTTAATGTTGGCATCATTTTTTAAATTAAAAAGTATTTTATTTGGCCATTAAGTGACTTTCTAATAGAACAGCAATTTATCACATATTCAAAAGAATGTAAGATTCAATGATTTTAGAGGTCATTTCATATTGTAAAGGGTTTTACAAGTTATATTTGGTAGAACTCCCCACAAATCATCCCATTTTTAAAACTGCACCCCTCAAACTGTTCAGAACAGCCATTGATAAGTTTGTTAACCCCTTCAGTGTCTCATATGAATTGAAACAAGATGGAGGTTCCATTTGGAATTTTCAAATTTTTACAATTTAAGTTCATATTTAGCCCTAAAATACATATGTCCATGCAGGATAAAAGGTAAAAACCTCCAAGATTTGGTTTGTGCAGTTTCTTTTTACTGTGGCAATAATCCCTATGTGGATGTAAACCGCTTTATGAGCCTACAATAGGGTAATGAATAGAAGGAGCGCCATTGAGCTTTTGGAGGGCAGATTAGGCAAAATTGTTTTTCAGGTCCGAGGACACATTTCAAAAGTTCCTGAGGTTTCCAGAAAAGTGAAACCCCCCACAAATGACACCATTTTTGAAACTACACCCCTGAAAGAATTTATTTATAGATATGATAAGCCTTTTGACACTATGTTTTTTTTTACCGTTTTTTGTTGAAATGTAGCGTGAAAATTTTTTTTTACAAATTCGGCATTTATAGGACAGATTTGTCAGATGAAGAGCATGAAAGTGAAGCAAATGGGCTTAATTTTTATAGTGCTGTTTCTCCTGAGATCAGAAATACTCGAATGTGGCATAAATATGTTTCCCTGGACATATGGCAGGGCCTGCAAGTGAGGCAGCAACCTAAGAGGTTAAAAGACCAATATTTGAATGATTGATTCACCAGTCCCAAGTAATGTTCAAAGAGACCGTGGACCCCCAGAATGATGGAAACCCCCCACAAATGACACCATTTTTGAAACTACACCCCTGAAAGAATGTATTTATGGTTATGATCAGCCTTTTGATGCTATGGTTTTTTGCAGTTTTTTGTTGAAATGTAGCGTGAATAAAAATTGTGACTTTTTTCACAAATTCGGCATTTCTTGGACAGATTTGTTAGATGCAGAGCATGAAAGTGAAGCAAATGGGCTTAATTTTTATAGTGCTGTTTCTCCTGAGTTCAGAAATACCCCCAAAGTGGCATACATATGTTCACTGGACATATGGCAGGGCCTGCAAGTGATAGGACAATGCAAGGATTTTGAAGCTTTTATGGCTATTTCCCTATAGGTTTTGCAGGTTACAGTTTGATTTACATTGGCCCTTATAGCCATAAGTACCTCTGTTTTATATAAGACCACACTAAATATTTTTTAAGGGGTTTTCTATGTACGCTTGTATTGTTCTCTTGTTTTTTTGGAACAGATGTGAATATCTGAAATATTGAAACAAATTTTTTATCAAAAATGTCCACTTAGGACATAATTTTCATGCAACAGCATAAATGTGGAAAAATATACTCTGACATTTATAAGGTTATTTCCCCTGCTTTCATAAAAAAAACCCTTATATACTGCCTGGACACATGGCAAGGCCTGGAAGTGATAGAACGCCACAAGGATTCTGAGGCCTTCATTTACTTAGTATTCATCTAGGGGTATAATGGGAATTATGGAGGTGGATGAGATTAAGGGTTCAGAGTATTCAAATTAAAAAAAAAAGAAAACAGGTAAAAAAGAAATTTATAAGTCCAGGGATGTGTGGTAAATGCGGAAGCAGTTTTTAATACAAAGACCAGGGTGGGAGGGACATGTGTCGCAATGATATGTTGTGTCTTTGCGTTTGCCATTTCTGTATCAGACAACACATCTCTTCTGGGGGTGACTTTTTATTGCGGTGGGGGGCACTACTCCAGCAAAGTGCTGCCCAGGAACAATTCTGCAGACAGCATAAGTAAATTCGCTGCTATTGGCTCATCTGAATTGATGAGCCAATAGCAGCGATAATAAACTGGGGGTGTGTGGGGAGGACGTAACCCTTCTGGTCCATGGGGCAGGATGGATGGCTGTCAGGAACAGCCGCCGTCTTACCCCGATCAGTGAACAGCCGCCGTCTTACCCTGACCGGTGTTGGCAAGTCACTTCCCGCCGCACCGGCGCCAGAAGCTTGACGTAATAGTACTGCATTTTGCGGGAACTATTACGTCAAATGTCGGGAAGGGGTTAAAGCATTTAACCCTTTCACAACCCGTGAGTCCCGAAGACCCGAGGCAGCAGTATGGCAGTATATGGTAGGATCGAGAGGATATGCAGCACATCATCCCCTTATCAAACGAGCTGTGTCAGGCAGAATTTTCAGGTGTTTCACCAGATACATAGTGGAACTCGGCCCATCTGTCGCCGCCATGCTGGAGACCTGAAGTTGCAATCATAGCAGCGCAATATGAATGCCCCATACTGTCGCTCTTAATCGTGGAAGTCGTCTCCATGGCTGCCTCCACATGTCGTCCCCTTATCAAACGAGCTGTGTCAGGCTCATTTTTCGGGTGTTTCACCAGATACGTTATGGAACTTGGTCACTATGTCGCCACTATGCTGTGTTATCGACTAAATATACCGTCAACCTTTTGTTCACATAGGAAATCATTTCACCTCCTTTGGTGAAACCTGAGTCCATTTAGGATATGTGGCCATGAGACTCTCTAGCCTGCCACTGCTGCCGCTGCCTCTGCATGCCGTCCCCTATAGTGTCAGGGTCAATTATTGGATGTTTTAGATGCTATCTAGCCTCATTCGGTCACTCTGTCATGGCCATGCTGTTGCCCATAATTTTGGCATAATGGTGCGATTAAGCAGCCTCAGAGGCATCCATGCATGCTGCCCCTGCTGTTTCTTGTCCATTTCCGTGGTGTTTCCATCCTTTTCTGAGGTTCCCAGGTGTTTGGCCAAGCTTCCCTGTGCAGAGCCTTGGTCCCCTTGAAAAATGCTCGAGTTTCCCATTGACTTCAATGCGGCTCGTTATTCGAGACGAGCACTCGAGCATCGGGAAAAGTTCGTCTCGAATCACGAGTACCCGAGCATTTTAGTGCTCGCTCATCTCTACTGTCTATGTGACTGTCAGAGGTCGAACTCATAATAATCTGGTGCACCCTACATGTGACAATAGTGCACACAGTTTAACCTGCATGTGCCACAATTATGTCAGGACTCCCGACATAAATGTGGTGGCTGTTGCAAATTCGCACCAAAAAGTCACTTTAGATGCACAGTTTCTTATCATGGCGGATACAGTGCAGCTGTTACACAAAACTGGTGCAAACGCTAAATACATACATGTTCAAGCAGTTTGCACATGTATTTATGTGCAGACTGCACCAGAAAACTATTGCAGAGCATTTAATAAATTTGGGCCATTTGGTTCAGTCTTTTCCAAGTTTGTCAAAGAACATAACCTAAATTAATATTAAGTCTGCTTTCATCACTAAAATGAACTGAAGACCACTTCACCTCACACAACGTGCTCCACAGCAAAGGTGACTCTAGGCTTTTGATTCTTTTTGCTAATGAGAGGTTTGGTCACTGCAGAGTAATCTGTCCAAATGCTCTTAAATGTTGAGACACTGTGGGGTACAGTTACTTAGAAAGATAGAAACTTCACTAAAAGCGCTCTTTCTGTGTATAAGGCTGGGTATGATGGATTCATTTAGAACATGCGGCAGAAATCATGAATCTGTCGCTTCCCCGCAATGGCCCAACTTATTTGTGGTGCACCTTTAACATAGGGCGTGCAACACAATTTACATGTTAAATATGACGGTTGGTCTGATTTATGTTGCATGGACGCTAGTGCAGCTGAGCCACAAAAGGGTCGCGTGCGCCACAATAGCTGTGGGCTGTAAGTAACTACTAGGGGTACTCTGGCCTCCTGTTGGGTCTCCTTATATTTGAGCAAATCAGACAATCTATCATATACAGCCAGGCCATACGCTCCAACCGTATATGTTCAGAAAAGAAAGATCTGGAAAAACACCTCCTGGAGCTCAGGTCTCAATTTCTCCAGTTGGGCTACAGACCAAAAGTGACTGATAACCAAATAGGTAAAGCAGCAGCCATCAACAGAGATGATTTACTCAAATATATGGAGACCCAACAGGAGGCCAGAGTACCCCTAGTAGTTACTTACAGCCCACAACTGGAGATCCTACGTCACATTGCCAAGGAACTCCAACCGATTATACATAAAGACACAAGATTAAAGGAAATATTTCCAGTCCCTCCTCTCCTGTCCTTCCGGCAACCACCAAACCTGAAACAACTGGTGGTCTGGAGTGCCCTGAGACCTCCATCAGAAAATGGTACCTCACCCTGCCTGCAAAGCAGGTAAAACGTGCCAGCACATTCGCACAGGTGACCAGGTACCTGTACCTCAATCACAGCAGGTACATCAGATCAAGGGAACCTTTTCCTGCAGGTCCTCTAATGTGGTCTACCTTATTATGTGTCAGCAGTGTCCAACCACAGGCCTTTATGTTGGAGAAACAGGTCAGAGACTCCATCAGTGCATGAACTCACACATATCTGATATTAAAAATGAAAGGAAAGATCTCCCAGTGGCTGCACATTTCTCCAGAGAGGACCACACTATGGAAGATTTGCAGATTACTATTTTATTGGGACATTTTAAGACACAGAGGGAAAGGAAAGAATGGGAGTATAAATTGATGAGGAGATTCAACACCTTGCAAAGTGGTCTTAACATTCATGCCAGCTCATGACCTCCTAACTCTGGACCTGAGGGGCACAAGCAGATACAGAAGCACGGGATCATGGTTCGCCTCATAGGTTTTTAAATGTTTTTAATATGCACCTGTTGGTATATGAATGGTCTAGTTTTTATCAATCTGTTGTTTTAGCGGGTTTTTTTTTTATATATCCTTGATGATCAGCTGTTTAGTGTGTATAAACATGGCTGTGAATTTCGGTTCGAAACAGAAACCAGTAATACATCCGACGAAGCTCCACCATCAATATACTCAGTTAGCCTAAAAAATGGTATCCGCCATTTCTTGCACTGCTTCTTCTGATTTGCTCCCATGCAACACGTACAAATCTAGCACTTACTAGCACGCTGATGGCAAGAACGACTCTTAAGCCCCTTCCCACTTGCGGAGTGTGATGTGCGGACTCGCCCACACTCGCAGTGATTGCTGCCTGGATCGCTCCGGCCCAAGACTTCAAACACGGACCTGGAATACTGACTGTTGAGTTCAGTTCCGTGTTTGTCAGCGTTCGGCCTGTTGACCTGCAAGTGAGATGCGACTTCACGACTTGATCATCTTTTTATTGCCATGATGAGAGAGGAATGCATACACTGCAGGACTTTGCATGTGTCTCAGAGTTTCAATGCGTTTTGATGATCTCCATAGTAGAGACTTGCAAAAGTCAGAGCATGCTAGATTTAATCAATGGGTTTTTTCAGACTTGCATTTGTTGCTTTTCCCGCACTTTTAAATCTGGCAAGGCTCATTTTGCAAGTCACGGGACACCTGTAAACACCTACAAGCTGTCATTCTATGAGATCATCAAAACAATGGGGGTTCACGTATAAGGGCCCGATTCGCGTTTCCTCCCGACGTGTTACCCTGATATTTATTCGATTTGCGCGCTGGTTGGTGGCGCATCGGATTAGTGGCGCATCGGGGCCGCATGACGCGGACAGAAATCGTGGGGGCGTGGCCCCGAACGAAAACACCACGTAATTCGGAAAAGCCGCCGCATGTTAAAAAACCGAAAAATGTTGACGCTTGGGATGCGCTCACCTTCATCACCTCTTTATGGTGGTGCATTGCCGTGCTTTACGATATTCGGCGCTGCACGCAGCTGGCCTGGTGGACGGGAGGAAACATCCTTAATAATCCCAGCCGGACCCGAATCCTGTGGCAGAGGAACGCGCCGCTGGATCGCGAATGGACCGGTAAGTAAATTGCCCAATTGACATTCTTTCTGTCAAGAGGGTTTCAGTCACCAATTGTGCAAATCAGTGAAAACTAAAAAGTTAACTGCGTGTTGAAGTATGATTGTGAGAGTGAACACCAATAACTTGAGGGTACTTAAAGTGGTTCACTAATTTTGATCAGAATGTTCCTTTATAACCATTATTTAGATAACATTTTGATTATGTATAAATTCTTTAGAATGAAAAAAAAGCTGTAACAAATACTACCTATTATTACTGATATCAACAGTAGGTATATATATAATGATAATTTTATAATAATGTGGAGTTTATGCAGTAGTACATGGGCACGCTTCTTCTTTCTTGGGATTACAGGGTGTCGCTTTGGACGATCTTGTACATTGCATATACAGATAAAAGGTGTCTCCAACACCGAAACGTCGTCTAGAGAGAGAGAGTATACTCAGTGACGCAGTGATACTGCTCGGTCGAGTGCATTAGCATACAGTCGGACCGGTCGTAGCTCGGGGAAACGAGTATCTCGCCGGCTCGGACGAGCAGTAATTAATAAGTAATGAATAAAAGTATTTTAATTGTAAAAAAAAAAATTCACCAAGAATTTTGCAGATGTTTTACTTGTAAGAAACACATGAATAGACACTATCTTTGCTTCAACTATATCAACAGTGTTCGCAGAAGAGATCGTGTCAACTCCCGCTACGTTCGAGCATGTTCGGAAAAATCTGGAATGTGAAAATTGATTCTATCTTTTTCAATGAATGTGCTGCTGCACTTAAAATGGTCCCTGTATATACACTGTATTCTAAAGAAAGTTTTAATTCGAAATCTCACTTGCTGGCGCTAGGAGAGTGCGGCGCGTATCGTCGAACCTGATCGGGAACCGCGCAGCACACACGTGCAATTGAGAAAGAATTAAAACATTAAAACAAGTGAACACGGAGAGCATTTAAGTGCAGAACCACATTGAAACAACGATGTCTTCACAGATTCCGATAGTTCGTGCATCACCAATACTCCTACTTAGCGGGAGACACGCGGTGGCGACAACACATGCAAAGTGAATAATAGTGTATTTCAATGGTTCTTCAATTAAAAACATCTGCAAACATCTGGAATTTTTTTTTTGCACTCTGTCTCCTTTACCTGTTCAGAAAACTTTATTAAAAAAATGTCACGGGTACTCCCTTGACTTCAAAGGGGCTCGTATAGACGAGGAAACATCGGCATACTGAACCAAGTTCTTTGATACGCTCGAATAACGAGCACCCCGACATTTAGTGCTCGCATCATCTCATACGGCGTACCACGACTTGTAATTAAAAATCACTCACGATTGCTCTAACAAAAAAGTGGAGTGCGCCCTGACCTGTCTCGTCGATTGACGTACAAACAGAGATAACAAGGAATCCTACTGAGAGGCATTGCAACCCATCCTTCCACAGAGAGTCACTTTTATGTGGGAAGCTGAACTTTATTCCATAAAGTTATATATAGATACATTAAATAAATATAACCTTTTTAATTTTTTCTTATTCTCTATAGTATCTACCTACTCAAGTGGACCTTTTCCTGCAGGTCCTCTAATGTGGTCTACCTTATTATGTGTCAGCAGTGTCCAACCACAGGCCTTTATGTTGGAGAAACAGGCCAGAGACTCCATCAGTGCATGAACTCATACAGATCTGATAATAAAAATGAAAGGGAAGATCTCCCAGTGGCTGCACATTTCTCCAGAGAGGACCACACTATGGAAGATTTGCAGATTACTATTTTAATTGGACATTTTAAGACACAGAGGGAAAGGAAAGAATGGGAGTATAAATTAATGAGGAGATTCAACACCTTGCAAAGTGGTCTTAACATTCATGCCAGCTTCATGACCTCCTACCTCTGACCTGGAGGGCACAAGCAGATAAGAGCCAGGGCTCATGTGTCTCGCCTCATAGGTTTTTAATGTTTTTATTGCCATCCTGTTGTAAATAAGATGTCCCTGTTTTTATCAATCTGTTGTTTTAGAGGTTTTTTTTTAAATATCCTTTGATGATCACTGTTTAGTGTGTATAAAATGCTGTGAATTTTCATGTCTGACGAAGAGAACTAGTATTCTTGAAAGCTCACCATCACATAAATATACTCAGTTAGCCTCAAAAAGGTATCGCCTGATTTCTTCACTCTTCTTCTGCTCTCCCTGGCTAACACGGTACAAATCTATATTACTAGCACCCTGAATGGCAAGACAGATCCTTAAGCCCCTTCCACACTTGCGAGTGTGATGTGCTGAACTCGCATCACACTCGCAGTGAGTGCTGCCTGGATCGCTCCGGCCCGAAGACTGCAAACCGGAACTGAACTGACATGCTGAGTTCAGTTCCAGTTTGCAGCGTTCGGGCCTGTTGATCGCTGCAAGTGTGATGCGAGTTCAGCGCATCAAACTCTCAAATGTGGAAGGGGCCTTACTCTTTTCAGTGCTGAACTGGTCAGCAATTCCAGAAACAATTAGGCCTCTTTCACAATTTCACTGTTGTGGAGAATCTGCAGGGGTAAGACCTCTTTCACACTTGCGTTGCAGATCACGTCAGATGAGGGTGCAATCAGAGTTTGGTCAATGAAAAACTGACATTTTTCATCAGAGTTCAATCAGTTTTCAGTCAGTTTGTTCAGTGTCTCAGTTTTTTATGATCTTTTTTGGTGTTTTCAATGTATTTTCAATGTTTTTCATGTGCAGATAACGTGCATGAAAAGGACTCAGAACTGAGCTCTATCTTTTCTATTGCAATTGATGAGTGAGGAATGCATTGCACTTGCACTGCACTTGCAAGTGTCTCAGAGTGCAATGCGTTTTTGATGCATCTCCATAGACTTGTATCCTGTGTTTTTCAGGTGTGTGACTTGCAAAAGTAGAGCATGCTAAGATTTATCAATGGGTTTTTTTCAGTCACACACCCGAAAAACACAGCATACAAGTCTATGGAGATGCATTTTTCACTCATCAATTGCCATAGAAAAGATAGACCACGGTCCTGAGTCTAGAAATCAAAGACATGGAACACCTAGCTTCCATTGCTATGCCTGATAGGGGCAACCCTTTGGCCTTTATCTTGACAATCTTCTGCAAGAGGGTTTCAGTCACCAATTGTGCAATCAGTGAAAACTAAAAAGTTAAGATGCCTGTTGAATATGATTTGTGAGAGTTAACACCAATAACTTGAGGGTATCTTAAAGTGTTCCCTAATTTTGATCAGTGTTCATTACCATTATTTAATTAACATTTTTATTCTGTATATATTCTTTAGAATGAAAAAAGCTTAAAATACTACTATTTTACTGATATCCAGTAGGTATATATATATAATATATTTATAATAATGTGGAGTTTATGCTATAGTAATGGGCACCCTTTCTTTCTTGTATGTATCAGGCAGTGCTGCTTTGGAATCTTGTACATTGCATATACAGTATGAAAAAGGTGTCCAACACTGAAACGTCGCTACCCGTTTCAATAAAAATCACTCACATTTGATTTGAACCGTATAAAATGCTGTGAATTTTCTGTTACATGCATAACATCATGTCTGACGAAGCTCACCATCAAATATACTCAGTTAGCCTCAAAAAGGTATCGCCTGATTTCTTCACTCTTCTTCTGCTCTCCATGGCTAACACGGTACAAATCTACACTACTAGCACCCTGAATGGCAAGACAGATCCTTAAGCCCCTTCCACACTTGCGAGTGTGATGTGCTGAACTCGCACCACACTCGCAGTGAGTGCTGCCTGGATCGCTCCGGCCCGAAGACTGCAAACCGGAACTGAACTGACATGTTGAGTTCAGTTCCGGTTTGCAGCGTTCGGGCCTGTTGATCGCTGCAAGTGAGATGCGACTCACGACTGTGGTCTATCTTTTCTATTGCAATTGATGAGAGAGGAATGCATTACACTTGCACTGCACTTGCATGTGTCTCAGAGTGCAATGCGTTTTTGATGCATCTCCATAGTAGATGACTTGCAAAAGTAGAGCATGCTGAGATTTATCAATGGTTTTTTTCAGACTTGCATTTTTTCCCGCACTTTTAAATCTCGGCAAGCTCTACTTTTGCAAGTCACACACCTGAAAAACACAGCATACAAGTCTATGGAGATGCATCAAAAACAATGGGGGTCATTTACTAAGGGCCCGATTCGCGTTTTCCCGACGTGTTACCCGAATATTCCGATGTGCGCGTTGGATTGTGGCGCTCGATTGTGGCGAATCGGCGGCGGCTATGCGCGCGACAGAAATGGGGGGGCAGTGGGGCCGAACGAAAACACCACAGTATTGGGCAAAAAACCGCCGATTTTAAAAACCGAAGAAAAATGGTGTCGCTTGGGGAGCGTCTCACCTTCACTTCTATGGATGGTGATTATCGCGGGGCTGTTAAGAGTATTATTCGGCGCTGCAGCGCCACCTGGTGGAGGCGGAGGAAACTGACATCTTAAATCCCAGACGGACCCGGAACCATGTGCAGAGAACGCGCCGCTGGCGCGAATGGGACGGGTAAGTAAATGTGCCCCATTGACATCTGTTGCAAGAGGTTTCAGTCACCAATTGTGCATCCAGTGAAAAGCTAACAAGTTAAGCTGCTTTGAATATGATTGTAGAGTTAACCCAATAAATTGGGGTATTCTTAAAGTGTTCCCTACATCTGTAGCAGTGTTCTGTTTACCATTATTTAATTAAACATTTTATTTCTGTATACTGTCTTAGAAATGAAAAAAAGCTTAAAATACTACTATTTTACTGATATCCGTAGGATATATTATATAAATATTCTACATAAGGGGGTTTATGCTATTAGTAATGGCGACACCCTTCCTTTCTTGTAGTATCAGGCAGTGCTGCTTGGAATCTTGTACATGGCATATACAGTATAAAAGGGTCCAAACACGAACGTCGCTACTAGAGATGAGCGAGTGTATACTCGTCCGAGTATACTGCGTCGGTCGAGTATTAGCATAGTGGACGGCTCGTTACTCGGACGAGTATCTCGCCGGCTCGAGATCGAGCAGTAAATAATAAAGTAAATGAATAAAAGTAGTTTTATTGTAAAAAAAAATATCACACATGTTTGCAGATGTTTTACTGTAAGAACAATTGAAATAACACATTCTTCACTTTCCAGGTGTTTCGCGCGTGTCTCCTCGCTAGGTCGGAGATGTCGGCACATCTGGAATGTGAAGAATATTGTTCTTTCAATGTGTTCTGCACTAAATGGTCCTGTATTCACTGTTTTTAATGTTTTAATTCTATTCTTCACTTTGCAGCTGTGCGCGCGTATCTCGAACCTATCGGGAGACACGCGCGCACACCTGCAATGGAAGGAATAGAAGATTAAAACATTAAAAACAGTGAACACAGGAGCATTTAAGTGCAGAACACATGAAATAACACTATTCTTCCACATTCCAGATGTCGTGCACATCTCCAAACTTAGCGGGGAGACACGCGAACGAAACGCTAGCAAGTGAAAAGTAGTGTATTTCAAGTGTATCTTAATGAAAAACATCTGCAACTCTGGAATTTTTTTTTGCACTGTTAGTCTTTACTGTTCAGTTTTATTAAAAAAATGCTCGGGTCTCCCGACTTTCAATGGGGCTCGTTATTCGAGACGAGCACTCGAGCATCTGGAAAAGTGTCGTCTCGAATAACGAGCACCCGAGCATTTTAGTGCTCGCTCTTCTAGTCGGCTACCCGTTTTCAATAAAAATCACTCACATTGATTTGAACCTTGGAGTGCTGCCTGCCTTTTCCTTTCGTGACACAAACCAGGATCAAGCCGAAATCCTTGGAGGCATTGCACCCCTCCTTCCCAGGAGTCCTTTACTGTGCGGAGTTGAACCTTTTCCATTATATATATATAATTATATATATATATATATAGAATATAGATATATATAGGATATATTATTTGTGTGTTTAGTTGCATTGCCAACATATGTATAAAAGCTGTATGGAAAAAAGAGGAGAGCAATGGTCTCGTTTTGCCTATTTACAACATGTAATTATTATGAAATAATCTTGATATAGAAGATGTAGAAGTATAACCTATGTTCAGGAGAAGCAATTAAATCTCAGAGAATAAAATGCCTGCAATAGAATTCTGCCATTTAGTGATGACTTTAATGTGGACCATTGGGATTGTGTTACTGTGCAGAGCTTCTAAGAATGGTAATTACCTATTCAAATTCTGTAGTCATTCTGATGAATATGTGATTCACCAAGACAATTGCTCACATGAATGCACTTGGGAATGGTATAGACGACATGGAAAACATCCTTTGTGTCAATAAAAAGCATTGCAGAAACCTTTGAATATTACATTGCAGAGTGGTCTTACAATATAATACTGTCGAAGACCACATGTCTAATAAAACTATTAAAAGTAGAGATATAGGGTAGTAGATAAAGTATAAGCCACTGTTCATGTCTCATATTGAGATATTGTAAATTTTCGGTAGTGGGAGTAGATGCAGCATGCGCCACACCCCTGGGTCATCAGAATAAGGAAATATTGCTTAATATAAATCTAAATTTCTTAAAATGATAGATTCCTGGAAAAACTGGGATTATATATTTGGAAAGAAAACATCTTTAACCCTTTTCATATGTGTGGAAAGAAGAAACATCATTAACCCTTGCCAAAAACGATGTAATAGTAAGCCAGAGGCTAGCAAGGGGTGTAGGAGAGGGCTCACAGACTAGCCCTTCCATAGAGCAAACCCTGATGGCTACACACCCCTGATCAGAGCTGCAATGATTGTGTCATCACTGTTAAAAACAGCACACAGTGGGCCCTACCATATTGGTTCAGATGTTGACCCCTTAAAAAAAAAAAATGACCTAAATGATTAACAGAAAAACATAAGCATGTTTTTGCATCCAAAGTCACAAACACTTATAACTTATGAAAAAAAAAAATGGTTATTTCCATTGGTGAACCCCATTACAGAAAATAATGCCCAAATGTTCGAAACATCACTTTTTTGTCATTTTTCCACACATACCGGTAAATTATTTTTTTAAATAAAAGATGATCACTACCTTGTGCAGTTTGTAAAATGGCAGCAATGAAAACATGATCTCATCATGCTATGACACCTTTTTTAGCTCATTACACTGAAGTATGAAAAAGTTATTAGGATCAGAACGTGGCGCAACATACAAATTATTTTTAACACTAAAGGTTGTAAAGTTTTTCAGATCTATTAAATAACATAATAAAAACTATATTAATATCTATCCCCATTACAGTCCTGACCCAAAAAAATAAAGTAAAGGTATAACTTGTAGTTAACAAAGAAAGCCATAAAAAGCAGAATCCACAAGAGAATGGTGCAAATGCGTTTTTGGTCAATTTTACAGCAATTGGAATTTTTTTGCTGCTTCCCAGTATATGATATGGAATATTATATAGAAATCACTATGAAGTACAAATTGTCAGAAAACAAGCTCTCATAGAGCACTGCTCATGGAACAATAAAAATGTTGCGGCTTATTAAAGGAGAGGAGTAAAAAAAAAAGGAAACATGTAGGTGTGAAGGGGTTAAGTACATTAAGCAATACTGTCTTTAATTAAAATATGTTTCCTAAATACTTTTCTTTTTAGATTGCTTATTGCCTGAAAATAAAAGAGGAAGTAAAAAAGGTAAATGATGTGCATTTTCAAAGAATCTTAAAATAACCAAAACTAAATAATTTAACTCCAACTGATTGTATTTATCCTGATTTCAAAATATTTCCAAACATTGAATTCTTATTTTGTTACAGAAATATATGTCTACAACTCTGATGTGTTGAAATCAGTTAATTGTGACAGGATTTGTTTATAGCTAGAAGTGGAAAAATAAAAAAGTGCCAAAAAACAGCTTTATCAAACCATAAATATTACACCTATAATTTATTTATTATCATGTTAGTCAGTCAGTCAGTTAGTCAGCGGAGCACAATACCAACACATGTTGTAGTGAAATGCACCAAATATAGAACCGAAAAACCGAAAACAATTTACATGAATTTTAGTTAAAGAATTCCCACAAATCAATGGTTTTTCTTGCTTCACTAAGTATTTAATCACAGTGGTGATTGAATGTGCTCTGTAGAAATACCATGAAATTTTATTTGGCGAAGCGTGGGACACCCTGGCCCATTAACTGTACCCTGCATCAGCTTCCTGGTACAGGTTATAGTGCAAAAAATCCCCCCTGTGGTGTGTATATTCTCTGAATACATCCCTTGTCAAAAGACATATTTTTTAAAAGTACCACTTAACTGATAAATGAAAAGAAAGGTACAATGGTAAGGCAGGGAGCAGCCAGGAACCGGCTTCACCATTCACCACATGTTGCTACTGAGGTATTTATAAAGAAATATGTATGTTTGAAGAACATTTCACTGTGTGCGGGCCACAAGTAAAAATTTTACAATGTGGTGGGAGCCAAAAGAGGTAATTTTATTGTGTTTGTTTTGTAGATTTGTATTAATAACTGTGAACATGTATTATATTGTGTAAAGGATACTAATAAGGCATTTTCTAACATTGGGGCATACTTAGGGCCCGCGGAACGCATTTCTGTTGGACTGTTCATGGTATTCAGGATTTGCCCAGCTGAGACAGGTATTGTGGTGCATGCTATCGGATTGTGGTACAGCAGAGCCGATTTTCATGCGTCAGAAATCGGGAGGGTGGGCTGTCGGACGATCCGACTGATTCGGACTGAGTGCAGGATTTAATATTGAAATTGTGTCGCATACCAATGCACTGACATTCACCAGGAAGAAGATGGTGAACTCCGGCGGACCTGAGCTGGAAGCGACAGATGCAGGATGTCGAGTGCACAATGTTAGTGAATCGCTGCACAGTGCATTGTCGTTGGACAATGCACTTTCAGGAACTCCTCCGGATGGGTAAGTAAATGTGCGCCAATATAATTTTAGTAATGATGTATTACAGTACAGGGACACAATTGGAAGTAGGATGGCCCCATAGCAGACTTCTGAATGAAATCTCCCTACCCCTTTTAGAAAATATACATACAGTATTTGTATATTGTCTACATTTATACACTTTTACACATACATTTATTTGCACTGATACATTTATACACGTATACAGATCTGTCCCAGTAGCTGCCGACCAAATAGGGGAAGTACAATGCAGGAATTAGAGGTGAGAGATCCCTAGTTCGGTCATTTGGCTGTCCCCTCCCTTTACCCCAACATTTTTATCTCAGCTACTGATTCATGCTGTATACCCTGGAAGATGTGTACTATTATATACATATTATGCTGTACAATGTGCAGAATAATATGTATATAATGGTGCATTCCTTTTTAGTGTCAGCTCTGATGTCGGGGCCCCCTGACACTGCCGGCCCAATAGCAATTGCTATGGCTGCTACCGCTGTAGTTGCACCTCTATTATAGCACTTTCCTATATTGATATGTTTTAACACAGAAAGTTGTAAAACAACTGGGAACATTTATAAACTTCAGAACAAATGAGGTCGGCACTTTTTGATTCACTGGAAATCTTGAATCCTTTACTCTGGGAACATTTACTCTGATACACAGCAAATTTCTAAATGCTAAACTGATGGTGCTGGATTTAATTGTTATAAACCTGTATGAGAAACTCTGGAGAATCTCTTTGTAGATAACTTTTGAACCTCAACAGATATTGCATATCTATGGCAATATCAAAACTCAAATAAACAGCTAGGACAATCGATTCATTTCTGGTCTTCTTTGGTATGCGACTTGATCAACTTCTCATTTTTGTTTCCTAAAGGGGTATTCTCGTCTGGGCACTCACATTCAGTTTCACTATTCTTCCATATATAAACATTTCTTCAATTGGATGTTATTAAAAAAAATGTTCCTGTGTGAAGATAATTTCTCATAAATGTTGTCCCTTAGAAACCAGATAGCTTCCTCGGATACGACCACGTCACACTCTGGCAGTGGTGGCCAGACATGCGCTATTGAGTCCTGCCTGACCACCAGGATTCAGCAATCATTACCACAGGACGGCTGTGAGACATGCAGTAACTCCCGGACATTTCATATACAAAAACAATTTATTTCTTTATGTAATCCCTCCAGCAGAGGTGGCCGTATCCGAGGAAGCCATCTCGTTACTAAGGGACAAAATTACTACATTTATGAGAAATTATCTTCACACAGGTACATTTTTTTAATAACATCTAATTGAAGAAATGTTTATGTATGGCAGATTTATCAAACTGAATGTGAATGCCCAGACGAGAATACCCCTTTAAGTTAAAATAAAGAATGGAAGGAAACATTCATGACAAATCATTCATTCAATTAGTTTACTCCAGTGTTGTAACATTTTGCTCATCCTTTCTTAGTGTACAGTCTGACTGAATCGCTGGATTGAATTTATCCCTTGCAGTATTAGACATATGGCTGACCAACATGCAGAGGACCAACTCTAAACCCGTCTTTCAAGGGAAACAACACCGTAGCAACATTGGAAAGGAGCCCAGGATTGCTTATGTGACTCTGCCTGGTTCATCCCATGCTGCTGCATCCCAGTCATCAAATGTTGTAATAAAAAAATTCCAAAAAGGAATTCTGTTCCTTGGTGTTCCACTTTGTGTTATATATTTCTGCATGCAGGTTCCATACCCACAGCTTGTATATGACCAAAAGACCTAAATCCGTTACTCTCTAGGCAATTAGTCCCATTAATCGCTATGATGTTATAGTGCGCTGTGGTCCGGTAGGGTCTGAGCTGTCTCCATACACAGCTGATGTAAGCAGTATTAGACATATGGCACCTGCCTTTAAAGGACATCTACTACCAGGATCAAGGATTGTAAACCAAGCAAACTTACGTGCTGGTATGTGTTCCCTCTGGTATGTGTTCTGTTTTTCTTAGGTCATGTCAGTTAACCTGTTAAGTACTGTGGTCAGACCTAACAATGCTGCTGGTGGGCCCCGCCATCTTCAATGGTCGATTTATACCGCCCATGATGTCATGAAAGCCTGGAGTCTTATAGAGAGGCACACTGTTACAGGTCACTAGCATATACACTATATACTGCAATAAAGCCATGTTGACTAGACCCCCTACAGATAAAGTTCCATAGGGGGCCTAATATAGTTGCGAAAGAAAAATAATTATAAAAGTTTAAACCAGCCCCTTTACCTAGAACACAAATAAAAATAAATAAACAAGTAAAGTCATAAACATTTTGGCTATCCCCATGTTCCAAAAATGGCTAACCTATCTTTCCCAGCTCATGTAATTGGTCAGAATACTGTAGCCTGCTGACTCAAATACTCATATACCTACTGAATTTAACTGCATGCGTTCTGGTTGGGTCTACAAGATCCTCTAGCAATGGTTTAAATAGTGGTCCATACATGTACACAGTGAGCATATTTTTGAGATGCATAAAGAATGTTCCTCATTAGAGACCTTACTAAATTATGCCCTAATGTTTGTGGTTTCAGGGGCCATTCAAGACTTCAGAAAGTCAGTAGTATGCCACGCCTTGATGACTAATGCAGTGATTCCTTATTACTTAACTTTTGGTATGGACCCAATAGCTGATCAATTGTATGCATGCTTGAAGATCATATGGGTCTGGTAATCATATATGTTTTTCATGGATTCAATATGGGTAATGAACCCACCATTTACTTTCTTTCTCTCTCTATTCCCTATTCTTTGGATTTATCAAAAATGTGTGAGAGCAGAACTGTTCCAGTTGCTCATGGCAACCAATAAGAGCTCAGCTTTATTTTACCAACAGCTATTTATAAAGTGAAAACGGAGGTCTTATTGGTTATCATGGACAACTAGTTCTGCTCACACACACTTTTGATAAAAGAAAAAGACTTTTGTAAGCTCACACATGGGAAATGTCCAAAATGAATGTTTGAGTGCATGCTCCATCCTGCTTTCAGCTAACAGGCTGGAGGAGGACACGTTACTATTTTTATTATTATTATTTTTATTATTATTATTTAATTATTTATAGAGCAACATTAGTTCCATTGTGCTGTACAATCAGTAAGGGGTTCACATACATTGCATTTAGGCACATTTCAAACAGCTATAACTTCTGTAAAGTGCTACTTAGAAACCCATTGTTGGTACAGTTTTAAAGAGCAGAAAATACCCTTTAATATTGTAGAAGCATTGTAATTCTATGTGTAAAACCTGAGATATCCACAGTGAGCCTACATACACACACCCAATTTTTTAAGGTCTAGAACACATCCACATTATCTCCTGTGTGCTCATACTGAAGCATACTGAAGTTCTATTCCTGCTCATGTTTGCCTCTTGGGCAGTCCTATTCAACTCAATGGGCGGTAATCAGATGTACAACCTATGTTTCCTATTTACATGTAATTTTTGCATTGAATTGTTAGGATACATCATCTGACCTGGGTTCTAGATTTTACTAGTGCTTCTGTAGAAAAGAGCTAGTGCTATTTGTATCAGCATAAAATATGTCCTGGCTTACTGTAGAATGTCTCATATTCCTCACGCAGGACTGTCCCATAATTTGGGACAAGAGGAGGGTTGAATATTTAGACCAAGTGAGGAATGAGGAGGTATGGGCTGATTCCCAAAGGGAAAGTGAAAAATATTGTGACTGTGCCAAAAATGTTAGTGTATATTTATTGTCAATTGTGTCTCCTTTATGTATTCTGTTTGTTATGGCTTTATTTTTTTTATTTTCCCTTTATATGTTTTAGTATTACTCCTTTATAATCTTTTGTTTTTCTGCAGTTTTTGTGTTGGTTACAGATATTGTGGTAGTGTTCTTTTTAAAATTATATTAGAATATATAAATGGAGATAAAAAGGAGATTATTTTTTGTTGTCCTAAATTCCATTGCAAACTGTTGGGAAAAAAAAAGAAAAAGCGCATAAGCGGCCATTCCTTTACATCAACCTTCTGTTACCTCATGGATATTGTACGTTTTTTTGTTTAACTTTGTTATATGTTAAATATGTAGTTTATTTTGACATTTAAAACTTTAAAATGTAAAACTACAGACAACCTCCAGGCTGATCCGAATTTTCGTTGGCTGACCAACATGCAGAGGACCAACTCTAAACCCGTCTTTCAAGGGAAACAACACCTTAGCAACATTGGAAAGGAGCCCAGGATTGCTTATGTGACTCTGCCTGGTTCATCCCATGCTGCTACATCCCAGTAATAAAAATACTCCCAAAAAGGAATTCTGTTCCTTGGTGTTCCATGGTGGAGCAGGGAAGTTTCCATCACATGCACCTGCTAAGGATGAAGGGCCAGGAGTCTTTTTTGCAAGAACCTGCAGCCCTTGCTAAAACAAGTACCCATCAACAAAAAGGTCTGCTGCCAATATGTAGTTTTGGAGGTATTTTAGGCTAGGCTTAATCTCTTTGAGCTTGCATGAGCAATGAAGTTTCATCATTGGCTGTTTTCAGGGTACCAAAACCAAGCACTACAGCATCCCCAAAAGTTATACCCACATTATTCAAATGGTCCTGGACATTACTACCCATGTGAAATTAGAAACACACAAGCAAAATAAATAAATAAAGTTTTTCATCCCACTGCCAAGAAACATCTGCATCCGGGGATACAAAATAAGACGTTGAGTAAAATGACTACCATAACATATGTGGTCCACCGGGATAGATGGTGTAGAATGAGTCTCCTTCAGGTTAGCTTCAGTACCAAGGTCATATATCCGGACAAAGTTGTGCAGCATCACACAGGCTTGAATGACTTCCAATAGCTTCCAATTGTCCTGGTCTAACAGAATCGAATTATGTAACACCCACCACACAATGCCAAAGGCACACTCCACATGCTGTCTCCCATGGGCATGATGGTTGAAAAAGATCTGCCTCCAGTCATTGACACCACAACAGGGGAATGGATGCAACACATGAAGCGTGATAAGAGAAATCACACCCAAATGGTATTGGACACCAAGAAAAGACAGTCATGCCCTGTGGCAAGAAGGGACAGCTGGTTGCAAAGAAGCCGATCACTGAATCTGGATGTCCTTAAGACAGTAGCTTCAGCAGAACTTCCAATAGACCCAATGGGGCTCATTTACTAAGGGTCCAAAAGCCGGACTTTCGTCGGGTTTCCCCAATATTTCAGATTTGCGCCGAATTCCCCCGGGATTTTGGCACACGCGATCGGATTGTGTCGTATCAGCACTGGCTTTCACATGTCATGAAAGCATGGCCGTCGGACAACCCGATGGATTCGGAAAAACCGCTGAGTTTAAAAAAGAATTTGTGTCGCAAGATCAGCACTTGCGCTGGGACGATGATGGTGAACCCCGACCCTTCTTCTTCAAGACCTCAGCAATTCTCCCTGGCAGCTCTCAATCAACCTCTGGACCAAATCCTGACTGAAAGCAGTACATTCTTCCACAATCAATGCTTGCCTTTTGTCACAATTTGTTGGTTTTTGTTTGTCCACCCATGTCTAGATGATTGACCACAAGTTCTCAATGGGATTAAGATCTGGGGAGTTTCCAGTTCATGGACCCAAAATCTCTATGTTTTGTTCCCTGAGCCATTTAGTTACCACCTTTGCTTTATGGAAAGGTGCTCCATTATGCTGGAAAAGGCATTGTTGATCACCAAACTGCTCTTGGACGGCTGGGAGAAGTTGGTCTTGGAGGACATTCTGGTACCATTCTCTATTCATAAATGTGTTTTTAGGCAAGACTGTGAGAGAGACAATTCCCTTGGCTGAGAAGCAACCCTACACATGAATGGTTGCAGCATACTTTACAGTTGGCATGAGACAAGACTGGTGGTATCTCTCACCTTGTCTTCTCCGAACAATCTGTTTTCCAGAAGTTCCAAACAATCGGAAAGGGGATTCATCAGAGAAAATGACTTTACCCCAGTCCTCAGCAGTCCACACCCTGTACCTTTTGCAGAATATAAGTCTCTCCCTGATGGTTTTTTTTCTGGAGAGAAGTGGCTTCTTTGCTGCCCTCCTTGACACCAGGGCTTGCTCCAAGAGTCTCCACCTCACAGTGCGTGCAGATTTACTCACACCTGCCTGTTGCCATCCCTGAGCAAGCTCTGCACTGCTGGTAGCCCGATCCCGAAGCTGAAACACTTTTAAGAAACGGTCCTGGCGCTTGCTGGTCCTTCTTGGGCACCCTGGAGCCTTTTTGGCAACAATGGAACCTCTCTCCTTGAATTTCTTTATGATGATAGATTGTTGACTGAGGTGCAATCTTTCTAGCTGCGATGCTCTTCCCTGTTAGGTCAGTTTTGTGCAGTGCAATGATGACTGCATGTGTTTCTTTATAGATAACCATGGTTAACAGAAGAGAAACAATGATTCCAAGCACCAGCCTCCTTTTAAAGTGTCCAGTGGTGTGATTCTTACTTAATCATGACATATTGATCTCCAGCCCTGTCCTCTTCAACACCCACACCTGTGTAAATGGAACAATCACTGAAAAGATGTGAGCTGCTCTTTTTAAGGCAGGCCTGCAATGAAGTTGAAAATGTGTTTTGGGAGAAAAAGTTCATTTTCTAGGCAAATATTGACTGTGCAATTAATTGCTATTAAGCTGATCACTCTTTATAACATTCTGGAGTATATGCAAATTGCCATTATAAAACCTGATGCAGTAGACTTTGTAAAAATTAACATTTGTATCATTCTCAAAACTTTTGGCCATGATTGTACAATGCTATCAAATCTGTGAAATTTTGGAGCACCCCCAAAAGGAACTAAAAATGTAGCAAAGCATAAGAGTTCCCTGTAGTGAGGAATTTAAAAAAAATAATTTAAAAATATACATATAACTCACCTAAGAGTGACAGTGAGCTGTCATTCAGGTGAAATAGACCATCACATGTTGGTATCCTGAAAAGTGAGCCAAGAACGCAGGTCCAACAAATGACGATTGAGGTAGCAATCTACATGTGGCAGTAGCTGTTAAACTTGTAAGGGTGCTATCTTAGATCTGAATACAGTTTGTGGAAATGTTCTCTGCTCATCCAGCAGTTATGCTTGTCTTTCAAAATGCAGAAGACGAAACTTGTTCAAGTAAAGATCATCCAGAGGTTCAATAGTCAAAGCAGAAACAAGAAGAATGTTTGCCCCTCACCTCACCCCCCCCCCCCTGCAATGTGATTGCAGTGTGCCAGCTGTTTGCCATAGTGTCCAGAGGCTTGATTCAGGCCTATGGGTCTGCAAAGTTCAGAATCCTTCTAAAAGTTAATAAAATAATAATACAATAAATAATAAAATAAATAATAAAACACACAGTTACAATATAAAAAGTAGAAGTAATGCAGTGTATTTTATGAACAATTAAGGTAACGCTTGTATAAGTCACCTAATTGAACAGTTAAAAAAAAGAAATAAAGATGACCAGATTGTACTTGTTGAGAGAGTTGCGGTCATTCCAAATCTCCACCTTAATATAATTTTTTTTTAATAAAACTAAGATGGCAAACATACTTTTACATGTGGTTGTCTGCTGGGGAGGTGGCCTAAATGGTAAAGAAAAGAAGTGGCTCAACAAAGTCATCAGAAGAGCCCAGAGCTCTATAGGGGAAGTTCTGCGCCCTTGGGAAGAAGTCTGGCAAAACAGATGTCTAAGGAAATTAGACACCATCACGGGGAATGGCATTCACCCCTTTCATGACATATTGCTACAGCAATGGAGTGCCATAAGCCAGCGCTACAGACAGATGGGTTGCCGTTCCACTAGGTTCCACAATTCCTTCATTATTTTTTGCAGTGCCCGACTCAGTGACCAGGTGTAATAGACCTCTATGGGGTCCTTGATGGGAGCCTGTAATACGGTTGTGTGCATGAAGCTTTATTGACATTGTATTGTGCATGTATTTATAGTCCGGTTACAGCTTTCAATTTCCTATTTAAACATACTGTACGCACATTGGTTTCATTGTTGTGCATATTGTAATAATACTTATATCGTCTGAATTATTTGTTGTTGAGAACTGACTTTGTCATGTGACCCCCTATTGGTTTAACTTGACAATAAGGTTTCTTACATATTCCTATATTGTATTATATTGTATTTATTTTCTATTCTTGTTTTTAGTACCGTGTAAAGATTTCAAAATTAAGTCTTCTACTGTATATTACTGTAAAAATAACCAGAAACTTGATCTGAAAGGGAAGTAGAGATGTAGCATGCAGCATCTACTATTTAAAAAAAAAAAATAATATATATATATATAAATACTTTTTTTAAAATAAAGTTTTGGTGCAGTATGCTATTTGTATATACATTACTTTTCAATGACTCAACACTGCCCTACCATATTTCTGTTTCTGAAAATCTATTCTATACACATAAATCAGCTTATCTGCAGCAATTGTATGGATTTATGCAAAACCTACTTGGATAAATGGGACTGTCACAGAAATCTCTGCAAGAAGTTTTCTTTATTTGACCAAACAAACCATCCAAAAGCCTTTGTACACCCACAAGTCACTACAGAGTTGAAGTCTTCTTGGAATTTCCTATAATTGAGGAGTAGAACATTACTTTTTTTAAAATGTATATATGTATATATATATGATATAGATATATATAATCTATAGATATCATATATATACCATCTATACTTATATATATATATTATATAGATATATACATCATATATATATATATATATATATTTATAATGAAAAAGATAAATACACTGCACCAGAAAATTATAACAAACCCATTATAATAAAATGTTTACGGTACCTATCTACTGTGTGACTATAAGCTAAAACTATAACATAAAAGCATGAAGCCCGATAGGGTCGTCAGAGTGAAATTTACATAAAGATATAATAGATGCTAAAGGTGCTGATAGTCCTGAATAGTCCATTTATTTCTTGACTTTATATTTGACAGCCACATAGAAATTTCCAGATTTATGGACTGCTGAAAATCCCACTTTGTTGGTGAATTGCATATCAGTTAAACAAATGTTAGTTGTTGCATAGCTGAGCCAGACTGAGCTGCAATACCATATAAAGACTATAGGTATTTGTATCACTGTTTCTGGAAATAAAACTTAGGATTCTATTACCTAGGCTCTTATTGGCTATCTATCAAAACAGACTAATCGTAATGTTTCCAATAAAAGGGCTCATACCACTACTCTCAGCGGTCTTGTGAGTGTCTATACTACAGGCAGTCCCCGGGTTACATACAAGATAGGGACTGTAGGTTTGTTCTTAAGTTGAATTTGTATGTAAGTCGAAACTGTATATTTTATCATTGTAGTTCCCGACAATTTTTTTTTTTTTGCCCCAGTGACAATTGGAGTTTCAAATTTTTTTGCTGTAATAGGACCAAGAATTATCAATAAAGCTTCATTGCAGACAATTTTAAGCTGATTATTGCAATCTGGGACTATTTTAAAGCATCCAGAGAGCTTCACCAGAGGTCACAGTGGGCAGAGGGGTCCGTCTGTAACTATGGGTTGTCTGTAAGTCGGGTGTCCTTAAGTAGGGGACCGCCTGTATATGGATTTTGATTACCGTATTTTTCGGATGATAAGGCGCATTATGAATAAAGTTCACGTTCTGCAGTTCTGCAGTTCCCGCTGGAGATCTGCTGTCAAGGGTGCCCTCCTCCGCCTTGCCTCCTCCAGTCACTGCCGAATCCCCCTCTAGTACTGCTGGCCATGCCGCGGCGCTGGTCTGCCGTGGCCCAGATCGCGTTTCATACATAAGGCGCACCTTATAGTCCAAAAATACGGTATGCAGAAGATGCGAATAAGAAGTACGTATTATAGTGACACTCTCTTGCACGTTATCGTGTTGCTTTATTACTCTATAGCATTAAACTAAGAAGAATACTGCAATTTACTACAAACTATCTGTAAATATTGTATATCCATGATTATCGAAGAAAAGAAAATATTTGTTTAAAGAAAAATCTCAGTTTATGGTCTATGTCAGTGGTGGCGAACCTATGGCACTGGTGCCAGAGGCGGCACTCGGAGCCCTTTCTGTGGGCACCCGGGTCATCACCCCAGCACACCAGACAGGTCTCAAAGAATCTTCCTGCAGCTCCAAGCAACTTAAAAGATGCTGCTTTCCGTCATATTTTGATACTTACTTCGCTACTTGGGACTGTAGGAAGAGGGAGAATGAATAGACATGGCAGAATTACCTTTGGAGGACCTCCTGCTGGCCCCGTGATTCTCTGTGTACAGAGGGACACTGGAAAGAAGCTACAACGATGTAAATTTTCCATCTTGTTTTCAGGAGGCCAATATGATCGAAAATTGTTGAAGAACAGGGAGCAATAAGTTACTGCTTTAATTTCTGGTTGGCACCTCGCGATAAATAAGGGGGGTTTGGGGTTGTTTTTGGGCACTCGGCCACTAAAAGGTTCGCCATCACTGGTCTATGTTGTTGGACACAGTTCACTGATCCAATGAAAGGGCGTAGTAACAAAAATATACAGACTGATTTTGTACACTAAATTATGCTTTGCCCATTGTCCCAACATAAAAGACTTTAAGCGATATGTGTCTTGAGGGTGATTGAAGCTTATAGTGATGGAGATAGTGAGTTTGATTTAAAATTTGCATTGTTAATTTGTGGATTTGCAGCTTTTACTGAGACCAGGGGTGTAACTACAATCATATAAATTATTGTTGTTGCTACAGGGCCCATGGGGGTAGAGCCATCCAGCACACATTGTCAACAGGACAATGGGACAGATTTACTTACCCGGTCCTGTCGCGATCCCGTGGTGCGTTGCCCGACGAGGATTCGGGTCTTCCGTCGATTCACTAAGGTCGTGCGTCCAATTTCCTTCGTGTGTTGCTGCTGCGCTGAGATCTGCTGGAGTTCACCTGCTTCTTCCTGGTGCATGTGAGTGGGTTGTCCGACGGCCACGCCCTCCGATTTCTGACGCATGCAAGCCGGCGCCGATGCAACCCAATTTGATCGCGTGCGCCAAAAAAACGGGCAATTCAGGGCAAAATGGAAATATTCGGGGAACCCGACAGAATTGCGGTCCGCGGACCCTTAGTAAATGAGCCTCCTATAATAGCTGATAGTCCTCGAACAGGCATTTATATATATCTTTTGTATTTGTTGGGATACACAGTGCAATACGTATAGCTCTTGCTTTTCACGGAGTTGGGTATTACAACCACAATGTACGATGTTAAGACTTTACTATAATTGATATTTGTTGTAGTTACCTTTGTGTATGATACACCATTTGATGTCAGAATGTAATGATCTGTTATTGTAGCATATATATGTATATAAACATATTCCATCACTTTATGATACTATAGTCTTTACGGGTATTACTAGACACCGTCATATCATCCTGTATCTGCCTTTTCCCCTAATTGACACATCTGAATTGGCGCGTATAAATATAAATAAATTAATGTATGCGATATTATCAAGTAGCGTTATTGCTTAGCAGATAACAATTGCAATTTGGTAATGGGTCATCTTGCCTTTTCTCAGAATGAAAAGTTCTTTTTCAGATACTTGGAATTATAAAATTCTTTGTGATCCTATTCTCTCATTTTTTAGATATGTGTATAACGTATGCATTTTTTTATGATCAGGTAACGTTTATTAACAATCAGAAATAAATGACAATAATAATTTGTACATTTGTTATTCATTATTGTTACATCAATTTCTACAGGAATAATACACAAGCAAAACGGGAACAAACCCCCTGCTCCCCCCCCATTCCCTGCGGTCCGGCCCTTCGCCCATCCACTAAGCAAAATACCCCATAGGAGTGCCTCTTTTCAGTACTAGATTTACCCACAGATAATGTTTAAAGGCCCAGCAATCCACCAGGTCTGGCTCACATCCAACAACGCATAAATTCCTAAGAGGCTATCCCTTGACATTCTACCCATTTCTTCTATTGCTTCTGAAACAGAAACTATTCCATACAGATAGTATTGTTCAACATGCCCTTTACTCCACCTATATCTGGAGGGGAGGCATCCAGCCAGTGACGTGCTTGATATAGAATTTTTGCCACTGCTAACTGTTCCTACTGAGGCACATCCAGCTGACCTACACAGCCAAGCTGTTATATGTGCACATATGGATTGTGGGATATTCTGTTTACTGTTTATAATGACACCTGTAGTCTGGAGGCAGGAATTTAACCTGCTGGCCAGAGTCTTGCCATGTCTGCGCTTTAGCGCGAAACGGCCCATCGCCTTGCCGCGGCTTGCATCTTCCCTGCATGTTTGGCATATTTTCTAATAAAGACACAATCATCTGTACTGGTGAGTGCCGTTTTCTCTATGTTGTTGGATTGATACGCTCTGGCTTATTCCTCACTTTATTCAACAGGACAATGTGTGGTGCTGTGTGGTGGAAGGGATATTGCTCCAATAGCTATCTCCTCTCCATACTGGGAAGAAATAATTATTGTGTGCTTTACATGGCAACATCAATGTGCTACTACATCCTGCTTGTACTGAAGAGTGCCGACAAAATGGAGGAGATGGACGGAGAAGTGGAGGGTGGACAGCATTCCTTATCTACCTGAAGAAAGAAAATTGGCTTCTTCTCTGCATTTGGTCCAGTTACTCTGTGTGTATCAGAGATTTGCTGTTACCTACCTGCATAGCATGCAGCAGCTTTAGTAAAGTGTTATATCAGTTCTCCAGCATAAACCCTACACTCATCCCTCCCAACCTCTGGGTTGGAGAAAGGAATAAAAAGAGTGGTGCACATAGCACACCACAAATTTTTTAGCTTAATTAACCACACTTCTTGTCCCACCCCTACCCTCTAGTATGCCTACACAGTATAATACCTAGAATATTGAATTGTGAGCCCCATTGGGGACAGGGACTAATTTGGCAAGCTTTGTGCAGCACTGTGGTATCTGTGTGCACTATATAAATAAAAAAATAATTAATATTTGCTCTTACACCAAATATTCTCACCTTGTACAATGCCCCATTCCCACTTATCTCTTACTGAGTCCCTTTCTCTTCTCCCCCTTTTATTATGAATCAGTCTCTGCCCCCCTCTCCTTTCATTAGTCCCCATTTCTCTTCCCCCTCCTTATTATGCCCCTTACCTGCTCCCCCTCTAATTGTGTCCCACCATTACTGCTCCCTTTTCTTATTATGCCCCTTCTCTGCTTGCCTTTTAATTATGCTCCCCTCTTCTTGTGCCTCTCCTCTCTCCTCCACTTTTTATTGTGCTCCTTCTTTCAGCTCTCCTTCCTTATCATGCTCTCTTTCTGCTCCCCTTCTTAATGTGCCTCCAACTTTCTGTTCCCCTTCCTTGATATTCCCCCTTTCTGTAGCCCTTTTTACTGTGCTCCCCTCCTTATTATCCCCACCTCTCTGCTTCCCCTCTTATGGATCCTCTTTTGTGGAATAAAAATAAATAATTAGTACTCTACTTTCCTCGTTCCCCGCTGCCATCATGCCTCTTCCTCTGCTGTACAACAGAAGTGCCTACGAGGCTCAGTATCTCCCACCTACCCTCACATACAACCTCCTGTACCCCTTTATCTCCATGCCACCCTTTGATTGTCCCTCTCAGAGAGCAACAACAATCATTCTGTCATCAAGTTATCAGTTATTAAGGGCCTATCCTGTGGCTTTATTCCAGATAGGCTACTCTTTAGTCTAGGGCCCTCATCCTCATTGTGAATCTACATGTCAAATGGTCTTGTTCATAGGAAAGGGGGACCAAATAAAAAAAAATGCTATGCTGTGGGGCCAGCAGTTTTCTGGTTATGCCCCTGTCTGTGCGAAATCACACCACTCCCCAGCAGGTGTAGCTTGCAATTTTGGAATGGATAGCTAAAAAATGTGGGACTTTTTGAAAAAAGTCACAAAGAAACTACAGACTAAAATGTCCGGTTTAACAACCTCTAAGATAAATCAATCCAACTCATTGCAAATAAAAACAGGCACCATTTTCCAGCCAAATGATAAATTACCCCTTTGTATATTTACATAAAGCATGAAATGCTTTTTCTGTTAGAAATTTGTATACTATATCAGATTATCTGCAGAAATTGTATTGAATTATGCAAAACCCACTTGGATAAATGGCAATGTCAGAGTAATCTCTGCAACAAACCTGCCAGAGGAATGTTTCCTATATATAACTTTCAATATATTGATAATATATATTGAACCTGTAGGATCATTTTCTTTATTTCACCAAACAAACCATCAAAATGCTACTGTATATCCACAAGCACGAGAATAGTTGTGGTTTTTTGCAGTTGATTTATTGGATGTTGTACAACTTTACTTTTTGTGAATTTACTGTTTTTTAATGCTATGATACATATTCATGTTATGATAAATGTTTATGAATATGATGATATATTTAATATGAAAAGCATAAATACACTGGGGGAAATTTGTCATTGTTTTTTTTGTCTATGTTTGGCATTGTTTTGGCACAGCTGTGGTACATCGGCTCTTTTTGCAACTTTAAAATAAACCATGCTTGCACCATATTCATTATTAGCTTAGACTAGTTTTCACAATACTGAACTAAATTAATGATTTGCGATTTGGCGCAAATGTTCGTTTAGGCCCATGTTTTGGTACAAAATGACTCCAGTCACCTCCTGGCATAGAAAAAGGACAAAAACCACTACCAAATTTATAAAACTAATTTCTCCTTAGAGGGACATGTGCACCAAAAAAAAATACATTTTGCGACAAGTGCAAAAAAGCCCCAATATTATGAGACCAAAAAACAAAAACAAATACAACAACATTCATAGATTCACTTGATTAATTCAGATAAAACAAAAATGGAATTGAACCAACTCTAAGACAAATTGTAATGATAAATTCCCTCCACTGAACCAGAAAATGATTACACACCCATTATAATAATAATACATCGTAGGCAACGGTTGCTCGGTTAGAATGAAAAATATAGTGCGGGAGATTTATCAGGACTTGTACACCAGTTATTTGGTGTACAATTCCTGAAATAATCACAATTTCTTGCAGAACACGAGCAATTGCAATTATTTTCACCTTCACGCCAGCTCCACACCAAATGGGCATGGGGAGATGCAGATGGTGGTGGTGGGGGGTAGCCAGTGGAGGAAAGGGCCGAAGCAGGGTGTCCCTTCCTCATGCCTGTACACTCGCTCAAGCTAATGGTGAATGCTCACAGGTTTTTATGCAAAATGTGCAGAAGCCCGCTAGATATATGAGATGGTTTAAATTTTGTTCATGTATCCAACATGTTGGTGACATGGCTTGCACCATAAGCCAGCGCATGAATGCAGGCGTATCATAAATTCCCCCCACTCGGGTTGATTTGTTATTTTTCTGGCTATTGGTTTTCTCTTATTTTTTGTGCTTTTTTTGCGGCATTTGTGGATTTGCAGCTTTTTCTACAACTAAGACACAGTGGCCCACATTTATTTTATTATTGCACCATTTTTTTTTCTAACTTTACATTCTTTTTAGTGCAAATTAATTACACCTGTATTTATAAAGTGTCACAGTTGCACTATACCCGACGCAACACAAAATTCTGCACATAAAGGAGCATTCTGGTGTACAGTCAGAGTTTGAGCCACATTTATCATGCAGTGTCAGACAGAATTGTGTCACATGCCCTATGTTAAAGCTGCACCAAAGAAAAGTTGGAGCAGTGCAGCGAGCACCAGATTCATGAAGGCATACACTGCACTATTTTTGATAAATGTGGGCCAGTCCCTGCAAAGTTTGCCATTTTTTTTTCACAGAATCACTCCACTGCTCAGCAGGTGAGGGTTAAACTTTTTCAATGTGTTGTGCAAAAATGTGCAAACTGCAGATTAAAATATCTGACTACAACATACAATGACCCACATTTATTAAAGCTCCTGCACAATTTTTTTGTCTGACTTTGTGGGGCAGATTTATCAAGTGTCTGAAAGTCAGAATATTTCTAGTTGCCCATGGCAACCAATCACAGCTCAGCTTTCATTTTATCAGTGCTCATGAATATTTTAAAGGGGAGCTGTGATTGGTTGCCATGGGCAACTAGAAATATTCTGACTTTCAGACAGCTTGATAAATCTGCCCCTGTGTGTTCTTTTCAGTGCAAACCGCTTGCACATGTATCTACAAAATGTCTGCTAAACATTTGTGTTGCGGCTGCACTATACACAACGCTACACAAAAGTTTGCACATAATGGAGCATTCCTGTGCACAGTTGGACCGTGCGCTTCATTTATCATGCAGTGTCTGACAGAAGTGTGTCGCACACTCTACAAAAAAGCAACAAAAAAAGGAGCAACAAAAAAGTTGGTGCACTCTGTTGGAACAGTGCAGGGGGTGTCACAATCATGAAGAACGTGCAACACAATTCATGAATCTGGCAAACTCAGCACACTTCACTTGTTTTTGATAAATTTTGGCCTGTGTGTTAAAGTGTAAAAATCCATGTTTTTTCTGTTAGACAATTGTATGTTGTATATGATTGCAGTATATACATATACAATATATAAAAATACACATGTAGATACACTGAGATTAAGTGAACTCCACTCTCTTAAAATTGTATCAGATTGTGTGGGTTAAAACAAATAACTTTATAAGAAAACTTTATAACTTTATAAGAAAAAAACAAACAAATTCATTGCTATAGTAGGAATATCTGCAAAACAATTATACTTACGAGAACAGAAATATTACAGGGACATATGTTGTTTGAGATGATATTAATAATATAAATTTTATTACAATAAAATTTAATAGATAAAGATAAAAATAGGAAACCAGTGTGAGGATAGATACAATTCTGTTAAGATTAGGGACACATGGGGCTGGTTAGTTGTGTTAGTTGCAGTAGAATCACATTGTAATCATTGCTGCATATTTATGAGGAAGAATTCAACCTTTATAATAGAAATGTTGAACAAAAATCCCATTCTGCAGCAGAAATGAGCCTTAAGGTGCAATTGTAACATTTTTGTTATTTTCCACAAATCAATAGTTCTTTGATACCTATATCTAGAAGTTTCTTTGCTTTCCTCCTCTGTTTAGCCCGGCACAATACTAGCTAGATGCCCTGCCATTTCTGGTTACTCATAAACATGATATGAAGTGAAAGAGAGGAGGGGCTGCTTCTCCCTGCTCAGGTCATGTGACTGAGCACTCTCTCTGTGTATAGCAAATCTGAGCATGTTCACTGCTTTGGATAGAGATGTCTCTGACACAGAATAGAGAGGTACAAGATCTCCCCTGTTCCCTATCAGTTCTTCCTTCCCAGTCTGTAATTCTATAGAACTTTCTTTGTCTCACTCTTCCCCTCAAGCTGCAACCCCTTACCCACTTTGCACTACTCTGCAAAGTACTACTCTTGCACTACTTATTACATGTCCCATGCTTCTCCATGTGATGAAAGCTGCTAAGCTAGTCACCAAATATATCCTATATGTACAATATGCAGTGTTCAGTGGAATTGCTTGTAGGAACCTTATTTGGTTTGCTGCTAAATTATTGAATAAGAGAATACAAGGCATCATGGGAACTGTGGGCAGAATAAATTGGACTTAACTTCAGGGCAGATTTAAGAAAAGGTTGGTCTACTTCACCACTGGTGAGAAAAACATTCATCAAACACTTTCAGAAATGCCATATCTTTGGAAAGAAAATAGTTATTAATACAATGTTGCCATCTTTCTGTTTGTTTTTGAATTGAGAATCACATTTGACAATTTGGTAAAATCAATCTAACTTTGGAATTACTCATTAAAACTGTGGCAAAAATCAATTTTGTGTTTGGTTTCTGCAAAGGTCAAATCTCTGGGGGATGTCTGGCCTATGTAAGGCATTAAAGCAAGCAACATTGTATCATAAAAAAGAAAATCATATTTTTAGCACATGTGGATGTAAAATAACATGTCCTTCTTTCATGTAAAGGTGAGCAGATGCTGGTGTGAAAATAGTATTCTTGGACTTTGCAAAGGCATTCAACACTGTCCGTCCTAGTCACCTAATGGCCAAAATAAAGTCCATGGGTTTGGCAGGTATTGTTAAGTTAAAGTTCATGTACATAGAGTATTCACTTGGCTAGTGACTTCATCGATGTGAGGGGAGTCCTTCCCCTTCCTAATTTTGGGGACATTAAAAGGTGGTTGATGATTATTGCTTGTTATTTCTTCTTGTGGTTGTGTTTCCAGGTTGTTTAATAGAAGGGCTTGTTTTAATATCTCTTTTTGTTACTTCTCTGTGTCAGGATTCAGGGGTAGTGGACCCACTGTACTGCCGCGGACGATAACCTAAGCCGACACCAAGGACCGGAGTCTAAGTGATACCCGGTTTTCACCAGAGCCCGGCGCAAAGAAGGTTGGACGTGCTACAGCATGGTACCACTAGGTCGCCTTTCCCCTTCCTAATTTTGGGGACATTAAAAGTTGGTTGATAATTATTGGTTGTTATTTCTTCTTGTGGTTTTAATATATCTTTTTGTTACTTCTTTGTGTCAGGATTCAGGGGTAGTGGACCCACTTTACCGTCAGGGACGATGATGTAAGTTTTGGTACCACTAGCAGCATGGTACCACTAGGTCGCTCCACAGGTATGACTTTGTCCGCGGTGTTGGCCAAGGTGAAGTACAGAGTCATAGAGCAGATTCATAGTTGAGGACAGGTAGGAGGTCATTACAGCCAGCACGGGATCGAGTCAGTAGCAGAGCAGATCAGAAGTTCAAACCTGGTAGCAAAGAAGCATAGTCAGGAACAGAATCGGGGTCACAAGGCAGGGAACAAAGCTATCTCAATGGCATGGAAGCACAAAGATCTGGCAGGGCACACTGGAAGGGGGTGATAATTTATCAGGGCAGATGGCCAGCCAGTGCCAATTATCTGCTCACTAGCCTTTTAAATCTTACATAGCCATCGCGCATGCACACTTGGAGACAGAGCACAGCGACCACTGCTGGAGCCAGGAAAGGTGAGTGAGGCTGTAGAATTACTCCGAGGGCGCAGGGAGGCACATGGGTGCAACTGCGACTAGGGATGTGGGTTGCAGGAGCACCTGTGACACTTTGATGATTGTATTGGTTACTTTCCAGAAGGATAGAATTTTGGGGCTTTGAACATGTAACAGATTTCTTATGTTTCCACAGTCTTGCTAGCAAAAGGGTGAGGTGCTCGGGTAGATAAGGTTGAGTCTGGAGGGTCTGAAATACCTTCTAAGTTGTGTTTTATTTATCCCCTCTTGGTGTGAGGTATAGTAAAACATTTGTGTTAGTTGTAGAGCTGCTTTCCATTTATCTTCTGGGATATTAACTTGAAAGTCTTCCTCGAAATTTTAGATATGATGGTTCTTTGTGTGATCTAATTTTTTCCTATTCTATTATAGAAGAAGAAAATACATTTTTTCCCCAGGTGTTGTTTATCTTGGAAATCTAGTAGTGTAGATTCGATATTAGGAGTCGTCTGTTTGAATGTGTTATATAGGGCTTTCACTTTAATAATTTGATGTATCTCAGTGTTGGGTATACCTTCAGTAGCAAGTAGATATCTAGTTTCAATTAGTCCTTTTCATTTGAGGATTTCCTTTATTTCTTTCATTCCTTTTTGTCTCCATCTGTCTGTTTTTTTGTTTTGGATTTCTAGGAAACTTAGAAGAAATCGGTCCAGTAGGTTGTGGTTGGGATTTGTTTCTTTGTGCATCATATTTTTCCACTCCCTATCTGAGATTTTTATTGACTGCAATTTAGATTGGGGTTGGTCTGTTCCCCATATGCATGCAGTCAATATGTTACTTAATGCTGTTTTATTATTGTATTGTTTCTCTATTGTTAGCCATACTTTGTCAGTGAAGTCCAGCCACCAATGTTTAAGTTGATCTAGGATTGCCGCCATGTAATAGTCCTTTAAGTCTAGAAGGCCTAGTCCTCCTGCTCTTTTATTTTTTGTCATGATGGAAAATTACACTCTTTCTTTCTTCTGTTGCCAAATTAATTTTTAAAGGTTTGTGTTGTTCGTTCTGTAAAATGTGGCTGGAATGTTAATTGGACCCGTCCTGAATAGATATAGGAATTTTGGTAGTATTATCATTTTGTATAAGGCTATATGGCTGAAGCAAATCAATTGGTGTCTGGAGCATTTTATATACCGGATATACTCGAGTATAAGCCAACTGGAGTAAAAGCTGAGGTACCTATTTTTACCACCAAAAACCAATAGCCTGCCAGCCCCCTGTAGTATATACCCTGCCAGCCCCCTGTAGTATATACCCTGCCAGCCCCTGTAGTATATAGCCAGCCCCCAGTAGTATATAGCCAGCCAGCCCCTTGTAGTATATAGCTAGCTTCCTTTTGTATATAGCCTGCCAACCCTTTAGTATATATTACCTGTCAACCCCATGTTGTGTATAGCCTGGCCGTAAAAAAAATAAACTGAGTACTCACCATTCTGTTGTTGAGCAGTGCTTACCTCCTCCTCCTCTTCCTTGCACCGGCATGTGCCCGCCATGCTATGGTACAGCGGGCACGTGTGTGTGCATGTATCCTTAGGGAGTTTTGTTCGGTGTCCAAGATTACTACTTGTAGAATTTGTGACTTGTGATTTTTTGTACTGTGCAATTTTCCCATACTCTTTTAAAGGAAACCTACCATTGCTTTTGTGCATTATGAACCAAACATACCTTGAGAATTCACAACAATACAAGAAAGTTTGTGTGCGGCTCACCCTCTCAAGGACCATGGATTCCTGGATACGCTGGGAATACAATCTTTGCGTGAATCTCGCACATCCGGATTGCAGTCGTGTTGCCTGCTTGGACTGTAGGTGTAGAATCTTGATCAAAGAGGAGAAACCACAGCACTTCCTTAAAAAACTTTAGTCTTTATTTAATTCCAAATTAAAGGCATCATGGATTGGAAAGCACAATGCCAAGGCGTTTTGAGCTCGTAAAGCTCTTAGTCATGACATGGTACTAATATAATTGTTTAAAACATTTAAAGGAAACAGCAAACAATCACAGTTAGGGGGGTGCATGGATCACGTGATGCAATGCGTCATGGCAACCTCTGTGGATCATGTGATGTGAAGTGTCATAGCAACCTGTATCGGAGGCATATGCAGCACAGGATTCAAAACACCATGTGAATTCAATTAGAAATTCAAAAAGAAAAAAGACACTGAAACATGAATACAAAGTAAAGGTAAGTTTGTACTGTATAAGGTCATATGGACATGACGGACTTAATATAAGATATCGAACAGTCAAATAGAACAATACAACAAAACGGGAGATATAAGTTCAAACACTAGTCTCCACATTACAAAAAATACCACTGTTGGCATAATTTTATGCAGAAAATAATATATAAATGGGCAAATTGGCTAATAGAAATAAGTCAAATCTGTTCTAAAATTTAGACCCGCGGGTCATCTGGTACCTAATTTAAATATCCAGAGGGCTTCCCTCTGTGACAAAATTTTCCTTTTATCACGTCCTCTCTTTGGAGAAAAAAAATTTTCTATGCCAAAAAACCAAAAAGATGTTGTTCCGCCTCTGTACACGTCAGCAAAATGTTTAGAAGCACCCGACATATTTTTCTGTGTGTTTTTGGTGCTGTCCCTCAAATGCTCTGCAATTCTCGTCTTGAGTTTCCGTGTCGTGGAGCCAACATACATAACGTTACAAGTAATGCATTCGATAACATACACTACATATGTGGAGTCACAATTTATAAAAGACTTAATGTAGAATTTCTCAGATTGATCTGCAGTACAAAAGTGATCCATATGTTTTGCATAAGTACAAACATTGCAACGAGTAGTGCCACAGCAATGAATGCCTTTGATATCCAGCCAAGTTCAGCGACTGGACTGTTTATTTGTGAACAAACTAGGTGACAATAAATATACTTTGAGAATGCTGTAGCTACACTGATGCAGAAATATATCTTAATTAATCCCTATTATTATTTATCTAATAAAATTATGATAATGAAGCTCTGTTCCTCCTGTGACTTCCCCGGTGCTCTTCTCACTCTAATTATGCACTGCTCTAGCCAGCATAAGCCAAGAATACTTCATCATTATGTTGTCCCGAGTTATCCAGCGCTGGTTAATAAGTTCTTTCTGGAAGCTCTGTGCAATGTGTAATGTTTATGCAGGCATCTTACATGACAGCTTTCCCAAGCAACCCAGCTTTCCCAAGGTCCTGAATTTTATAATTATTTTTTGAGAAAAAGCACTTGGATCAGGGATTAAACAAGATATGTTTCTGCATCAATGTAGCTACAGTATACTTCAGGTATGATCCACGTCTCGGATCACAGGAACACCGTGCCCCTCTCTGTGGTGGCTCCCTCCCCAGCCTTTACTTACCTCTCTTTGTTCCTGCTTCCATTCCTGCTTCCATCCCATGCCGGCTCTAGAAGATTTAAAGGGCCAGCACACCACTGACTGGAACTGGCCAATTCTGGGTTTTCTATTTAAGCTGGCTGCTCCCATCAACCCACGCCAGATCTTTGAGCTGTATGCATGAGAGAAAGCATCCTGTTGCAATTCCTTTTCCTTGTATCCTGATCTCCTGTTGTGACCTCGGACCTGAAGCTGACCTTGCTCCTTCACTGCCAGCCCTGACCTCCTGCTCTGTACCAGTTTCTGAATCATTTCCACCTGTCCTGACTAAGTGCCTGTCCCCGAGCACGAAATTGCCTGCCGTTCCTGTACCTCAACCTTGGCTGCCATTGCGAGTCGCACATGTAGAATGACCTGGTGGCACCACGCTGCAGCAAGACCATCTTGATTTGTGGTGGGCTCTGGTGAAGACCGGGTACCACTTAGATTCCAGTTCCAGGTGTCGGCTTGCGTCATCGTCTGCGGTGGTCTAGGGGGTTCAATGACCCTGAGCCCTGACAGTAAGATCCAGCCATGGACCCCGCCACGGTACTGTTTCCAAAACTGGCTGATCTTACCACTGTTGTGGTCCAGCTGTACCAGCAGATTGCCTCGCAAGGAGAACAGCTAGATCAAGTCACCACAATGGTGCAACAGTTGCTTGTCACTCAGCATCAGTGACTTCTTCTGCTACCACAGCTTGTCTTTCTGACGCTGAACCAAGACTAAGACTATCTATGACTGACAAGCATGATGGGGACCCCAAGCTGTGCAGGGGTTTTATTACCCAGTGCTTCTTGCACATAGAACTCATGCCATCTCAGTTTGTCACTGAGCGATCTAAGGCGGCATTCATTGTCAGCCTCCTCTCTGGGAAGGCCCTGACCTGGGCTATCCCTCTTTGGGACAGAGGCGATCCTGTCACGGCTACAAACACAGCTTGCCTGGAGGCATTCCGGGCGGTGTTTGAAGCTCGAGAGCAGAGGAGGACTCAGAGGCTGGGAGCACTACAGGAGGAGTAGTTAATCCCTTTCTCATTAATTGCCTTCCCTCTAATTTGTTGGTTGAACTTGACATATTTCTTTTTTCAAATATACTAAATATGTAATATAATGTAACATAGGCAAATTGCATTATTTCTTAGCTTCTTGCTCATTTCAGCACAGTTGTATTTTTTCTAATTTGATTTTATTTCTCATAAAGTCATCAATAAAATAACACAACAATAATTCTATTTTTCCTAGGGGAAATTAAGAAGAGTGGTTAAGTCCATTCTATTGATATCATTGAAAACATTAAAACTAAAAAGCTGTAAATGCGTGTGAGCTCATCTTAAGATAATAAGTTGTATTTGTTGATAATCCTACTTCATTTGGAATGCCGATAATTTTATGCATAAGCCAACATTTATATTAATATTACTTTTCATAAATTTGGCATTGGAGAAAAGTTAATTGCTCTTTGGTTTGAGGCAATTATGGATCTTATCACAAAATTAATACAAAAGGTTTGATGAACTTATTTAAACTGAGTTAAAGTCGAAGAGGGCTAAATTTGGTGATAAAAACAGTGCAGCTGGGAGAGGATATGGACCATCTCATATTTTTTAAAATGTATTTGCTTGTGTATTCACTTTTGTTAGGCCTATCAAACTGCTTAAAGTGTTCATGCAGCACTACACTGCTTATAACCTATCAACCAAAATGACAGATTTCCAACATTAGTTCTATTCACAAGTTTTTTACTCGCACAATGACTAAGGACATATGTTTGTTTAGACTAATGACATGAGTCGAAAACATATAAATGCAACTGATATTGGAGTTTTGCAAACTGTAGAAATAAAAGAACATTTTTAGCAATAGACAGCTGGTTCAACATTTATATTTACAGTATGAGAAAATGGAGAGAGACACCAGTACTGTGCACCTAAAAGAGGAGAAGAAGCTTTCTACTATATAATTTAACAAGGAAGAAATGGACTTCCTTGACAATTGCAAAAGGTTGGTTTACTGTAGTTGAGATTAATAAAAATGTGCTATTGTAAATATTTATGGCAAGAAATATGATCTTTAGCCCACTTATATTATCGATGTAGAAAAACTATTTGGCACATAAAGATTGCAACATAGAAGTCATCTGGGCAGTGGTACTATTATTTTAATACTTAAAAGGTGGGGTTCAACTACACTTCTGCCATTGGAGGAAGCCTTTCCTAGTTATGCATCTACCTGTAATGCTTACATAGTTAGTATGCTTGTAAAAAGACATATGTCCTACAAGTTCAACCAAGGAACAAAAGGGAATTGGATGACAAGGGGGTGTATGGGAACACAGTCTATATAATATAACCATCAATGTTATTTTGATGTAAAAATGCATCTAGAACAGTATTTAATGTATCTATTGTGACCAGCTCCTGGGGCAGGCTGTTCCACAGATTCACAGTTCTTACAGTAAAGGAGCCTTGTTGCCTCTGGACATTAAACCTTGTTGTTTGATGTAACTTAACCTGGAACAACCTCCCTCAATATTTTTTGTATGAACCATTAATATATTTATATGAATTCCTCATGTCCCCTCTTTGTTATCTGTTTCCGAGACTTATTAAATCTATAAAATTATTTTTTACCTTCTCATTTTTGTGTCTCATTGTTCTACCCTCTACAGCTCCATGGAATCCTTTAAATGAACTGGTGCCCAGAACTGAACTGCATATTCCAGGTGAGGCCGGACCAATGCCTTGTACAGTGCTAATATTACATCCCTATCACGAGAGTCCTTACCTCTTTAGATACATGCCACAATCATGCTCACCATAGAGGCAGTTGACTGACATGTCATGCTATGTCAATCTATGATCTGCTTGTACCCAGGTCCCAGATTTACTCTTCTAAGGACATAAGTTGCCTGTGGATTATTAGCTCTCGGGTGCATAACCTTACATATATCAACATTGAACCTCATTTGCAAAGTGGATGACCAAACACTCAGTTTGTCCAAGTCACCCTGATGCCTATGAACATCCTCCATAGACTGTATTATACTAAAAATATTGGTGTTATCTTCAAACATAGACAAAGTGCTATTCATTCTGTCATTTATGATAATAATAAATAAGTCAAATAACAGTGGGCTTAGCACAAAACCTTGTGGTATATCTCTTATACCTGATCTCTTATAACTGGTGACCATTTACCACAACTCTTTGAATCCTTCAGACAGTTTTCAAACCAATTTCAGACAGTTCCTTCCAAACCAATAGTCCCTTTGCAAAGTCCAAGAACACAATGGGGCAGATTTACTTACCCGGTCCATTCGCAATCCAGCAGCGCATTCTTTGCATTGGATTGGGGTCTTCCGGCGATTCACTAAGGCAGTTCCTCCGACGTCCACCAGATGTCGCTGCTGCGCTGAAGTTCCCCGAGGTCCGCCGGAATGCACCATCCTGTACCTGGTGAAGGTAAGCACGTGTTCCGCCACACTTTTTTTTTTTTAATGCGGCGGTTTTTCAGAATCTGTCGGGTTATCGTTCAGCCAGGCCCCTCAACATTTCCGTCGTGTGCATGCCGGCGCCGATGCACCACAATCCGATCGCATGCGTCAAAAACCCAGGGCAATACAGGGAAAATTGGCGCAAATCAGAAATATTCGGGTAACACGTCGGGAAAACGCAAATTGGGTCCTTGGTAAATGACCCCCAATAGCTACAGGAGCTCCTCTGTCCATGCATCTGCTCATCACTTGACAAAAAAAGATGAGGTTAGTCTGACAACTTCTGTCTTTAGTAAACCCATGTTGGCTGTCACTTATAATACTATGTAATGTGAAATACACCTTGCAGTCCTTTAGTATCCCTTTCAATGATTTACTTAATGAAAGTTAAGATTACAGGCCTATAATTGCATGGAGAAGATCTAGAGCCCTTTTTGAATATTGGCACACCATTTGATTTGCGGTAGTCACTTGGCACCGTACCACACATTAGGGAATCCCTGAAGATTTTAAACAGCAGTACAGCGATAACAGAACTGAATTCTTTAAGAACACATGTACACATTTATTTTATTGAGCTTAGATTGGATCAGGTCTACATTCAGCCAGTCTAGTATATTAAAGGATACATAAACCATACTGGCACCAGCCACACCTGATGTTCTTTCTTCTATTAAATAAATGGAGCTACAAAACTTTTTTAGTATCTCCTCCTTCTCTTGGTCACTAGTTGCATATCCCCCATTTTCAATAGATAGGGGTCCTTGCTCTGACCTATTTTTTTGCATTTATATACTTAACCCCTTACCGACAATTGACGCAATAATACTGCATTGCTATTGCTATTTGCTATTTGCGGGAGGTGCGTTCCCGCAAAATGCAGTACTATTATGTCATGCTTCTGGCACCGGCTATTATAGCCGAAAATTGCCTCTAGCACCCGCGATCGGAGATTTGTCCGATTGCGGGTGTTAACCCCTAACACGCCGCTGACTGTGGTGTGTTAGGGGCATTTAAAGTGAATCGGACCCCCCCGCGACGCTTACCGGGGAGGTCTGGTGCTTCGATCCGAGCCCCGGGACTGTCAGTGCCCGGGATTGCGCGATTCTCTTTCAGGAGCCGGGTCCTGCCTTCATGCTGCGCATGCGCAGTGTGTTACATTACACAGTGTAATACACCTGTATTACACTGTGTAAGATGAAGAAGAACTTGAACAAGCGATCAGTGGATAAAACATTAAAAACATTAAATAAAAGCATTTTTTAATAACAAGAATTAATTAAATAAAGTTAAAGTCCCCTAAACACAAATATTCCCTATACACATGCAATAAATTTAAAAAACACAAAATCGCCAAAAAATCCCACATACATGGTATCACCGCGTCCTTAACAATCTGTACAATAACTCAGAAACATTATTGAACTCGCTCGGTAAATGCCATAAAAACAAAACCCGAAAAACTCTCCAAAAATGTACATTTTTAATAAAATCTCTACACAAAAATGTTCTAAAAAGTGATCAAAAAAAGTTATGTGCGCCAAAATGGTACCACTGAAAAGAACAACTCAACACATAAAAAATAAGCCCTAAACTAGCTCTGTCAACCAAAAAAAATAAAGTTACGTCTCCGAAAAGATGGCGATGCAAAAACAAATGAATTTCCTCTATATTAGTTTTTATCCAGTAAAATTTTAAAAATAAATGAAAAACTATATAAATGAGGTATCACCGTAATCGTAGTTACCTATAGAATAAAGATAATATAGTACTTTTAGTGTACGGTGTATGACCCCCCAAAAATATGAAAAGAAAGTAAACCAAAATTGACAATTTTCTTTTCTGTTAGTTATTAAGTATTTTTGCGGTTATGACTATGTATGGAAAAAGTAGAACATTTTAAAGTTTGAAAATCACTAATTTTTCCAAATTTTCACCAAATAAATAAATGCAAAACATACCACCAAAATTTTTCAACTAACATGAAGTACAAAGTGTCACGAGAAAACAATTTTAAAATCACTTGGATATGTTGAAGCGTTTCGAAGTTATAACCACTTATAGTGACACAGGGCAGATTTGAAAAAATAGGCTGTGTCATGAAAGGTGGCTTCGGCGTTAACGGGTTAAAGAATGACTTGGGATTTGTTTTGCTATCTTTGTCTAACTGTCTATCATTTAGTATTTTAGCTAATTTTATTTTCTTCTTATAGATTTTAAGTGTTTTGCAATTATTAAATGTTTCAGGTGACTCGTCATATTTATAGTTTTTGAATGTCCGCCTTTTTCATGTATTTTAGCTGTAACAGTTACACCTTCGTGGAGGCCATACAGGGTGTAACTTTTCACATCTATTTTTCTTACCTCTAGTAATACATTTTGAGGCATATTGACCAAATATAGATATTTCCCATATAACATTAGTATCATCATGTGACAGTATCTCATCCCAGTTTATATCCTGAAGTGCAGCTCTAAATTTGGGGATATTGGCCTTTTTATGTAATGTTTTGCTTTTCTAGCCTGTATATGCTTTTTACAGCGGAACAATGGAAGAAAAATAATTTTGTTATGATTGCTATCCTGAAGGGTTTTCTGAACACTGCCATTTTGGACAATTTCTGCAATGTTAGAAATCACAAGGTGCCACAAAGCATCACCTCTTGTGAGATATCTGACAAACATTCTCCCTTTTACCAATGAAGAAGACTAACAACCAAATGTGATGTTTGTAACCATGTCTCAGCTACACCAGCTTCATATATGTGTTTCACTAATGGCAGCTACTCAAGTTTTATTAATAGTGATATTATGGGTACATATATCGTCACTGTAGGTTTGTAACTTTTGGATTTCCCTATTATTATTATCCATTGCCTTACTCCTGCCTTTAACACCCACTTCTCCACCCATCAATATAGACTACCCCTCCATGACCTGTCTATCCCTTTAGTTACTTCCTTGTCCGTCCCCAATTCTAGATAAAATCCCCTACTCCCCTGCTAGGATCTTCTCCCCCCCCTTCCCTTTGCTTCCCTTTGCTTTACACCATGATACTTTTGCTGTCTTGCCTGTGTAGCACATGGCACAGGTAGTGCATGGCTATGTACTAGTGATGAGATGACCCAGTCAGATTCTGGTGTGGCCTCAAAATTATGTTTAGGTCAGATCTGGACAGAACCCCCTCTAGATAACACCCGCAATCGTTGTTGCTTATGATCTCAGGTGTTAGCCTTTTAAATGCTGTTACAAAGCTATCAGCAGCATTTAAATGTGCAGTGGCTCCTGTCCAATTATCACTTCTCATTATCAGGGAGCAACAACTTCCAGGAAGATTGTGGTGCCCATAGGGAGGCAAGTTTTTTATGATATTTTATTTGACAGTTTGTCAGAACTGATTTGATATATTCTTTTTGTTGCAAATTGTGCTTTTCCTGAGAAATTAAGGTTAGAGTGAGAATATTCAGATGCTACTTATAGCACAGGTCAAGTAGCATCTGGACCTGCTTCAGTTTGCCTACAATGACAGAATAGGGGTGGACAATTCGGTGCTGTTTCTACTACACAGGACATACTCTCACCTAGAGCGCAGGGGAACCTCAGTTAAAATTATGTAGTTCGATTTTTCCAGTGTTTACAATACAAAAGAACCTGATGGCCTGAAAAAAATGAGGGCACTGCGAATTGACTTCACCCTAACCAACTGGACCTATGACTAACTGAGGAACCGACCTCAGTATGTCCAAATAGAAAATATCCACTCCAATACAGTCATCAGCAACAGGGGAGGACCACAAAGAATCATACTGTCACTCTTTCTCTTCACCCTCTACACTTTGGACTTCAGATATAACTCTATCTCCTGCCACCTGCAACTTGGAAATTGTCAGTTGCATCAATGAGGGCAACACCGAAGAGTACAGTAATACCATCAGTGACTTTGTGAAGTGGAGGGAATGCATCAACTTAATAATCAATGTCATAAAATTGAAGGAGATGGTCATCGACCTAAAGAGGAGCAAAGCGGTTGCAGTACCAAAGATACCAAGGATCAACAGGTGAGAAATAGATCAGGTCAACACTCACAAGTACCTGGGGGTGTACATTTATATACTATTCTATTGGGGAGACACTACGTCCGCTAGAGGAAGTCTGGAGAACCAGATGCCTTAGGAAATTTGACGTCATAGCGATAAATGCTACCCACATGCTACAAAACACACTACTGAAGTCCTTGCTACCACCAGTTGTGTTGCCGTACCAAGGTTCCACAGCTCCTTCATCCCAAAGGCAATGGAACTATTTAACTATGTGGTGGCAAAAGCAAAAGACAAACCCAGAGCATCTCCCCCTAACCCCAAAAATTAAGGTAGTAATTGTAATGTTATTTGTGCTGTTTATTGCCATTCCTGGAGTAATGATGCAGAAAACAATTTCCCAATGGGATTAATAAAGTTTTATTCTGTTCTAATTAGTGATGAGCGGCTCTAAAAAAAAGGAGTCCTAATCTGACACTGAGAGCTCAGTGTTAGCATGAGGAGGAGGTTACCTAAGTTTTATTTTTCAATTGTCATCTTTTCTCTTTAGTAGTCATAGTTTGATCAAGGTAAATGTACGCTCAAGGTCAACGAAACATGTGTTTATGTAAAATTTCAAAGGAAAAGCAAATTTTGAGACTGTAGGAGAGAAAACTTAGTTTTAGGCTACATTCAAATGAAGTATGCCCGCCGTACCGTAGTATGGCGGGCATACATCGGCGCTGCGGAGAGGAGCAGGGGATGAGAACTGCTCACCCCGCCCCTCTCCGTAGGCATATACAGCGCACGGTGCCGTATCACGTAGAAAGATAGGACATGTTTTATCTTTCTGCGGGGCATGGAGCGGTACAGTGCCGCACGTTTGCAGCACGGTGCTGTGAGCCCATAGAAGTCTATGGGGGGTGTATATCGGACGTATATACGTCCCCCGTAGCAGATGTTGTCAAGACAAGTATAATTATGAGGCTGAATGAAACACTAGCTAGCACAAAACGCCACGTGCCTGAGAAAGCTACCAGCTAGTCTTATTCCTCCCCAATGTCATGTTTATGTATTTCTACTAATGTGAATATTGCATATCAATAAAACTTAAAGAAACATAAGATTGGTGAGTGTCATCCCATTTGTACTTTTCTCTTTTTGGACTCATTGCATTGAACACCAAATTTTTACCAGAGTAGGAGTCACAGTACATATATCCAGGGACATGCCAAATATATAGCATACAAATATGTAGTGAGCTGCTACAGTTCCATAGATCAGCTTGTGAGTGGTGGTGCCACTTACCTTGCTTTGAAATAAAATTATGGGATGTATAAAAAGAGAAATGAATGCCAATGATAATGACACAGGTAAAGGAAATCTACCATTTAATTTCATGCATCATGAACCAAACATACCTTGAGAATGCTGTAGCTACACTGATGCAGAGGCGTACCTTGTTTAATCACTGAGCTGAGTGGTTTTGCTGAAAAACAATTATAAAATTATGATAATTAAGTAGAGATGGACGAATTTGTTAAAATTTGTTTCTTCCTGATTCGCCGAATTTTTCGTCAAAATTTGATTCGACCCGAATCGAATCGAAACGAATCACGTTAAAAAACAGGCATTTGCTGGCTGCAGAGAGTCTGTAGGGTGTTGTAGAACGTTGTGCCATGCTTAAATATGCATAGGGAGCATATTGGTCTTCAAACAATGCTGTGTTTTAGTATGACACGCACATTACAGCCGCGGCTCTTAGAATCGCTTCACTCTTCACTTCCATAGGCCATCTTCCCCAAATAAGCGTAGCGGGAACGCAGCCTGACAAGGTAACGTCGGTGCCAGCTCGAAAGGACCGAGCTGAGGGCCAAGATCCCACTATAACATCAAAGAGTGCACTCTTTTTGCACAAATGATTCCATAGATTACGACAGAACTTGTTCTGTTAAACGCGGATACATGTGGAAAGCCCCCCAAAAGAGTGCAGAGGATGTCGGCAGTAATTTTGCATTGACGTCACTGATCATTTTGCCCTTCTTTTCACGCGTCAGTGTCCTCTTTCAAACGGTCAATAATCCATCAGTATTGCTAAAGCCAAAAACAAACAGGAGTTGATCCAGAATAGAGATGAGCAGCAAATGGGATACTTGCATTTCCTCTGTGTTCTGTATCCACTCCTGCTTTTAGCTATCAATCCTGAAGCTTTTCATCCTTCTGACAGATGAAATGAAGGGGAAAACCAAACATAGTGGCAACGTCATAGAGTGATGGAGGGTGAAAACAGCATTATGGAAATCACAGGGTGTTCCAGGGAGACAGCAGTCAGTTGGCAGCAGCATGAGTAGGCTGCAGAGTGGCACAATGACAAATTATGGAGGTGGCGGAAACATGGTAGGCCACAAAGTGGCACAATGATAAGGGCGTGGAGGTGGCGGCAGCAGCAGGAGCCCACAGGTGGCAGCAACATGGTGGCAGCAACAGGGATAGCCACAGAGTGGCACAATGATTTAGTGTGGAGGTGGCATCAGCAGCAGGATCCCAAAGGTGGCAGCAACATGGTGACGGTAACAGGGAAAGCCACAGAGTGGCACAATGATAAGAGTGTGGAGGTGGCGACAGAAGAAGCAGCAGCAGGAGTCCACAGGTGTCAGCAACATGGTGGCAGCAACAGGGAAAGCCACAGAGTAACACAATGATATAGTGGGAAGGTGGCATCAGAAGCAGCAGGGGCCCGCAGAGTGGCACAATGATATAGTGTGAAGGTGGCATCAGTAGCAGCAGCAGGAGTAGCACAATGATATAGTGTGAAGGTGGCATCAGAAGCAGCAGCAGGAGCCCACACAGTGACACAATGATATAGTGTGAAGGTGGCATCAGAAGCAGCAGGAGCCTGCAGAGTGGCACAATGATATAGTGTGAAGGTGGCATCAGAAGCAGCAAGAGCGGCAGAGTGGCACAATGATATAGTGTGTTGGTGGCATCAGAAGCAGCAGCAGCAGGAGCCCACAGAGTGGCACAATGATATAGTGTGAAGGCGGCATCAGAAACAGCAGCAGCAGGAGGAGCCCACAGAGTGGGACAATGATATAGTGTGTTGGTGGCATCAGAAGCAGCAGGAGCCCACAGAAGGCACAATGATATAGTGTGAAGGTGGCATCAGAGCGGCAGAGTGGCACAATGATATAGTGTGGAGGTGGCGGACAATTCCAGTCCCTGGTAAAGATGGTAGGAGGCAGATGGTGCAACTAGCAGCAGATGTGTGGCAGCATCAGATCAGATCAGGCGGGTGGCAGCATCAGAATAGTAGCTGAGGCAGGTAATTAGAACCCCGACTCATTTCTCAAAGTTTGGAGGAGGCGTCATGGCTGATATAATCTGATGCATTAGGCATTGGTGAGTTGACGTCCTGGCCGATCCAAGCCTGATTCATCTTGACAAAGGTCAGTCTCTCCACATTACGGATGGACAAGCGGGTTCTCCTGGAGCTAACGATGGCCCCCGCCGTGCTGAACACCCGCTCTGATGCCACACTACTAGCCGGGCAGGACAGCTTCTCTACTGCAAACACAGCAAGTTGCGGCCATGCATCAAGTTTGGATGCCCAGTAGTCCATGGGATCCTCTACCTCAGGTGGTAAAGTGCTGTCCAAGTAGGCCCGCTTCAGGGCCTACTTCATGTCCTGCTGCTGCTGCCGGTGGCGGCTACCCTCCTCACTAGGCGGGTGAAGGAAATTGCTCATTAAGGAATCCAGACTTAAGCGACTGTTGATGGAACTGCTACTGCTCCTACCCCCCCCCAGCTCCCCACAGCAGCCATGGTAGTAGTACGTGAGCAATAACTGCCAGGAATCCTCCGGTCAGACCTGACAGAGGATGGACAATAGCGCACATAGGCAGCGGCCAACTGTGTGCTCAGTATTTCTCTATAGTATGCCAGTTGTTCCTTCCGTTCAGCAGCAGGAAAAAAGTCACCCATTTTGGACCGGTAGCGAGGGTCCAAGAGGGTGGAGGGCCAAAAGTCATCTCTATGCCGGATGTTTTCTATTCGGCTGTCACTAGTTAGGCAAATCAGCATGCTGTGGGCCATCTGCGCAAGTGACTCTGAGGGACTCCCAGCCTCCATATCCACAGTATACTGCTACGGTGCTTCTGGGTCATCTGCCTTGTCTTCTACCACCTCCGGATGCTCCTGCTCCTCCTCTCCTGTCAACTGAGTAGAAAAACCACAAATTGCAGCAGACTCTGCTTGTGCTCCAATGTCCTCCTCCTCCTCCAGTTCAGCCCCCACCAGACTCATGTGGCCATGAGATGTAGTCTCTACTTCTCCAGTGCCCTGACCAGACAGATTTTGCAGCATGAGTTCCAGGACGTGAAGCAGTGGAAAAACAGCAGGTGTCACGCATGATCTGCCAGTGGCTGACATCAAAGTTACACAGGGAAGTACTATGGTCCGCTTGCATCATAAAAAATAATTAATGGCTTTTCTCTGTTCATACAGGCGGTCTAACATATGAAGGCTGGAATTCCAATGGGTGGAAACATCGCATATCAGACTATGTTGGGGTAGGCCGTTCTGGCACTGCAAATCGAGGAGGGTGTGCTTGGCTTTGTAAGAATGGCTGAAGTGCGTGCACACTGTCCTGCCCATTTTTAGAATGTCTTGCAGATGGGTGTAAGACTTCAGGAACTTGTTGACTACCAGATTGAACACGTGCGCCATGCAGGGCGCATGGACCATCCCTCCTCTGTTTAGCGCGGACACCATGTTCCTCCCATTGTCTGTCAGCAGGGTTCCGATTTTTAGTTGTCGCGTAGAAAGCCACATATTGATTTCTTCTTGCATCTCCACTTCTCCAGTGCCCTGACCAGACAGATTTTGCAGCATGAGTTCCAGGACATGAAGCAGTGGAATGACGTTATTCATCCCGCAGTCCTGGCGAATGACAAATAACGCGGCCTCTTCAAAGGTCCCGAGCAAACGGCAGGTGTCACGCATGATCTGCCAGTGGCTGACATCAAAGTTACACAGGGGAGTACTATGGTCCGCTATGAAAGCAATATAAGAAAAAAAGAGTGCATTCAAGGGCTCTTGTATAGTACAAAGTGAAAATCCAAGTTTATTAGACAAAAAAGTTTATAATGACAAATGTTCAAAAAATACACACATTTAAAATCATTTAAAAATACTATATACATGAAATCATACAGTCACCTGGTATAGTGAATCTGTAAACTACCCCCCGACCAACACAAGGTAAGTGGTACAAGGCCAACTGACCAACAGTGAGATAAATGCTCAGTTGCTGAATGCAAATAAACAAGGTGGGTCCCCTAACCTATCCGAACATGTCAAAAGCCAAATGGCGGCCTCAGGCTCCATACAAAATGCAAAAGATATATTGTAAGCAGATAAGCATGAAAAAAAGCATAAATGGATACCAAGGAGAGGACTCTGATTTAAGCGGCGGACCTATGAGCAGTCAAGGAGGGCACAAGTGGACGGGGGTGGCGGGGGCGCAATGTCTTGCAGATGGGTGTAAGACTTTCAGGAACTTGTTGACTACCAGATTGAACACCATCCTTCCTCTGTTTAGCGTGGACACCATGTTCCTCCCATTGTCTGTCACCATGGTTCCGATTTTTAATTGTCGCGGAGAAAGCCACTTATTGATTTCTTCTTGCATGACCCGGAGCAGTTCCTCCCCTATGTGACTTCGTTCACCCAGGTAAACCAGGTGTAGAACTGCGTGACACCGCTCTGCCCCGCAAATGTGATATGATGGAGCAGCACTTGTGGAGGCTGAGATGGTGGTGGAGAAGGAGGAGGAGGAGGCGGACACTGGTGCAGGAGAAACAGTTTGACAACGTGGAGGAGAAAGCGCCTTCTTTTGTGGAAGTTGTTGGTGTGGCTGGGAGGGAAGCACATTCACCCAGTGGGCCCTAAAGGACATATACTGGCCCTGACCATAAATACAGCTCCACATGTCCGCGCTGCCGTGCACCTTGGAAGAAACTGATAAGCTCAAGGACTCGCCCACCTTCTGTTGTACATATTGGTGAAGGGCTGGCACAAGGTAAATCTGGCTGTAAACTAGAGCCCTCAAAAGGTATTGCAATGTGCGTTATACAGATACCCCACAACAGACAGTGCAATTTTAGCGAAAATCACTGTATAAACTATGTGGATTTAACACATAAATATGGCTGTAAACTAGAGCCACAATAAGGTATGGCAATGTGTGTTATACAGATACCCCACAACTGACACTGTAATTTCAGAAACTGACAGTCTAATGTCAGTGAAAATCACTGTATAAACTACGTGGATTTGACACATAAATCTGGCTGTAACCTAGAGCCCTCAAAAGGTATTGCAATGTGCATTATACAGATACCCCACAACTGACACTGTAATTTCAGCGAAAATCACTGTATAAACTACGTGGATTTGACACATTTGAATCTGGCTGTAACTAGAGCCCCCAAAAACGTATTGCAAGTGCGTTATACAGATACCCCACAACTGACACTGTAATTTCAGTAAAACAGTATAAACTAGTGGATTTGACACATAATCTGGCTGTAAACGAGAGCCCCAAAACGTATAGCAAGTGTGCGTATACAGATACCCACACAACTGACAGTGTAATTTTAGCGAAATCACTGTAGTAAACTATGTGGAGTTTCATACATGAATATGGCTGTAAACTAGAGCCCCAAAGGTATTGCAATGTGTGTCATACAGATACCCCAACAACCTGACAGTGTAATTTTAGCAAAAATCACTGTTTAAACTATGTGGATTTCGCACATAAATATGGGCTGTAAAACTAGAGCCACAATAAGGTTATGGCAATGTGCGTTATACAGATAACACAACTGACAGTCTAATTCAGTGAAAATCACTGTATAAACTACGGGATTTGACACATAATATGGCTGTAAACTAGAGCCTCAAAAGGTATTGCAATGTGATATACAGATACCCACAAACTGACACTGTAATTCAGCGAAAATCACTGTATAAACTACGTGGATTGACACATGAATCTGCTGTAAACTAGAGGCCCCCAAAAGTTATTGCAATGTGCGTATACAGATACCCACCACAACAGACTGCAATTTCAGTGAAAAATCACTGTATAAAACTATGTGATTTGACACATAATCTGGCTTGTAAACTAGAGCCCCAAAACGTATAGCATTGTGGTTATACAGATACCCCACAACTGACAGTGAATTTTAGGAAAATCACGAAATATGGATCTCCATATACTGAAACAAGACAAAGTACAGTCGTCTACAGATCATGAGTGTAATTTGAGCGACAATCACTGTATTAAAACTATGTGATATTTACAGAATATGCTGTAAACTAGGCCAACAAGTATGAGCAGTGACTCCAAGGTTAAGGATTCTCGGAAGATGACGAACTGAAGGAATTAGACATGAAAAAAATAGCTGTATAAACCATGAGAATTGACACATGAACTGGTGTAAACTAGAGCCCACAAGGAAACGAGTGACCGCAAGTGCGACGATGAGTGACCCAATGAACATTAGTGCCTAGTAAACACTAGAAACTGAGAGACACAAGGCTGTAACAAAACCAAAACTATGCAATGTGCGTTATACAGATACCCACAACTGACACCTTGTATTCAGTGAAAACACTGTATAAACTACGTGGATTTGACACATAAATCTGGTTGAAACTAGAGCCCCAAAACGTTAGAGCAATGTGCGTCATACAGATACCCCACAAGAACTGACAGGAGTGTAATTTTAGCGAAAATCACTGTATAAACTATGTTGGATTTCATACATGAATATGGCTTGTAAACTAGAGCCCCCAAAAGGTATTGCAATGTGTGTCCTACAATACCCCAAACGGACAGTGTAATTTTAGCAAAAATCATGTATAAACTATGTGGATTCGCACACATAAAATATGGCTGTAAACTAGAGCCACAATAAGGTATGGCAATGTGCGTGTATACGATTACCCCACAACTGACAGTTAATTTCAGTGAAAATCACTGTATAAAATACGTGGATTTGACACATAAATCTGGCTGTAACCTAGAGCCCTCAAAAGGTATTGCATAGTGCATATACAGATACCCCACAAATGACACGTAATTTCAGCGAAAATCACTGTATAAACTACAGTGATTTGACACATGAATTGGCTGTAAAATAGAGCCCCCAAAATGTATTGCAATGTGCGTTATACAGATACCCACCAAACTGACACTGTAATTTCAGTGAAAATCACTGTATAAACTATGTGGATTGACACATAAATCTGGCTGTAAACTAGAGCCCCAAAAGTATTGCCATGTGCGTATACAGATACCCACAATGACGTGTAATTTTAGCAAAAATCAAGTATAGAATATGTGGATTCATAATGAATATGGCTCGTAAAAACTAGAGCACAATAAGGTATGGCAATGTGCGTTTATACAGACACCCACAATTGACAGTATAATTTCAGTGAAAATCACTGTATAAAACTTTGTGATTTGACACGAAATTTGCGCTGTTAAACACGAGCCCCAAAAGGTATTGCAATGTGCGTTATACAGATACCCACACAAACTGACAGGTAATTTTAGCAAAATCCTGTATAAACTATGGGATTCACACATAAATATGGCTGTAAACTAGAGCCACATAAGGTATGGCATGTGTGTTATACAGATACCCCACAACTGACAGTATAATTTCAGTGGAAAATCACTGTATAAACTAGATGGATTTGACACGTTAAATCTGGCTGTAAACTAGACGCCCCACAAAAGAAGTATTGCAATGTGCGTTATACAGATACCCCACAGCTGACAGCTCATACTGCAGATGAGAATGTCAAAACAGATTTCTTCCTATTCAATTTATCACATAATAGAACTGCTATTGGGGTGGTATACAGATCCCGATTGAAAGAACAACCAGGGATTGGTCCATCATCACTACTGCGATGCAATGAAATGTCAAACAGATTTCTTCCTATCGATTTTGCACTAAATAGAAACTGTATTTGGGGTATACAGATCCCCTTAGAGAACAGCGAGGGATTGCAGCAAAAGAAACGCACAAGTACAATAGCAGCAGCTGGATGCTACAACATGAAGGTGTGAAGTGCTGAGAAGAAAATGGCGGTGGGTGTTTATAGGGCTGTGTGACATCACATAAGCCGATGCCGGTCGTGATTGGCTTACAGGTCTGCAGATGTCATCGGGGGTTGTTCCTTTCTCCTTCCAGAGTTCTCTGCCCCATCTAACCGTTGTTCCGCGCCCATTTAGCAGAAACATGGGGGGGACCAAAACAACTTTGTTCCCGGAATCAGCATAAACTTCGGCTTCGTGACAAATCAAATTTTTCCTGAAATTCTAACGAAGTTAGAATCATTAGAATCGATTCGCCAATCTCTATAATTAAGCTTTCCGCTTCTGTGCTGGGACTTCAGTGCTTCTCTCTAGAAGAATGCACTACTTCAGAGAATGATGTGTCACTGGTTGTGCCGTCAGGCAGAAGTTATCAATCACTGCAACATTCCCAGATGCTGTGTATGAGTCATCCAGCTCAGCAGGGGCGTAACTACAGTGGTAGCAGCCATAGCAACCGCTATGGGCCCAACAGGTCAGGGGGGCCCCAGCATCCGACCTGAACATACTAAAAGTGTGGAGGATGTGCATCATTTATCCATATTGGAGCAGATTTATCAAGTGTCTGAAAGTCAGAATATTTCTAGTTGCCCATGGCAACCATCACAGCTCCCCTTTAAAGTATCATAAGCATTGGTAAAATGAAAGCTGAGCTGTGATTGGTTGCATGGGCAACTAGAAATATTCTGAATATTTTAAACTGCATGTGTGATTGTACAACTATGTATAATTTTCAAGTGGGAAGGGGGGGGCACATGACGAAGCCTACTATGGGGCCCTGCCACTCCTAGTTACGCCACTGCAGCTCGGATGATTAGACACTGCATGATAATGTGGCACCATTGGGTGTCCACAAATGTTCAGACGCAACACAAGTGTGTGCGGACACTTCTACAATACATGTGCAAGAAGCATCCAGTTTTTAAAATGGGCATAACTGAATTATAATAGAGACAGAGGAAGTAACCAAGTTAATTGGAGAAAGGGTAGATTAGCGTACAGATTATCAAACATGAAGTGCAATTACAAAATGTTAATGGGAAGTAATAATAATCTTTTTACACATACTGTATGTTGTAAGTATGTAATGAGAGCACCCTACATACATACAGTAAAAACAGGTAACAGTTTTATACATAGTGTGTTAGACTATGGAACTTCCTACAATACTAACAAGGAGAATGAATTTGAAGTGGTCTTCATCAGTAAACAGGTGATATTTCACATAAAGATGAAAGCTTGTGGAATTTACTCAAGAACTGGTAAACTAATCATGTGCCCTGGATATAAAACAATAGAGCAGATTCCATTTTAATGAATGTATTATAAGAAACTATAATAGATACTGCAGTATGATATCTGGTTGGATTTTGATGAAGATCTTCAGAACCAAAAAAAAATTGACAAGTAGATGTAAAATGAAAATAATGCTTACAGCAAAACAATGGTACAATAGGTTGTTCCTTTCAAGACCATTTTGCCATGGTGACATTTAACTGGCATGTGATAAGAATTGAAAGTATTTCCTTTCCAACACACAAAAGCCTCCCCTCCTAATTTACATTTTGCATAGATTTTCCATCCAATTTTTTCCACACTGCTGCTAAGAAAAAAACCTCCCACTATTTCTACTGTAACCTTTTTCTTCCTGAATCAGAAAATGCTTTTTACGCACAGCTACTTTTATGCTAGAATCAAACTGACTCTAAAGATTGTACAACATGGAATAATGGCCACCGTCAACAAGCTGTCGCAAATGTTTTAAAGTTTTAATATTTTCCTCCAACGACTGCACAGACTCATCTTATTCTTTCCTCTGCAACAGTAGTTTCCTATAGTGATATTGAATACTGTTGATGCTACAAAACATTCAGTGCAGTTACGTGGTCCCAAAAAGATCAGAATGTTCTCTAAGTCTTTGCTTCGTCCGGCCACCCTCTATGATTTATTGCTATTATTCTCACTATTGTACTTTTACTTAAAAATCATACTGACGAAAAAGTGTTTCAAGTATGACATGTTTACACAAATGGTATTAAGCATTCAACATCTTGGGTATTTTGGCTATAAAAATATATACACATTCCGTCAGTACAGTGTTAAATCAGAAATATAAAGTTTTTGTGATATAAGAGTTGATTTAAGAAAGTAAATTATCATTTGAATAAATATGATTTAACATATTAACTATGCATCTCATTTGATTTTGCACAGAAAATTATTTTAATTTGTTAATAAAAGTTATTTCAAGCTTATAGAAACTGGAGAGAAATATTAAAACACGCATCATATGTTAGAATTCTAAACTGTATAAAAAAAAAGATGTATTTTAGTCATTCTGATACTGTGTTTCACACTCTGACGGAGTTATGAGTATATAAACATCTAGGTCATTGAGTTATTTCAGGATTATAAATGGACAAAAAGAGTGACAATGAGTAGGACTGTGTCATTAAAATACTCCATGGATGCTTAACAAACAATTCACTTATATTTAAGAGTCGCAGTCCCCATCCACTGGCGTGGGCCAAAGAAATTACACTTAAAAAAAACCATGGTACTTACCTCTGGCCTTCTCGCAGCAATTTTCTCCTTACAGCTTGCAGAAGAGTGGCAGAGGCACATTCATGCTCTTGTTCCCACACCACTATGACGCAATGGTGTTGCCAGCTGATACATCATAGTGTGGGCACAGGCATTAGCACATACACTTCCCTTTGCCCACTCTACAGGGAGCTAGCAAGTATGCAATCCCACATCATGTTTTAGAACTTAGGTAGTAATATAGGTATTAATGGGGCGGGCTGCCTTTTAAGTTAGCAAAAGGAGGCATTGTTTTCCATTTAAACACCTTGGGAAACGTATTTGCATATTCCCAAGAATTCCCTAGTGGAGCACTATGGCTTCAAGTCTCCACATGCCTTTAAGGTGGCCTTCTAATTAGCAATATATCTCCATAAGGAGAACCCTACTTGTCTGACCATAGCATGCAAGCAAAGAAGCGGAAGAAAGTATAGAGTTTATACTTTAAGAGGGCTTCTCGGCTATGATATTTCATTAATTGAGGAGGGTTGTGCTGTGGATATTCATTAATAAGGGGATGTTCTGCTGTGGACATTCCATAATGCGGGGGGCTCTGCTGTAGCCATCCTCTTAGTGAGGGGATGCTCTGGACATTCTATTCTCCCTACGGGACTCAGCTCTTTTGGCCTTAAAGGGGTATTCTCGTCTCGGCATTCACATTCAGTTCATTAATCTTTCATATATAAACATTCTTCAATTGGATGTTATTAAAAAAATGTTTTCGGGTGTGAAGATAATTACCAAAACATAGCCATGTTGTCCCTTAAAACTAGATGGTTCTTCGGTTACGGCCACGTCCCATTAGGCAGCAGTGGCCAGACGTGCGCTATTGAGCCTTGTCTGACCACCGGATTCAGCATCATTACCACAGGACGGCTGCAAGAAATGTATATTCTCAGATATTTCATATACAAAAACTTTTTGTTTATTTGTGCAATCCCTCAGCAGAGGTGGCGTATCCGAGGAAGCTATCTCGTTTCTAAGGGACCATATCACACATCTATGGAAAATTATCTTGACACAGGAACATTTTTTTTAATAACATCTAATTGATATAAATGTTATTAATGGCAGATTACTCAAACTGAATGTGGAATGCCCAGCGAGAATACCCCTTTAAGGACACGGACGCATTTTCAAATTGCCCTGTGTCGAAAAAGTGGTTATGCTTTGGAACGCTAAGGGGATTTGTGATTGTTTTGGTGACACATTGTACTTCAATTACCTTAAAAATTGGATGAAATCTTTTGCATTTAGTTATGAAAAAAAAACAAAATTTGGCAAACATTTGGAAATATTCTTTATTTTCAACGTTCTAAATTCTCTACTTTGATGCAGATAGCATAGCATAGTCATAACACCCAAATAAATTCATAACTTACATTTCCCAAGTCGTTGCTTTATGTTGGCATGGTTTTTAGATTCCACATATTTTCAGCGTTGTATATGAGGCTCAGACATTAGAGGTATCTATTTTCACCATTTTTTGTAAAAACCGTTAATTATTTAGATGGACCTGCTAAATTCTATTGGCACAGAGCCTAAATAATGGAGATTAGGGAGACTCATAATGTGATTAAATTTGAATAGGAAGAAATCTGTTTGACATTCAGCATCTGCAGTAGTGAGCTTCAGCTTTGGGGTATCTGTATAACGCACGTTGCAATCGTTTTTGGTAGGCATTCTAGTTTTACAGCACAGATTTAACTGTCAAATCCTTCTGTTTATACAGTGGATTTTCACTGAAATTATACTGTCAGTTGTGGGGTATCTGTATAACACACATGCCATACCTTATGTGGCTCTAGTTTACAGCCATATTTATTTGTGAAATCCACATAGTTATTACAGTGATTTTTGCTAAAATTACACTGTCAGTTTGGTGGGTATCTGTATAACGCACATTGCAATACCTTTTGGGGGCTCTAGTTTTTACAGCCAGAATTTCCGTGTCAAATCACAAAGTTTTATACAGTGATTTTCCACTGAAATACTTGTCAGTTGTGGGGTAATCTGTATAACGCACATTGCCATACCTTATTGTGCTCTAGTTTTACGCCATATTCATTATGAAATCCACATAGTTTTATACAGTGATTTTTTGCTAAAATTACACTGTCAGTTGGTGGGGTATCTGTATAACGCACATTGCAATACTTTGTGGGGCTCTAGTTTACAGCCAGATTATGTGTCAATCCACATAGTTTTATACAGTGATTTCCTGAATTACAGTGTCAGTTTGGTGGCTATCTGTATAACGCACATTGCAATACATTTTGGGGGCTCTAGTTTTACAGCCGATTCATGTGTCAAATCACCAGTGTTTTATACAGTTTTTCGCTGAATTACAGTGTCAGTTTGTGGGGTATCTGTATAATGCACATTGCAATACCTTTTGAGGGCTCTAGGTTACAGCCAGATTTATGTGTCAAATCCACGTAGTTTTTATACAGTGATTTTCACTGAAATTAACTGTCAGTTGTGGGGTATCTGTATAACGCACATTGCCATACCTTATTGTGGGCTCTAGTTTACAGCCATATTTTATGTTGCGATCCACATAGTTTATACAGTGATTTTTGCCTAAAATTACACTGTCAGTTTGTGGGGTATCTGTATGCACACATTGCAATACCTTTTGGGGGCTCTAGTTTACAGTCAGCATATTCATGTATGAAATCCACATAGTTTATACAGTGATTTTTCGCTAAAATTACACCTGTCAGTTGTGGGGTAATCTGTATGACGGCACATTGCTCCGTTTTGGGGGCTCTAGTTTACGCCAGATTTATGTGTCAAATCCACGTATTTATACAGTGATTTTCACTGAAAATTACCAGTGTCAGTTTGTGGGTATCTGTATAACCAACATTGCATACGTTTTGGGGGCCTTCTAGTTTACAGCGCCTAGTTTCAGTGTGTCAAATCCACGTATGTTTATACATGGAATTTTTTCGCTAGAAATTACTGTGTCGTTGTGGGGTATCTGTATAAACGCCATTGCAATACCTTTTTGGGGGCTCCTAGTAGTTACGCCAGATTCATGTGTCAAATTCACATAGTTTATACAGTGATTTTTCGCTAAATTACACTGTCATTTGTGGGTATCTGTAAAAGCACATTGCCATACCTTATTGTGGCTCTAGTTTACAGCCATATTCTGTATGAAATCCACATAGTTTTATACAGTGATTGGTGTGTGCTAAATTACACTGTCAGTTGTGGGGTATCTGTATGACGCACAATGCTATACTTTTGGGGGCTCTAGTTTACAGACCAGATTGTATGTGTCAAATCCACATAGTTTTATACAGTGATTTTTCACTGAAATTGCACTGTCTGTTGTGGGGTATCTGTATAACGCACAGTGCAATATAACGTTTTGGGGGCTCTAGTTTACAGCCAGATTCATGTGTCAAATCCACGTATTTATACAGTGATTTTCGCTGAAATTACAGTGTCAGTTTGGGGTATCTGTATATGCACATTGCAATACCTTTTGAGGGCTCTAGGGTTACAGCCAGATTTATGTGTCAATCCACGTAGTTTATACAGTGATTTTCACTGAAATTAGACCTGTCAGTTGTGGGGTATCTGTATAACGCACATTGCCATAACCTTATTGTGGCTCTAGTTTTCAGTCCATATTTATGTGCGAAATCCACATAGTTTATACAGTGTATTTTTGCTAAAATTACACTGTCAGTTGTGGGGTATTCTGTATACACACATTGCATAACTACCTTTTGGGGGCTCTGTTTACAGCCATATTCTGTATGAATCACATAGTTTATCCAGTGATTTTCGCTAAAATTACACTGTCATTGTGGGGTATCTGTATGACCACATTGCTATATACACGTTTTGGGGCTCTAGTTATACAGCCAGATTTATGTGTCAAATCCACGTAGTTTATACTGATTTCACTGAAATTACAGTGTCAGTTTGTGGGTTCTGTATAACGCACATTGCAATACGTTTTGGGGGCTCTAGTTTACAGCCAGATTCAGTGTCAAATCCACGTAGTTTTATACAGTGATTTTCGCTGAAATTACAGTTCAGTTGTGGAGTATCTGTATAATGCACATTGCAATACCTTTTGAGGCTCTAGGTTACAGCCAGATTTATGTGTCAATATCCACGTAGTTTTATACCGTGATTTTCACTGAATTAGACTGTCAGTTTGTGGGATCTGTATAACGCACATTGCCATACCTTATTGTGGCTCTAGTTTACAGCCATATTTATGTGCGAAATCCACATAGTTTATACAGTGATTTTTGCTAAAATTACACTGTCAGTTGTGGGGTATCTGTATGACACACATTGCAATACCTTTTGGGGGCTCTAGTTTACAGCCAGATTAATGTGTCAAATCCACGTAGTTTATACAGTGATTTTCACTGAAATTACAGAGTCAGTTGTGGGGTATCTGTATAACGCACATTGCAATACCTTTTGGGGGCTCTAGTTTACAGCCAGATTCATGTGTCAAATCCACGTAGTTTATAAAGTGATTTTCACTGAAATTACACTGTCAGTTGTGGGGTATCTGTATAACACACATTGCAATACCTTATTGTGGCTCTAGTTTAACAGCCATATTTATGTGTGAATCCACATAGTTTATACAGTGATTTTCGCTAAAATTGCACTGTCTGTTGTGGGGTATCTGTATAACGCACATTGCAATACCTTTTGGGGGCTCTAGTTTACAGCCAATTTTACCTTGTGCCAGCCCTTCACCAATATGTACAACAGAGGTGGGCGAGTCCTTGAGCTTATCAGTTTCTTCTTCCAAGTGCACACGGCAGCGCGGACTGTGGAGCTGTATTTATGGTCAGGGCCAGTATATGTGTCCTTTAGGCCCACTGGGTGAATGTGCTTCCCCCCAGCCACACCAACAACTTCCACAAAAGAAGGCGCTTTCTCCTCCACGTTGTCAAACTGTTTCTCTCCGCACCAGTGTCCGCCTCCTCCCCTCCTCCTCCTCCCTCTCCACCACCATCTCATCAGCCTCCACAGTGCGGCTCCATCATATCACATTTGCGGGGCAGAGCGGTGTCACGCAGTTCTACACACCTGGTTTAACCTGGGTGAACGAAGTCACATAGGGGAGAACTGCTCCGCGTCATGCAAGAAGAATCAATAAGTGCTTTCCTCCGCGACAATTAAAATCGGAACCATGGTGACAGACATGGGAGGAACATGGTGTCCACCGCTAAACAGGAAGGATGTGTGTTCATCTGGTAGTCACAAGTTTCCTGAAAAGTCCTTACACCCATCTGCAAGACATTGCGCCCCCCGCCACCCCCGTCCACTTGTGCCCTCCTTGACTGCTCTAGGTCCGCCGCTTATATCAGAGTCCTCTCCTTGGTATCCATTTATGCTTTTTTTCATGCTTATCTGCTTACAAATATACTTTTGCATTTTGTAATGGAGCCTGAGGCCGCCATTTGGGCTTTTGACATGTTCGATAGGTTAGGGGACCCACCTTGTTTATTTGCATTCAGCAACTGAGCATTTATCTCACTGTTTGGTCAGTCAGGTTGGCCTTGTACCACTTACCTTGTGTTGTTCGGGGGGTAGTTTACAGATTCACTATACCAGGTGACTGTATGATTTCATGTATATATATTTTTAAATGATTTTAAATGTGGTGTTTTTTTGAACATTTGTCATTATAAACTTTTTTGTCTAATAAACTTGGATTTCACTTTGTACTATACAAGACCCTTGAATGCACTTTTTTTTCTTGTATTGCTTTCATAGCGACCATAGTACTCCCTGTGTAACTTTGATGTAGAAATCACTTATTGGCTTTCACGCGACAACTAAAATCGGAACCCTGGTGACAGACCGTGGGAGGAACATGGTGTCCGCGCTAAACAGAGGAGGATGGTCCATGCCCCTGCATGCGCGCACGTGTTAATCTGGTAGTCAACAAGTTGCCTGAAGTCTTACAACCATCTGCAAGACATTCTAAAATGGGCAGACAGTGTGCACGCACTTCACCATTCTTACAAAGCCAAGCACACACTCCTCGATTTGCAGTGGCCAAACGGCCTACCCCCACATAGTCTGATATGCGATGTTTCCACCCGTTGGAATTCCAGCCTTCATATGTTGACCGCTCTGTATGAACAGAGAAAAGCCATTAATGATTTTTTTATGATGCAAGCGGACCATAGTACTCTCCCCTGTGTACTTTGATGTCAGCCACTGGCAGATCATGCGTGACACCTGCCGTTTTTTCCACTGCTTCACGTCCTGGAACTCATGCTGCAAAATCTGTCTGGTCAGGCACTGGAGAAGTAAGACTACATCTCATGGCCACATGAGCTGGTGGGGGCTGAACTGAGGAGGAGAGGACATTGAGCACAAGCAGATCTTGCTGCAATTTGTTGGTTTTTCTACTCAGGTGACAGGAGAGAGGGTCAGGAGCATCCGGAGGAGGTAGAAGACAAAGGCAGATGACCCAGAAGCACCGTGACAGTATACTGTGGATATGGAGGGCCGGGAGTCCCTCAGAGTTCACTTGCGCATATGGCCCACAGCATGCTGATTTGCCTAACTAGTGACAGCCGAAGTCCAACATCCGCATAGAGATGACTTTTGGCCCTCCACCCTCTTGGACCCTCGCTACCGGTCCAAAATGGGTGACTTTTTTCCTGCTGCTGAAGGAAGGAACAACTGGCATACTATAGAGAAATACTGAGCACACAGTTGGACCGCTGCCTAGGTGCGCCCATTGTCCATCCTCTGTCAGGTCTGACCGGAGGATTCCTGGCAGTTATTGCTCACGTACTACTACCATGGCTGCTGTGGGGAGCTGGGGGGGGGGGGGTAGTGGCAGTAGCATTCCTTAATGGATTCCTTAATGAGCTATTTACTTCACCACGCCTAGTGAGGAGGGTAGCCGCCACCGGCATCAGCAAGCAGGACATGAACAGGCCCTGAAGCGGGCCTACTTGGACAGCACTTTACCACCTGAGGTAGAGGATCCCATGGACTACTGGGCAGCCACACTTGATGCGTGCCGCACCTTGCGGAGTTTGCAGTAGAGAAGCTATCCTGCCTTCTAGTAGTGGTGCATCAGAGCGGGTGTTTCAGCACGGCGGGGGCCTCGTTAGCTCCAGGAGAACCCGCTTGTCCTCCGTAATGTGGAGAGACTGACCTTTGTCAAGATGAATCAGGCTTGGATCGGCCAGGACGTCACTCACCAATCCTAATGCATCAGATTATAATCAGCCATGACGCCTCCTCCAAACTTTGAGAAATGAGTCGGGGTTCTAATTACCCTGCCTCAGCTACTATTCTGTGCTGCCACCACCCGCCTGATGCCACACAATCTGCTGCTAGTTGCACCCATCTGCCTCCTACCCATCTTTACCAGGACTGGAATTGTCCGCCACCCTCCACACTATATCATTGTGCCACTCTGCGCTCTGATGCCACCACCTCACACTATATCATTGTGCCTTCTGTGGGCCCTGCTGCTTCTGATGCCACCAACACACTATATCATTGTCCCACTCTGTGGGCTCCTCCTGCTGCTGCTGTTTCTGATGCCGCCTTCACACTATAACATTGTGCCACTCTGTGGGCTCCTGCTGCTGCTGCTTCTGATGCCACCAACACACTATATCATTGTGCCACTCTGCCGCTCTTGCTGCTTCTGATGCCACCTTCACACTATATCTTTGCGCCACTCTGCGGGCTCCTGCTGCTTCTGATGCCACCACCACACTATATCATTGTGCCACTTTGGGGGCTCCTCCTGCTGCTGCTGCTACTAATGCCACCTTCACACCATATCATTGTGCCACTCTGCGGGCTCCTGCTGCTGCTACTGATGCCACCAACGCATCACTAAATAGAACTGCTATTTGGGGTATACAGATCCCGATTAAAGAACAACCAGGGATTGGTCCATCAATCACTACTGCAGATGCATGAAAGTCAAACAGATTTCTTCCTATTCGATTTTGTCACTAAATAGAACTGCTATTTGGGGTATACAGATCCCCCTTAGAGAACAGCGAGGGATTGCAGCAAGAAACGCACAGTACAATAGCAGCAGCTGGATGCTACAACATGAAGTGTGAAGTGCTGAGATAGAAAATGGCTGGGTTTTATAGGGCTGTGTGACATCACATAAGCCTGCCGGTCGCTGATTGGCTTACAGGTCTGCAGATGTCATCGGGGGTGTTCCTTTCTCCTTCCCAGAGTTCTCTGCCCCATCTAACACGTTGTTCTCGCGCCCATTTAGCAGAAACATGGGGGGAAACAAAACAACTTTGTTCCCGCGAATCAGCATAAACTTCGGCTTCGTGACAAATCAAATTTTTCCTGAAATTCTAACCGAAGTTAGAATCATTAGAATCGATTCGCCAATCTCTATAATTAAGCTCTTCCGCTTCTGTGCTGGGACTCAGTGCTTCTCTTCTAGAGAATGCACTACTTCAGAGAATGATGTAATCACTGTGTTGTGCCTGTCAGGCAGAAGTTATCAATCACTGCAACATTCCCCAGATGCTGTGTATGAGTCATCCAGCTCATCAGGGGCGTAACTACAGTGGTAGCAGCCATAGCAACCGCTATGGGGCCCACAGTGTCAGGGGGCCCCAGCATCCGACCTGACATACTAAAGAGTGGAGGATGTGCATCATTATATCCATATTGGAGCAGATTTATCAAGTGTCTGAAAGTCAGAATATTTCTAGTTGCCCATGGCAACCAATCACAGCTCCCCTTTAAAGTATTCATAAGCATTGGTAAAATGAAAGCTGAGCTGTGATTGGTTGCCATGGGCAACTAGAAATATTCTGAATATTTTAACTTGCATGTGTGAGTGTACAACTATGTATAATTTTCAAGTGGGAAGGGGGGCCCATGCCGAAGCCTACTATGGGGCCCTGCCACTCCTAGTTACGCCACTGCAGCTCAGGATGATTAGACACTGCATGATAAATGTGGCACACATTGGGGTGTCACAAATGTACAGACGCAACACAAATGTGTTGCGGACACTTCTTAAATACATGTGCAAGAAGCATCAGTTTTTAAAATGGGCATAACTGAATTATAATAGAGACAGAGGAAAGTAACCAAGTTAATTGGAGAAAGGGTAGATTAGCGTACAGATTATCAAACATGAAGTGCAATTTACAAAAATGTTAATGGGAAGTAATAATAATCTTTTTACACATACTGTAGGCTTGTAAGTATGTAATGAGAGCACCCTACATACATACAGTAAAAACAGTGTAACAGTTTTTATACATATGTAGTGTTAGACTATGGGACTTGCTACAATATACACAAGGAGTATGAATTTGAAGTTGGTCTTCATCAGTAAACAGGTGATATTTCACATAAAAGATGGAAAGCTGTGGAATCTTACTCAAGAACTGGTAAACTAATCATGTGCCCTGGATATAAAACAATAGAGCAGATTCCATTTTAATGAATGTATTATAAGAAACTATAATTAGATACTGCAGTATGTATCTGGTTTGGATCTTTTGATGAAGATCTTCAGAACCAAAAAAAATCTGACAGTAGATGTAAAATGAAAATAATTGCTTACAGCAAACAAGGTACAATATGTTTTCCTTTCAAGACCATTTTGCCATGGTGACATTTAACTGGCATGTGATAAGAATTGAAAGTATTTCCTTTCCAACAAAAAAGCCTCCCCTCCTAATTTACATTTTGCATAGCTATTTTCCATCCAATTTTTTTCCACACTGCTGCTAAGAACAAAACCCTCCCACTATTTCTACTGTAACCTTTTTCTTCCTGAATCAGAAAATGCTTTTTTACGCACAGCTACTTTTATGCTATAATCAAACTGACTCTAAAGATTGTACAACTAATGGAAATAATGGACCACCTGTCAACAAGCTGTCGCAAATGTTTTAAATGTTTTAATATTTTTCCTCCCAACGCCTGCACAGACTCTATCTTATTCTTTTCCTCTGCATACAGTAGTTTCCCTATAGTGATATTGAATACTGTTGATTAGCTACAAAACATTCAGTGCAGTTACACGTGGTCCCAAAAGATCAGAATGTTCTCTAAGTCTTTGCTTTCGTCCGGCCACCCTCTATGATTTATTGCTATTTATTCTCACTATGTACTTTTACTAAAAATCATACTGACCAAGAAAAGTGTTTTCAAGTATGACATGTTTACACAAATGGTATTAAGCATTCAACATCTTGGGTATTTTGGCTATAAAAATATATACACATTCCGTCAGTACAGTGAGAAATCAGAAACATAAAGTTTTTGTATATAATAGATTGTATTTCAGAAAAGTAATTTATCATTTGAATAAATTATTGATTAACATATTAACTATGCATTCTCATTTGATTTGCACAGAAATTATTTTTAATTTTGCTTAATAAAAGTTATTTTCAAGCTTATAGAAACTGGAGAGAAAAATATTAAAACATCATCATATGTTAGAATTCTCAACTGTATAAAAAAAAAGATGTATTTTAGTCATTCCTGATACTGTGTTTCACACTCTGACTGAGTTATGAGTATATAAACATCTAGGTCATTGAGTTATTTTCAGGATTATAAATGGACAAAATAGAGTGACAATGAGTAGGACTGTGTTCATAAAATACTCCATGGATGCTTACCAAACAATTCACTTATATTTAAGAGTAGCAGTCCCCATCCACTGGGTGTGGCCAAAGAAATTACACTTAAAAAACCATGGTACTTACCTCTGGCCTTCCTCGCAGCAATTCTTCTCCTTACAGCTTTGCAGAAGAGTTGGCAGAGGCACATTCATGCTCTCTGTTCCCACACACACTATGACGCAATGGTGTTGCCAGCTTATTACATCATAGTGTGTGCACAGGCATAGCACATACACTTCCCTTTGCCCACTCTACCAGGGAGCTAGCAAGTATGCAATCCCACATCATGTTTTAGACTACTTGTAGGTAATACATAGGTATTAATGGGGCTGCCTTTTAAGTTAGCAAAAGGAGGCATTGTTTTCCATTTAACACCTTGGGAAACGTATTTGCATATTTCCCAGAATTCCCTAGTGGAGCATCTATGGCTTCAAGTCTCCACATGCCTTTAAGGTGGCCTTAATTAGCAATATCTCCATAAGGAGAACCCCTACTGTCTGACCATAGCATGCAAGCAAAGAAGCCGGAAGAAAGTATAGAGTTTATTACTTTTAAGAGGGCTCTGCTATGAATATTTCATTAATTGAGGAGGGTTGTGCTGTGGATATTTCATTAATAAGGGGATGTTCTGCTGTGGACATTCCATTAATTGCGGGGCTCTGCTGTAGCCATCTTCTTAGTGAGGGGATGCTTCTGGACATTCTATTATCCCCTACGGGACTCAGCCTCTTTTGGCCTTAAAGGGGTATTCTCGTCTCGGCATTCACATTCAGTTTCATTAATCTTTCATATATAAACATTTCTTCAATTGGATGTTATTAAAAAAAATGTTTCGGTGTGAAGATAATTACCCATAAACATAGCCATGTTGTCCCTTATAAACTAGATGGCTTCTTCGGTTACGGCCACGTCCCATTTAGGCAGCAGTGGCCAGACGTGCGCTATTGAGCCTTGTCTGACCACCAGGATTCAGCAATCATTACCACAGGACGGCTGCAAGAAATGTATTATTCTCAGATATTTCATATACAAAAACTTTTTGTTTATTTGTGCAATCCCTTCAGCAGAGGTGGCCGTATCCGAGGAAGCTATCTCGTTTCTAAGGGACCATATCACTACATCTATGGAAAATTATCTTGACACAGGAACATTTTTTTTAATAACATCTAATTGAATAAATGTTTATTAATGGCAGATTACTCAAACTGAATGTGAATGCCCAGACGAGAATACCCCTTTAAGGACACGGACGCATTTTTCAAATTTGCCCTGTGTCGCAATAAGTGGTTATAGCTTTGGAACGCTAAGGGGATTTTGTGATTGTTTTCTGGTGACACATTGTACTTCAAATTACCTTAAAAATTTGGATGAAATCTTTTGCATTTAGTTATGAAAAAAAAACAAAATTTGGCAAACATTTGGAAATATTCTTTATTTTCAACGTTCTAAATTCTCTACTTTTGATGCAGATAGCATAGCATAGTCATAACACCCAAATAAATTCATAACTTACATTTCCCAAATGTCTGCTTTATGTTGGCATGGTTTTTTAAGATTCCACATATTTTACTAGAGTGTTATGAGGCTCAGAATTTAGGTATCATTTTTCACATTTTTTGTAAAAACCCGTATTTAGATGGACCTGCTAAAATTCTAATTGACACAGAGGCCTAAATAATAGGGAGACTCATAAATTACCCCATTATGAAAACTACACCCCTCAACATATGAAAAACCACTTTTATGAAGTTTATTAACACCTTTAGGTGTTTTAAAGAGGTTAAAACAAAATGGAGGTGCAGTCTGCAAATTATAATATTTTTTCACAAGACACTCATTTTGGGTGGAAAATTAAACATTTACAATGGATTAAATGAAAAAAGGCTCCACGAAGTTTGATACCCAATTCCTCCCATGTACACCGATACTCTATATGTGGTGGTATCCTTCTGTATGGGCGCACGGCCAGGCATAGAAGGGAAGGAGGCGCCATCCAGATCAGATTTGCTATGTCACATTGTACAGGCTATAATTTTTTTCTTTTTTTATTGTGGACCTATAGGGGCTTATTTTTTTTGCCACATGAGATGCACTTTTCTGGTAGGTAATTTTGGGGCATCTATAGCTAATTGTGAGTCCACCAACTCTCTGTTGGCGGAGGAAATGAAAATCATCAATTTTTAGGAAATTTTTTTTTTTTGTCGTTAACCATACCATAAAAATAGTTTATTATTTTTATTCTATGGCTCACCACGATTACGAAAAGACCTCATTTATATTGATTTGTTATGTTTTCCCATTTTTACTGAATAAAAAGTAATTTGGCAAAAATGTTAATTTTAGCATCCCCGTCTTTCATATGCATAACTTTTTTATTTTTCTCCTCACAAATCTGTTTAAGGGCTTATTTTTTGCGAGAAGGATTGTTCTTTTCAGTGGTCTTATTTTACAGTTGCATTACATTTTTTAAATCCCTTTTTAGAGCATTTTTTTATAGGGTATTAATTGAAAATTATCTTTTTTTTTTAGCTTTTTTGGCTTTTTTTATGGGGTTCACTTTGCGGTTGTAATAATGATTCTGTTTTATTATGCAGATTGTTACAGACGCAGATACCAAATATGTGGGTGCATAACATTTTTTAAATCACTTTTTAGAGCATTTTTCATAGGGTATTAATTAAAAATTATCTTTTTTCGGAACGTTTTTGCGTTTTTTTTTCTCCGGCGTTTACCATGTGGGTCTAGTAACGATTCTGTTTTATTACACAGATTGTTACGGACGCGGCAATACCAAATATGCGGGTTTTTGTTTGTGTTTTTGTGTTTTTTATACTTTATTAAGTGTTTTTATGGGAAAGTGACATTTTAGGGGCTTATATTTTAATGTATTTATTTTTTATTTATTCTAATGTGTAGTGTTCAGTGTTTTTCATTTTTTTTTACTTATACATACTTGAACCAGCAATTCTCTGATCGCTGATTCAAGTTCAATACACTGCTCTACAATACAATTTTATTGTAGAGCAGTGTAATCTGTCTGGCATGCTTATGCATGCTCAGATAGTTTGCTGTCAGACCTGGAAGGGGTCTGACTGCCAGGGAGACCGGGCAGCTCTGGGGCACATGCCACTCCTCAGAGCTGCCCAGAAGAGGCTCGGATCCCCCGGTAAGCGGCAGAGGGGATCCGATCCATAGCGCAAACACCCTTACATGCCACAGTCATGCTTGATCGCGGCGTGTAAGGGGTTAACACCCGCGATCGGAGTAGGCTCCGATCGCGGGTGTTAGCACAGGCTATCAGCTGTGATAGACAGCTGACAGCCGCTGCTTCTGGTGCCGGCTCCGTTCGTGAGCCGGTGCCAGAAGCAGGACGTTATAGCACATCCCCGTGCGCTTAGCATGTAGCCCCGGGGACGTACCATGACGTCCTGGTGCGCCTAGGGGTTAAAGAGTAGTGGATGTAATTCCTTCTCAATACATTTTCACCAATTATTTCTGTGATAAAATTAGTTCTCTCAGCTTATACTCGAGTCGGCACGGTACGTATATTTTTTTCCCCACAGTGAAAAGGCCAAAGACAGGTGGACATAATAGCAGTGAGTACCAATGTTCTAGAGAGGTCCCTAGACTTGTTGGAGGGTACATGTATACATTTGTGACCCTAATCTGTGAATTATACCTTCTGCAGTTTCATAACCTGTATCCTCTGTAACAATACCATCGCTTCAGGACAAACACCACCACACCTGACCAGTCAGTATTCAAATCAAAGTCTGCCATGATCACTAATACTACAGACTAGGTCATTGAAACACTACCATGGCGAGTCTGTGAATCAGGGAAAGTGAACTGGCCAGATTTTACAGACTGATTACACCCTTTCACAAGTGCTGTTTTTATAGCAATAAAGCTATGTTCTTGCAGGCAAGAAGGCACCACCAAAAACACTGCTATTAATTTAAAGATACATGGCTTTACCTGTAAACTGATGTGCTGAGAGAAGAAGCCCTGAGGTGTCCATAGGTTAATCCGCATTGTAGAAAAATGTGCAGACTTCAGCACACATTACTATAATCTTTAAAGCTTGAAATCATATCAATTTAAAAAATAGATGCATATAATTATTATTCCAAAGGAGGACTTCCTTGGATTACTCATTATGTGAATCACTTTTTTTTAGATTAATGAGGATCAATGTTTTCGTGATAACCACACATTCTGAAACCTTTACTTTTTCTGTAATGGTTTTAAAAAACTGAAGACTAAAGTCCCTTAAATCGCATTCTATTTTTTAACCTTTTAACTGATCGTTTTAGAGTGAATTTTTGAAATTATTATCTTTTGATATTATTTAATATGCAATAATTGAGTATTGAGTATCACTCATCATAAATATAAACTACTTTTTAGAGATAAATTACTTTTCAAAATTGTAATTTTCTTCTACGACTCCAAACAATGTAAAGATAATAGAACTTTTCATCTCTTCTTATGACAAGTGCTGAAATGTGCTGAATAAAGTTGAAAAGATAAGAAATAAGGAAGAAATGTTATAACCTATTTTTAGGATATGCCTTAATATTATAATTGGTTGCAATCCAGCAAGAATTTTAGTTTCAAGAAATTTAGGAATTGTGTCTATTTTTTTTTCCTTCGACCGAATTACAGAATTCATGTCCTCATTATGTGCATGGATCAACAACACAACTCCATATATTGTTTATCATACAAAGAAAAAACCTCTGATATAAATAAATGTAATTGTATGGTAAATCCGTAACTGAATGCCATGGTATTTCTGCAACCCCTCTGAACAAGATTGTTATAAAGAAGTCACAGAAAAGGTAAAATTTCTTTCTCTTTTCATCAATACATTTAGTGTTATCCTTCAGAGGCTTGAAACTTTCATGTTTAATTATCCATTTGTTTACAACTTATGAACTCTAAGAACAAGTGGGAATAGTTTTATTTACTCTGGCAAGTTTCTCTTCCCTATTTTTGAGGAAGTGTTTCTGGAACTTACAAATCAAAAATTTAAAGTGAGCTATTAAATATCAATTTTAATTTTGTTGATCATTAACAGGACATTATATATACAATGTACCTTCATGATAAAATGAATACAGTGTCCACAGTTGATAAAAATTATCAACTATAAGCTGATTACCTCCATCTGACTTCTTCTGTACAGAATTGTGCAGAATAATTCAACAGTGTTGTATTGTCAGCACTTGTTTCATGGTGAAGGGATGAGCTGAGGTAGGAGCCAGTTGTATAACAGTACATTATGTAAGCAATCAGATCCCATGGAGTTCAAGTACACTAGAGCACTTAATTGTAGAAAAAAATAGAATAAAAAGAAGTTTTAAAAAAATGTAAAATAACCCCAAAAAATCAAATCACATCCATTAAAAGAAAAGTAATTCAAAGAAGGCATAAACTTTCAGGTCAAACAGGTATTTTGTCCCTAGTTAAAGAACAATTTATCTAACAACCTAAATTATACATATTTTAAGAGTATTAAAATTCCTACATTACATACAATAGCTATTAAATATATATTATTGTATACTAAATTGTTGCACTTGGCTTACTTTTAATACATAATGGACCACATTTACTAATAGTAAAGCAGCACTAAGTGCAGTTTGCCTTACTATCGTTCAGCGGATGACACAATCATGAAGACTGGAGCCCGGTGTGCATCAGATTTTTTCGTGTACCACATTTCTGAAGGACTTGCTGAGTTACTGTACTTGCAAGTACGCTCCAGAATACCCCTTTCTGTGCACAGGATTGTGTTGTAGCATGCATAGAGCAGCTGCAACACAATACTAGTGCAAACACCTCACAAATACATATGCAATATGTATTTGTGTGCAGTCTACATCAGAATTCTGGTGCAGACTTCTTAGTAAATGTGTCCCACTATTTTACCACAAATGTGCAATTTTATACAGTATTCTTGTTGCTCAGTCCAGCAGTATGGTTCCCCCTGTTTGCATACATCATTCCTCTTTTCCCATAAGATGCTGCTGCCTTATAGTGCCCAGGATAATAATTTTAAAATCTCGTCCAGATGGCATATGTTCCCCTCTCAACTTCATATAATCTTCCCGGAGATGTTTGATGTGTGTTGGCAGTGTGGTGCGGAGGTGGGCATATTTTTTGGAGATGTTCAATTCTTTTCAAAGTCTTTGATGTCTACAATCTGGTTACTGGTAAGAAGGCCGCCATATCTCCCCAGCTAGTTCAATTTCATATCTTTCAACAAAAGAAGCCTTCTCTGCCACTTCCATCTCAGTTTCATCCACGGAATGAAATAGATGGTGGCTAACAACTCTGTTTCTAAAATAACAAACATTGGAGAGTTCTCTCCCTTACCCATTTCCCATTACCCTCATATATGTATGTATATATATATATATGTTTGTGTGGTAATTTACATAAGATTCCTTATTTCTATCAAAGCATTGGTGGCTGCCTAGAATGACAAATGGTAATCAGTTTAATTGGTTGTGAAACAGCTTGACTTTACACTCTCTGGATTTCAGAGGCTATGAATAATGCTTAGGTCCAAGCTTTGTATTAAGTAGCTCAGTATGTTTCCCATGTAACTGCAAAGTTTTCAATGGAAGCACAAAATTGTTCTTGGCAAAAGGTATTTCTTAACCAAATCAGTTTTAAGCTTTTAAGTTCTAAACATGTACAAAGAAAAATACATTAGAGATTTACGAAATGTTTATTTTATATATGGTAAAATGTTATAAAATAATAAAAAAAGATATAACTAATTAAAATATTATGTATAAATGTTGATTTAAATAATAATATAAATGTTGCTTGATCCTGGAGTAAGTACTTACAAAAATCCTTCACCTTTGCAAAAATTCAAATGTGCCATACTTGTTAGTATTGATGGGTGCAATCAACATTCTAAATCTATTTTGCTGAAAATATGAATGTTTTGTTTTCGTATTTAGCATTAAACATCAATTAGATGCAGCTTTGCTAATCCATTATGCTCTACAATAGTACATACATTTCAAAGTCAGGTTCAAATGAGGTATTGTAGAGCAATACTGGTCACTAGCACATAAAACAATTCTTTGAATCCTTGGATGCCATTTGCTCTGAGAGTAATCACGAAGAGCTCGCGGAATCCAAATAATTATTTGGGTGTGAACCTTCCCTGGATTTAAACAGGATCCTCCTGTCCTGGTTAAGGTGGCAGATTCTACCCATTTAAAGGGGGGTAGGGTTTATTTCAAGTCTTCAAATATCCACGTAAGTTGCATGAATGTAGTGTTTTTTGTCCTAAAAAATCTCTGATGTTATTTCCTTGGATAACTGTACATAATCCTGTTTATGACTGGAGTACTATTTTGTAAATATCTGAATGTCAAAAAAAGGAGAAATTGCCTCATATCATTACCGATTTCTCTGATGTGAAATAGACCTTATGATTGTGGGATTTATCTCCTCACAAGGTTTAAATATCCCAACGGAAGGACTTTCAATCTGTCTCCTTCAGAACATGAGGCAATGTGAGAATATATCAAGGACAGTCTCCAGTGGGGTTACACCCATCCCACAAATTCCCCTATGGGAGCAGTTTTTTTCTTTTTGGGAAAAAATGGCATACTTAGACCTTGTATTGATTATCATGAGCTCAATTACATCACAGTCAAAAATAGATAACCACCTCCTCTAATCCCTGATTTGTGACTGCTAGTTTTCCGGAATTGCCCTCCACAGGGCCGATAACATGATCAGAAAAGTGAAAATACAAAATAGACCTTACCACACCAGCCACAGCACCAACTTGAACAGGAGACTCCGCTTTCTCCTACACGTTGTCAAACTGCTGCTCCTGCGACAGTGTCCTCCTCCTTCTCCATCACCATCTCAGCCTCCACAAGTGCTGCTCCATCATACCACATGTGCAGGGCACAGCTGTGCCACGCAGTTCTACCCTTGGTTTGCCAGGGCGAACCAAGTCACTCAGGGGAGGAACTGCTCCGCGTCTTGCAAGAATAAATCAATCTGTGGCTTTCTCCATGACAACTGAAAATCGAAACCATGGTGACAGACAATGGGAAAAACATGGTACCCGCGTTGCACCGAGGAGTGATGGTCCATGTGCTTTGCATGGCGCACATGTTCAATTTGTTAGTCAGCAGGTTCCTCAAGTCTTCCACACATCTTCAGGACATTCTAAAAATGGCCACCCTGCTCAAGTTGCAGCGGCAGAACGGCCTCCCCCAACATAGTCTGATATGCAATGTTTCCACCCGTTGGAATTCCAGCCTCCATATGTTAGACCACCTGTATGAAAAGAGAAAAGCCATTAATGAATTTATGATTATGCAAGCGGACCGGAGTACTCCCCTGTGTAACTTTGATGTCACCCACAGATCACCCGCAGATCATGCGTGACACCTGCCGTTTGCTCAGGCCCTTTGAAGAGGCCACGTTATTTGTCAGTTGCCAGGACTGCGGGATGAATAATGTCATTCCACTGCTCCATGTTCTGGAACTCATGCTGCAAAATCTGTCTGGTCAGGGCACTGGAGAAAGGGTGACTACATCTCATGGCCCCATGAGTCCATTGAGGGCTGAACTGGAGAAGGAGGAGGACATTGGAGCACAAGCAGAGTCCAGTGAAATCAGTGGTTTTTCCACTCAGGTGACAAGAGAGGAGGAGCAGGAACATCCGGAGGAGTTAGAAGACGAGGTATATGACCCAGAAGCACTGTGGCAGTATAAAGTGGAGATGGAGGCCGGGAGTCCCTCAGAGTCACTTGCACAGATGGCCAGCAGCATGTTGCTTTACCTAACTAGTAACAGCCGAATAGTTAACATCCGGCATAAGGATGAGTTTTGGCTCTTTACCCTCTTGGACCCTTGCTACCAGTCAGAAATGGGTGACTTTTTTCCAGCGGGCGTGAAAGAGGAACGACTGGGGTACTATAGAGAAATACTGTGCAGACAGTTGGCTGCTGCCTATGTGCGCCATTGTTTATCCTCTGTCAGGTCTGACCAGTTGATTCCTGGAAGTCATCGCTCATGTACTACTGCCACAGCTTCTGTGGGGAGATAGGGGGTTGGAGCAGTAGCAGCTCCATCAGCAGTTTAACTCTGGAGTCCTTAATGAGCAGCTTCCCTCACCTGTCTAGTGAGGAGGGTAGCCGCCTAGTGAGGTGGTGGCCTGCTTGGACTGCATTTTACCACCCCAGGTAGAGGATCCCCTGGACTACTGGGCAGCCAAACTTGATGCGCGGCCGCAACTTCCGGAGTCTGCATTAGAGAAGCTGTTCGTCCCAGCCAGTAGTGTGGCATCAGAGCGGGTGTTCAGTGTGACGGGGGCGATTGTTACTCAAAGGAGAACCGGCTTGTCCATCCTTAATGTGGAGAGACTTACCTTTGTCAAGATGAATCAGGCTTGGATCGGTCATGATTTCAACACACTAATGCCTTATGCATCAAATTAGATCAGGCAAGATGCCTCTCCAAAAAGTTGAGAAATGAGTCTGGATTCTAACTTCCTTCCTCAGCCACTATTCTGATGCTGCCAACCACCTGATGTCATACATCTGCTGCCAGTTGCTCCATCTGCTTTCCACCATCTGGGGACTGGAATTGTCATCCACCTCTACACTCTGTCTTTGTACCACTCTCTGGTCTACCATGTTGCTGCCAAATAAAAAATTTGTCATTGTGCCAATCTCTCACCTCCTGCTGCTGCTGCCCAAAGCTCCACACTCTGTCATTGTGCCACTTTCTGACCTGCTGCTGCTTCCACAAGCTCCACACTCTATCATTGTGCTAATTTCTCACCTACTGCTGTTTTAGCAGCCACCTCCACACTCTATCGTTGTGACACTCTGTGGCTTAACATGTTGCCGCCACCTCCACAGGTAAAGAATATATTATAATGCCACTTCCTGACCTCATGCTGCTGCTGCTGCTGCTGGTGCCACGTTTGCAGTTATTTTTTGACAAAGACATAATATTTTCAGAAAAAATTGTAATGAATTATGTATGTGGCATTTCCATTCTTCAAATTCAAATTAAATTGAAAATTTCATTTCAAACTTCAAATTCATTTCAAACTTCGACATTGTGCCACTCTGTGGCCTACCAGGATGCTGTCACCTCCACACTCTGTCATTGTGCCACTCTGTGGCCTCCTGCAGCTGCTGCTGCCCCCGCCTCCACACTCCGTCATTGTGCCACTCTGTGGCCTACCAGGTTGCTGCCACCTCCACACTTTGTTATTGTGCCATTTCGTGACCTCCTGTGGCCACTTCCGCGTTCTATCATTGTGCCACTCTGTGGCCTACCATGTTGCTGCCACCTAAAGAATTTTACATTGTGCCACTCTCTGACCTCATGCTTCTGCTGCCATCTCTGACTTTGTCATTGTCCCATTCTGTGGCCTGTCAGGTTGCTGCCACCTCCACATTCTGTCATTGTGCCACTCTGTGGTCTCCTGCTTCTGCCACCACCTTCACACTCTGTCATTGTGCCACTCTGTGGCCTACCATGTTTCCGCCATCTCCATAATTTGTCATTTTGCCACTCTGTGCCCTACTCATGATGCTGCCAACTGATCGCTGTCTCCCTGGAACACCCTGTGACGTTGCCACTATGTTTGGTTTCATTCTACAACATCCTACAGGCTCTATGCAGCCAGGAAATACCTGTCTTTAAACGTTATTCGGGTCGTATCACATTTTTTCAAAAAATTTGGTGAATCGGGTCGAACCGAATTTTAACAAAGTCACCCATCTCTTATTTTAGCACTTTTAGCACTGTGGTGTGGAATTTTCAGGCTAATATATAATCTTCCCAAAGGAGAGTTTATATCACTCGTTATTTCCTTCTAATCCTCCTTCACATGGCTCTACTCCTGCATTGAAGTCAAGTTTTGTTTAATTAAACTGATTGGACTTGATTAAGTAAGACACACCCCTGTCTATATAAGACCTCACATCTTACAGTGCATGTCAGAGCACATGAGAATCATGAGGAACAAACAGAATTGTGGCAAGGTTTTAAAGGAAAAATGCGAAACTCAACTGTTTGTTGAGACCTAGAGGGTTTTCAGTCTTAAATCTGAAAATCCATCGTATCCAGCATTATATTTTTGCCTAAAAGCTGGACACCACCACATTTTTTATTTATCTCAACACTTATCCTGGATCAGTAGTGCTTGTACCAGCATTATGTTGACTAGGAATCAGGTGAGCTATTCTTTTACTTATTACTTTTTACACTTCCAAACGCTCTCTAACTTCAAAGTTAATGCATGAAAATCAGTAGTCCTGAATATTATATGACATGATATGGTCTCATGAATCTCTGCTTCCACTCTTTTATTTCTGGGCATCGAAGCACGTATGTAAAATACATACAGTGAAACCAAAAATGTTTTTTTCAAATGACCTTTTAAATGAACTTTTTGCATCGCCAGCGATTCGCCACCTTTCAAGCCCTATAACTTTTAAAATTGTTTGTTCGATTGTTGATTAACCCCTTCATGTCTAAGCCATTTTAGGGCCCCAGGACCAGGCCTTATTTTTAAAATTTGCACTGTGTCATCATAAGCGGTTATAACTTTGTTTTCTCATCACACATTGTACTTCAAAGTAATAGAAACATTTTGATGATATATTTTTTGTAGAGATGAGCGAGTAAACTCGTATTAGCGTACTCGAAACGGCTCGTTGCTCAGACGAGTTTCTCGCCTGCTCGAGATCGAGCATTTACTTAAGGAAACACAGTGAAGAACAGTGAAGAATACAATAAAAACAGTGAACACAGGACCATTAAAGTGAAGAACACAGTGAAGAACACATTGCAGATGTTCTGTACATCTGATAACTTATCCGAAGACATGCGTGAAGAACGATGCTCTTCACAATAGTATGTGAAGAACAATATGTGTGAAGAACACATTGCAGATGTATGGAAACATCTGCAATGTGTTCTTCACTGTGTTCTTTCAATGTGTTCTTTCAGTGAAAAGATCTGCAAACATCTGCAATGTTTTCTTCAGTGTTCTTTCAATGTGTTTTCAGTGAAAAATGCTCGAGTCTCCCATTGACTTCAATGAGGTTCGTTATTCGATACGAGCACTTGAGCATCGGGAAAAGTTCAACTTGAGTAACGAGCACTCGAGCATTTTAGTGCTCGCTCATCTCTAGTTTTGTGCTTAGTTATGAAAAAGATTGAAATTTGGCAAACATTTATAAAAATTATTCATTTTCAAAGTTCAAAATTTTCTGCTTTTCAGTCATAGCACCCAAGTAACTTTATAATTAACATTTCCCAAATGTGTGCTTTATAGCGGCATGGCTTTTTATGCATTCCTTTTTTTTTTTTTTTTTTTGGTTGTTTGGAAGTTCAGTATTGTGGAGTTTTTCTCATTTTTATGAAAATAGCGAAAACCCTTATTTAGAGGCACCTGCTTTAAGTGACTTTGAGAGCCCTAAATAGCAGTTAAACCCCGTAAAATAAGCCATTTTACAAACTGCACCCTTCAATGTTTGAAAATCAACTTTAAGAAGTGTGTTAACCTTTTGGATGTTTCACAGGGGTTAAAACAAAATGTCGATATAATTTACAAGCTGTAATTTTTTTTACACAATGGGGCTCATTTACTTACCCGGTCCAGTCGCGATCCCATACAAGGATTCGGGTCTGCCAGGATTCACTAAGGTCATGCACCCGATATCCACCAGGTGTCGCTGCTTTCGCGTTTTCACATTTCTGCCGCGTGAAAGCCGGCGCCAATGCGCCAAAATCCGATCACATGCACCAAAATCTCGGGGCAATTTAGCGCAAAATAGGAAATTGTCAGGAAATCTGACGAAAGTGCGCGATTCAGACACTTAGTAAATGAGCCCCAGAGTATTAATTGACGAAAAACTTCACAAAGTTTGATATCCAATTTCTGCTGTATGGGCATGGCCAGGCATAGAAGGGAAGAAGGCAGATCTGCATTGTCACAACTTACAGGGTAAAAAAGTTTATTTTTTTGTAATTTGGACATTTGGGGGATTATTTTAGTTTTTTTGTGGGGTTCAATAGCTATTTATCAGATTGTATTTCTTTCTTGGTGGTGGATAGAAAACTCATTAATTTTCATTTATGGTTTTTAGCATTTTTTTCCTGAACGTTCAATGTATCATAATAATAATGAGTTATCTTTATTCTATGGGTCATCACGATTACGGCAATGCTCCATTTATATCGATTTTTATGGTTAACTTGTATTGCAAAATATAGAACTCATTTTGTGAGAAATTTGCTTGTTTTTGCAATGCCACATAACAATTGGCATAATGTTTATACTTTTTTGTTTACAGGGCAGTTTTAGAGCTTATTTTTTGCCGTACAAACTGTACGTTTTCTTGGTATCACGTCGGGGTTAATGTTACTTTTTGATAAATTTTTATGTGCTTTTTATGTGGTCAGATGTGAAAATTTTATAATTTTTGTGCGTTGTGTGCTTTTTTTGTATGTGGTTCACCATACAACGTAAACATGATCCCGACTGCAGGAGTACTGAGTACAGCTACGATCCTGCGTTGATCAACGGGAGATTGCCGTAATCCTGCGTTGATCACCGGGCGATTGCTGTAACGTGATTCTACGTCAAAGTTCAGGAACTACCTGCATCCTATGATGCAGAATCACTTCAGGGTGCGGGAATGGGTTAGAAAATGTCTATTTGGACATCTTCTTTTATTTTTCTTTTGTCACATGGGATAAATACTATTACAGTTTTGAAGCCGGGGTTGGTACATGTGTGGAGGTGCAAAATGTGTGTGATTTGATTTGTTTTGTTCTTTCAGTGTTTTTAGCAACTATTTTGTGGGACTTATCTTTTTATATAGAGCATTATATTTTTGCATTTTTTTGTATCACATTGTCCTACAAAAGCACACTTACATAACATTGTTTAATCTCTTGTTCAATACTTATATAGTGGATTGCATTATATTATCTGAATACAGGTGCCGTAACTAGATCTTCGTCTTCCTTATGTTACCATAGTCATTCTGCAATGGCATCTTTGGAGTTCCGAGGGCTGGGAGAGTGAGCTCACTACTTCTCCAAATCCCCAGTAATGTATACAAAATAAAGATGATTTTTAAGCCCTGACTTTACAATTTTACAAAGTTTTATTGCTGTTTTATCTCCTAATATTCCAGAGTGTGGGCAGGGATTCTCTAAGCATACACATTATGATCCATCTAGTTCTGTGAGCTGAAAATGTGGTTAGATTATCAGGGTAGAAGGTGTACATATACTTTCATTTACCTTCTGAACGTTGTACAAGTATCTAACACAAAGAAAGAGAGATAAGACCAGAGATGAGATGAGATGATGAGAATTATCTGCCTGTAGCTTGTAGCTCCCCTCACACTGTGATGTGTTGTTTGCCGGCAGGAAGTCAGTGTATGTGTGAGATTGTCCTGGAATGCAGGGGGGGAAGGGGCCGCTGCAGAGAGCAGAAAACAGCTCAGCATGCCAGCATCAGACAAGATGGATGCCGACTAATCAGGAAAAGTTCGTCTCGAATAACGAGCACTCGAGCATTTTAGTGCTCGCTCATCTCTAATTATTACGTGTCTTACTTTCCAGAGACAAAGGTGAAATTTCCTGACATTACATTTATAGCCCAAAGTTTTATCAAAGTATACTGTACTAGTTCCCTTTCATTTATGATCCTTTTTGTTAAAAAGAAAAATATGTTGGCTCACCCTCTAGCATCTTCAGCATGTGTCATGGATTCCTCCTGGATACAAGGAGTATAGAATCACACAAAAGAAAAAAAAGCTGAAAAAATAGTTAATGACAAACACAGAATAAAAATGTTGTTTCAGACAAGTAAAAATAGTAGATGCAAAACTGTAAAGAAAATAAAAACACATTTTGTTACAAGCTCAAGCAAACAATTTTTTTCCATCAAAAAACTGGTTCTGAAAAACCTCCCAATTCTATTTGAAAATTAGAAATTAGCAAGCATAGTTAAAAGGGTTTTCCAGCAAAACTAGTTAGGCCCTATCCACAGTATAGAGCCTAGCTTACTCATCAGTGGGGGCCTCAGTATTAATTACATTATATAGCTTATTATCATCTGAAAATATTGAAACTTGACTGTGTAAACCCACTGTAGGGTCATTAATAAATATATTAAGAAGAAGAGGGCCCACTGTATCCAATGCCTTGGAAAGTCCACATACTCAGCATCCACAGCCATCCCCAAGTCCATTATAGAACTTACCTTCTCATAGAAGCCAAATTAGTCTGACAGGAACGATTAGAACTTACCTTCTCATAGAAGCCAAATTAGTCTGACAGGAACGATCCCTCATAATCCCATGGTGATGCTTGGTTATGAGTTTATGAACAGTTAGATATTCCAGTATAGCATCCCTCAAATATTTTACCAAAAACAGAAGTTAAACTCACAGGTCTGAAGTTTCCGGGATCACTTTTTGATCCTTTTTTTGTAAATTGGCACCACATTTGCTATGTGCCAGTCCTGTGGAACTGAAACGGTCCTTAAGGAATATTCAAATATTAAAAATAGTTGTCTGTCTAGCACTTAAAGGGGTTGTCCACTTTCAGTAAATATTTTATATGGTTTGTATGAGGAAAAGTTATCCAATTTTCCCATATACTTTCTCACTGTTTTCTAGATCTATGCTTGCTGTCATTCTAAAGAAAGCTTCTATGTTTACTTCTAGTGGATAGATATCTCAAACAATATCAAATATTTGCTTAAAGTGGACAGCCCCTTTAATTCATGCAGTACTCGTGGGTTGTATGCCATCTGGGTCTGGTGAGCTTAATGTTTGTGAGGCGGCATTGCACCTCTTCCTGGGTTAAGCTGTTGACAAAAGAGAATTTACATTATTCCTCATCATGTCTTCCACCAGGGGATTTTACTGAGTAAAGTAAGTTGAGAAGGAAACATTCTTTAAATTGGCTCTTTCCTCCTCTCCCTCCACCATGACCCACAGGTTATTCCTCAAAGTTCCTACAATCTCCGTTTTTAGTTTCTTATCATTTATATACTCATTTATACTTATAGAATAATTGAGGAATGTTTTACTTTCTTTTACAACATTTCTTTCAGTCTCTATTTTTACAGCCTTTATCTGTTTTTTTGCAAATTAATTTTTTTCTCTGTGCTCGCCTTACAGTATACATTAACCACATTGGGGTTTTTTTTGTTTCTCTTATGATTTTTCATGTATGGAATGTGTATTTAGCAGGACTTTTTTAGAATATTTGTGATTTAGAATATTTAGAATATTTGTTTTTAGGTGATTTTGTTTTTAAGAACATTGTCCCAGTTTATGCCTTTAAGGTCCTCCCTTATATGCTGAAAATGTGCCCTACAGGAGTCTAAAGTATGTATTGCCCCTCTACTAACCATCTTAGTAAAGCTTAATATAAAATTAACGAAATTGTGGTCAACCTGTAATTTTGATATCCTGTCAGGTCTGTCGGTTAGGATATGGTGGAGCAGTGCCCCCCTCTTGTTGGCTCCGGGACTAGTTGTGACAGGTTATTGTCTTTTGCTGTTGACAAAAACCTGCCAGCTTTAAAGGACTTGCAGGTTTCTGCCCCCAGTCAATATTTGGGTAATTAATTTTCCCAAAGATGAGTACTTCACCATGCTTTTAGGCTGCCTTAATTTGACTTATCAGCAGTTCCTCTTCTGCCTCCATTATATTTGAAGCCTTATAACAAGTTATATTTTATTATTCTTTTTTCTACCCTTATAAGGCACTCTATATTTTCATTTATTTCACTGATATCTCACAGGATGGGCTTGTGGCAAGATTTCACATAAAATCAAACCCATCCATTTTTTTTATTAATGTCATCACTTCTGAAAAGACTATAACCATGTATATTAACAGCCCAGTCATAGCTACTGTCCAGCCATGTCTCGCTGATACCCACTATATCATATTTACCCTCCAACATCAAGAGTTCCAGTTCCTCCATTTGTTTTTGAGGCATCTGTCATTAGTGTTCATAAATTGTATATGGTTTTCCCTATTCCTTTGGTTTTTGTTTGCCGATCTTATCCCAGCTCCCCTCCTCCCCCATGTACCATAACTCTTCCCACTTTCTACACAGTCTTGCTCTGTAGTTGCCACGTGTAGATGCCCTCACCCCAGGCCTCTAGTTTAAACAGTTCTCCAACCTTCATTCTATCCATATTTCTTCCAAAACAGCTGCATTCTCCTTATTGAAATACAGCCCATCCCTGTTGTAGATCCTGTAGCCAACAGCAAAGTCAGCCCAGTTCTCCATGAACCTAAACCCATCCTACTACAATATAGCAGTATATGGGGATTTTCCTCCTCATTCATTACAATGTGCTGATAGCACATTGTAATGCAAGGGTTAAAACGAGACAGCCTTGTGTCTTAAGAAGACCCATGGCTGTCATGGTGATGGATATTGAGCCAACCCAGGACCCGAACTTGAACTTTACACTTCAGTCAGAGCTTCAACCTCTATAAAAATACTAATATATTAGTCAACAAAAAGTAAAAAAACTTGTATGGTCTTTTACTTATTTATATCTTGCAGATTTATTTCACCTGAAGAAAAATGTAATTCAATTGTACTTCAGATCACTGCAAACAGAATTACATTTATATTATTTAGTCATGTGTAAATATTAATTATTTTTACAGAAAGTTACACTGTATAAATATTCAATGAATCTTTTAATTGTGAGCCACGTTATCACTGTTAATAAACTAATTTAAAGTACTGCATTTTGCTAGAAACTAAATCCAAAATGTAAAGAAAACACATGGGAGATATGCAAAATAATGAGAAGGAAGCCAAATAGGAATAATGAAGATGCAGAAATCCAGCGACTTATTCATTAAAAGTGAAAACAAGAAGGAATTGTAACTAGACAGTAGAAGTAGACAGCCATTGTTTGCTGCAAGAAACAAGAAAAAAAGAAAACCTTCATATTCATGTAGATTAAACAGTACTATTAACAATAAAATAATGTTCTATTGTCTTTACAGAATGGCAATGATTTCTGAAATTTGGTTTGTAAATGTAGACTGTCTTTTTAAAGCAAGAAATTTGTTAAACTAAACATAAAAAATTAGAGAAGATACAGTATTAAATGTCATTTTGAGAGAATAATACTATAAACAATGCTAAATGCAAAACAATGGGCAACAGTATTATATAATAGTATAAGTCAACCTGAGTATAACCCAAGGTCCCTAATTTGCCACAAAAATAACCGGGAAAACGTATTGACTCGAGTATAAGCCTAGGGTGGGAAATGCATTGGTCACAGCCTCCCCCAGTAATGAAAAGCCCCATGGAGCCAGCCCTTCCCACTGATGAAATGCCTCATGCAGTCACCCCCCACATTGATGAAATGCCTTATGTAGCCAGTCCCCCCACTGATGAAATGCTCCATGCAGCCAGCTCCCCCCACTGATGAAATGTCCCATGCAGCCACTCCCCCCCCACTGATGAAATGTCCAATGCAGCCAGCCCCCTACTGATAAAATACCCCATGCAGCAAGCCCTTCTACTACTAATGAAATGCCCCCTGCAGCCAGCCCCCCTCTAATGATGATGAAATACCCCCTACCTCCAGCCCTCCTCCCCCCAATAAAAATTTCCTGCAGCCCCTCGACTAATAAACTTACATACTCACCTCCGGTGTTTCCTGATGCTTCACATGGCTTCTATTCTTTCTTCTTTTTGCATATAACAGCAGGCAGAGGTCCGTCCATGCTCTCTGCCCGCCAGCTCACACTAAGATGTCATCCGCAGCAACACCACTGATTTTTTATTTTATATTATTATTACATTTATTCATTGGTAATGTACATGCATTCAGTGTTGCCATTGTCCCAATGCCTTTGCAATGCATTTCGAAACGCAATGTAAACAGATAGTAGGACTGCAGCCTCAAGGAAATCTCTACAGCTTATAAGTTAAACATTCACTGCATGAAGCACAGCTGATATGGCTCTCCTTAGGGGATCCTTTTAATGTGCATAAAGTAGGTTAAAGGCAGTTGCATTAGGTCCATTATTACTAAGCTTTATGATTTACCTGGAAACAATGCAGAAATTCAACGAAACTGTATATATTTTTCATTAAAAAGGATGAAGATACACAGTCACTGGCTTGGCTTCCTTGACAAATCTCTGTCTACAATGAAATATAAATCGTCTTTTGTTACGAACACATGGAGAGGACTTTCTGTCAGTTTTATGCCCTGCTCTTTTTGCACCACAATATGGCAGAAAAGGCCCAATGTTGCATATCAAGAGTAAACTCATCCATATTTCATGCTACTCATTCCTCAGAAAGAATACAATTGTACACAGGTTCCCTTTAACTGTAATGTCCCATATAGGTTTTAAAGGTGTAAATAAAGAAGGAACTTCACTTCTTGTAACATTGATATAGTGGTTTAACCGGTTAAGGACCGGGCCCTTTCCTGTTTTTTCATGTCCATTTTTCACTCCCCACCTTCAAAAATCAATAACTTTTTTATTTTTACACGTAAAGAGCTGTGTGACGATTTGTTTTCTGCGTGACAAATTGCACTTCATAGGGATGGTATTAAATATTCCATGCCATATACTCAGAAGCAGGAAAAAAATTTGAAATGCAGTGAAAATGGTGAAAAAATGCATTTGCGCCATTTTCTTGTGGGCTTGGATATTACTCTGCTATTTCACTGAGAGCCCCAAATGACATGTCTACTTTGGGTCGGTACAATTAAGGGGATACCAAATTTGTATAGGTTTTATAATGTTTTCATACATTTACAAAAATTAAAACCTCTTGTACAAAAATAATTTTTTCTTCTGCGCTAATAACTTTTTTATACTTTGGTGTATGGAGCTGTGGGTGGTGTCATTTTTTGCGAAATTTGATAATATTTTCAAGGATATAATTTTTAGGACTGTACGACCTTTTGATCACTTTTTGTAGATTTTTTTATATTTTTCAAAATGGCAAAAAAAAATTCGACTTTGGGCGCTATTTTCCGTTACGGGGTTAAACGCATTGAAAAACCGTATTTTGATAGATTGGGCATTTTTGGACGCGTTGATACCTAATGTGTTTATGATTTTTACTGATTATTTACACTCACTGGCCACTTTATTAGGTACACCTGTCCAACTGCTCGTTAACACTTAATTTCTAATCAGCCAATCACATGGCGGCAACTCAGTGCATTTAGGCATGTAGACATGGTCAAGACAATCTCCTGCAGCTCAAACCGAGCATCAGTATAAAGAAGAAAGGTGAATTGAGTGCCTTTGAACGTGGCATGGTTGTTTGTGCCAGAAGGGCTGGTCTGAGTATTTCAGAAACTGCTGATCTATTGGGATTTTCATGCACAACCATCTCTATGGGCAGACTGGTTCGAGCTGATAGAAAGGCAACAGTGACTCAAATCACCACCCGTTACAACCAAGGTAGGCAGAAGAGCATCTCTGAACGCACAGTACGTCGAACTTTGAGGCAGATGGGCTACAGCAGCAGAAGACCACACCGGGTGCCACTCATTTCCTTTGTGACATCAGTTCATTACTTCTTTCAGAGTTTTTGAGATAAAATGGCTCCCTGTAGTATTTTAGGTTGAAACATAGAGGTGGAGCATACTTCTCCCATAATAATGTATATCCAGCAGCGTAACGATCGCAATCACAGAGGTTGCGACTGTGACTGAGGATGGAAAGAGCCTGCAGCCTGCGAGCCGGTGGGTCCATAACAGGGGAAGATATTCCATTGTATGCGTGTCTTACACACATAGAATTGAATATAAGAGCACACAGGCATGTATGTACATTCTGCCTGCATATACTTTGTTACATCATATAGTGTGCGCTGGTAAAGCACACATACTTGTCTCTGCCCATGCAACTAAATTGGATTGGACACCACTAGGAGAAGAGGAAGCAAGAGTGTGGTAGGTAAGTACTTACATTTATTTATTAAAACGACGACGGGCCCTGTGACTGCTGCTGGATAATTTATTAGTGAGTGGAGGCTGCTGCTGGAGATCTTATTAATCAGGGGAGGCTGCTGTTGGACATTTCCTTGAGTGGAGGTTGCTGCTAGACGTTTCATCGAGTGGAGGCTGCTGCTGGTCATTTCATTGTGGGGAGGCTACTGCTGTTGCTCATTTCATTGCGGGGAGGCTGCTGGTGGACATTTCATCGAGTGGAGGCTACTGCTGGACATTTTATTGAGTGGATGCTGCTGCTTGACATTGCATTGAGTGGAGGCTTCTGCAGGACATCTTATTAATGACGGGGGTTGCAAGACAGCGTTTTAATATGGGAGGCTACTGCCGGACACCACGTAGAAGGTGTAGGAATATGGTGCTGCGAGTATAATTCTGTGTAGCATATATGTGTATATTCAAGTGTAATGTTTAGGACAGAGTAGTGGCACAATTTTAGTTATACGGGGGCCCAGATCCAAAGTTGCATCGGGGTTCACTGGTGTCTTATGTGTATATCAGTTTGCTCAGCTTCTCACTACCTTATAACATAGTGGGGCTTATTTACTAAGGGTCCCGTGGCCGACTTTTCATCGGGTTTCCCGACCGCGGGGATCGCGTCGGGCATTGTGTCGCATGCGATTGCTTTGTGTGCAATCGTGTCGGCGTTCACGCAACACAAATCGAGGGGCGGGCCATCGGACAATCCGACGGATTCAGACTATGCACAGGATTTAACAATTCAAATTGTGTCGCAAGACATGCACTCACATACACCGGGAAGAAGAAGGTGAACTCCGGCGGATCTGAGTGGGAAAGCGACACATGCAGGATGTTGGGCACACGAACTTGATGAATCGCGGCAGATGCACCTCGGGGATCGCGCAGATGGGCAGAAAGGACTGCAAATGGTAATACATAATTGTGCACTGCATAAATTATGGAGCCAAAAGGAGCTCTGATGAGGCCTCCCAGAGCCCCTCAGACTCATTGGCATATTGTTAAAACAAAATTTTTTTTGCAAAAGTAGTTCATAGAAAAGAAAGAAAAAGAGCACACACCAACAAGTGACGATACTTCATTTTCATATTCATATTAACTGTTTCTGCTGGTATATTTCCTTTAACCCTCTCCCTGCTGAGGACGTATCACAGATTGGCAATTCTATGGCCAAGTATGTTTGAGATACATCCTGGATTATAGAAGCGAAAACTTTGGATTGCTTGTACCTACAATCTCCTATATCCGGAGATATTCACATAAAACGTGACAATTTCGGGTACAATTTTTATATATAAAAATAACTCCTGTCTGCAAAATCTCAGATTCCCTGGCACCTAGAAACACATTTATATGAATGCAAAGATTCTCCTCTTTCAGAGAAAAAAAACCCCTCTAAAGGTGCAAAGTTATAGTCCGCTGAATTGTCTCCCAATTTGCAGGGAGAAGCTTGGAAGAGGGTGCACAGATGAGCTTCTCACAGCTCACAGATAAATCACAGGTACATTTTTGCTTTATCTGTTGCTAAATTTTGATAAGGGATGTTCATGTAACTAACCCGCTCCTACCCACAACGATCAGAGCACACTTACTCTCGGTCATATATTGCGTGATCCTTTTTACATAAATTGAGAGAGAGGATGAACATTCGATGCATTCGTCTAGTGCATAAAATGATTTGACATAACAATAAGTAGAGATTACCTTACCGATTACATGTAGATGGCGACCGGCCTGGGAGGGATCTACATGTAATCGGTAATGTAAGCTCTACTTATTGTTATTATGTCATATCATTTTATGCATTAGACTGGTTGTCGAATTTATCTTTACTTGCTCCATAATAGCAGTCTTATTTCTGTTGGAAGGACTAATTATCATATATATTTTTGCTTTGGAGCTAGATGGTTACATTTACTTTTTGATTTATATTGCATATGGCCTGTGAGTGGGCTTTTGTATTTTGAGTCCAGCTTGTCTGGCTGTCTGTTTTAAGTGTTTTTAACCAGTTAAGGACCGGGCCCTTTCCTATTTTTTCATTTCCATTTTTCACTCCCCACCTTCAAAAATCTATAACATTTTTTTTTACGCGTAAAGGGCTGTGTGACGGCTTGTTGTCTGCGTAACAAATTGCACTTCATAGTGATGGTATTGAATATTCCACGCCATGTACTGGGAAGCGGGGATACCAAATTTGTATAGGTTTTATAATGTTTTCATACATTTACAAAAATTAAAACCTCCTGTACAAATTTTTTTTTAAATTTTGCCATCTTCTGGAGCTAATAACTTTTTTATACTTTGTTGTACGGAGCTGTGGGTAGTGTAATTTTTTGCGACATTTGATAATATTTTCAATTATATCATTTTTAGGACTGTACGACCTTTTGATCACTTTTTATAGATTTTTTAAATATTTTTCAAAATGGCAAAAAAGTGCCATTTTCGACTTTGGGCGCTATTTTCCGTAACGGGGTTAAACGCATTGAAAAACCGTTAATATATTTTGATAGATCGGGCATTTTTGGATGCGTTGATACTTAATGTGTTTATGATTTTTACTGTTTATTTATATTTATGTCAGTTCTAGGGAAAGGCGGGTGATTTGAATTTTTTGGTTTTTTTATTATCATTTTTTTTTAACTTTTTTTTATTTTTATTTTTACTATTTTTCAGACTCCCTAGGGTACTTTAACCCTAGATTGTCTGATTGCTCCTATCATATACTGCCATACTACAGTCATCTTTTTGAGTCAGCAGGCAGCTTTGCCGGCAGCGATCGCTGTGATAACACCCGCGATCGGTGCTAGCATCGATCGGGGGTGTTACCGGTAAGTCTTTGCTGCAATATGCAAGATTTATCAAGCTGTCTGAAAGTCAGAATATTTCTACTTGTCCATGGCAACCAATCACAGCTCAGCTTTCATTTTACCAGTACTCATGAATATTTTACAGGGGTGCTGTGATATTCTGATATTGAGACAGCTTGATAAATATGCCCCATTATAATGCACAAATAAGCCCTACCTCTCCTTCATACAACTTACTAAAATTCTTATGAATGACAGAAAGTTCCATTATTGCACTGCCAATACAATGACACACATTTTACATTATGTAAAAGTGACCTTTGTATTAGTACTAGAGATGAGCGAACACTAAAATGCTCGGGTACTCGTTATTCGAGACGAACTTTTCCCGATGCAGCATGCTGTGGGCCATCTGCGCAAGTGACTCTGAGGGACTCCCGGCCTCCATATCCACAGTATACTGTCACGGTGCTTCTGGGTCATCTGCCTTGTCTTCTACCTCCTCCGGATGCTCCTGCTCCTCCTCTCCTGTCACCTGAGTAGAAAAACCACAAATTGCAGCAGACTCTGCTTGTGCTCCAATGTCCTCCTCCTCCTCCAGTTCAGCCCCCACCAGACTCATGTGGCCATGAGATGTAGTCTCTACTTCTCCAGTGCCCTGACCAGACAGATTTTGCAGCATGAGTTCCAGGACGTGAAGCAGTGGAAAAACGGCAGGTGTCACGCATGATCTGCCAGTGGCTGACATCAAAGTTACACAGGGGAGTACTATGGTCCGCTTGCATCATAAAAAATCATTAATGGCTTTTCTCTGTTCATACAGGCGGTCTAACATATGAAGGCTGGAATTCCAACGGGTGGAAACATCGCATATCAGACTATGTTGGGGTAGGCCGTTCTGGCACTGCAAATCGAGGAGTGTGTGCTTGGCTTTGTAAGAATGGCTGAAGTGCGTGCACACTGTCCTGCCCATTTTTAGAATGTCTTGCAGATGGTTGTAAGACTTCAGGAACTTGTTGACTACCAGATTGAACACGTGCGCCATGCAGGGCGCATGGACCATCCCTCCTCTGTTTAGCGCGGACACCATGTTCCTCCCACTGTCTGTCACCAGGGTTCCGATTTTTAGTTGTCGCGTAGAAAGCCACATATTGATTTCTACATCAAAGTTACACAGGGGAGTACTATGGTCCGCTATGAAAGCAATACAAGAAAAAAAGAGTGCATTCAAGGGCTCTTGTATAGTACAAAATCTGGCTGTAAACTAGAGCCCCCAAAAGGTATTGCAATGTGTGTCATACAGATACCCCACAACTGACAGTGTAATTTTAGCAAAAATCACTGTATAAACTATGTGGATTTCGCACATAAATATGGCTGTAAACTAGAGCCACAATAAGGTATGGCAATGTGCGTTATACAGATACCCCACAACTGACAGTCTAATTTCAGTGAAAATCACTGTATAAACTACGTGGATTTGACACATAAATCTGGCTGTAACCTAGAGCCCTCAAAAGGTATTGCAATGTGCATTATACAGATACCCCACAACTGACACGTCTCCAATGTAGCCCGCTTGCCTCGGGTCTTCGGACTGACCCTAGGCTATTTTGTTTATACCCCTCATTAACAATGTGCACATGAGTAGTATGGCAGTCTAATAGATAGGAGTCGAATAGGCAATCTAGGGTTAAAGTACCCATAGGGAGTCTGAAAATAGTAAAATAAAAATAAAAAAAGTTAAAAAAAATGATAATAAAAAAAAACCTAAATTTTCACAATCAGCGCCCTTTCCCGTAGAACTCTGACATATACACACTCAAACCAGCCACTTCATTAGGTTAGACACCATGAGATTAAAGGGTTGGACCCCCCTTTTCTGCCTTCAGACCTGCCTCAACTCTTGTGGCATATATTAACAAGTGCTGGAAGCATTCCTCAAGATTTTGGTCCATATTGACATGATGGCCCACACAGTTGCCGCAGATTGGTCGGCTGCACATCCATGATGCGAATCTCCCCGTTCCAATCACATCCCAAAGATGCTCTATTGGATGGATCTGTGACTGTGGAGGCCATTTGAGTACAGGGAACTCATTGTCATTTCAAGACCAGTCTAGATGATTCCAGCTTTATGACCTGTGCCTTATCCTGCTAAAGTAGCCATCAGATGTTGGTGTAGCATTGTGTGGTCATAAAGGTATGGACAGAGTGCACACAATAAAGGTAGGGCTGGCCGTTGCAAAACGATGCTCAATTGGTACGACCAAGGGGCCCAAGAGTGCCAGAAAATTTCCCCACACGAGACATCAATCCCCACACAGCACCTGACACCACCGTCCACCAGCTAACGTAACAAGGCAGGAGGGATCCATCTTTCATTTTGTTGATGTGTGACGCCAAATTCTGACCCTACCATCGAATGTCGCAGCAAAATCAGCTCATACAGACCAACAGTAACTTTTTCCCAATCTTCTACTGTCCATTTCGATGAGTAGGCGCAAAATGTAGCCTCATTTTTCCTGATTTCTTTAGCGGGTCCGAGGAGGTGTCTGCTTGGTCACCCAAACCCTCTGTTCTCTGCTGTGCGTTCAGGAGATGCTCTTCCTGCCTACCTGGTTGTAATGGTGGCGATTGAGTCACTGTTGCCTTTCTATCAGCTCAAACCAGTTCTGGCCCATTCTCCTCATGACCTCTGGCATCACAAGGCATTTTTGCCCACAGAACTGCGCCACACTGGATGTTTTCTTTTTCGGACCATTCTCTGTAAACCCTAGAGATGGTTTCTATGCATGAAATCCAGTAGATCAGCAGTTTTCTGAATAATCGCACCCAGCCCTTCTGGCACGAACAAACCATGCCACGTTTCAAAGGCACTCATTCACCTTTCTTTCTTCATACTCGATGCTCGGTTTGAGCTGCAGGAGATTGTCCTTGACCATGTCTACATGCCTAAATGCACAGATTGCCCCATGTGATTGGCTGATAGGAAATTAAGTTTTAACGAGCATTGGACAGGTGTACCTATAAAGTGGCCGTAGTGTAAATAATCAGTAAAAATATAAACACCTAGGTATCAAACGCGTCCGAAAATGCCCTTTCCAAATAAATACAATACTGTTTTTTCAATGCGTTTAACCCGTAAGGAAAATAGCGCCCAAAGTCGAATTTTTTTTTGCCATTTTGAAAAATAAAAATCTATAAAAGTGATCAAAAGGTTGTACATCCTAAAAATAATATCCTTGAAAATATATCAACATTTCCGCAAAAAATGACACCACCCACAGCTTATACACCAAAGGATAAAAAGTTATTAGCAGACAGTTGGCAAAATAAAAAAAATAATTTTTGTACCGGAGGTTTTATTTTTGTAAATGTATGAAAACTTTATAAAACCTTACATTTGGTATCCCCTTAATTAATTGTACCGCACCCAAAAATAAGTAGACATGTCATTTTTGGGGTGCCCACAGTGAAAGAGCAGTAATATCCAAGCCACACACGAAAATGGCGCAAATGCCATTTTTTTCCCATTTTCACTGCATTTTGGATTATTTTTTTTCCTGCTTTCCAGTCTATGGCTGGAATATTTAATACCACACCTATAAGTGCAATTGTTTACGCAGAAAACACAACCGTCACACACAGCTCTTTTACATGTAAATAAAAAAGTTTATATTTGGGAAGGTGGGGAGTTGAAAAATGGACCTGAAAAAACAGGAAAGGCCCGGTCATCCTTACCGGTTAAACCACTATATCAATGTATACAGAAGTGAAGTTCCTTCTTGATTACACTTTAAACCTTATATGGGACATTACAGTTTAAGGAACCTTGTGCAATTGTATTCTTTCTGAGGATGACGTAGCATGAATATGGATGAGTTTACTCTTATAGATATATGCAACATTGTGCCTTTTCTAGCCATATTGTGGTGCAAAGAAGAGGCATACAAATTGACAAAAAGTCCTTCCATGTGTTCGTCAACAACAGACGATTATATTTCATTGTACAAGAGTAACCAACCAAGCCATCTTATCTCACCCTTTTTAATGAAAATATATACAGTTTCATTGAAATTCTGCATTGTTTCCAGGTAATCATAAGCTAGTAATAATGACCTAATGCAACTACGCCTTTAACCTACTTTAATGCACATTAAAAGGATCCCCTAAGGAGAGCCATATCAGCTTGCTTCTGCAGTTGAATGTTAACTTATAAGCTGTATAGATTTCCTTGAGGCTAGCAGTCCTACTATCTGTTTACATTGCTTTCGAATATGCATTGCATAAAGGCTTGATGGACAATGGCAACACTGAATGCTATGTACATTATCCAATGAATAATGTAATAATAATAAAAATAAAAAATCATGGGTGTTGCTGCGGATGACATCTTAGTGTGAGCTGCGGGCAAGAGCATGGACGGACCGCTGCCTGCTGTTATAATGACAAAAGAAGAAAGAATAGAAGCCGTGAAGCATCAGGAAACACCGGAGGTGTGTATGTAAGTTTATTAGTCGAGGGCTGAAGGAAATTTTTATTGGGGGGAGGAGGAGCTGGAGGTACGGGGGTATAGCTTTCATCATCATTAGAGGGGGCTTGGCTGCAGGGGCATTTCATTAGTAGTAGACGGGATTGCTACATGGGTATTTTATCTAGGGGGGCTGGCTGCATTGGACATTTCATTCAGTGTGGGGGGGTGGGGAGGATGGGCTGCATAGGGGACCAAATTCCATCAGTATGGGGGGAGCTGGCATGCATGGGGCGGGGTCTGGAGGAGGGCAGTGGTTCAATCAGTGGGGGGGAACTTGGCTACATACAAGGCATTTTCATCCATGTGTGGGTTGACTGATGACAGGCATTTTTCTCAATACAGTGGAAGGATTTTAGAAGGCTGCTCCATGGGGTTTCATTACTGGGGGAGGCTGTGAACTCAATTCAATTTTTCCACACCCCAAGGCTTTACTCCAACACTTATCCATCCTTTCTGAGTCAATTAACGTTTTCACCAGTAATTTTTTGTGGCAAATTCGGGACCTTTGGTTATACTCAGTTTGACATTATACATTTATATAGATCTGTTTTCCGCATGTTTTGTATTTAGCCCTTGTTTATAGTATTATTCCTCTCAAAATGAACATATTTAATTAATGTAGTCTTCTCTGATTTTTATGTTTAGTTTAACAAATTTCTTGCTTAAAAAACCTACTTTCCAAACCAAATTTCAGAATCATTGCCATTCTGTAAGACATAGAACATTATTTTTATTGTTAATAGTACTGTTTATCTACATGATAGTTGCGGTTTTTCTTTTTTTCTTGTTTCTTGCAGCAAACAATGGCTGTCGACTTCTACTGTCTAGTTACAATTCCTTCTTGTTTTCCTTTTAATGAATAAGTCGCCATGGGGTGGATTTGCTGCACGGTCTTCATACTTCCTCGTTAGGTGGCCTTCTTCTTCATTATTTTGCCAGTACTCCCAGATGTTTCCTTTACCATTTTTGGAGGATTCGTGTCGAGCCAAATAAACAGTACTGTTAAAATTACAGTTTTATTAACGGTGGTCTATGAACGTGCTCACAATTAAAGATTCTATGAATATTATGCACAGTGTTACTTTCTTTAAAATAATTAAATATTTAACACTGACTACATAGATAAAAATTTAAATTCGTACGCAGTATCTTAAGTAGCAATTGACATTACATTTTTCCGGTCGTGAAATAAGCTGCAAGGATCTACATAAGGTAACAACCATACAGAGTTCTTTTTACGTTTCTTTTGACTAATATCATCTTATTTATATACATCGAGGTTGCAGGCCGACGGAAGGTAAATTCAGTCGGGTCCGTGGTTGGCAATCAGATAGGCCCAAATCACCCAAAACACGCCCCCGTGGGTGGATGAAGAGAGGTAGGAACGAAGAAGTCACTAGAGAGGCAGGCAGAGAGTGCTTTGCTGCTTTCTACAGATTAGCAAAGTAAATATAAGGAGAAACGATAGAAAAAAGGGTGAATCTTTTGATAATTAGATTAAACTGACCCCTGCACTTATCATCTACCCCAATCATCTACACACACATGGGACGTGTGAGTGAAAACACAAAAACCATAAAAGGGGGGACTCCAAATGGACGCAAAGAAAGAAAAAGAAAACGAGGGGTGGAAGGTTTCGCGGGGCACAACCAACATAACTTTTTCTAATCTATTGTGAAATTGGCATATTCTTATCTGGGTTGAAAAGTCAAGAGCGGTGGATCGTATGAGGGGGGTGGGGGGGGGAAGGGATGTTGTCACCAGAAAGCTCTAAAAAGGTACGATCAAGACGGTGCACATCGGGATAAAATCTTGCTCCGGTATTGCACAGGGTAGATACTCCACTCACAGGCTCGAGTTTTTAAACAGTTCCTTCAACCTTCTTCTTTCTACCATATTTTTCCAGACCCGTCTGCATTCTCCCTATTAGACAATACAGCCCCCATTGCCCCTTTTGCTTTCTTTCTCCTTAAGCCCTGTTTGTTAAGATCGTTACCGGGTAGAACCACACAACAGCAAAGAGCAAAAGTCATGCACGACCCCCAGTTTCCATCCATCACGCTTACCTAACCAACAAACCCAAAAACCAACCTTACAAATCACGTACTAACCTCCTCCATACTGACTCGCTACTTACACCCATCCTACTCAATATACAGTATAATGGGGGTATAATTAGTATTGTGCCTGCGCGTCTAATATAGTGCTTCACTAAGGAGATAGCTGCGCTGACTTGCACTGTATAATGGCTTGCAGTATCTACTGCAACGAGGTTGGATAGACATACGTATATATCAGTACGGACTAATGCTAGCTGTCTTGTAAGACACATACTCGCGATAGAACAGAAGTTGGAGAACTGTGGTAACCATAGAGGCCTGGTGTGAGGGCATCGCTGATTCAGGCATGGCAAAGTACTTAGAGCCAGACCCCAAGACTTGTGTAGAAAGTGGTACGAGGTATTGTACATGGGGGAGGAGGGGATGGCTGGGATAAGATCGGCAAACAAAAACCAAGGAATAGGGAAACCAATATACAATGTATGAACCTAATGACAGATGCTCAACAACAAATGTGAGGAACTGGTAACTCTTGATTGTGGAGGGTAAATCTTATATATGGTGTTAGTGAAACATGGTTTGGACAATAGCTGACTGGGCTTAATATAGATGGTTATGTCTTTTTCAGAAGTGATGATATTATACAAAAGATTGGATGGGTCGATTTTAGCTTGAAATCTTGGCCACAAGCCCAGCCTGTGAGATTTCTCATGTGAAATAAAAATGAAAATTGAGTGCCTATATAAGGGTAGAAAAATAAAGAATAATACAAATATATAGCTATATGTTATAAGGCTTCAATATTAACTGGAGGCAGAAGAGGACTGCTGATTAAGATCCAATCACAGGCAGCCCTAAAGCATGGTGAAGTACTCTCTGGGGACATTAAGGACCCAAATATTGACTGGGGGCAAAACCTGCAGTCCTTTAACCCCTTACGCTGACCACTTTTCACCTTCCTGACACATCGGACTCAGTATTTTATAATATGACTGTGTCTATGTTAAGTGGTTCTAGACTTTGAACGACCTTAGTAACACATATCCCAGTTTGATTATGAGATTGTGTTTTTCGTTGACACACCTATGTACTTCATGCTGGTTGAGAATTTCATAAATAGTATTTTAGTATTTTTCATTAAATAAATGGAAATTTGGCCAAAACTTTTGAAAAAAACAATGTTTTCCAAATTCAAAGATTCTCTACTTTTTTGAAAGTTGGTCATAGCACTAAAAACTTGATAACCTAACATTTTCCATATGTCTGCTTTAACTTGGCATCATTTTTTCAAACATCTTTCCGTATTTTGGATGTTAGGAGGCTTATAACTTGAGTGCACATTTTTTCAGATTTTACGAAAAATCAATCAAAACCTACTTTTGGAGGGTCATTAGTAGAGAGTCTGTGACTTTTATAAGGCCCACCTGACAGAAACCCCCCACAGAAATGCAACCATCTTTAGAAACTACACCCCTCCTCAAAATAATTCAAAACTCTTGGAATCTGCAACCATTGGATTTTGTTAACCCTATGGAGCGTTTCATGAGCGTGAAGATAAAAAAGGGAACAATTCGAGAAATGTAATTTTATCGTAATTATGGATTCGTTTAACACTAAAAGTTGCACCTTCACAATGGTTAAAAGGAACATGCATTTACAATGTTTGAGGGCAATTCCTTAGGGGGGCTTGAGTATGCCAATACCCATTTTGTCACTGGTCCCCTGCTGTACGGGGCCAGGGGGGCACTGGAATGGTAAAAGCGTTTGGTTTCGATTTGCAGGCATATGGCTGAAAAAGTTTTACATGTGTCAGGAATGCTGGTTGAGAGCCATAGTGTACCAAACCAGAGGAAAGCCCCCACTGAGACACCATTTTGGAACAAGTACGACCCCTTGGAGAGTTTAAGCAACGTGTAATTTGTGTATTTTTCCCCAATAGGTGTTTGATTCAATTAGGCCTACAACACAAAGGGGAAAAAAGGTGAAAATTTCTCAAACAACGTCACTTTACCCACATTTTTGTACAAGTCACCCCCCCCCACAAGGTGATAAAAGATGAACACCCAACCCCATAAATGTGTAAAACTATTCGTCCCTCCTAACGAACGGAACTGCACCACTTTTGCATATAAAGTGTTGTTGGTTCCAGTAGGGCTCAGAAGGGAAAGTGGGGCTTTGGCCTTTTAGAAGCCATTATCTGACACCAATCATCCTTTACATGTGTCCAGGATGCATTTGGGATCCCTCAGTGGTAACCAAAACAGTTGGGGAACACCCAACTAAGTGGTCACCATTTTGGAAAGTGGCACCCTTTGAGCTTACATATCAGCAAGGTGTAATATGTGTAAGTTTCCCCTACGTTGTTTGCTTCAATTAAGGTCCCTAAAAGGAAAAAGGTGAACATTTTTCCAAAAAGTGCCACTTTTACGCTTTTTGCTATCCATAAGAAGGCATAAGATGAACACCTCCAAAACTAACCAAATCGGTGTGGGGGGTCAAAAACTAGCACTTTCTTCCCGAGTATAAAATAATTGCCCCATCACATGCCATAAATGTATGTATGTGTCGCAGTGAAGCTCAGAAGGAAAGAGGGGCGTTGGCCTTAGAAGCCCAAATGTGACAGACATCCTTTACATGTGTCAGGATGCATTTGGAGAGCCGTAGTGTACCAAACAGAGCGTAACCCCAACAAGTATCACCTTTTGAAAGCCACCCGTAGAGAATTTAGCCTGTGTAATCTGTGTATTTGTGCCGTAAGGTGTTTGATTTCCTTAGGACTTAACTAGATAAAAGTGAACATTTTTCTTATAAAGTCATTTTACTCCTAATGTTATTAGCCACAAGGGATAACAAATGGAATCACCCCTCAAAGTGTAAACCTATTTCCTCTCGATTGTAGAAGTACCCCCATGTGTATATAAATGTTGTATGGGCGCACAGTAAAAGGAAAGTGGAATTTTGCCTTTTAGAAGCCAAAGTGACGAATGTTGACATCATTTGGAGAACCCTAGTGGTATAAAAAGATAAGAATCCGAAAGTGGACCCTAATCTTTGATGCAACACCCCTTAGAGAATTTTTGCAATGTGGAATATATGTATTTGCCCCTACAGGTGAATGATCCAATGGCCCGATCATTAAAAAGGTGAAAATTTTCCTATAATGTCACTTTACCCCTAATTTATGTAGCCACAGGGATAATATATTAAATAACCCCAACAAAGGTGTAAAACTATTTCTCCGAGTGTCGAATACCCCACAGTGCATATAAAATGCATTTATTGGGCGCACGTAGAGGAAAGAGGGATTTTTTGTCTTTTAGAGTCCAATTTGTAAGAAATCCTTCCACTGTGTCGGATACAGTTGGAGAGTCCGTAGTGGTACCGAAGCAGAGGAAACCGCGAATGTGTAACACACTAATTTTGTTGCTTGAATGGTAACCCCTTGTGGAACATATCGCAATGTTGTAATGCTTTGGTGTAGGTGTAATAACATGTGCGGTGAATGAGCATTTTGAACATATAGGTGGTATTCCACACATATATGGCAACGGAGTCCAAGATGGAAATTGGCCATTATTTCCAGGGGGGGGGGAGTGGCAGGGACTGGAAATTTCCGTGCCCAATTATGTGGCGCCCCTATGAAATAATGGAGGGGTAAGGGAGCAACGTACATAACAGTGTACACTTATTCATTTTTTACCTAAATTAATTCACATAGGTTGGGCGTGAATTGTGAAATGATCTATGGGTATAAGGAGGTACGAATAATAACAGGGGACCAACTAAACTTTTGTCACTCGGAGTGTCGCAGATCGCCGCTCCCCGATGACGTGGCGATCCCAGGTAAGATGCCGGCGCCCATGCACCGCTATCTTTTTGAGGCTGCCGGCAGCTTTGCCGGCAGCCATCGCAGTGATAACACCCGCGATCGGTGCTAGCACCGATAGTGGGTGTTACCGGTAAGCCTTTGCTGCAATATGCAGCAAAGACTTACCGACTGTGGAGAGGGCTCAGCGAGTGATCCCTCTCCATGCAGCGCGACCCGACCGCCGCCGTGAATACACGGCGTGCAGTCTCGAAATGGGTTAGGGGAATCTGTCATGAAGACTTATGCTACAAACTGCCTCCATCCTCTTATCCACTGCTGTGTCAGGAACACAATCAGGGCCGGCACCAGCACAGGGCATACCTGGGCAAGTGCCAGGGCCCAGAGTTACTGGGGGGCACATATAAGGCTGTACATAAGAAATCCATGGGGTGAGGGGGAATTTATATAAAATAAACAAGAGGGGCCCATATGGTATTATAAACTAGGGGATATTTTAGGGAACAGGAGATTTAGTTTCTAAATTTTAATGCCGCCATGTGAATTCACTGCAAAGTGCCCCACAATTGTGATCAATTCTCTTTAAGTGAACATCAACTGCCAAGTAGTTATGTGTAAAAAACACAATATAAAATGCTTTTCTTTAAAGCTGGAACTGTAATTTACTAATGTTAAGAATAAGATATGTTGGCTGAAAACTAGAATGGTATCATTCAAATAAAAAAAAATGAAACACAATTTTCTTTATGGATCTACAATAAGGAAGAAAGTATAAAATAATCCGTTTTTGTCACTACACTGATCTTTTCATTACAAATTTTAAGGAACAATTATGAGGTATGACTACAATTGCACAGCGTAATTTAGTTGCATTCTTTTTGTGGTAACATTGTGACATTACTGCAATGTATGACTATAGTTCTTTTTTACAAAAGGTTTCAACCACTAAAAAAAAAAATGATGACTTAATATTAATTTAACGCAAAGTGCAAGTGATTCTATGTTGCCAAGGAGCCATAGCCTCACACCTAAGCATCACTTATCCAACCAACTCAGACTACATTTTCTGTACCAAGTGAGAGATCAATTTAATAAAGACATGGCCTTGGGCAGACTGCAGAACCAATCATGAGCTGCAGTGTTAAAGCTTCAAATGACATTATTTATTTATCCAGTATCTTCAAAGAAAATAATACTAAGAAAATTCAGGGAATTGATATAAATTATAGACAATACGCTTAACTGTGGAAAGGAGATAAAAAAAGTTAACTGAAATTAAAATAGCAAAGAAACCAGTGAAGACAGTAATAATCCAAGTCAGGGAGATTTGCAAAGGCAATAAAACCAAAATCCAGAAAAATATACAAATAGTTATCTTGTATCATAATGAAAAAGGAAAGATTATACCAAATGTCAGTATAATTTCCAATGTATAACACGTTATATACAAAATTCTATCCACTTCAATTACAGATCATTATAAAAGAATGGAGTTAACCAAATTAAAGAGATAATAAAAATAACCATAGCAGTGATCATACAGTGGGAAGGGAAAGTGCTCCTTCAGAATGTAACAGCTTGTGCATGCATAACACAGAGTGGCTTTGATAACATACCCATAGCCTTTCTGACTGATAAGCATAATCTTAAAAGTTGATTTTAAAATGAAGGTGTCCATGGACAAGAAATATAGATAGTTCCTCCATCTATGAGTAAGTATCCTTGGTTTATCATGCTTTATTTTGATGGTAGATTTTCGTTAAGAAATAACAATTAAAGGAGCCACTGGCAAAATAATGTACCGTATTTTTCGGACTATAAGGCGCACAAAAATATTATATATGAACCGTACTTACAGACAACAGCTGCCTTGAACTGTGCACAGGTCTGCCACCTGCTAGTCATTCATCCTTATAATCAGGTGTGCCTTATAATCCAGTGTGCCTTATATATGAACCTAGACATTTTAGCATGCATTTATTGATGGTGCCTCTTATACTCCGGTGCGCCTTGGTACCAACATTTGTGCTGAAAATTATCAAATTTTATATATTATCTTTTTTATATATTCTAAAATTAACAAAGCAAGACAAATATGGGTAAAGGGTGGTTTTAGTGAATAATTATGGAAGTTTATGGAAGGAAACTTTTCAAGATGAGTGTTGACCATGGTGGCCATTTTGAAGTTGTCTATTTTGGATCCAACTTTTTTCACAAACATATTGAGAATGTACAATGGTGTGCTTGTTTTTAACATACTGCACACCTCATATCTTCACATTAAGATGATTGCTTTCAAATGACCACATTGACTACATTAACAGAAAGTGAATTGGTCGTCATTGGCCAGTTGAATGGCCCCCAATGTCTCCTGATCCAACCCCCTTAGACTTTGGGGTCATCTGAAGGCAATGGATGTAGCATCTGAAGACAAGTTGTGCAGCATCTGAAACAATGGATAAAGGAAACCTAAACTAGGATTTCTTCTGTGGTGTTGCTTTCAGTGTGCCAAGATTGGGAGAAGAGGGTTGCAATGACAATCCAACATAAATAGTCCACCCTGTATAAAAAAGAAAAGTCAGTTCAAGAGTTAATATATAAAACATAGATATAATATGATGCCTCTACATGTATCATCAATAAGCAGAATAGAGAATAATGTAATCAAATGAATTCAACATTGTAATATGCCATTAAACTAAAGCATTGCTATAATATACTGTGTTTCCTTATCCATGAAGAAGATGGATGGTGAAAAAAAACAGTCATAAAAACTCTTACCTTTAAAGTTGGAGAAAAATGTTGTTAATTGTTAAAATCATAAGAAAGTTCAGTATGAGGCCTAACATTTCACACAATACCTGATTAACATCATTTTACTTAATAAAAAAAAGCAGTTGCTAGCTAAAAGCAATTGTGTTTGGAGAGCTTTAAGATGCAAAAGAATAGCCAGTAGTTGCATAGCTACTATCACATTCCAATCCCTCATGGTCCATATGTGGTAAGGCATGTTGACACTCCTATTCAAGTGACTGTCTGTCTCTGACACTCTCATTTCACTGACTGTCTGTCTCTGACACTATCATGACAGCGACTGTCTGTCTCTGACACTGTATCTGATCACATGAAGTCACAGCAGTCCCAATGGACTTTTTCTCCACCTCATCCTCCATGGAGGCTGCTGTGATTTCATGTGATCATGTGATAGCATACAGTTTACTATTTTTAGAAGGCTAAAGGACCTGCGGTGATGTCACTCTGGTCACATGACATGAATGTAACACAAGGCATTGTGTAAATAAATTGACAGAATATTTCCTATAAGTAACTAGAGGTTTATATGTCCGTAGTTAAATATTTGCAGACGACCCCTAAGTACAAGTAGGCAGAGCAGTGATTTGAAGGTATACAGAGCTGTCAGTCAACATAATGGTGTGTGGTTCACTGCCAGCCTGAGAGAGAGAGAAGAGTCAGAGCCAGCAGACATGAATCAGAAAAGCTAATTTGTACATGAGAAAAATGGCTGAAATTCAGACACAGTGCCTCACTGGCGGCTACTTTAAGGTGATATGGGGAGGATGTGTAACCCTTTATCAGCAGGCATTGATAGTCAGGGTGGTAAAATTCTCATGACATGTCTTCTTTAATGTAAATGTGTTAGAAATTATATAATGGACTCAATTTTCATTTTTACATTTCCTTGTGACTCTGATTTATATTTGTTGATATAAAAAGAAAAAAATGCTTAATCATTATAATTATTGTGCAAATAACCTAATTTTAACCAAGGCTTCCTAAACTTTAAGGAAGGACTCTCTGAAAAGGTTCAATACAGTTGATGAGTTCCCATGTCAACACCTCTCAATCAATGTGCCTGACATTTGGTTTGGTATGTTATGATATGCTGGGTTTGGTTTCCAGTAAATGTGACTCTTAAATATTTTGCTTATCGTCTCGTCTGTCCAAAGGACATTGTTTTAGAAGTTTTGTGGTTTCTTTAAATGCAACTTTCAAACATGAAGTCTCCTGCCATGCTTTTTTTTTTTTAGAAAACTGGCTATTAGAAAAGCCATACTGCTCCAGTCCCTTTTAATTGTAATGTAATGAACAAATAATATTCTCCCTGAAGCAAATAGCTTTTGTTCTTCAAAGGCTGTATTTACATTTTTATGACAGCTGTTAAAGTCAATATTTTTTGGCAATCCATCCTGATACAATAAGAAAAACTTTCAAATTCAATGACTTTATACTTTCTTTTTCTTATGACCATAAATATTAGAAGGTTATCACTATGGCAGCTAGTTATTTTCAATTTTGCTATAATGTAACAAGGTTTTTACCCCAAAAAAACATCTTAAGAAGACATATTCTAATGTACTTATATTGTGGGATTTCCATTTTTATCTTCAAATTTTTTTTAGAGATTTCAACAGAAACGCGGTTGACATTCTTGATCTGAAGCAGAGATGTTTTAAAGCTTTCCTGTGACATATACACTAAATTGTACATAAATGTCCTGTGCTGTAAATTGTATTTGTCAGATATTGTTCCAGTGATAAAACAATGATGACAATATCCGTTAAACATCTTAGATACATTTTGCCTCAGGCAGTACATACTGTGTGATATATGCATGGTGAATGGGAATCTACTGTAGAAAAAGAAAAATATTTTGTATGTAAGAACATTTAACCTTTGCGCAACTTCTATTTAGCAGGAATACATTTACATTGTAAATATACTGGGGGCATAATATGCATCATGTTTGTGTAAGATAAATATTTCTATTCACTAATCAACTATGTCTCATAATTTTTCTATAATGCAATACAATATAACTGGGGTAATGTAAAAAAACACCAAAAAGTTATTTGAAAACAGTAAATTATAAGTTCAATAAATCAGTGCAAAATATTAAGGGGAACCCGTCACCAGGGATTTATTTTTCCCTTAGGACAGGTTGCAGAACCCCATTACAGCATAGCAAATATGCCTTCCTGCTTTCTCTAAGCATTTGCATTACAATATAATTGTTTACCCTTACCTTGTACCCTGGCAGAATCCTCTGTAGAGTCCTAGGGGTTGGGCTTTGGTTTGGATGCTTTTCAAAAAACAACATGTGACTTGTTTGTGCTACAAATACCTGCTTTTTCTTAAACCTCACATCTTGGTGAGCTGACATCAGTGGGGGAGGGAGGAATTGTACAGGACAAAAGTGGGGGCCAAGAGCTGTGCAGTATACAGCACAGACAAGTTTCATGTTTTTTTAAATGAATCCTAACCAAAGCCCAGCCCCTGTGACTACACAGAGGAAGCCATGCATATTATAACATACAATTATATTGTAATGCAAATGCATAGAGAAAACAGAAAGGCATATCTGCAATGCAGCTGTAATGGGCTTCTGCAACCAGTCTTTAGTGAAAATGAGGAGTCTGGTTTATTATATGAATATGGCTCTTTGAGCAGTAGTAGAAACTCAATGTATACAAGCAAAAATACATGGCCAAGGGTCCAGTTATTCAAAGTAAATACTAGCATGTGATACAAATTCAACGCAAGTGTAGAAATATTGTTGTTGCCAATATTAGTGATTGCATATATTGTTGCTTTTGTAGGTTAAGTACAACTAGACAGTTTAAGTTTGAAAGAGGAAGGTTTGGAAGAATTTGGATTGTTCAAAGAAAAATTAGAAAATAAATCTGCAGTACCATTATTTCCTTCTTCCTTTCCCCTGCCTTTTTAATCAGTTTGTGTAAATCAGCTTTCTGTCCAGTACTCCACAGAAAGATAAAGGAATATGACTATATTTTATAATGACTTAAATATGCAAATAGATTTTTCTGGAAGGGATAAGGAAAATTTTGCCTCTTGAATACCTTGTAAGGCAGCCTACTGTAACAGCAAGCATTTGTTAGAAAGCCTAATAACATGATGCAGAATGAGAATAGCCAAACCAGTATATCTATTCCATAAAGACTCTATTGACTTAAACGGGTATTCTCATTTGGGCATTTACATTCAGTTTCATTAATCTGCCATATATAAACATTTCTTCAATTGGATGTTATTAAAATAAATGTTCCTGTGTGAAGATAATTTCTCATAAATGCAGCCATGTCGTCCCTTAGAAATGAGAAAGCTTCCTCGGTTATGACCACCTCACACTCTGGCAGCAGTGGCCAGACATGCCACTGTTGAGCCCTGCCTGACCACATGGATTCAGCGTTCATTACTACAGGACGGCTGTGGGACTTGCAGTAACTCCTGGACATTTCATATACAAAAACCTTATCTTTCTTTGTGCAATCCCTCTAGCAGAAGTGGCTGTATCTAGGGACACAGTCTTGTTTCTAAGGGACAACATGACTACATTTATGAGAAATTATCTTCACACAGGAACATTTTTTAAAATAACATCTAATTGAAGAAATGTATATATGTGGCAGATTAATGAAACTGAATGTTAATGCCCAGATGAGAATACCCCTCTAACTATTTACACACTGTTCCTGGATAGTCTATCCTATTAGAAAGCTGAATCATCAGCCTTTCAGGGGCCCGAGCGGGCATCGACGGTGCTGCCCTGCAGGGGGATGAGCGGGCGGGTCAGGGAGGTGGCTGGCTGGTCAGGGAGGTGGTGGGCAGGTCAGGGTGGGGGCAGGAGGGTGGGCGATCCAGAAGAGGTTGGTGGGCCAGGAGACATGTGGGCGGTAGCCAGGAGGGGGTCGGGGGCACGATCCAGCACGCACCCAGCAGTGCATCCCTGGCCATGGCAATGCCCTGCAGGGATCTGCATCCCCGGGCCCATGAACCACTATGGCTGCTACAGCGATAGTTATGCCACTGCCTGATGGTAATCACATGGTCCTTCTGTCATATAATCTTTTCTTACATCCAGCTTTATTCAAAGTAACAATGAAGAACAACTGGGATAAATGAATAAAGAGTGCTTGCTACAATAAAGTGAACTTAAATGTAAAAACTTATACTGAGTTATGTGTAAATGAAAACTACAATACATAGAAAAGAAAAAAGCAAGCAAAGTAAACACTGATATATTTTTACAATTCTAAAGTAACTTCATTTTTCACCTCTAATGTCCATATATACCATAATACTTTATCCTTGAAACACGGAAGTGGAAAATTCCATATAATATAAAACCACAAATGGATATGACCTCACCTTTGTGAGGGGCAAGGGGCTATGTGCTAGACACTAATACAGTGGCTAATTCATGGCCACAGCTATTGTGCACGGTCATGGAAGTCAATGGAGCCTTGAATGAACCACCATATTTGCTCCTAGCTCAAGGCCCCAAAAACAGTTATGTGCATGATGCCTTAATCATGATTTTTCATTATAAGTATGAAGTTAAAGAACTAAGTTGCCTATTAAGACTGGATTACTGTGTCTGACCTCACTGTGAATGTGTTAAGCAGCCACGTCGCACCTTATAGAGCATGTCCTATTGCATTTCCGATTGGCGGTGAGGCCAGGAATTTTTAATGGACATCGGAGGGTTGAGTGGCGCACACCTGCTGATGTCCTATGGGTTGAAACAATTGGACACAACCCCTTGTTTGTGGCCCACAAACAGGTCTCATGCACATGGCTGTGTGCTAAAATAGATAACAGTAGCGTCCATTGCATAACAACGACTTAGACAATGTAGCCGGCAAATTTAGTACTTGAAAGAACAAATGTACTTCTATGTCACAATATTCTAGCTATCAACCTATGACAGGAAGGGGGATGATAAAAAGCGGGTGCACACCTATGAGGGCCGGGCATCAAGTCCTTCAGTTATTGAGATAAAGGAAATAAAAGGCAGCACACCAGATTGTAGTGAAATATACCTTAGTGGATTTATTCCATGTGAAAGAGCCTTTCACATGCACATCTGCTTACTTGTCGGAAGATACACGCGGAACGGCAGCAGGGAGACATCGCACAGCAGGGAGACATCTGGCGCAGCAGAGACACATCTGGCGCAGCAGAGACACATCTGGCGCAGCAGAGACACATCGCGCGCAGCAGGGAGACATCGCGCGCAGCAGGGAGACATCGCGCGCAGCAGGGAGACATCGCGGGCACCAGGGAGACATCGCGGGCACCAGGGAGACATCGGGCAGCAGGCAGACATCGGGCAGCAGGCAGACATCGGGCAGCAGGCAGACATCGGGGAGACTTCAGTGGAAGAAGAGGAGCGGATCCCGGGACAGCGTATCTCCTCTCCCGACAAGTAAGCAGATGTGCCGAACATCTGTAATCTATTCTTCACTGTGTTTTTCACTTAAATGATCCTGTGTTCACTGTTTTTATTCTATTCTTGGATGATAGATAGATAGATAGATAGATAGATAGATAGATAGATAAAAAAATAAGAAATCCAGAGCAGCAAAGCTAACGGTGGGTGCAGAATCCGATGATCCCTTGGCAAGGGTCTCCAATATATGTTCATTGAAGAGGCAGCACTCCTTGAAATGGTGAAAGGGGTGAAGCTTTATTCCATTAAGGCGACATTTCAGTGTAATGCTACACCTTTATTAATCATGCTCTTCACTGAACATAGATAGATAGATAGATAAGATTCAAGCAGCACTATCAAAACACACAATGGGTAAACAAAAATAAAAAGTGGATGCACGCCTATGAGGGCCGGGCATCAGGTCCTTCAGTTAGTGAAATATACCTTAGTGGATTTATTCCTTGTGAAAGAGCCTTTCACATGGAATAAATCCACTAAGGTATTTTTCCCTACAATCTGGTGTGCTGCCTTTTTTCCTTTTAATAGATAGATAGATAGATAGATAGATAGATAGATAGATAGATAGATAGATAGATTGTACAGGATATACAACAAGTTTCACTGAAGCTGCTCCAGTTATTCCAATCAATATGTTATGCCTTGCAGAGGGATTATTGGCATTTAAAATACCACTCCTACACAGTGATATGAAGTTAATTCATCTTTCTAACTCATATTGATTGTCCCTAATAAATCCCTTAACACCAGTTACCTCATCTTTTTATATCTGCATGTTCCCTTTTTTACGATAGTTATGTTTGATGGGTAGGTGCAATAAACAGTGCTTTAATGAGAGCCACAAATACAGAAATGGTTATAGTGCTACATACTAGCAGTGAAATACTGTCACCACATAATTTAATTAATGTGCTACTAACAGTTACATATATATAAATCATTTAACACTGTGTTATATGAAAGCAAGTCCTAAGGGAAACCAGATAATTTCATAAGAGATAGGAAGGTTATGTGTTGCATACAACTATATACTGTATTTATACATTTCAAGTAAAACAATTATATATAGAGAGAGAGAGATAGATAGTAATAAAGGCATATGAAACATAATCTTACTGGAGATTTACTTGTAAAAATCATTTTATAGTCTATATGTACATTGACAATCTGATTTCCCATAAGGCAGATTTGGTTCAAGGATATAGGCGGTCCTACTTGAAAGGCCATGGCAGAGGAAAGGCTTTAATAACGTGTTCATATAGGGCAGAGAGACCTCATAGCTGTCAGGTAATGATTACCGCTGTGTATTTATCCTGCATTGATCTCTGTTAACAGAAATGGATGCTGGAGCAGGAAGCTTTATGTGACTGTCAAGTATAGGTAGTACAAGGTCCTTACCTGTAACTTTGCCACTGTATACATTAGATACACATTTTATGTTAAACATATCTGGTATTGTTTCTGACACATATCTTTCCTTAAAGCACATTTTTATGCATTTTACTATTATGAGATGTAAGTAAAAGTAAGGCCAAAGCTAGGCTTGTCTATGAAACAGTATGACAAATATTAAGAATGCACAAAAGGACTGAATACAAAATAAGAAATGATATAAAAAGTCATTCACATTATGAAAAATGTTGCCCGTCTTCACATTCCCACATCTCGGACCAAACAAGGCACAAAAAAGTGTGGCTAATAGGCTGGGATCGCAAGTGGTCACTTGCAGAGCCTTGTTCCTCTAACAAACCAACGCTCCACAGATGAAGTAGAAAAAACTAGTACAATAGCGCTTTCTCCAAAGAACGGCTTCTAAGCCTGAAATGTGTCATGTCTGTTTTAAATTGGAATAAATGTTTTAATACAGAGTTTGCATTTGCAATTTTAAAGTTTTCATTTTGATATACAGTAGGTGAAAACACCGGTGAGCTTCCTCATTTTTTTGTTTTTTTTGTCTCAGACAATATTAATGTTTACTAGAAACATCCAAAAACATCATAAACAGCAATAAAGATGAAACAGATAAGGAAGATTAAAAATTGCTATAAGTAATATTTTTAGAACAATTTTCCATTGATTACTAATTATTTAGATAACCTATGATAAGGATTAAACCTATCATCATATACAACACATTATTCTAAACATGGACGTGTACCTAAGCCATGTTCAACTGTATCATCATTACGGTGTTCCCTTATTAGAGTCAAGTGGCTGCTGGCTCACACATCCATATGGTGAATAGACTTGGCTATTTCCATTCATGGTCAGTACTAAAGTATTTTTTTTATTGGACAGAATATTGCTTTAAAGGCATTGTAACAAATTGTCAATTTATCCCCTATCTGCAGGATAGGGGATGACAGGCTGTTGGATCCTCACTAATCAGCTTGTTATGCTTTATCTTTTGCATAACTTGCTAACTTGATGTGCACTCCTGTATGCTAACAGAGATACTGCAATTCCAATACTGCAATTCATCAAGCATTATAAAATCAAAAATACACAGTGACCATATATCTGCCTTAGTACAACAATGAATATTACAAAATAAAGCTGTTAAACCACACAGGGAGAAGTTGACAATTTTGTTTACTCATCTAAGGTGTAAATCCCTTTAATTCAATAAAACAATAAGAAGCACATCAGGCATTCTTTTAGCAGTATTCTTGACTGGTATAGCAACACATCAAATCCATATATCTAAAAAGCAAATGTCAATTCTAATTTGCCTGTAATGAGAGTAAAAGCTGATCTTTCTGCAGTCCACTATGGACTCTATGGACTCCTTTAAGTAAAGTACCAATAAAGAGGACACATCTGTTTTAGCAAATAATTTGATTCACCAACCTCAGATGGGTCTGATAAGAGTTGACAAAATAAGAGTATGTATGGCCCCATAAGTAAAGATGCTCCACGTCTACTATTTACTACAAAACTAGTATACTATATATGAGAAGATCTCAATAGAGTTAAATTAGGATAACATGGGTTCAGGTTCATGTCCAGGTATTACAGTAACAACAATTTATCTCCTAACCGTTGGATATATGATAACTGCTAAACCAGTGCAAGTGCATCTGTAGGAACACCCACCAATCATTAGAAGCAGTGGTAGTGGATCTGCACTACTGATGTACTACTGAAATGGCTCTTATGTACATGTGTATTGAAAGCCAGAACAGTACGAGTATTCATGGGTGAAGGTCCTTCTCATTTGGGTGGCCATGGCCCCCTGAGAGGCTTGGGTCCCAGACTACCGCCCAAACCACCTATATCATAAATCACTATTGAAAAATGGTTTAAAGTTTGGCCAGTGATGCTACGATGCTTTGCAAATCTAGCAGTAATAATTATTCCCTTTAACCAAAAAAGATGGAATATATACATTGATCAACACTAAAAAGTGACCATTCAACTTACTAAATAATAGGTACAGTATATACATATGAAGAAAGTTTTTCAGAGATTTTACAAAAATATGTAATTTACAAACAAACAGGTTAAATAGAAATTGAAGTTTATTTTGACATACTGATATATACATTTATTCATATCATATAAAAATATTAACATACCAATAAGAGCTTCTTACTTTGTAAATTGGAATTTCTTTGATAATACACACTGCTTTCACTGGAGTATTGTAATGATTACTTATTTGGAATGCCACTCCTAGATATTTCTATCAAAAATATCACAACTTACTATATTTACATGACATGTCTTATTTTTGGATAATACACCGGAATAATGAGAGCTGCGATGAACAGAACACCCTTGACATGAACTTTGTTATTTTCTATACCACAAACGTCAACTAAAATCAAAGCAAAGCAAATAGTATATCAAATGGGCCCTTTAGATGCTCTTTACTATCAAGGTTTACCAGTAGACATCCAGCCACAACCTGCTTCATCAGTCTTGATTAAAACTATTTCCAGCAAGATACCAAGCATTTACCCAAAGTCTCAAAGGAATATACTATTATACTACTCAAGTACAATAATGAAGGTTATGAAATTGTAACATTTCTGTAGAACAAGTAAAAGCCTCCTTCACACTTTGAAACTTTTCATGTCTTGTAAAACATATTTTAAATTTAATGATTTTTTTATTTTACATTTTTTGTTTATGGTGTCTTATATTTTTTCAACAGGTCCAATAGATAAGCCAGAAAAAAAAGCATAGCTTGTCCTATGTGTAATTCACAATAGATTTACATTAGAAGATAGCTTTTTCTTAAAGCTTTTGCACAAACTGAAATGGAACACAACATTTAGAAGGAAAAGCTATTTGAAGAACTGCATTTATGGTATGTAGAAGCCGTACTCAAATCTGGGCTACAAATTGTAGGGCATAATCACATCTGCCTCTAAAGCACACAAACCTAAATACAGCCATTAAAAGCTATTAGTTTAGCCCAGTGGAGTCTCTTTACATACACTGTACATTAGCACACAGGATCTTACATATTGTATTTACAATTTTACATAAAAAATATTGCACTCAATAAATTCCTAGATTCACACTTGATATCAAATACAAGCAGTGGGTCTAAAATTAACCAAAAAGTCAAAAATTTACTTTTTTACTGTTACAATTGGAGTTTCCAGAATTTGTGTTTTCATGACAACAAGGATTAATAGTAAAGCTTAATAGTATATATCTTTGATAACTCATATAGATGATGATTGCAGCCTGAGGCTAAAGTACAGTAAATTTCGGACACCAGAGGTCCCAGTGGGCTCAGAGGTCCATTTGTAACTTGGAGTCATCTGTAAGTCAGGTGTTCTTAAAGGGAACCTATCACCAGTTTATTCCTCTCAGAGATTTTTCCTGTTTACCAGTAAAAAATATCTCCTGCACAGTCGTGTGAAAATGAGTAGAAAATTGTCATCTTTTGCTAGAGAAGAGTCAGGCTCCAAGGCTGGAGGTGGGGGTATCTATTTAGATAACAGCAATTGCTCACCATTTATGGAGAAGTAGCATTTATTTTGAGGAACTATGTGAGTTCATAATATATGTAACCAATTTTTTGCTGATGCATAATTTCTTCAGTTCTGATGGAGTTTTTTTTATCTCCAAACCTGAGGAGCCCCTATGGGTGCACGTTTTTCTCCCACCTTGGCCAATGTTTATGTCATGGTGGGAGCAGGCTTATATCTATACTCTATCTAATGCATTTTGTGAACATAAAGTATGGCATGGGTGTGACATAGATGACGTTCTACTGGTAATGCCATGCTTGTAGATTAACTCAATGGCAACAGGTACAATTTGAAAATTACTTACCAAGTGGATAATAATATAATTTCCTTTCTAGATGTTACATTTTCAGGAGATTCAGAACATAATAAAGACCACTCTAACCTTTTCAGAAAGAGAACGGCAGGCTATACAACCCTTCATGCCAATAGTAATCACCGACATCACAACATAAAGGCAATACCCTTAGGGGAATTCATCCGTCTAAGAAGAGTATGCTCCTTAGAAAACGCTTTTCTTGAACAAAGTATTACTTATTAGAAAAAGGTTTCATGATAGGGGTTATCCAAATTGGATGACAGATAGAGTTTTCTCTATAGCATCCAAGAAGAATCGTGGTAATCTATTAATAATATCTTATGCAGGGTCCTGACATCCTAAATCCACTTTTGGGTTAGGGGTCACTTTCTCAAATGAATATATCATTGAGTATAAACAGATTGTGGAAATTATTAAGAGGAATTTACTCATCCTCTATCAAGATGAGATTTTTTGCTAACATCCTTGAGATGGGTTGTAATTTTGTGTCACGTAGCGGTCCACCTCTTGGCATAATACTTTCTCTGAGAAAGAATGTTACTAGAAGATTACTATGCTATGACTAAGGGAGTTTTTTTTTGCCGGAAACATGTCAGCTTGTCTGAATGTATGTAGTCACTCTTTTAATGTAACCCAATAAAACATTGAAGATTTTTTTAGTCCAATGCTAGAACTCTGTGATTGTTTTGTTGGTGTCTGGACAACCTGTTCCATGGCACGGACCTGAAATGTGATCGGACCCACAACTACAAGGATCTCCAGAGGTGAGCTGTATTGGAGTTTTTTGTCAATGTATTTGCTTCTGTCTTTTTAGATAACTATATCTCAGATTCTAAAAAAAAAGAAAAAAGACAGCAACCCATGTAATAACCAAAAGCTGTTTTGTTTGATGCACGCAGCCCAGAGTCCACGTGTGCAGGATCCATAGTCCAAGACAAAAAAAGAGAGAAGGCCACAGCGCCCAATATGATGAAAAAAGGTTAAACCTCTATTCACACAGGCATAGAAAAAACAGGCAGTTGTTTCTATGCCTGTGTGAATAAATGTTTAACCTTTTTTCATCATATTGGATGCTGTGGCCTTCTCTCTTTTTTATATCTCAGGTTCTGTAGCTGCTAGAGCCATGATTCTGATGTACATTAAAGAAGATAATCTGATCTATATATTTGGATTATGATTGTGGTTCTGTGATTTACAAGACTAGAGATATTGTCAGTTAAAGAGAAAGGCAGGAAGTGGATCTATATCTGCAGCTCTGCAAACTATGGCTTTACCTGCCCTTGCCTTTGGTTCTGTAGTTTACAGAACCAAAAGCCTGATGCCGGTTGAAAAAGAAAATTTTCTTCTTGAACCAAGCTTCTACAGTAGCTGCTATAGAACCCAAGATATATAGGTGCCTAGAATGATTTTGAATCTCCTCTGCCAAAAATATATTGTTTGTTTTCTGCTATTCCTGTTCATGGAGATTTTTTTATGTAAATGGGTGAGACTTCACAAAAAGAGGCAATGCTAGAAGAGATATATCATACCATACCAAGGGTGCAGATAGTGTAGGTGGGGTAAAAGTAGATAACAAGTTCCCTATTAGGCAGGAACTGCCTGCTTTTATCTGCTCGCATATTCCCATTCAGTATCACACATAATTTTACAAAAATGTAATGCAGAGATGTAGAATGATGTAAAAGTTGTTCAAAATATCAATGGTCTCATATTGTTCTTCAATCCATCAATACACTGTAGATTTCATTAGAATTTATCAAAAAATAACATAAAGTGCATATGATGGTTCATGCCTCAATGGATTTATATTGGGAAAAGAAATACACTTTTTGTGTCTGCATACAGGTTATATACACACATTAGTTTGTCATCTACTTCATCTACTACTTTTTCCATGTATCTAAAAGTAAATTAAACAGGGTTTAGAATGAAGCTTTATATAGAAATAAGGTGACTTTCAATATTACAACACTGCAAAAGTTTGTGTTGCACCCTATTTTATGGTGTCCTGACACACACAGGTAATGGCTGGAGATCACTGTTTAGCCAATCACTAGCAGAGTTTTGTCAGACAGACACTAAAAGATAGAGTAGGCATCTCCAAGATACAAAGTAAAGACCAGCACCGGTACTGATATAGCTAAGTACTGTTATTTTGTCAGGATTTTCATTATGAGCTATGTTAACTATTTTTTACATTTACATTGAGGTATGATATTTATTGATTATTAATATAAATGTATTGTCTTTATTGACTTATATTTAGAGATGAGACAACCTGAACTTTGTGTTCTGGGTGGGGGGTTCCGGTACGCACTGCGTAACCCACACATAGTATTATAATGCCTGCTAAACAGCTAATATGGCATATTAACACCCCTAGCAACTAGCAATGGCTTTGATTTCTGAGGGGGTCCCCTTGACCAATCACAGCCACGGCTGGAAGCTAGGGGCGTTAATATGCTGGATTGGCTGTTCGGCAGCCAATCCTGCAATACGTTCGGGTCATGCAGGGGGCAACAGAACCCAGAACCCAAATGGGATGTTCCGGTCCACTCAGCTCTGCTTATATTGACTTAAAGAATTACAAGAACCTTTTGTAGTATAGTACAATAGTCCATGAGTATTGTAATCATTACCTAGGTCTAAATAATATGTCATTGACATGACTAAATGTTAAAGACTTTGCATGGATTCCACAATGCGATTTTATGTCTTTTGCATTTCCTGACTATAATAAAAAAACAAGCCAGGGATCAATGCTTTTGAACTCTAAAATTGATAAAAACAATATACAGTATGTAAAAACAAATGTATTTTTCAAAAATATACATTTGTTCTTGCAGCAACTATAGTAAAAATGACTGTACAGTATGTTAAAGGGATTTTCCAAGGAACCAGGTAAGCCCCACAGGGCTGAGCCACGAGTAAGAAAAAAAAAAAAGGGTGTACTTATCCTGCTTCGGTTTCAGGTGGCAACATTCCTATGATCTACATATTCCCCAGCATAGCAGGCTAGAATCACAGTATAAAAACTGAGGTTTAGTGGAATTTGATGGATAAAACATCATAAATCCAAAGAGAAAACAAGAAATCAGAACTACTGTTCATTTGGTCAGCAGGAGTTAAATCGACTTGACAGAGCATGAAAGGATACTTAACCGGAAATGAATTAATAATAACATGTATATTCAGAGATTCTGGTAAAAGAGACCTTTTGCAGCTTTTCATAATTCAAGATTGCTGTTACTATTAACACAAAAAGCACTTATCAATAAAGACACTAGAAACCACAATCAGTCCCATTCACATAAAACGCACAAATAAACCAGGGATACAATATAAAGTTCGAGAACACTCATGTATTTTGGGTGAGGTTACATTTCATTTAGAGTTTCTTTAAACCATCCCACCCAATGCACAATTGGAACATTGTTAGGATGAAGTAAACAGTCTAGACTGCTAATCCATGTCTCATGTAAAGGATACAGAAGTAGAATATTTTTCTATAGTAGGAGTGGTGATTTTATGTAGGAGAATACTTTAAAAATGCAACTGTTGAACAGTTAGAAAAAATAATTTATATCTGCAGATTTTAACACAATAACTGCTTTAAGAATATATTGTAAGAATGTTCTTTTCAATGTACATAGTAAATAAGCAACCCTTGCAGAATTTGATATTAAATGAAGTGCCAATTATTTGTTTAATGTTACATGACCTTTTAAACTTTTGATTCTGTTGTCAGATTTCCTTTAAAGAGATTTGATTGTGTCACAACCATGATAAACCATGGACACCTACTCATAGATCCAGGCACCATCACTGTGGTAATCTTCTTATAGTTGTTATCCATGGCCTCCTTCCTTCTAAAACCAACTTTTAGAATTATGCAGTTGAATTACAAGGTATCTGGAGGGGGTGTTATTAGAGCCCCTCTACGATATAGATTCACAGGCTATTACACTGTGCATTGGTTTTGGTAACCACACAAGAGTCCTTTTGGTTGATTAGCATACATAGTTGATTTTAGAAGGAAGGAAGTCATGAATAACAAATATAAGGAGATTACCACAGTCACAGTGCCAGGATCTATGAGTACGTGTCCCTGGTTTATTAGGCTTGATTTGGATAGTACAGTAGATTTCCTTTAATAATTTTAGAACAATGTTCTTAATAGTCCAAATCTAGCTTATAAATTCAGTTCATGTATGAGCATTGTATACTCATTAGATGAAGACTATCTTTTGTAAAAATATGGAATGGCAAAATACAGTTCAGATTGAAGCAACGGGGTATCACTTTCAATACTGTATAGTTTTTAATAGAGGGTGGTAATACAGATATGTCCATTCCTAGCTTGAGGACTCTACTTTCTCATGGAAACGTTTCATTCAATATCTTTGTGACATAATTCTGGGATTTGTCTTGAAATCTAATATACAGGCAGTCCGCAAGATTGGTTACAAGACAGGTTCTTTAGTTGAATTTAAGTTGAATTTATATATAAATTGGAACTGATATATTTTGTAATTGGAACTGCAATCAATAATTTTGTTATCCCTTTGGCAATAAGATTTTAAAAAACAATTAACAATAAATTATCATTGCAGACACCTTTGATAACTCCTATGTAGACCATTGATGTCTGGGGTTGAAGTTCAGAAAATTACCAGTATCCAGAGAGCTTCACCATAGGTCACAGTGGGAAGAGACGTCTGTAAGTAACTAGGGGTTGTCTGAAAGTTAGGTGTCCTTAAGTCACTTAAGTGTCCTTGTGACTGCCTGGATAGAACTATGTTTAGGAAGTAAGTGTTCTCCTTATTAAGACTTTGCCAATTAAGGCTGCCTTGTAGGTGTGTGGAGATTTATAGCCATTGATGCTCCACTTTTTTGGATAGAACTATGATCAGTCAAAAAGAATGGAACATCTATGTTCTAAATGTGATCTGATGTAACCTGATAAAAAGTTATCTCCTAACTTCTTTTGGATGACATATTGGTACATCAAGTACAAAATAGAGGGCATACCCAGGAGTATACATATCATAGCTGTTATGGGACCCTTTAAAAATGTACAAACTTTGGTTGGTACCATGCTCCTTGACATAAGTCATAAGCATTTTAACAACGATGAGACCTTCATTCTAAACCAATGCGAGGGCAAAAAGTGAACTGGCCACTATCTGATTCTCTCCATATGAGTTTTGTATGTACATGGGAAACATTGCCATAGGTTTCAACTTCTGGGACCCCTTTATGAAGGACAGATGGTAGAGACATCTTAGACCTGCACATGTTTTTACCAGATATAGGCTCTAAAGCCTATTCACAGTATATTGGCATTGCACATTTTTTCATTAATTGCAAAAGAAAATAAGCAGATTTATGCTAATTGCCCTATGAAATCAATTCTAGCATTTTCTATAGTTAAAAAGTGCCTGTGCGTGCAGAAAAAAAGTCTGTGATCGCTCATTATCTCTTATTCATTTACCGTAATGGTTCATTTTCCAAGTCATAAGAATTACATACAACTCTATATTCATCTAGCTGAAACCCAAGTCCCATCATCCTAGTAAAATTACTGTAGTGTTGGAGGTATGTACTTCAGACTTCAGACTTCAATTAGATGTTATAAAAAAAAAATGTTCATGTGTGAAGATAATTTCCCATAAATGTAGTCATATGGCCCCTTAGAAACAAGACTGTGTAGTTGGATACAGCCACCTCTGCTGGCGTGATTTCACAAAGAAACAAAAGGTTTTTGTATATGAAATGTCCTAGAGTTACTGCAGGTCCCACAGCTGTCCTGTGGTAAAGAATTCTGAAGCCTAGCGGTCAGGCCGGACTCAATAGGAGCCACTGCTGTCAAAATGTGAGGTGGTCGTATCTGAGGATTCAGACTCGTTTCTAAGGAACACCATGGCAATATTTATGAGAAATGTGAATGCCCAGATGGGAATACCCCTTTAACATGAACTGATAACTGGAGGTTTCTAGAAGATGGTCCAGTGTAACTAGACATTGGATCTGTATTCAGAAATTGGGTTAGTCCTGTAAGGCGGGATTTAGGATATAAATAAACACAGATGTATGCTATATGACCAAAATATACAATTTTATTGAATTTACAAAAGCACAACAAGAACAGACAGCAATAAAAACATTAGAAATGTGTGCAAAGCACACAAATACAACAAGCAGAGCAACCCAGCATGTGATAGTGTTGGTTGCTCTGCACACCACCAGCTCCCCCTACCTGCAGCAGAGCCCCTTCATCTGCACTAATGTAAGACAATATATTGAGGTAGATCGGTTGAAAAACCATGCTTGTCCCTAGACAGCGATGTGATTTAACTGGGTAGTCAAATATTCAAAGTATGGGGGAAAAAACCCTCAGGGGAGGCTAGGTTACTAGCGATACGCGTGGGGTCTCCTCCCCAGCCCTTTTCTTCCCTACTGCACCTCATTACAGGACGATGTCACCATTACAGGTAAACCCAGCTTGAATCCTGGGCTTGCGCTCACTTCACTTTATAGCAGCATCTGTTTTTTTCCCCTATACTTTGAATATTTGACTACCCAGTTAAATCACATCGCTGTCTAGGGACAAGCACGGTTTTTCAACCGATCTACCTCAATATATTGTCTTACATTAGTGCAGATGAAGGGGCTCTGCTGCAGGTAGGGGGAGCTGGTGGTGTGCAGAGCAACCAACACTATCACATGCTGGGTTGCTCTGCTTGTTGTATTTGTGTGCTTTGCACACATTTTTAATGTTTTTATTGCTGTCTGTTCTTGTTGTGCTTTTGTACATTCAATAAAATTGTATATTTTGGTCATATAGCATACATCTGTGTTTATTTATACCCTAGAAGTTTTAGGTATAGCTTTGACCGCCATTTTGTCTGATTTCAAATTACCCGAGTGGTGCTGATCCCACTTTCTAATTTTGCACTGTAAGGCGGGATTTATCACACACTGTCCCTGGACCTCTTACCACACAGGATATATCTAAGCTCCAACCTCCTAATATATGCGGTGGCTGGCCTGCAGCCAGATAAATGTATGTCAGTACCAGACTGTCATAGAACTGTGCTATAACATGGCTATAGCTAGTGTGCGGTCTGTGGTCAGGGACGCCATGCTTCACATCCTTCCATACCCACTTGGGGTGGAGGTAGGGTAAGAGGGAAAATAGTCACCAATACTGCGTCTGCTCCAGGAATGGCTACTATTTCAGGGTTTGTACACCAAAAAAATGCCATACAAGATTTAATAAATTCCTCCCCATCATTTTCTTATCTTAAAAAAAGCTATTGGACCTCTCCAACTCAACACATATGCTACCTCTGCACCTCATATAGGTCTATATAGATCTATATAACCCATAGGTCTATAATTCATCTGCATAGAATTCATCGACATGCAATATAGAAAAAAAAATTCTCTCTACCACCAGAAATTCTCTCAGACAACACTAAGATTTTTGTATTAACTCCACTTATTTTATAGGCAATATTGGATTTATTGAATGATGTCTAAAACCTTTACATATAGCTCTAAGATGTGACAAAGTGTCTCATGCTGATGACAAATCTGGTGTAGCTTGAGACTGTGTAATCTAAATTTGCACCTCCAATTTGTCTCTTGGATCCACCCCTTATTGAATAATGATTATATGCTCATAGAGACCAGGTGAATTCATTTTTTTTTAATCTATGTATTAAAACATAGATAAATACATTGGGGGGATTTATCAAGTTGTCTGAAAGTCCGAATATTCTTAGTTGCCCATGGCAACCAATAACAGCTCCCCTTTAAAATATTCATGAGCACTGGTAAAATGAAAGTTGAGCTCTGATTGGTTACCATGGGCGACTAGAAATATTCTGACTTTCAGACAGCTTGAAAAATCTGTCCCATTGTGTATTTTACTTGTGCCTTGTTTTTATTTCCATAATTGTACTAATGTGTTTTCTGAGAATGTAATTCTTTGAAAATAAAAATGTACATAAATACAATGATACTGCACAAAAAGAGAAAACTAATAGTCATGGAAATGAGGTAATATTGCTCAATCAGGACTTGATTATGGGTGTGCCTGGTAATCTGCTTCTATATGTTACTTTAATGTAGATCACATAATTATTACATGAAAAAATTGATTGGTGCTAAAATAAGCATATGTTATACAGTGCTACTGAACACTGGGTTTATACAGTGTCTCATCTAGGCACCTAAATGAAATGTATACTGGTCTCCTCCTGAGGAATGAAATGTCATTTATACAGTGTTCCATATTAAAACACTGCATTGTTATTTATGCAGTTCTATATCTAAACCCTGCATTGTTATTTGTACAGTGTTCCATCTAAACAATGCAATATTTTTCATACAGAGCTCCAGCTTTATTGTCCCATATAATTAGTGATACAGTCCTACATCTGAACCTTGCAATGTAATTGGTACAGTCCTATATCTGAATACTGCAATGTACAGTCCCCAGCCATTCAGTTCCTTATCTGAACACTGTCATTTGATTTATACAGTGCTCCATCTAAGCACTGCAATGTGGTTAATACAGTACTCCATCCGAGCATTGTATTGTTACTGATTTTGATAAGTGGCCCTGCATCTAATGATAAATGTATAACACTGATAACACACATGCACTAAATCACAGTACCATCCATGATATACAGTAAAAGAATGATCTCAAACTGCAAAACCAATAAATAAAATGATTTCTCACTTGGATACCCAAATGTAGATGTCTAATACATTGCATGGACTGTCAGATGATTGCATCAGTTCCTCCCATGTCTGAAATCAAAAGCTGCATATATGTCAGTTAGTTGCAAATCAATAAGATATATCTATTGTAGGTGTGCTCAATACATTTTACAGCATAACATAGAGGTCTGACAACATTGAACGCATACAAAGCCTTCAAAATGCATATTATGCTGAACCATACATAACCACTGCAATAAAACCAACGAGCCTTAGTAGAAAAAGGATTCATACACAATTATAATTCAATGGTCAATCTCAATGGCAGACCACAAGCTGTTTTTAATACAAATACATTGTGAATGCTTTTGTGTGTTCTATATTGCTTCACCTGGGGTGCATAATATCCTTTGCATCAAGATGCAATTGATCAAAGGGCGATTCATTCCTAAATTCTGTTGCAATGTAAAGAAAAAAAATCCTTTGGGATTTTTCTTTCACTAATTAGTTTTCAGATTTCCTCCAGAAGCTGATGCTAAATTGTCTGCAGACAAGACTGTCAGTCATTTGTGCTGCATCTGGGCTCGAACTGCTGACGACTCAAATCTGGAATCAGCTTAATGAGTCCGCTCTATGGCGAGTCAATTACATGAATATCAGACGAGCGTCCCCAAATGCTGCATCTGCATTGCCCAAACTGACTTCTAATTTACCGAAGGATTAGGTGGCACATAAAAAATACATGCATCCTTGAGCAGCAGATTTAACCACCTACCACCCACAAAGCCAATTAATAACACCTCCATATACACAGGAATCCAATGACAACTGAGATTTGGAAACATTTCACTTTAATACTGAAAAATATGCCATTATAAAATTTTTGAATATACTGAATTTTCAACAATTTCCTTTCTTTTTGTCATGATAACCTCCAGACTTGATTTTAGGTTGATTATTTTTTTTTTCCACTCTTTAGCATTAGAATGACATTAAGTCGTCATGCTCATCTGCATCTGATTACCTTTGAATGTTTACACTGTAACCATAATAAAAAATAATAATAATAATTATAATAATAATAATAACAACCGATAATCATTATACATTCAGAATGGAAATGCATATGTAAATACTGTAGGTTGGAAAATGAACAGTGGGTCGTCTGCAGAAAATTCAAAAGAAAATTTAAGGAATAATGGAACTATTCATGCAAACACATATTAAATAAAACAGTACAGTTATTATTTTTCTCTTTTTTTTCCCACAGTAAACTTATGGTCTATACTGCGTTATCCATTACAAAAGGTAGAGCAATGGCACTTTAAGTATACCGAGACTGTATAGAGAGATTTGGAGAAGATGAGACTTATGGGTGGCTCAGGCTAGGTCTCCAGTTCACTTGAGCTCCCCAGGGGTACGTTGTATCCATGCGAGCCATGCAGCACTTGGTTTCACTAGTCACTTTATATATATTACATTCATGCCTTCGTGCAATGTTCCCAATTCTGCACCAACACAGCAGGAACAGACGCTGCATGATTAGTAGCCCCCCATTACTCCAGTCATGTTCCTCCTGGAACACAACCCCCACTCAAGGAATGGCTGGTTACCCCATCAACTTCTCAGGTAGCACAGCTGGCTTACTGGTACTGGATGTGTCTTTTCCCCAATGTTTGCATTATTTATGGACATCAGTGTTGCTTCACAATAAGGTAGCATTGAAACAAATCCTAATAATGGAAATGGCACAATTGTAGCGAATGTTACAGCAATGCACAACATTTTTGTGTCCTTTGTGTTTGGAATATGTAATAGCTCCAGGTTGCAGTATTTATTTGCCTTTAATAAACCCCCCTCCCACCCACATCCCCTTCCCGTTCTAGCACATCTAGTCTGACAGTGAATGAGACCCACAATCATATACTCTATGAGTGCCATCTGCATTGTAGGGGCCATTATGCCAGTAAGAAGAATCGCATACTGTCTGCAAGGAATTGATTTCTGAAGCAGATGAGTTGGCATCCCTTCTCTTCGATCTTTTCCTGTTTCTAAGGATAAATACGAGCATGCCAACTACTGTGAAGGCAGAGGTGACAAACACCAGCAAGAGCCCTGGCACTAGCACAGAAATAGATACCCGGCTGGTCTCTAGGTAGGAATTGGGATGAGTATTGGTCTCTGCAAGGCCAGTGCTATTTTTATTAAGAGCATTGAGAGTCGGGGAGATTTTTGCATACAGCAGTGGACACATCATGTCATTAGACAGAAATCTGAAGTCTTTTCCCCAGAATTCTTCTGGGAAATAACATTTGAGATCACTTACAATTACCTCGGGGCCAAGTCGCTCTGCCCATTGTTTGAAAGGCACATTATTGCAGGAGCAGTCCCACTGGTTGCCATGAAGATCTATCTGTATGATAGAGGTGAGCTGGTCCAATACCCCTGCCACTGGAAGATACATAAAGTAATTATTGTGAAGACTTAATTTGGAAAGGCTGACACCAGCAAAGACATCCACAGGTAGAGACTTAAGAAGGTTGTTGTTGAGGATCAGGATCCTGAGGTTGGGCATGGGATTGAATGTGTTTGGCAGGATCAGTTGAATGAAGTTAAATTCCAGGTTCAGATACTCCAAGCTCTGCAGGCCAGTGAATTTATCCGGGGTCAAGGTGTCTAAGCAGTTTTTATCCATGTAAAGCCATCTTAGATCAGTTAAGTTCTGGAAGGTGTTATTTTCTACCATACCTATATTATTATTTCCTAGGTCCAGTAAAGTTAAATTCCCATAATCCAGAAAGTTGGACTTTTTAATAGTGTGGATTTTATTTTCTCGCAGGAATAACTCCTGCACGTTAGGGGGTTTGGGTTCCAAATCAGAAAGACTCTTGACATTTTTGTTACTGCAGTCTACTTTTAAGCCACTGCCAATGATTTGCTTACCACAACTACAGGCAGCTGGACATACAATGGTCTGATTTGGCTTGTCATTGGAATTTATTTCCGACACAACAGCTGTGGGTCGAGTTTTTAGCTGCCAATTCCCTGGTATCTTGGTCCCTCCACTTACTGAGGAACCCTGGGTGGCAGTGTCATCTTGGCCATTGACTTTAAAGGGGGTTGGGATTGGACCAGGATCATAGGTCTCATCTTGGGCAGGAGGGGCGGCTAAGCTGGAATCCACTGCGTTTTTTAAGGGGCACAACTCTTGCTCTGAGGTCTCATTTAAATCATTGCCCTGCAATCTAGTGGGAGCTTCACAAATAACCCTTCCGATTAATGCATTCTTTGGGATATTTTCTAGCCACTCCTTTAGAGATAACAGATCACAACTGCAGTCCCAAGGGTTATCCTCCAGAAGGATTTCAGCTATGCCTGGGATCTGTTCCAAGACCCCCTCATAGGGCAAGGTCTTAACTCTGTTTCCCCGGAGATCCAGATGTGTGATTGGCACATACTGGAACACATTAGTAGGTAAGGTGCTAATGAGGTTGTCATTTAAGATTAAAACCTCTAGCTTGTTCAGGTCCCTAAATGCTCCTGGGTCAATGTCTCTTAACAGGTTAAAATCTGCCTGGAGATATTCCAGATCATCAAGTCCCAGGAACGTGTGTCTTCTGAACGATTTGATCTTGTTGTTATTAATGTGCAGACGTTTTACCAGTTGCAAACCCAGAAAAGCACCAGGGACAATCTCATGCAAGCCATTGTTCTCCATGTGTAGACTGACTGCATTGTAAAAGTTAGCAAACTCATTAGGGAAAAGCCTCGTTAAAGAATTCCCATGCAAAAACAGATGATAGAACTGGGAAGTGGGAGCAGAGAAATGCTGGAGGTTGGTGAATCCCTTCTTTTCGCAGTCTACGTGCAGATCCCCTTCTACCTCGTTACAAGAACAAATCCTTTCCTTACACACGTCCCTTGTAACGTTTCCAGCAGCCAAACAAAGAGATATCTCCAGCAGCAGAATCCAAAGCAGCATTTTTAATCAGAGCAATGCATTCCCGATCTCATCGCAATGTGTTAACAATCCATCTCCAACAGAGATCTCAGGGACTGGGCAGCTAAAGAAAGCAGCAATAAAATACCTGATGTGAAGATGCCTCGTCTCCGCCACTGCAATAATCCCAGACGCCAGTCAATAATAATATATCCACAGATATTTGCAGGTCTGCAGCAGTCCACATGCACACAGTCAGGCTTCAGTCCTCAGCCATGCCATGCTGCAGCCAGACAGCAGGGAGACGGGGAGGGGGTTGATGCTGGAGCAGGTCCCTCTCTCAGGCTTCGGATCTGGGCTGCTGCTGCTGCTTCCTATCCGCTGTAGGTACCGCTCATCCTAGTGTGTGCTGTCCACAGCCTGATGGTGCTGAAATCACGCCCCAGCCTAGCACTGCACGGAGAGCCAATGGCGCTGCAAAATTTCCGCAATCGCTGCGTTTTTCAGCTGCTTGTCGAGTCTCTGGATTCCCATCCACACTGCTGCTGTGTGCGTCTATGTGAATGTGTGTGTGTGTCTGAGGGAACCAGTCAGTTGCTAAGAGGCTCTGTTCGTTCCAGCCTGGTACACTCTGAAAGATCTGACACCCTCTGCTGAGCTGCAGTGGCAAAAATCCATTTGCTGAGGGAATGCTGGAAAAAATCAATCACCGCACAGGGCAAGCGTTAAAAATGTTGGTATTAAAGACCGGCGATCTAGTGACACGGCTGCTGAAGAAGTTTACTGACTGACTATCTCCTCCGTGTGATGTCACATACACGCACACACGGGCGCGCACCCTGGATGGAGCTGTGTACAAACACACAAGCGTATTAGAAGCTGCATAGAGCGGACGTGTGTATGGATACACGGATGGAACGGACATATGCCTCTGTTACATTCTAAATATTATTCACAAAATACTGAATGGTTACACCGTCTCCACTGAGCCCGATGCTATTAATCGGATCCTCGCTGTATTTTTCTATAGAGTGAGTCATGGATTCACCAGTGAGGGGGAGTGGTTTTTGATGCGGTAGATATTTCATGGAAGCTGTTTAGATGTAGCTCTGCCATTAGGCTTCCTGTAGGGGGTTAAAATAGAAAATAAAGATGAAAATACTAGGTGAGAAGGAGGTCTGCATTAGCTGCTGCTGCTGAACACTCTGTAAAATCTTAATTAATTTACTTTGATAAGGTCACTTGGTTGGATTGGTAGGATGTCTCATTTGTTTTAACAACTGCAGACTGTGAAAGCCCAGGCTTATTAGTATTCATGAGGGACAGTCAAGTGAACATTCCTTATGGTTTAGGCTGACTTTTCTTCTATATATAGACCTTAGGACCAGCCTTCTCTCCACCCCCTTCTGTGTCTCTATCATCCCTGCAGCCTAGTACTGTAGTTAAGCCCCTGGTAATGACAAAAAGTTCCCAAAGGATTTTTAATTTTTTTTGCATCATCCATGAAAGGAGTTTCATCTGAATTCTATTACAATGCTATTCTGCTGTAGCCCTTCATATTCATATACTGAACCTCCAAGTCAGTGCTGTTTCTATGATCATGTCTGCTTCCACATCACAGTCCTGCCTTCCTTTCCAGTCTGCTGCAGCATGAATATGTAGAGATAAACATATTTATTTGCATAGCGCATGGAAACAAAAGGTAAGAAGCAAGGTGAAACAATGCAGCCAAAAAAAAAAAATAGAAAAGAGACAAGAAGATTCCATGGTGATGATAGAGTATAATGCAAGAAAGGAAAAAAAAACAGGTTCATCTGCGGAGATGTGCTAATAATAGGCTGATCTCTGTCTAGCACATGTCATGTAGTTTTGGATGCTTCCCCAATGCTGGCAAAGTAACACTGCTACAATATTGCGGGTTAAATTAAAAATAAAATTTTTCAGGAACTCTTTAAGCAATGCCAAGGATAAGAACAGTCCTAATATAGTGGTAAAGTTTGCAGTACCTCATTATGGCAAGTGTCACTAACATATTTCAAGTCAGTAGCATTTGTCTGTATTGATACAGTAAGAGAAAACAAAATATTGATCTCATTAAGGTGCAAAATTCAATGGGCTTCAATTAGTTTTGTGTCAAAATAAAGCACAAAAGCCATTGAGACCACAACATAAAGTGCACGTGTATAAACCAGTAAAAATACATATAGTGAAATATTCAGCAAATAAGTCATGGCTACATAGTATTAAAGCAGAAGAACATAAGTGAGAGTGGAACAGAGACAATGGAAGAAAGCTGGAGGTTTAATTAAACCATATGTGGTATGGAAGGTGAAAGAGAAAGTAATGGAGGGAAAGCAAGGGTTAAATAAAAGGGGAGCATGAAGCACTGCATGAAGAAGTAATGCATAGAGGTAAGGGTTAAATGGGGGGTGAGGGGATTCCTAGAGCATTGCTTGGGGTTGCCAAGCAACAATTATGCTATCAGTAGCTGTAGAGAGCTGGTAGGAGGGGAGAACAGAAGAGATATGCAGCAATTGAGGATTTAAACTGAAAAGGAGGGAGCGTGCAGAGGTGACAACAGAGAAAAATAGCAGTAAGGGAGGTAGGCAGTAAGCAGTAGGTGCATGTATGGAAAAGAATAAGGGAGAATTAAATGGCAAAAAGAAAAACTGTATAAAACATCTTTCGTAAAAATGGTATTAATAATCAACAATAGAACAGAATAAAACTTTATTAATCCCTTTGTGCATCACTACTCCAGGCTAATCATTAAACAGTATATTACAGAATGAACAATACAGAATAACATTACAACACTACCTTTGTGTGGGGGGAGCGGTTGAGTGGGGCAACTTAGTCCTTTGTTTTCGGCACTATTTGGTTATGTAGTTCAATTGTTTTCAGGATGACGGAATTGTGGAATTTTGTGGTGTGCACACCTGGCAGTAAAGATTGCGTGTGTCGCTCTGTTGTTGCAGTAATATGCCATGTAGTGAGTGGGTGCCGTTTACCGTAATGGCATCAAATTTCCTTAGGCATCTGCTGTGCCAGACTTCATCCAATGAACGCTGAGATTCTCCAATAGTTCTCTATACTCTCTTGATGACTTTGTCCCTCTCCAACAGACAACTGCAAAGAGCAGTATGCCCGCCATAATTGTCTCGTAAAAAAGTGTCAATATTACGGTGGAGATCTGGTTCAATATTACGGTGGAGATCTGGTTCTATTGTGTTGAAGGCACTGGAAAAATCAAAGTACACAATTCTAACTGAGGTTCCTCTGTTCGTAATGGGAGAAATAAGAGGGGAGGATGGTATGAAGTAATGAACACACATTTTTTCGAACTTGGAGCTGGAGAAAGTTACTAGTTATAAAGAGTTCCAAGGGAGAAAGTAATAATATTTTGGAGAATGTAGTTACACATCATGAAAGTCCTAGTGTAATGGAAAAGAGATCCTGGTTGCGCATGGATGGCAGTCAGCAGACTAGGTGCAGAAATCCATGGCCTATATAGAGACTTTAGAATGGTGGATCCCTTGATTGGTGTTCCTGCTACATGAAGGGGGCCAAGTGGCTAGCAAGCTCCCAGGTAAAAAACGGTGCTTGGGTTTATCCCACCATCTCCATAGTTGGCTGTTTGCGGTGGGCTACTGTAGGGAATAGGGTTGTAGAGTAATATTTTGGCCCATAGATAGTAAATCTGGGTGCGCTTGATGTTTATAAAAATAAGACACAGAAAATAGCTCAGTTTACCTAATCTATGTGGTCTATGCAGTTGTAAACACTTATTATAGATAAGGAATGTATCTTTAGGGCTCAAATCCATAGCTGCCACATTTATCTTCTGTTGACCCTTCTTCTCTTGTAGCCTTAATATATGTAGTCTTTCTGACTTTACTAAAGTGTCTATGCTATAGGCCCTTCTTGCCTCTTTGTTGGGGCTGCCACCCAGCTGCTTCTTGGGACAGTGTGACTAATCTTTTATGTACTTGGTATAAAAGCAAATAAAAGTCATGACTAGATAGAAGTGAAGCTGCTGCAGAAGCACATGACTGGATTGGAGCAGAGACAGTGAAGGAGACTGGTTTAAAGGAACCATATGTGGTATGGAAGGTAATGTGACAAGTAATGTGACCCCTTTCCTCCTTCTCCTCACATTGATATTCCTCTCTTCCTCCTCCCCCTATTTCGAACCCTCTCCTATGCCCCCTCACATTGTGGCCCCTCTCATTAACTCTCACATTGTGCTGCCCTTTCATCTTTTCACATTGTGGTACCTCTCCTCCGCTTCCTCAAATTGTGGCCCCTTTCCTTCCTTCGTTTCATTGTGGCCCCTCTACTCCTACCTTCTTTTCATTGTGGCCCCTGTTCTCACCTCCTCACTTTGTGGCCCCTCTTCCCCTCACATAGTTGCCTCACCTCCTTTTGCTACATATTGAGCAAACAAAAACAAAATCACCTGTCCCCATTCCCCCGTAGCAGTCCTGCCTCCTCCTCTGCCACTGGTATGTGTGGCTCTGAAGCCAACAGTCGTAACAATGTACCTCCCAGCCTCTGCTGCACACATAAGTGACGGAGGCACAAAGATGATGCAGACAGTTTCCTTTATCATCTTTGTATTCAACTCTTTCTGCGTTCACCAATTTCCAGCTTCTTGACAGGGCCTCATTTGGAATGTGTCTCCTTAACTTACTTGGTATTTTTATTCAGGCACCTATTACTTCATGTTAGTGGTAGATTTAAAGGGAACCTGTCACCATATTTGCAGGTATACAACCAGTGACATGTTCCTATAGAGCTCTAATAACTGACCAATATCCTTTTTTTAGCTAAAAATTCACTTACACCCACCTAAATCACCTTTTATCTTATATTACCCATCATCAGATTGGGACGTGTCCTGCTTGGCCAGCCCCTCCAAACTAATCCTCCTCATGCCTTATGCCTCCTTACTGGTCACAGTTTATGTCATGTCCTTTAGACTCTTAATAATAGCACTATCTGTATCTGTAACTGTATCTGACCACATGAAGTCACAGCAGCCTCCACGGACTTCTAGTCCTCTCCATCCTCCATGGAGGCTGCTATGATTTCATATAATTACATTCATGGTGTAGAGTGTGCTATTCTTAGAAGAATGAAAGACCTGTGATGATGTCACTGGTCACATGTCATGAATGTAACACAAGGCACCATGTAAAAAAATTGACACACTATTTCCCATCTTTACATAGAGCTTTATATGTCTGTAATTTAATATTAGCAGACGGTCCCAATGTACAAGGAGGCAAAGCAAAGATTTGAAGAGACACAGAGCTGTCAGTCGGATTAATGGGGCATAGTTCACCGGTATCTCTGACTCTTCTCCTCTCAGGCTGCCAGCGAGTCAGAAAAGCTAATTTGTATATTATAAAAACGTCTGTAATTAAGATACAGTGGCCCACTGGCAGATAATTTTAGGTGATATGGGGAGGTCTTATAACCATTTATCAGCAGACATTGTTAGTCAGGAGGGTCAAAATCTGATGACAGCTAACTAATTTTTAAATACCTATTTTTGCAGGGTTAATTGATTGACAGATGCCATATCTTTGAAACTCTATGCAAATTAAAAACTCCACCTCCCCATGATACCTGTTTTCCTCCTCAGTTTCCTTATATAGCTTCCCTGGTTACAGTTAATTCTGTGGTTTAGTTTCAGTTATTCTTTCTATTGTTTATCAAAGTTTGTAAATCCTTTGATATCTTGTTGTAACTTTCGACTTCTCTTTCTAGCTTTGCACCATATTATATATTATGTGTCCACTCCACCTATTTGCAGCTTCCAACCATAGCAGGTTCCATTAATAGTTGATCAGATATGCAGCATCATTTTACTTGAACAGGATCTTTTACTTAATGTTTGGGCCCTAGAAACACAGAAAGTTATAAACACAGGGGGGCACAGGTATCTTTTGTTTTCCTTTGCGACTTTTGGCATACTTTATCAGTGCTATGTATCTTTCTATATTTGCCGCAGGGATACATGTTCTTTTTTATACTTTTTTGCAACTTTTTTTTTGGTGCATGTATGGAACTAAGCATTGGGTCAGTTTTACTTTGTTTGCACCTAAAAAGTTGCAAAACAAAGAAAATTTCTGTCTGGGAAAGATACATTTAGGAACACTGCCACATACAAAACCACCAGCTAACTTCCTAAGCCCCTCTCGTAGTCACAAAAATGCACCTAAAATTTCCAAAAAACTAAAATAAACTACAAAAAGGAAAGAAAAAAACAGATCAAAATAAAGATACATGTCCCCCAGAAAGTTATAAACTTTATTTTGGGTTTAGACCTAGTTCTTTAGATTCCAAGACTCAGTAGAAAGACAAAGTTATCTCCCTTTACAGGGTGACACCCCAGACATGGGCTTTTTCTTTTATTGGCTTCTTCTCTACACTATGTGGACTTTGTGACTGTTACTGAGTGAAGGAATATGTCTTTGAGATAAATAAAATGTCTGACTGAGGAATACCGCACTGAGTTTATGAGTTAGGTGGTTTTTTTCACATCAGTGATTTTTCACTAAACCCATTTTTTTCTTATGGGCAAATACAGATTGTTTTTCTCTTCCTGGCTTTAGAGATTTTTTCACAGATGTTTTACTGTTTCATTGTTTTTTTTCACTAATTTAGAACCTGTTCTTTTTGAGTACACTGACAACACTGAAAAAAACTGAAGTGTAAAAAATACCCCAGTAAGGCATTAGTGAAAAATCACTGAAGCCAGGAAGAGAAAACCAATTTCACTGCCTTGAGGATTGCAGGGAGGAACATCTAGGTACTATCTAGGCACTAATGTACCACCAATTACTCCTCTAAAATGTTGCTCTTAGTGATGAGCGGACCCATTAAGATTCTGAAGCCGAATTTTAAAAATCTGTTTGGGTCCCCCACCAGTCCCAAACAAGCAACAACCCCGATTGATGCTGGCACCGATCAAGGTTGTTTACTATTTAAATGCCAGATTGTCCAGAAAACCACCTGTCACGGGTGCTCACCTGTGCCTCTCGCTCCCCGCAGGCACAGGCACTACTAGGAAATTTAAAGGGCCAGCACGTCATTGATTGGCGCTGGTCATTTCCCATGAGGCTATTTATATCTGCCTCTCCCATCTAACCCTGCCGGATCTTTGTGCCTCACAGCCTTAGAGAAAGCTCTGTTGTGATTTGCCTGCATTCCAGTGTCTCCTGCGTTACTGACTTCCTCTGTGTTCCTGTGTTACCTGACCTCCTCCGTGTTCCCGTGTACCAGTGTTCCTCCATGTTGCTGTCGTGTGTGCTGTGTTCCCTTACCCTTCTGCTTGGACCTCCTGTTGCTGACCCTGGATTGGACTCTGACGTTGCATCTCTGCCGCCTGCCCTTACCCTGTGCCTGGACTGTGACCTTGAGCTAGACTGCTGTTTCTGTACCACAACCTTAGCTGCCACTGCAGACAAGTCACGTCTGAGGAATGACCTGGTGGTACCATGCCGCAGCCTGTCTAACCCGCTTTGCGGTGGGCTCTGGTTAAAACCAGGTACCACTTAGACTCCGGTCCCAGGTAGTGGCTTGAGTCATCGTCTGCAGTGGTCCAGTGGATCCACATCCCATTAGCCTGACACCACCATTAAACCAATGCTGGGAGGTTCTGTGTACTGTGTAATGGCAGTGTTGAGGTTCCTCCGCTCAGCACTCTTTCACTTGAAGGTGTGGTTTTCATGAACTGCCCTTATATAGTACAGGCCCTATATAATGAGCACAGGCCCTATATAGTGAGTTATGTCCCCAGCAGAATAGGTCATCAATATCAGATTGGTAAGGGTCTAACGATAGGCCATAAATAAATAAAACTTCACTTTTATTGGTTTGTATTGAAAAGAAAGAATAAGTAATAATTGTGCCAGAAATGGAAATAAAAGTGATATTAAAAATCTAGAGTCAAGCTGTGTGTACTGCACATTCGCACTAATGTCAGTTTTATCTGAATGGTAAGTTCCATAACTATGGACTGTTCCTATTCAATTTATTATTTGTAAGAGACGTTGCTCTGGGGTATATTCAACTCCCAGTACTAGAGTGTCAGCACTACTTAATAAGTCTTATGGAAGGAGAGCCACATAATTATATTAGATAGTTGGTTTGTGGATACACATGGTGATCAAATTTATGTGACAGAGGTCATTGTTATTAAATTGTTCAACCCGTGCGCTAGTTCCTTACCGATTGTAGTGAGAACTATAATACAGTGCCCTTTATGTCCACTAAAGGACAATTCCTAATTAACACTCACAAGGATGGACCTGTTAGCATACGCAGGGGCCCAGTCCTGAACTAATGTCTGAACTCAATATGCAGTCAGACGTAGTGTAAATATGGTACCATATACTATATCTTAGGGACAGACATCTGACTAGACTTTTAAGCAGTCTTATGTACTAGTGTACCATTCAAATGATTTTAATACATTAGAGGAATTCAGTAAAATATACCACTAAATTGCTGTGATCTGTCACAAGTCATAATGGGCTCACATTTATTTACTGACACATTGTTTGTCCTATTACAATAGTAATACAAACTAATAAATGTGATTTTTTTTTTTTACCGTAATGACCAATAGGTTTCAGTAGGGTCTTATGACCCTTTTTGTGATAATTATATTATTCTGCACAACAAATTTTCCTCTGCATACAAAATACTCATACACCATCTGCTACCCAGACTAAATAGTTTATTTGAGGTCATTGTTCTGTGTTAAGGACAAGTGCAAACAGCATAATATAACTGTGTAAAGCACTATGACACCTTGTGTCAAACTATTTTTCAAAGCGATTATTCAAAGCAAATAAATTATTCAGACCACATTTAAACTGTTGGCCAGTTTTACTCAAATTGACTCCAAATTGATCTTTAAACCTTTACTCATTTCTAAGCCACTGTTTGCAATTTTCCTCTCTGCTCCTCTGTTTTGGTAATCTGCTTGCAACCTGTTTTATAACACTTTACTACTCAGGTGCACATAGGTGTCTAGCAGACAAGACCATCTTTCCTTACAGTGGGCCCTGATGAAAACCACTAAGTAACTAACCAACTGTAGCATTTTGTAGCTTGAAGACCTATGTTGTGATTGGGTACGTGCTTAACATTGATTGGGGAAATTACCTTAAAAACAATTTTTATGACACAATGGGCACATTTACTTACCAGTCCCTGGCGCGTTCCCCATTCTGGAATGTCCAACTGGAATGCATTGTACCATGATTCACTTAGATCATGCGCCCGATATCCTGCATGTGTCGCTTTCCCGCTCAGGTCTGCCAGAGTTCACCTCCTTCTTCCAGGTTTATCCAAGTATTTTGCTGCAGCAGTCACATGCCTTCACCACTGCAGCTTCTGTATACAAATGCAAACCAACTGCAAGTAGAACTACATCAATGGAAAAGCAGTAGGAAGAGAAGTTTTTCTTTTTATAAAATTGACCATCTCCCCATTTCACATACCCCATCCTTCCCCCGCCACCCGAAAATAAGACCTAGTTGCTGTCGTTGCTACAGCACACTCCAACGCCATACATAATTATTAGTAGATGATTTGGATACTGCAAGAGGTTGTGCCATGGGTGAAGAATTCAAAGAATAAAATCACTGAGTGTTGCACTGCAAATGTTCTACAAGCTGCTACTTAGACAAGAAGGGCTCATTTAAGGAAAGTGCAATTGCTAAATCTAGATTTGGGCCAATGATTCCTAATGGATTCTCTGGATTTCAGTATAAGATTCGGGGTGTGGAGAATTATAAGGATGTTAGAAAAGATGTTGATTTTTTTGTTTAACAATAAATGTGAATTTATGATCGTGGAAAAATAAAGACATCCCCTGAAAAAAAGACCTAGTGAATCAAAAAAAATAAGACACTGTCTTATTTTAGGGGAAACAGTATTACTTCATCCCTGCAAACCCCTATAGTACAGTACAGACTAAGGAAAAGGCTGGAGTAAGGACTTGTCTTAAGGAGCTTTTAGTTGACTGTCCTTACTGATAAGCCTGGACTTTCACTGTCTGTAGTTAAAATAAATGAGACATCCTACCAATCCAAACACGTGACCTTATCATAGTACATTAATTAGGATTTTACAAAGCTAATACAGACCTCCTTATCAGCTTTAATTCTTAGATGTCTAAAGGTACTGTAACATTTGATGACAATTGACCTATTAGAAATATCCATCAGACCTGATAGATGAATAACAGCTAATCAATTATCTTGCTGGTATTGAATAATTGCCATTTTTAGCATCCTTAATGAGATAGTTACTCTAATAAGTATTTGTCCTATATGACTAGGTTTCACTGTCTTAGAAATTTGGTTCTCAAAAAAGGACATGTGCCCTGTAGTTTTAGCCCTTTAAGTCAACATATTAAAATGTTCATTTCTTGCATTACATATAATTATAAAAGTGCTATTTAGCCACAGGTTTGTGTTTGCTAGCGAAAAACCTCAGGGACATTTTAATTGTTACTGATATATAAGTACTCTTATGAGTATATGACAATGAATAATGGACATCATGTCACAAACAGAGCTATGTATTTACAATGTAACAGTGTGATTCTATAAACATATATGATTTAGTGCTCAGATCAACATTAAGGTTTACTTCATGTTAGAAAACAATACCTACCAATTAAGCTACCAATCACCTCATTCATTCTCCAAACTCAAGAGCTTTAATTGCTGTTTTCAAATGAAGATTCCACCCAAAGGAAAAAAGAGCTGTTTTAACAACTATATTGTGCTTTGTCGTGGGCAATGAATACAAGCTTTGCTCTTCTTTCAATCAGCTGTCACTGAAGTATAATTCCTGTCTTTATTACATTGGTTGATTGTCTTACACAATTAACTCCTGGCTTTTTAGACAGTAAATACAAACATGAAACTCTACTGAGCTACCTAATATCCACAGCTTCTATTACAGATATTTTACTTAAAATAATTTAAGTTATTCTTTAAATAATAATAATAATAATAATAATAGAAACCCTTTACTTCAAAAATTGATGCCAAAGTGGACCTGACTGCACATTTAATTTTGGGACCCCGATTTCTGCACAAACTTGAACCCAAACACCAATAAAGTAAATGGGGACCTGAATTTTAACATGCAAAAAGGCTATGAAATGGAGTCAGTTAAAGATTAAAAATTGTGGAAATAACAGGGCAGTTTCCTTGCTTAAAATGGGCTAGAGAAAGTACGTAAAATAATAACATATCATAAAATAAATTCACAAAGAAATAATAACAAAAATTATTTAAATAAACAAATAAAATGTTAGTGGAAGGTGAGGCATTGGCCTTTTCAAGGTAGTGTGAAGTACTGTAAGTGCATTCTCAAAACAGTGCATTCCCAAAATGGAGAGGCCACACAAGTTATGACTGTCAGAATCATTGGTAGTGGATCCTGTGGACCACCGCGGATGATGACGTAAGCCAACACCTGGGACAGGAGTCTAAGTGGCACCTGGTTTACACTTAAACCATCCGCAAAGCGGGTTGGACTTGTTGCGGTATGGTACCACCAGGTCGTTACACAGGCGCGACTTTGTCCACGGTGGCGGTCAAGGCAAAGTACAGGATCATAAGGCAAACTCATGGTCGGGGACAGGCAGGAAGTCAAGACAGGCTGCACGGAATCAGAGTCAGGGACATACCGGAAGGTCAGGACAGGCAGCACGAGATCGGAGTCAGGAACGGAATCGAGGTCACAACGGGAAATCACTATAAATGCAAAGGACATAGGAACAAGCTTTCTCAATGGCAACAAGGCACAAAGACAGGAAGGGGCTTAGAATATATCAGAATTGGCAGCTGGCCAGTGCCAATTATCGATGGCAAGGCCCTTTAAGCCTCTGGAGGCTAGTGTGCACGCACCCTAGGAGGCGGGGACGTGTGCCCCGCACTGCCAGAGCCAGCGTTGGAAAGAGGAGATGTTAGCACTGTGGCAGGGATCTGGGGACACATATAGGAGCATGGGTGACAAGGGCATTGGTCAATTGTATTGAGTTCCTAAGTTTTATTGGATTGTTTTCAGCCTTCTATTGTCTAAAGTATTGCACCTCACCACCATTGAAATCAGCAAGGACATCTCAGCCACGGGTCATGGAGAAGTCACTAATGTTTTATGATAACATTCCTATCTGGGATTCCATGGCTCATTCACCTGCCCCAGCCACAGTTGCAGACATATGACAGATGTCCAACTGCTTGTGTTGGAGTATGAGGATGTCTAAAGTGGACCATCACATGACATCTACCATAATCATAATAAAATCAAAATGTTAACTTCTACATTTTTCTGCAATATAGATGCTGATAAGGAGGGCAGTAGTGAGGGATTGGCTGAAGAAGATCTGAGGGATAATGACTATGTCCTAGATCCAACATGGCTCAAAGTCATGGTATAAAATGGTGTTTTGGTGTAAAATGTGGTGGTCACAAAGCCCACAGAAGAAGATGTAAGAGGGTGCAAAGGCACATCAGCCCAAAACCACAATGTGGCCTTCTACCTACCACCATGCCCAATGCCCAATTTTCATGTGTTATTTGCATTCTGTGCTGCCAGTCCCTCAAGTGAGCAACAATCTAAGTAGCATGTGTATAACCAGGCCCCCTGGTAGTACACATCAGCTGGAGTGGATGACACACTAAAAAGGGGGATTCTGACGTGTCCTTACAACATAGACATACCCCACAGACATACCCATCTCCCTGAATGAAGGGGGAGGAGTATACATTGGCAGCAGTCAGTGATTGGCTGCTGCTGATGTACGGGTTGTTTTCCCAGTGATTTTACTGTGCTGACAGTGACCTCACTGTGTCCCTCCCTCCTGCTGAGCGATATATCTGTTCGGCGTGGCGGGGGAGGGAATGCAATACACTGCATGCACTCCTTATTGCCTCAGCTAAGAGCATACATAGCTCAGCAGGAGGCAGCAGGATGGAAAAGTTTGCTGGTAGTGGTCAGATGGAGGCAAAAACTATGCCTTTGTCTGCCACTAAATATCAATGCATACACTCAGCGTATTCATTGGGAGATTTCCTGATGTATACCCAGCCTTAGCCTCAACGGGACTCCTCTCCCCACCCACCAATGACGTCATTGCGCAGCCTGTGCAGTTCAGTAGCAGTGTGTGAAGGAACAGCTGCTTTCTCATGTGGCCAACTGACTGGCCCAAGAGCTGGCTGTTGTTCAAGTGCTTCTATATAAGGATGCATAGCCGCCAGACTGTCAGTCGGTCCAATCAACCCCATATCTGTCAGCCCACTGGGGACTATCCCAGTCAGTTAAATGGGCAGTCTGCCCCTGCCTGTGTGTAATGGTATCTGGACATGTGACCCTGCTTTTATACAGCAGAGGACATGCCTGTGTTTGCTAAGGGACTGCAATTGGGTTGATTGGCGGCTTAGCTCTCAATCAACCAGCTTGGTGCTTTTTCCTAGACATAATAAAAAAGCTTGAATGGCTGTGTCGTGGTTAATGATTAATGATTAGATCATTAATCGTGAATGATGAAGAGTATGGTATACCAACATTCATAATTTAATTATGAGAAAATTCATTTGAATTGAAATATATAAAACCTACATAAGAAACATATTGGAATGTACTCTGCATGGTGGTATCAACTACTTTTTGAAATGATAAAGCACTTATAAGACCCTGGGCTTTTGGTTGTTTTCACAGACTTCAGCCTCTCCTTCTTTTTCCCACTGCCACCCTTCTGTCTTTATTGACCACTGTGAGCTATAGAGATTTTTGTCAAAACATCAGGAGTTTCTTTAACAGACATGTCAGGTCCTCCATAGATGCAGTGACACATATATCCTCGATCATAGGTGTTCTCTATTTCTTCTTCATCCAGTTAAGACCCCTAGGATGAGGTTTATTGCTTTCTGCGGCTTCCTACTGATAGTATCTATCCTTATTCCTTCCATTCTGTTACCATCCCCAGCAAATTTGTCACCCATTTGCCATTATTAATTGAAAAATATACAATGTGCATGTTGTGGTTTCCCAAAAGAGTGAGTTTGGGAGCATTTAGCTCTGTAAGTATTGAAAAGGCACAGTTTCTGCAAAAATGTTGAGTTAAATGGCACTTACCCTTTCCTCCTTATTGCATCCTGTGAAAATATCCCAGTTGCACTCCTGCTCAAACACTTTACTCAAAAGTGTAAGAAGACTGGCATTACTGCTTCTTCACAGTCAGGAGCAAGGGGCAGCACCACTAATAAGGTCTGGCTTTTATATTTCTAAAGCAGAGCCAGGATAACAGAGAAGGCATGGGGGGGGGGGATTTGATGCATGATTTGGGGCCTCCTCTCGTGATTTTTTTTCCCAACTACTGAGATATAATCAGCAGTGTCAGTGTGCTGGGGACATAAACTCCCTTTACTTTACTTACTTCAAGTCTAGGTGTTGACTGGGATGAGGGAAGCCACAGGGAAGTAGGCTTGACTACCCCGGAGAAAGGGCGGAACCTTAGATGCCAAGATTGTGACATGATTGTACTGTCATTTAAATTCGTGTATTTGTCCTTGTACTGTAACATCACTGCATGTATTTATCCCTGTACTGTGACAAAACATTGTGTATTCATAATACACACAGTGATGTCACGGTATAGAGATACTACACACAGTGATGTAACAGTACAAAATTTTTAAAAAGTTTAAACCTAAGTTCAAATCACCTCCTTTCCCTATTACTGATATAAATACAAATAAACAAAAAATCATACAAATGTTAGTTATTGCTGCATCACAAAAGTCTTAATCTATCAAGCATAAAAAGGTTATTCCTGGCAGTGAACCCCATAACTGGAAATAGCACCCAAATGTCTGAATTGCCACTTTTTCACCTTTTTTCGATACCTAAATAATTCATTAAATGTGATCAATAGGTCATACAGTCCACAAATTGTTAGCAATGAAAATACCTTGTCATGCAAAAATGAACACCTAACACAGCTCCATAAACTGTAATATGAAAAGAATAAGGAAAAACTATTTTTTTTTGTACAAAAGGTTTTAACTTTTTTAAATGTATTAAGATATAACAAAAACAATATAAATTTGATAACCCCGTGATTGCACCAACCCTAATAAAAAGAACACGTATCATTTGGAGCAAACAGTGAAAGTTGTAAAAGCAGAACCCACAAGAAAATTATGCAAATGCTGTTTTTGTCAATTCACCGGCCTTTAGATTTTTTTGCTGCTTCCCGGTACATGATATGGAATATTAAATATTGTTAAACAGTAAAAAAACTTAATAAAGCTCTTTACACTAAAAAGTAAAAAAAAAATATGGATTATTAAAGGAGGGAAGCAAAAAAGGAAAAAGAATAAATGAGAAAGGGCATCGGTGGGAGGGGGGGTATCAAAGTTGCCAAAAATAAACACATCTATTTGTTTGATATTTCACATTTCAAATTAAAAACTAATTGATCTCCTTTTAAGGAAACATTATTTGGCTTATCCAGACAAATATTGTTTAGAATCACTTTACTAGAGGATACTTAAAGTGAAGTAGCAACTTCACAGAGATAAGAAGGCAGAGGTTATAGAAGCACAGAGCCATGTAATATTGTCTTGTCTACGTCTTTTTATTCACATTTTGTTTATTTACCTGATATCTTCAGTGCAAAATAATTACCAGGTTCTCTAATTTTCTATAGGAATAGCATATTTTATCTTCCAATCCTTTTCTGCACTTGTGACACAATCATTTATCTAATTTGCTTTGATTTTTCATTGCTGATATAGGGCAACACATTGCTCTTACTATGCACATACAGGAGGAGATTTATCATACAAAGTCATGCCCCCCGCCCCCCTTTGTCCCGCCAAATACATCAAGAGGCTTGGGCCTCCCGGCAAAACTGGCATGGAGGCAGTGATAAATTCCCCCCACTGTCCCTCTCCCTAATCAATTCTTTTGCTGAACCTTCAATATTTGTATTAGAAAAATAACTTTTTTTCAAAATTGTATTTTCTCTATGTAAATCTTCAACTTGCAAATTGATTACTTAAGGACCAGCCCGTTTTAGGCTCATTTTTCACCCTCACCTTCTGAAAGCTTTAATATTGAACACTTTCTTTGGCATGTCAGCTAATTTTAAATCGCAATATTTAGAGATCATATAAAATTTGCTGATGTACTTGTATTAACTCCTGCTTCTTCATTTCGGTGGATGACGAAGGTTCAGTTGACCCGTTTCTCGTGATCCATGAAGGTCCCATCACTGAAACCTCCACCAATCAGCAAGTTAACCCCTATCTGAGGTCTTCTTTAGGTTGGCATGGTTTTTTATGCATTCTCTAGTTTTTATTGGATTTTGTGAGAGTTTTGGAGGTGTGTTTTCATATTATTATGAAATTTGCTAAATCTTATGTTTTGGGGGACATCTCAGCTTTCAAATGACTTTGATAGGCCTAAATATTAAAACTCTGTAAATTACCCCTTTATAGAAACTACACCACTCAACGTATGTAAAACAATTTTAAGGAAGTTTTAAAAAAAAAACTTTATTAAGTGTTTCACATGGGTTAAAATAAAATGGAGATGCAATGTAGAAATTGTAATTTTTTGAAGAATCTCTTTGGTCCAAGGAGAGACATTCATAGCATATGTGTATGTTACATTTTTAGGGATATAAAATCTTTAATATTTATGTTATGTGAGGGCTCATTTAATGCAGGATGGGATTTACTTTATAGATACATCTTTACATTATAGCAAATTGATGAGATTTTATTAATTGTTTCTAGTTGGCGGAAAAGAGAAACATTAATTGTTTCACCATAACATATAATTAATAAGTTATCTTCAACTCAATTATGTAGTTTTTTAATTTTATTTCTTTTAGCATCACCATATTTCAGAGGTATAATTCTTAATATAACTATATATTTTTTGGTTCACAAAACTGGTTGTGAAGGGCGGTGTTTCAGGGACTTTTACATTATTTTTTTAATAACATTTTTCTAACTTTTTTACTTTCTTTTTGACCTGGGCTTGGTCAAGCCACTACTACACTATTGTATTGCAGTGTAATACAACTGACTAATCATGCTCAGTCACTTACAGACAGACCCAGAATAGGAATTTGAGGGAAGGAGGCATTGCACAGTCCCATGGTACATGTCGGACCACCGAGCTGCCAGGGGATGGATCAGATCCCTTGGAAGTTGCTGTGGGTACTTGGGAAGGGAAAGTGGCTGCACGTTCTTTGCACACCAAAGTTTATTTCTGATTGTGGTTATAACAGGAGCTGTAATATGCAGCTTACTCCCACAGCTTCTGCTTTCTAGCCGGTGCCAGAAGCTAGATGTAATAGTATTGTGGTTTGCAGGAAGTCACTTCCCACATTCCAGTACTATTAAGTCCATTAACAGTAACGGAATAAAGGAAATCTACCATCAAAGCATGATATGCAAGCATTATAGATCCAGGCACCCTGACAAGCAATGGGGCAGCAGGGTGAGACAGTGTTAGAGCCGATGAAGCCAGATTACAGAGGAACATTTTGAAAGTTGATTTTAGAAGGAAGGAGGCCATGAATAACAAAAATAAGAAGATTACCACAGTCACGGTGGCTGGATCTATGAGTAAGTGCCCCTAGCTTATTATGAAGGATTTTGATGTCACATTTGGTTGACATCGTTTTGGGCATTCATGGTTATTATTGGAACTTTACACACAAATTTTTTTTGGTTCATTTTTAAAGATACTAAAAAGATACATTATTTAAACCAAGGAAACTATATGTGGTCTTAATGTAATAAAATTAGTTTTCAGGTGTTTTGGAAGGGAAATTAAAAAGATAAGGGATTTTTTAATTAATGTATACTTTAATATGGGGGTTAAATATATAATTATTCATTTACATATTCCATAATAATATAAATTATAAAATATATTTTGTTTGATGATTTCATTTTTTTTCTAATTTTTTTACATTTTGTAACTGTGTTTTTATTGAAAAAATGGATATCAAGATAAACCCACCAAGAAAATGGAATTTGCAAAAGTAAAGTACACAGTATCAACAAAGCTGTATCCCCACCACAGTGGACACATTATAGATATCACTTGCAAATGTTTATATTTTGTAACAATGCAATCAGAACATTTATTCAATTAACTGTTGTCCTCAAATGATAAGCTCTTTTTATTAGTCCCACAGGTGGACTTCAAAATGTGGTCTACTAGGGTCTAATAGACATACAGAGATGAGTCTTGCATGCTTTTGTATCTACCCTGTAGATACTTATTGATCATGTGGTGCAAGCATATATTTATATTACCCATGTTACATATGCCTTCTTAAAGAGGACCTGTCACCCACATTTTCGGCACTAGCTAAAGAAAGCAGCTCCCAGTGCTAATCAAACTCTGCGGCGGGGTACAATGTAATCATCGGACCGCTCGCAAAGCAGTCCGATGTATTCATGATGGGGTGGTCCAAGGCGCTGCCTCTTCCCCGGACAACCCTGCTTGCTCCATAGGCCGGCAGTGACTGCCGCGCGCCTGGTGGCTGTCACTGCCCCTAGCCACGCCCCAACCCGCCCCCTCATGAATACGTCGGACAGCTTTGTGAGCGGTCCGACAATTACAGTGTACCCCGTCGCAGTGTTAGGTTTCTGGTAACGCTATCACTCTAACACTGCAGCATTTGTTCTAGCACTAGGAGCTGCTTACCTTAGTAAGCAGCTCCTAGTGCCGAAAATTTGGGTGTCAGGTCCTCTTTAAGTTATAATCACAGTTACCATAACATATCATAGGTTTCTAGCAGTTGCTAGGCTTCTATTTCATTCCCTGCACACTACCAGCTTTTTAATAGCATCAAGCTGCAACTCAAGAATAATCACACAAGAATCCTAAGCCTGGGTAAACCACAACAACTTTTTTTAAATTGCACATCATGAAAGCAGTATGATAAATTAGGCAAGAAAAAGCAACGAGGAGATGGGATCTGGCTCAAATAATTACACTTACCAGGAAAAGTACTGGTATGTGTATGACAGTATGAACAACATTGGCACTTCATTTACAATGTGAGGCCACAAGCTATCTGTGAGGGTCAGAAAGGGTTAAATGAATAGGGTATAATTATTTAATTATAAAACCACCTTCAAATTCAGCCATCTAGGGTTGAGAACATGTGAAGGTTTTCATTTCAGTGTGCCTTTCACTATTTTTCTTGAGTACTACTTAATTTCAAACCCCATATGGAAAACATATGACCTTCAAATGTTTGGTAATATTGAGGACAACTTTTTAATGCTTGCAAATGCTTACCCTTTCCAGGGTAGTTTAACTAGACATGGCCTTAGAAAAATGTAACAATTAGATGGCTGTAGCAACTATTATAATAGGAGCACTTTGGTATTTAAAATTATTAAAAGCAAAAAAAGCAAAACAATAATGAAATGAATGAAACCCAATAATTTGCAACAACTTGAAAATGCAGATGCATTAATATATAGTTAACAGCAGTGAGTCTAAAATGTTTCTCCCATAAATGTGCCTACAGTTATAGAAGGCATCATATGGCTCCAGATGTCTACCAAAAGCCACACAATGCTACTGAGGGAATGCAATATGAAAAACAATCTGCTTTATTGTGAAATACATTTATTGTGACAGCTAGTATCTGGGTCATGCTAGATAGAGCAACTCAGACACTGTAAAAGAATAGGAAGATCAACAGCTTATTATCAAGAAATAACATCAATTCATATGTTACCTTACTTTTCTCATGGACACCATGGTACAGTATGTATGAGCATAGAAATAGGGCATGCAGAGATAGAAGTTGTACCTGTCCCTGGTGTCAGAAGGTTGCCATTCAAGAAAAGCTCAATTTAGTTACTGTAGCTTATGGTCCATTTGAAGCCAAAAGTCACCTCGTCTACATGAGGTCACCATGACGATAATAATAATATAAGAATCTGAATAAAAAATATTTTAAAAAAATTCTTATCATAAGTGCTTTACATGGTATAATTTGGTTAAGGACTCCAATCCTATGAAAACAACATAACACAATGTCATGACATGCTAGCAAAACCTTTGAATAGGTGCAATTCACAAAACAAACATGGAGCCGTTTCTACAATTTTCTCTCACTTTGGTGAGTGCAGAACTGAGATAATGTAACTGATGCCACTTAAACCCCTCTATCTCTCTTATTACAGTTGTAGTGAAGGTGTTGGCTGGTCCCAGATCACAAAAGAACTCAAAAGACTCATGGAGAGTCGATTTAGCACCTGCCCATTACAAACCCTCACAGCCTGCTCTTAATAATTTGCTGTAATGTCAATTGTTCCTTTATAATTGCAAATAAATGTGTCCTGATAGCCATGCAGTAGTAGGGACTTGGTACAACCTGTACTTTTTATTTCCATGGCCTAAGTGCAGACCCTTACATTTATCTACATTAAACCTTATCAACCATTACATTTACAATATCCCTCATTATGTCTTCCACTATGGGATTTTCCTGAGTAAAGACAATTGAGAAAGCAACATTCATTAGATTGTCATTTTGCTCATCTCCATCCACCATGAACTCCAGGTTATTCCTTAGAGGGCCCATACTCTTGGTTTTTAGTTTTTTATCATTTATATATTTTAATAATCATAATTATAATCAATTATACTAAATAATTTTGCATTGGTTTACTTTACTTGCCAATATTTTTTCAGTCTCTTTTTCTGCAGTTTTTTTTTACAGAATTTATTTTTCTTTCTATATTTCTCTAATGCCTCATCACTACCTTCTTGTTTTACCAACTTAAGCACCTTACCTTTCTCTTTTATTGCTCGCCTTACAGTACTAGTTAACCACTTAAGCTTTTTCTTGTTTCTCTTATGCTTCTATTTGACTCTTCAGCAGTACTTCTGCTGCCTCCATCATGTTTAATTATATTTTAATAATTTTCATAAAATATTTTAATGGGTAGATAAATAGAGAATTGATTGGCAGGCACTAATTTTCAAATACATTTCGAGCAGACTTGTCTTCTGAATTGGTAGAACATACTTAAATAATTTAAAAAACTGCTTTTCCAGTGATAGTTATTTATTTAGCAATTTGTGTTTGATGACAGGACATCTTAAAGTTTAGGTTTTACCTAAAGAAAAGAGATACATTGCATGAATGAATTGTAATTAACATAAAAAGCTGAGAGGTATGTGATCAATGGAAACCAAACATCTGGGAACCCAGTTCAAAAAAGTGTTACATGTATGCGTCCACTTTTCATGAGTCTGATAAAAATGGCTATGTGTTAGCTTTGGCTGTCCTATAGTTTTCTAATGAAGGGGCATTATTACTCTCGTTACAGGACATCGATTATCTTAATTCAAAGATTACATTTTTATGTCCTATTTTGAGGATAGTTGCAATTTTTGGACAACCTTCATGATTATTTGTAAATATTCGGGACTAGAAATTTATACCCAGTGCATAATGAAAACATGGTTTAGATCTATTCACTAAATCGATTCAACACTTACTGATATCATGGCTGACACATAAAAGTAAAATACATCAAAGAAATGGAGGAAAACGAGGAAGTAGATACTAGTTAAACTACAAAACACTCATGCTTTTATTAACGTACCCATTTTGCACAGACCTTTTGAATTATGGGGAAATCTGCAGTTTACAGTTTCCAAGTATGTCTACATCCTATCAAAGAATTTTTACTGGCTGCCAGAAATCAATATTATTGTAATATATTGGCATTTCCATAAATTCACTAGTGGAGACTTCACTCAACAAGGATTACTAATCAAATTTACACAAAGATTTTTAAACAAGTCATTAAGCTGAACAATAAAAATCACAAACATTCATTGCCAAACACTTGAATTCATATTGTCCCAAACAATTTACGCTCATGATGTTTAAACATCACATAATTCTATCACTGCCAGGAGAATCATATATGTTTGCATAGATTTACAGGGAAAATGATTTATTGTAATAAAGCAATAAATGTTCCATGAAGCCTATTGACATATATATTTCTCTGCCAATAGTCTACATGTGTCATGCATCAAATGAGCCGTAGCTGGTGGCAACGTTCAAGTAGAATCATTTCAGTAATTATCATGGACAATACATTATTTGAGGGATGACAAAACTCTAGATAAAGAAACAAGTGATAAAATAGGTAAAAGGTAACTGTACTGACATTCAGCATTTAAAAGCCTACAGACCCTTTGTTTGGAATATGTTTATGCAGTTTTTTTCTATTGTCTGTGAGCGTATTTCCCATACTGATGAAACATGGACTGCAAAAAACATCAACGATTTTGTTAGCAAAGATATTGGTTTCATGAAAAAATTAGACCTTATATATCTTAAAATAAGGGCAGACTCATTTTGTATGCATTAGGGCAAAAAATGCAAGATGCACTTTGCACTTTTTGTAGGATTCTTTTTGGGTTTTTTCAGTTTAAACAGATGTTGCTTTAATTGTCCTGAAAATTGGTATACCGTGGTGGCCAAATATATTAGCACCCCTGCAATTCTGTCAGATAATACTCAGTTTTTTTTCCAAAATATGATTGCAATCAGAAATTCTTTGGTATGATTATCTTCATTTAATTTTTCTTCAATGGAAAACCACAAAAATAATTGTCAAAAAGCCAACTGGATATAATTCCACACCAAACATAATAAAGGGGTGGACAAAAGTATTTGCACTGTTTGAAAAATCATGTGATGCTAACAACACCTGTAACTTACCTGTGGCACCTAACAGGTGGTGGCAATAACTAAATCACACTTGCAGCCAGTTGAAATGGATTAAAGTTGACTCAACCTTTGTCCTGTGTCCTTGTGTGTACCACATTGAGCATGAGGAAAAGAAAGAACTGTCTGAGGGCTTGAGAATCAGAATTGTGAGGAGGCATGATCAATCTGAAGGTTACAAGTCCATCTCCAAAGAACTTAATGTTCCTGTGTCTTCCTTGCGCAGTGTCATAAAGAAGTTTGAAGCCCATGACAGTGTGGCTAACCTCCCTAGATTGTGCGGATAGTGGATAAAGAACTTCAACTAACATCCAAACAAGTTCAAGTTGCCCTGCAGTCTGAGGGTACAACAATGTCAACCTGTACTATCTGTCGGCCTCTGAATGAAAAGGGACGGTATGATAGGATACCCAGGAAGACCCCACTTCTTACACAGAAACATAAAAAGCCAGACTGGAGTTTGCCAAAACTTACCCTAGAAAGCCTAAAATGTTTTCTCTAGTCAGATGAGACAAAAGTAGAGCTTTTTGAGAAAAGGCATCAACATAGAGTTTACAGGGAAAAAAGAGGCCTTCAAAAATAATAACACAGTTTCTACAGCCAAACATGGTGGAGGTTCCCTGATGTTTTGGGGTTGCTTTTCTGCCTCTGGCACTGGACTGCTTGACCATGTGCATGGCATTATGAAGTCTGAAGACTACCAACAAATTGTGTAGCATAATATAGGGCCCAGCGTGAGAAAGCTGGGTCTCCCTTAGAGGTCATGGGTCTTCCAGCAGGGCAATGACCCAAAACACACTTCAAAAAGCACTAGAAAATGGTTTGAGAGAAAGCACTGGAAACTTGTAAAGTGGCCAGGAATGAGTCCAGACCTGAATCCCATAGAATACCTGTGGGGAGATCTCAAAATGGCAGTTTGGAGAAGGCACCCTTCAACCCTTCAAATCTCAGGGATCTGGAGCAGTTTGCCAAAGAAGAATGGTCTAAAATTCCAGCAGAGCATTGTAAGAAACTCATTGATGTTTACCGGAAGCGGTTGCTCACAGTTATTTTGTCTAAATATTGTGCTAACAAGTATTTGGCTGAGGGTGCCAACACTTTTATCTGGCCCATTTTTGGATTTTTGTGTAAAATGATGAATGATTTGACTTTTTTTTAATTCTCTTTTGTGTTTTTTCATTGCAAGCAAAATAAATGAAGATATTATTTAATACCAAATAATTTGTGATTGTAATAATTTTCTGGGGTGTATAATCTGAGAGAATTGAAGGGGTGCCAATACTTTTGGCCACCACTGTATAATGCTTAAAGCCCTATAAAACAAAGGGTTTTTATTAAATAAAAAGGTCCTATGTTGATTTGTAATTTTTTTCCTTTTTTTAATTTTCAGTTTTCACTTAAACTATAATAATGGAAGCAAATGGTTAATAATAATAACTAGATTTAAAATCCACACACAGATAAGAGGGACTGTTATCAATTCCCTCTCATTTTAGTTTGTAGACATTAGGCAAATATGAAGCTGTGGTGCTTAATATCCTAGAAAAGCATATCCATGTACATAAAAAAATTGGAAAGGGCATGATGGCACTTAGCAGTCCTCAAAAAATCTTAAGGCTTTATTGCATTAAATACTCACATACATTAAGAAATATAATGGTGGGGACAGGAGTTGCAGGCAGCCCTTTGTTGCATCGCACCTACTTGCGCTTTACCTGCTCTCCTTTAGAGTGCCATCATGCCTTTAATCTTTTTCTATTTTTGATGTTATACCAAATAGATTCCCTCATCTCTAATTAGGATTGAATTGTTCGTTTTCATATAAATTTCACATAAATCAAGATATTTTGAGCAGTTACCCAGTTGCATAGACTTTTGACTCCAGAAGTAGCTCTCTGCTATTCATGCAGTTCAGATTGAGTCTACAGTATATTTTGATGATCTGATCATCTTGAAATTTATGTAACATTCTTTATTTCTTTTTTTATGGTATTGAATAAATGATAAAAGCATATTTTAATAATAATAATAAGCATCTATCATATAAAAAAACATAATGGATACTTGGGAGATCCTGCTAGGAATACACTAATGGTGTATAACAAAGGACATGACTCAACATGACAAGGTAAACTCAAACTGAAAGAACTATTTGTTTGAAAGCTACATTTTCTATGGCAAAATTTATTTTTAAACATAAATGAAGACACAAATGGAAGACTGAAATCAGGTAACTTTAAGTGGCTCAGTTAGAACATTTTAAAAAAACAATAGTACAGTGGATGTGCTTACCGGTATATTCCAGCTTAATTCAGGACCACTTAACAGATGATCTTCACAAAATTGGTATGCAATGTGAAAGTAACAGTCAACAGAATGCAGCAACCAAAATGGGCAGCCAGTTGAAAGGGATGTTGAATGAAAGACCACCGTCATCTTAAAGGGGTTTTCCCATGAAAGAAAATTCTCAAATTTCAATTCCCTAGTGATATTAACACAGTAAAGATCATTTTTAACCTACTTCACAATTTTACTCAGTGTTATTGCTGTTTTAGCTCACATCACTCCCTAGGCTGGTCAGTACAAAATCCTAGGGTTGCGGGTGGGGACTCTTTAAGCAGACACATTGCGGCTCATTTACTAAGGGTCCGCGGAGCACATTTTTGGTCGGGTTTCCCGACTATTTCCGTTTTGCGCCACATTTAACAGGGGGTTTTGGAGCACGAGATCGTATTTTGGCGCATCGGCGCCGGCTTACATGCGACACAAATCAGGGATGGGCTGTCGGACAACCTGAATGATTCGGACAAACCGCAGGACTCAACATTTCGAATTGTGTCGCAAGACACGCACTTACAAGCATCGGGAAGAAGAAGGTGAACTCCCGCGGACCTCGGTGGGGAAGAAAACGGATGCAGGAACTCAGGCACACGAGCTTGTGAATCGCGCTGGACTTCATCTTCGTCGGACCATCCGAATTGGGGATCGTGACAGGATTAGGTAAGTAAATTTGCCCCATTATGATCCATTTAGTACTGTGAGCTGATAATGTTGTTTGATTATCAGGGTTTATATGTACTTTCATTGAGCTTCTGAACATCGTACTAGTATCTGACACATAGAAAGAGGGAGGAGACAGATCAGAGATGATGAGATCCATGAAATGCCTATTACAGACAATGCATAGAAGGGCAGATTGCTGCTCCCTATGTAGGAAAAAGAGACATCTGGATGATCTCGAGAGTAATGTTTGTTCTTCTTCTGGTCTAGTCTTGTTGTTCTGTGATCATTCTGGGGAAGTGAGCCCACTACCCCACACATTCCTTGGATGTATTTCCAGAAGATGTGTAGGGGTATGGTATGAGACTGGACCTTTTAGGAAAATTTCTGATTCTATCTGGATGGGATTCAGAGATTGGAAAATTAAATGCATAAGTAGCTGTGGGAATTAGCTTAAGGAGGACCTGTCACACAGAAAAAATGCACTAGAAGCTTCCTACTAGAGTAATCAGGTTCTAGCGCTACCCCCTTTTTAGCAGTGATAAACTGCTGGCTTTATCAGACCCCTCAGCTAAAGCTAGTTACATATACTGTAGCTTGCCAACCCTTAATATTTCTTGTACCATGCCGTGAGAATACTTCAGTTCGTAAATATTGATATGGTTTTTCTTGATCTTTGGTTAGGTTAGCTAAATGTGTTTCCACATCAGAAAAAATACACTTTGGAATGGGTGCGATGCAAATGCTCTCTCTGTTCTAGGAGGGATTCATAATAATTTGCTTTTTGATTGAGACCAGGAGCCTTTGACTCCTTACTCATATAGTCATACATGTATACTTCATATGAAAGGAGAGAGAATGCTGATTTGCACAATGTAGTATGTTTTCACATTCATTTTAAGAACCAAATACTTTTATAGTACAATAGAAAATTGAAATGCAGGCTTGAAACTATCAAACTGAATTTGAAGCTGAATTTAAGACTGTATAGTAAATATTGATTTAGAAATGGATTCAGATTCCCTGGTGAAAATGGATTCAACCTACGATTCCAGTCATTTCCTTTGACAGCTGCTGAAAATCAAAATGAGATGAATATCTCAAGAAATACACATCAGATTAACAAAAAAGGGTCTAATATTTATTAAAATTCTATCCATTGATACTAAAGTCAACCCTGTACCCCCCCTTCCTCTGAGGTGATGTTGAGGGAATCCAATTTTTTATGTAGAAACTACATTCAGCAGGAATAACAGCGTGGATGTACAAGGTGGATTAACCTAAGTCTGCTCCCCTCTGAAGATGGGGATTTCTCTTGTTGCCTACAAATTTTTAAAATATTGAAGGCTCTACATAAAATGTTCAAATTTGGCAATTTTGGATATCTTTTAGTAAAATATTGTCTATATCTATGTTCAGATTTTGGATATAATCCATATTTATTGAAACATGCCCTTTTTATAGTTTTTCACACATTTCGATTTTGGTTGATATCATCGCCACCTGTCTCCAAAATTGAAAAAATTCTACGTAAAATAAATGTAATTTTTCATGAGGAATGCAAATCTGCAATAGGAATGGGGGTTCCCATTTAAGATTTTTAAGTTTAGTTTTGTTGATCCCATGTTTAGTTTTTTGATCCCATGTGTTCTTCAAAAGATATTCTACCGTCCCGACCTTTTTGTTACACACTGCATTACTATACAATTACAATACAAATAATTGCACCATAAAAGCATAAATTAAAAATAATGTGTAAAATATTGATTATGAAATATAATAGAGATCATTTAAGCTGGGAAAGAAAATTATTTGATAACCTCTATTGATAGGCCCAACCTATATATTTATATATGATTAAATTACTTTTTGTCTTGGGTAGTTGTAAATCAGTATAGAGACTTAGTGATGGTAAGTATATATAAAATACATTTATGTAACAACTCCCTTATGGATTTGTACTCCTTTTAGGATGATAACTTACCATAAAAGACTAGTTGATCCAGCTCTAGAATCATATGCATGTATGGTGGTCCTCCACCATAAAATATGTCTTTATGTATGACTTAAATGTACCTAGAAGGTAAAACGTTCCCCATAGGATATATGTCAAATCTACTACATAAAATATATTAAAATGTCTATATTATATCATTTATATTAATATCTATATTATTAAAGATATATAATTAAAAAATAATATATCTATGGTAATCTTACTTATGATAATAATAATATTAATGATAGTATAATTATAGTAAAGAATAACAACTATTATAATTGGTAGGCTTAAAATAAGTATATTATTATCAGAAATTATTCTATGTCATAATGAGTTAATATAACATTTATATGTATACTAATACTCCAATAGTATATGAATTACATTGTTATGGTCTGTCTAAGATATTGAGAGTACATGAGCTCAGAAATGAACATGTGCATTCTCAGTATGACCCATTTAATGTAGGTGGGCGAACGACGCCACACAACTAGATGAACAGACAATTGACTTCAATTGGCACGCTCCACATTTCAACCTATGTGTCTGATTAATTGTGTTGTCAGTGGAAACTGCTGTTCTTGCCTGGCCTGTGAGACAGTCACAGCAATAGCTTGTATATTGCAGATTTACTCTCTGCTGTGCACAGTAAGTGACTGACTGTCAACTTCAACATTGGCCATTTTAGTTTAAAAAGCAACTAGAAGAGATACAATTTAGTGCCTTGTTTAAGCACATCCAGCGTCTTGTATTGGTTTTTCTTTATAAATCATTTGAAAATATTTTAAATTTCAATTGTATTAAATGGAAAATATAAAATAATTCTTATGGCCTTTATTTAAAGAGAGATTTTAGATTAATTTTAAATGACCATTAATCCACAGTGTTAATACAGATACTGACATACAGATATTTTTAAAAAGGAAAAATATCTGTATGTCATTGTCAAAATTCATTACACTCCCATATAATAACAAACTTTACAATACAATGTATGATTTTTTTGCCACATAGTCTATTTCCTATTATAGCCACCATCTTGGCCAAAAACGTTGCCCACCATAATGTCAATCAAGCAATTAAAGGGAACCTGTCACCAGGAGACCCATTTTTAGCACTCCCCCAGTCCCCACAGAGCATAGTACATACACTGCCAAAGTGTTTTTGTATAGAAAATTGGTTTTACAGAAAAAAGATATGTTATATTGTACCTCTCATTAGCATGTGCTGTGTGAGTAGGCAGTTGCCTATTGGGAGGGTCTGGAAAGGAGCAGTCCCCCCCCCCACCCTTGGGAAAGAGCTAAATCATGTGACCTTTTCAAATATATGAAAACACCCATCACTGGACTTAGCGACGCCCCCTGCTCCTCTACAGCCAATCCCGAGTGTGGGGAGTTATTCATATATTTGAAAAGGTCACTTGTTTCCCAAGGGTGGGGGGGAACTGCTCCTTTCCAGCCCCTCCCAATTGTCAACTGCCTAGTCACACAGCAGATGCTAATGAAAGGTACAATATAACATATCTTTTTTTCTGTAAAACCTATTTTTTTTATACAAAAACACTTTGGCAGTGTATGTATTATGCTCTGTGGGGACTGGGGGAGTGCTAAAAATGGGTCTCCTGGTGACAGGTTCCCTTAAAGGTGGCTTGTTTTAGGGAAACAGTATGTTAGCAATAAATTGTGATACAAATATATTGCAGTATATTGCATGAGTGATTAGACTCCCTGTAGTTCCTGTAACTACCGGAAAGTACTACTAAAACAAACGCTCAAAACAAATGCAAAGATTTGTCTGTCTTTTTGGTGAGTTGTTTATTATATTGTATGTCATCAATGTCCTGACACACAACCTGACAAATTACAGCAAATGATCTTTATAAGGGAATATTTCATGGGTATTTGGGTCCTAAAAGGAACCTGTCACTATGTTTTCACATATACAGTTGGTGACAGGTACCTTTAGAGCCCTATTAACTAACTGATCCTCTTCTTTTAGCTAAAAAATGTTTCCCTTACATTAACATAAATCACCTTTTATATTAAATAGCCTGGGATCAGGTCCTGCCCCCCCCCATCTTCTCCTCCCCATACCTTACTATTCAGCAGTTTATGTCATGTCACCAGGGTGACTCAGCTCCTTTAGCCTCTTAACAATATCAAAATGTACCCCATGTATGTTTCTGACCACATGAAGTCACAGCAGCCTCCATCAACTTATACTCCTCTTTATCCTCCGTGGGGGCTGCTGTGATTTCATATGATCACATACATGGTGTATAGTTTGCTATTTTAAAAAATCTAAAGGACCTGCCGAAGTATGTGAGTGTATGTGAGTGCTATTCTTGTGACACAAATATCTTTTAAAATTCTGCGTTTTTTCCGAATTTGTCTGGTTTTCCGACGGTCACACCCCCCAATCTGTCGCGTGAAACCCATCGCCAATGCGCCACAATGCGATTACGTGCGCCACAATGCGATCCAAATCCAATTTGGATTTGGAACCTTAGTAAATGAGCCCCATTGTGTTAAAAAATTGACACAATGGGGCACATTTACTAAGGGTCTGCGGACTGCATTTTCGTCAGTTTTCCCGATGATTTCCACTTGGCGCCGCATTTAACAGGCAATCGGATTTTGGTGCATTGGCGCCCCCTTGCATGCGACCCAAATCAGGGGGGGGAGAGCAGGCCGCCAGACAACCCGACGAATTCGGACAACGCGCAGGATTTAACATTTTGAATTGTGACGCAAGACACGTACTTACAAGCACCAGGAAGAAGAAGGTGAGCTGTCAGTCAGAATAATGGGGGCGTGGTTCACTGTATGTGTGTCCTCCATGGATTGTACCCCCCTCGTGAGCTTTCCAGGGATTTTGATCCTTCCTGCAGCAACCTCAGGGTCCTGCATGTGCCGTGAGGCTGACGCCACTTTTTCATGCTGGTTTCTGCAGCCTGGCAGGACCTGGCTGGAACCAACTGAGCATTCATTAGCATGCTCAGTTACTGACATTGTACACTGCAATAAAAGTGTATTGCAATGTAAGGGCCTGAACAAGTGATAGAATTACAGCTTGTTCAAGCCCAAGTCTGAAAAAATTAAACATTTTTTTCTAAAAGTAAAAATCATATTATAATAAAAATTAAATAAATAATAAACATAAAAGTCCCCTAATCTCCACAGTCACATATAAAATCCAAATAAAGTCTATAAACACAAAAATACACACAATTTTTTTATATCACAAGTTTTCATCCAATACCCTCACTAAAAAAGTTCTTAAACGTGATCAAAAAAGGTTCTGTGCTTTTATATGATACCACTGAATATAACAACTGTTTTTGTAAAAAAATAAGTCCTCAACCAGATCTGTCAACAGAAAATTACAAAAGTTATACCCCTGAAAAGCTGTTGATGGTAATAAAAAACACATACAATTTTCTCAAATATTGGTTTTGCTCAGTAAAATTGAGCAAAGATAAAAATATATATGTATATAAATGACGTATCACCGTAATCGTAGTGAACCAGAGAATACAGATAAAATTATATTTTCATGTTCTGGCAAGTGGGGAAACTTAGTGCTAAAGATCCCATTTAAAAAATGATGGTTTTGTTTGTGTCCCCTTTGAAATATTTAATTAAATCTCATGAATAAGAAATAGACCCCCCAAATGAATTATCTATACAGTATACCTCATCCTGAAAATAATAAACCCTCATATGTTCGTTCCCATTACCAAAAAGAGAAACATTGTATAGCCTGTACAATTTGAAAATACTAATCTTTAACTATATGCCTGGAAAGCAGAACATTTCAAATTTTGAAGAATCTTTCCGAAATTTTGCCAAACTTTAATAATGAAACGCAAAACGTAATCAGTTATATTTTACAACTAACATGAAGTACAATGTGTCACGAGAAAACAATCTCAAAATCATATGTTAAAGTGTTATGAAGTTATAACTAATTATTCAAACACATGTCAGATTCCAAAAAATGGAGCCTGGTCATTAAGCTGAAAACTGGAGGGTTAAGAAATATACAAATCTCCACTTATTTTTGACATTTAACCATCCATTGAAATTAAACTACTATGTGATCACACAATCATATATGTCATAAATTGAAATGAAAACAATCTCCAAAATAATGACCTCTTACACTGCCCTGTATATGGAACAAAAAAAATGTTACAAGAGTTAGATCATGCCAATGTGAAAAATATTTTTTACATATGGTAGTTTTATATAGCAAAACCTATTTGAAAGTTCAGGACCTCCCAGAAACTTTATTATACAATGAAAAAAACTGAAAAGAGCCTGGTCCGGAGGGGTCATATTGCTCTTTACAGCTTTTGTGTTTTTTAGGTAAACTTAGCACTATGTACCTGCAGAAATAATCTTCCCTAATCATTATCTAGTAAAGTACAAACTATTGTGGCACTGATAAGATTCATGAAAGAAGTGCTATTTAATTCTCGTGTCTAGAAATTTGTGGTCAAAAATTGCAGGGTTATAAGTGGCAAGTAAATATGCAGATATGCAAGGACAGCAGGCACAAGACAGGACTGGATAATTTCTCCAAAAATGTTTTCTTTATTTATACAAGTAGTCACAAGGCGTTTCGGGGATCCGGGGTCCACTTTCCACTTTCTCAAGTGAATAAAAAGTCAAACTCTGGAGACAGTGCAGGAGTCACTCCAGTAAATATGCAGAGTAGACTGTCTATGCACTAAAACATCAGCCACAAAAAAAGGGCATTTAACCCTTTGAAGCTCACATTTTTTTGCATTTCATTTTTTCATACTCTTTTTTTCACTAGCCATATCTTTTTGAAAATTCCATGTACAGAGCTGTATAATGGCTTTTTATCTTTTTATAAAATTGTACTTTTTTAGCCCCGGTTTATGTGCAAGATAAGTTCTTTGGCTCTGCAACAAGGGGGAAAGTAAAGTAAAATTTATTAAAGTGTTCTGTCTGACTTTGCACTAGAAAGAATGTACAAACTGCTTCCATATGTATTTATAAAGTGTTTGCGCCAGTTATGTGTCGCTGGTGCACTGTGTCCTCCAGGGCAGAAACAATGTGCACCAAAAGGGGTGTTCCAGTGCTTAGTTGGACCACGCGCCTCATTTATTACTGGCATGCGAAACAATTGTGTCTGCGCTACAATCCTGCAGCATGAACAAAGTGTACCAAAAAAATTGTACACACTTTTAGAGCTGTACGGGGTGCACTAGATTCATGAAGACTAGGCGCCAGAAATCCTGAATCTGGTGCACTCTGCACGCTCCACAGGCCAACTGCACATATTACAGCTTGCAATATTCTTGTTAAATATGGGCCATAATATACAGAATGTTCATGTCATAATGTCCCAATCCATGCACAGGCGGTCCCCAACTTAAGAACACCCGACTTACAGACGACCTCTAGTCACAAATGGACTTCTGGGTTTTGGTGATATACTGTACTTTAGTCCTAGGCTACACTAAACAGCTATAACAGTTATCAAAGGTGTCTGCAATTAAGCTTTATTGTTAATCCTGGTTCTTATGACAATCGAACATTTTTAAAATCAAATTTGTCACATACACCAAAAAAAATTTGTCTGGGCTTACAATTATAAAAAATACAGTTCCGACTTACATACAAATTCAACTTAAGAACACATCTACAGAGCCTATTGTCTATGTAACCCAGCGACCGCGTGTACTTGTTATCCAACATTTTCCATGGGAAAAAAAGTAGGGAAAATAAAATGGGTTGTACTCCTCAAGCACATTTAAATTGCACATTTTTGGAATCGGAATTCTTAGAGCATATGAAGTAGTCTTCACTTTGGTGAATAACCATCTGTTCTGTTTCTGAGGTTAATAAACCTGTGTTATTCTTAGGACATCCTATTTTAACTTGCAGTAGTCACAATCTGGGCAATGTAAAAATAGCTGTTTCAAAATTAAACCTGAAACGCATTGAATAATGGTGACTAGGTAGTATTATACTATACAAAATTCTCTATATAAATGACAAAAGCATGCCAATGTTATATTTTTCCACCTTTTGTCTGTTCGGGTTACCCATTTTTATGAGCATTGTATGTAAAAGAGAGAGACATTTGATTTGCAATACTGTACAAAAGGTCTTCCAGTACCAGGATGCAAATTGAACTCCACTGTCAGAAATAATTTTTGTCAGGTATACCACGGAGTCTTGTTATTTTCTTCTTCTGGAAACACATCTGCAGTAGTAGCAGCTGTAAGAATCTAAACAAAATATGCAATGAACTATCCTGGCAATATTTTTTATATGCTCAAATAGTGTTGTAGCCTTTGAAAGGAGAGGGCAACAAATTGGTAATAAACTCAAAGTCAAGAGAAATGGAAGGAAACACAGAGGGCACCAAGTAGTTACAATTACATACTATGCATTATTCTGAAAGGGAAAACGGGAAAAAGAGTACAGTCTGCTAGTTGGGGGTTACACGATTGTATTGTTGTCAGAATCTTATCACTTAATTGAAGGAAAGATGTGTCAGGTGCATCATAATTTATCTTTGTAGATTTTTTATGAAAATATGGGAGTTTGGGTGAATACAGTAGTAAATTTTAATGAAACACTTTTTAGACAAAGGTCAATACAAAGTAAGTTAGGTAATCTACCAATATACATCTAGTGAAAGTTCTGTTCTGATTTTTTTAATATGTAAATTGAAGCCTCCTGTCTATTACCTCATCAGTAAGGGTTGAGAAGTAAGACCACCATGTAGTCGTGTGGAGTCTTATAGCCATGGATGCTCCACTAGGGGGATTCTAGGAAACTATACAAAGTTCTCCAGGATGGGATAAGGAAAACCACTGTTTTAATCCCGCATCATGTCAGAAGGCCTCTTGTAGGTCATGCTTGATGTCAAGGGAGCTGCCTAACATGGTATCTAAAAGAGGCGTGCTTTTCCTTATTCCATCCTGGAATAATGTGGATATTTTCCGAGAACCTCACCAGCCAGAAATTTGTGTTCATAAAATGACCGCAGATGGAGGGCCATGTTCTAGTATAGAGAGTTATACTGGAATGTTCTGGTGGAATAGTGTAGTACATTGTAGACAGACAAGGGTGTTTCTGAAATCCACATTGCAGGCACATTGTATATATACTGATCTGTCTCGTTGGTCTCAGTGTAACTGTTTCCACCCTGCTGTCACCCTGTAAACATCACAGTAATAAAACTGCAACCTGAGCAAAACCTGCCAGGATCGTTATTGTCGAACCTTGCAACTGTAGACATAATCCCTAGTGGGTGAGTGAGTTGGCACTCACACGGGCCAGAAACAACTTCTTCATTTAATATAAACACCATCTCAACTCCGACACATGTGATCTCTATCTGTCATGAGCAATGGCCCTGCCAGAACCTTGATCTTATATTCATGAACGCTATCCTAAGGTCCTGGCAGGGCGATCACTCATGGACAAATAGAGATCACACAAAATTCCATCAGTGTCCATTTTATGGGCAGGAATGTCTGGCTGATGAGGTAAAAGACAGGAGGCTTCACTTTACGTTTTAAGAGAGTAGAACTATTATTATATGGATATTGGTAAATTACCCAATATCCTGCACCCGACACTTACACCACATTACAAAAAACATGATGCAAAGTGGCCAACCCATTTTAGGTACAACATATTAAAATCATGTTCAGTCCACACAACATAGATTGGATTACTAATGTGGAATAGTGATATATGTATACATTATGTATGAAATATATATGTAGATTTATTTCAAATAGACCTTGGTCTCCCAAGGTCTATTTGAAAGAAAGCACATTTCTTGGTAGTAATATCCATGTTTTGAGAAGGAGATGAGATCTTTTGTGGCACTCATAATCAAACAGTTTCTAAAATACAAAAAAATAGAGTATTATTCCTTTAAATGCAGTGCAAGGCAATAGTGAAAGGGTATTGACATCACATGTTCTCTTGAAGTTTAAATAATTCAATATCAATTTTCCTCTTTAGCAAGAAGATGTGTAAAGACATCTTTCAATATCCACTGTATACCAAGCATTAGTATGGAACATTACATAATAAAAATGGTATTAAGGTATTATAGCTTGCACAGATGTAAGATAAACACGATGCTTATGGTTGACAGCATATAGTACATGAAACGCACTATATCTTAAGTTATTATGTGAGTTGGTGAGATTATGTCAATATCATTCTGTGAATAAATTGTAACTTTATGTTTATGTTTCAAGGTTCATCCTATGATATACAGTAAAGATTGTATAAATGTACAAAACTTACTAGTTCGGTAGTGCAAAAATATGCAACCGGGAAATTATGATCATATAGTGGATGGGGCAAAGAATAATGAAATATTACTAGGGTTTTGTTATAAGGCTCCAAATATAATGGAGGCAGCAGAGGAACTACTGGTTAGTAAAATAGATGCAGCCTCAAAACACAGTGAAGAACTCATCATGGGGGATTTCATATACCCTGATATAGACTAGGGGGCATAACCTTGCAGGACCTTCAAAAATAGCAGGTTTTTGTAAAAAAAAAAAAAAGACAATTACAGGTCACAAGTAGTCCTGGAGCCAACAAGAGGGGGGGCACTGCTTGGCGTTTTCTTAGCTAACAGACCTGAACGAATATAGAAATTGCAGGCTGGGGGGCACATGTGTAATAGATACACACTGACAAATACCCCCACTTTCATGGTAAAGGGGGAGTTTAAATTGCTGAAAAATTCTTATAGAGTGTGATTAGAGTGGCAACACATGCTCGATCTCTATTCCATACTTAATACTCCTACATGCAAGCTAAAAGTTGGGGGAAGCAAGGGCCCTCATTCAAGTCATTGTTAAGGGGGTTAACCAGTGATCACACATTCACCACCTACGGTACCTGTTAATCTGATGTAAAAATTAAAGTATTGTCATGAAACAATTAAATGACCACCTTTGTTCTGATAACACTGCATGATAAAAAAAATTATTGCGAGAACCTTATTCTTTGAAAAATTTCCAAATTCTTTAGCCATGACATGTTTGAAAGGTCCATATAGCTGACATTAAATTTGATGAGAACAAATTTATGAACATTTTAAAAGAACTTTATTTGAAAAACCACTTTATTCCTAGAAATCACAAAGCTAATTATTGTACACTCTAACCTACTAGGTTATACAGGGACACACAATAACTTGAACTAAGTGGCTGATGCATCAAACCATAGTATTACACCACAGTATTGGCAAAGGAGGCATTTAACCCCTACAGGACTCAGCCTATTTTGACCTTTAGGACACGGCCCCATTTTTCAAATCTGGCCTGTGTCACTAGAAGTGGCTATAGCTTTGGAGCACTATGAGATATCCAGGGGATTTTGAGATTGTTTTCTCGTGACATGTTGTTCTTCAAATTAGTTTAAAAATTTGGATGATATCTTTTGTGTTTAGTTATTAAGAAAAAATGAAATTTGGCAAAAATTTGGAAAAATTCTTTATTTTCAAAGTTATAGCAACCAAATACATTTATAACTTAAATTTCCCAAATGTCTGCTTTATGTTGGCATGGTTTTTTAAGATTTCACATATTGTACTAGAATGTTATAAGGCTCAGATTTTAGGTACTATTTTTCAAATTTTTTGGAAAATCACTAAAACCTGTATTTAGATGGACCTGCTTAAATTCTAATTGACTGCGAGAGGCCTAAATAATAGCTAGACTCGTAAATTACCCGATTATGGAAAATACACCCCTCACCATATGAAAAACCACGTTTAAGAAGTTTGTTAACCCTTTAGGTGTTTTATAGGGATTAAAACAAAATGGAGGTGTGGTCTACAAATTGTAATATTTTTTCACAATACACTCATTTTGGGTGAAAAATTAAACATTTGCAATGAATTAAATGAAAAAAGGCTCCACAGAGTTTGATACCCAATCTCTCCAGAGTACACCGATACCCTATATGTGGTGGTTTCCTGCTGTATGGGCGCACAGCCGGGCATAGAATGGAAGGAGACGGCATCCAGAGCAGATTTGCTATGTCAAATTGTACAGGCTATAATTTTTTTTCGTTTTTTAATGTGGACCTAAAGGGGCCTATTTCTTTTGCCACATGAGATGCACTTTTCTGGTACGCAATTTTCGGGCATCAATAGCTAATTGGTGACATTTTATTAACTCTTTGTTGGTGGAGGAAATGAAAATCATCAATTTTTCAGAAGTTTTTTTGTGTTTTTTTTTTACCATTTACCATACCATAAAAATAGTTTATTATTTTTATTCTATGGGTTGCCACGATTACGAAAATACCTCATTTATGCATAACTTTTTTATTTTTCGCCTCACAAATATTGTTAAGGGCTTGTTTTTTGCGAGAAAGATTGTACTTTTTTGGGTTCTTAGTTTAGAGTGCATTACATTTTTTTAATCACTTTTAAAAGCAATTTTTATAGGGTATTAATTAAAAATGATATTTTTTCAGAACATTTTTTGCGTTTTTTTCTCCAGCGTTCACTACGCAGGTCCAGTAACAAATCTGTTTTATTATAAACAGATTGTTATGGACCATAAAAAATATGTGGGTTTTTTTGTGTTTTTTATTCTTTATTAAGTGTTTTTATGGGAAAGTGACATTTTAGGGGCTTATATTTTTATGTATTTATTTTTTATTTATTCTAATGTGTAAACTTTAGTGTTTTTAATTTATTTTATTTTTTTCCATACTTGAACTTGAACCAGCAATGCACTGATTGCTGGTTTATGTCCAATACACTCCTTTACAATTCTAATTCATTGTAGTGCAGTGTAAACTGTCTGAGCATGCAGACGCATGGGCAGACAGTTTACAGTCAGACCCAGAAGGGGTCTGACTGCTCAGAACATCAGGCAGCCCCTGGGTACTGGACAGACCTTGCGGCTGCCCAGAAGTGGATCTGATCCCCCAGTAAGCAGCAGGGGGGATCCGATCCATAGGGGGAAGACCCTTACACGCCATGATCAAGCATGTGTAAGGGGTTAACACCCGCAATCGGAGTTGGCTCCGATCATGGGTGTTAGCGCGTGGTGTCAGCTGTGATAGACAGCTGACAGCTACTGCTTCTGGTGCTGGCTCCGTTCGTGAGCCTGTGCCAGAAGCAGGACATTATAGCATGTCCTGGTGCACGAAGTATCTACCCGCAGTGACGAACTATAACGTCCTGGTGCGGCTAGGGGTTAAAAGGCACATACTATAAAAACGATGGACCATATTTAATAAACAAATTGCAAACGTTTGTGGCTCGGAAACTTTCAAAATACACTCACCGGTCACTTTATTAGGTACACCTGTCCAACTGCTCGTTAACACTTAATTTCTAATCAGCCAATCACATGGCGGCAACTCAGTGCATTTAGGCATGTAGACATGGTCAAGACAATCTCCTGCAGTTCAAACCGAGCATCAGTATGGGGAAGAAAGGTGATTTGAGTGCCTTTGAACGTGGCATGGTTGTTGGTGCAAGAAGGGCTGGTCTGAGTATTTCAGAAACTGCTGATCTACTGGGATTTCACGCACAACCATCTCTAGGGTTCACAGAGAAGGTCCGAAAAATAAAAACATCCAGTGAGTGGCAGTTCTGTGGGCGGAAATGCCTTGTTGATGCAGAGGTCAGAGGAGAATGGGGCAGACTGGTTCGAGCTGATAGAAAGGCAACAGTGACTCAAATCACCACCCGTTACAACCAAGGTAGGCAGAAGAGCATCTCTGAACGCACAGTACGTCGAACTTGAGGCAGATGGGCTACAGCAGCAGAAGACCACACCGGGGCCACTCCTTTCAGCTAAGAAAGAGAAACTGAGGCTACAATTTGCACAAGCTCATCGTGGTAGGGTCAGAATTTGGGCGTCAACAATATGAAAGCATGGATCAATCCTGCCTTTATCAACGGTTCGGCTGGTGGTGGGGGTGTCTTGGTGTGGGGAATATTTTCTTGGCACTCTTTGGGCCCCTTGGTACCAATTGAGCATCGTTACAACGCCACAGCATACCTGAGTATTGTTGCTGACCATGTCCATCCCTTTATGACCACAATGTACCCAACATCTGATGGATACTTTCAGCAGGATAATGCGCCATGTCATAAAGCTGGAATCATCTCAGGCTGGTTTCTTGAACATGACAATGAGTTCACTGTACTCAAATGGCCTCCACAGTCACCAGATCTCAATCCAATGAGCATCTTGGGATGTCGTGGAAAGGGAGTTCGCATCATGGATGTGCAGCCGACAAATTGCGGCAACTGTGTGATGCCATATGGCAATATGGACCAAAATCTTGAGGAATGCCTCCAGCACCTTGTGAATCTATGCCATGAAGAATTGAGGCCAGTGAAGGCAAAAGGGGTCCAACCCGTACTAGCATGGTTACCTAATAAGTGGCCGGGAGTGTACAAGTGCAAGCAGTTGCACTGAAAAGAATGTGTAAAGTCAGACAGAAATCTAAATCTAAATAATAAATCTCTGCCACTTTTTGTCATTTGCAAAAAACAAGGGAAACAAGGTTGGCAAGGGCCTTGGCCAGCCAATATACTGAACACACTAACGCTCCAAAGTCCGAAAATTTCCTCTTATTTTAAAGAAAAGCACATTTTCTTTCAATGAAGCTAACATTAAATATATCCTAAATACACTACGGATTTTTCAGCCTATAAGGCGCACCTTAATAATGCCTGCTAAGACATCTAGGTTCATATATAAGGCGCACTGGAGTAGAAGGCGCAGGATCAAATGCAGTACCAAAAATGACGTAGGGTGGCAGACCTGTGCACAGTTCAGCCAGCTACACTCCCAGGGAACTTGTCTTCAGCATGTCGAGAGCTCCGATCTCAGAGGTATGGCTGTGGGGGTTAATGCAGGGTGATGCAGCAGGGGTGGGTTAAGCGGTCTCCCCCTTCGCCCTTCTCCTTCCCCCTCAGCCAGGTGTTTCCTGAGGGGTTCCCTTTGGCTCCTCTCTTTCCCCTGTTACAGGGCTATCAGGTATGGGGGAATTTTAATGATGATGATGATTGCCTTGTGGTCGGCAATATGGCAGCTCCGGTCTCTCCGATGCTAGGGGCGGGCAGGATGGCACAATTAGTTGTTGTGGTGCCAGGGCACTTCAGGAGCTAGGGGACCCTGTATACGTGTAGGGAAGGTGCAGAAAGAAAATCTACATTGGTGTATATAGGCCCATTTCCAAAACCACATCCAGTTAGTTTAATGGTACATTGGGGCACATTACTATAAGGGCCGCTGCACCAGTTTCTGATGGACTTTGCAAGTACTTTCAGTGCCAAACTGCTTGCACAGGTATTTTAAGTAGGGTCTGTGCCACATATGTGCGCCACACGCCCTTTGTGTAGCGGCTGCAAACATTTCTGCACTAAAGGGGGCTTTCTGGTGCTCATTCGGACCTGTGCCAGATTTATCATGCAAGTCCGACAGAATTGGTGTGCATATCTCATGTTAAGGTGTGCACCACCAAAAAAAAGGTGGGCAACTCTGTTAGAGCTTGCAGAGGGCACCAGATTCATAAAGAATGGGCACCATAATCTGAATCGGGTGCAGTCTGCACATTACCAGGCAAACTGTATAGTGCACTTTGCATTGTTCTTAGTATAGTTGGCGCATTGTGTTTGCTTAATTAGGTTAAAAAGGCTAATGGATGTACAAAACCCTTGTAACCCGTTTTTAAGTATGCAAGCACAGCTGAAAACAGGTTGGCTAATTAGAGAGCTAAAACTGACTTTCCTTTGAGTTGCTAAGAATTGGAGCATACATTTTTTGTCTATGAAACACTCCCCAATGGACATGGACAGAAAAAAAACTTTCATGTGAATCTCAACAGTCTATTTTGTTCTTAAAATGAAGGGTCATTCCATGCGTCAAATTGCCAAGAAACTGAAATTTCCTACAACGATGTGTATTACCGTCAGAGGAGAGCACAAACAGGCTCTTACCAGAGTAGAAAGAGAATTGGGAGGCCCTGCCGCACACTCAGCAACAAGACAGTACATTAGATTCATTATAGTATAGTAGCCGCCTAACACCAGAGTCAACCACTACAGTGAAGAATAAAATATAGCCATTTCTGAGACTGGCTGATAAAAAGAAAAGATTACTATGGGCAAAAGAACAAAGACATGGACAGAGGAAGAGGATAAGTGTTCTGAATCTAAGTTGAGTTTTTTGGATCACACAGAAGAAAATATTGCGAGATGATGCAGAAAACTAAAAAGATTTGGAAGATGCATGACCCCATTATCAAGCATGGTGGAGGTGATGGTGTGGTCTGGGTTGCTTTGGTGCTGGTAAATGGAGATGTGTACAGGTCAAAGGGATTTTGAATAGGAGGCTATCACTCCATTTTGCAATGCCATGCCTTACCCTGTGGACAGCGCTTGATTGGAGCCAATTTCATCTCACAACAGGACAATGACCCAAGCATCTACAAGAACTATTAAGTTAGAAGCAGGCCAGCTGGTATTTATCTGTATGGAGTGGCCAGCCCGTTACCAGATCTCCACAACATTGAGCTCTGAGGGAGAAGAATGTATGGCATGGCACGTGAAAAGTAGCCATAGCCAACCAGAATAATTTGTTGGGAGGGCTTCAGAAGGCATGGGATGAAATTTCACCAGATTACCTCAACAAAATAATAGCTAGATGCCAAAGGTCTGCAATGCGTGTAATGCAGAAAAGGGAGCATTCTTTGCTGAAAGCAAAGTTGAAGGAGAAAGAAAATTATTGTTTCAATGAAAACAAAAAATTAAAATGATGTCAAGTCTAGACTGTATTTCTATTCATTTGCAACTCATTTGAAATAAATATAGGTTTTATGGAAAAATTGCCTGGGTGACCAAAAACTTTTGAGCCGGTTAGTGTATATCTGATTATAGCTGAAATTTACCCCCAATGGCACTTATGTAGATTTGATTCTGCACAAATGCAGTACTAGAATTACTAAGATGGAACTATCTTTAATACTGATTACAAAGCCATCCGGCCCCTTGATCTTTTCATCATTACCACACAAAGAGATGGGGACTTGTTCTTGAGTTGACCCTTTAGGATGCTAATTACCTCCACAACAACATACATAGAGAAACATCACTGGTGGGGTAATCAGCAGGTAAATCTGGATCTTGGGCTGGAACTTTTTTGTACAAAATAATTGCAATCCACTGTAGGCCGGGGAAATTTTAGTGTGTTATATAAAAATAAAAATTCTATGATGACATCGAGCTTTGGAAGAGAGAAATCTGAAATAAATAGAATGCTGACAACATTTATTAAGATTACATTTTTGGCTTCTTAGGTTTGTTAATTGGTGATTATTTGATTGCAAAAGGAAAGTGGAGCGGGAACAGTAATCTTAAAAGCTGAAACATTCTTGTAGTGTATATCAAAGGGTTTTATGGAAACATTAAGTTAATATAATATATATTGATGATTTAGTGTTCCCAACCTCTCACTACTTGATGGATCATAACGATCTAAAGGGCAAAACATTGATATGTGTATTGAATGCCAGCTGGGATGGACAAGTTAAAACTAATTTCACTTATGAGTTTTGGGTGGTGGTTTACATGAACATTGTTATTGAAATGTAAAAGATTGACCTCTTGTGTTATTTTTTGCAAAAATGGAGACCGAATTACTGAAACCATTTTGCGTTAGGTAAAAATCCAAGATTTTCTGCTCCTTATATGACCCTATTTATGTCAATGTAAATGCTTAAGTCACTATGTTTGGTGGTGCTATTCTGTACTTGTGCTCACAGATCCATCTGTATATTCACTCTACTGAATTTTGCGTGGGGTAATGTACTGTCATAGAGCTATATTCATAATAAAACGCGGGAATTGGCACACCAGAGAGAGACATGAGAATGCACTTTATGTGTTATCATGCTGAGTGAACATCTATGTTCTCTCTCCATGGGCGCAGCACCCTCCTAACATAGAATTTCTGGAACATGCGCTCTCTAGAGATGAGGGAGGGGACAGATGTTTTATTTGTACAAAAAACTGTCTAAAACACCATGCGCAACTTCTCAAGACAGTTTTTACACCACTTTTGCGGCAGGGGAGACAAATGGGATGTGACTTGGTGAGAAGGGGTGAGGCTTAAAGGGGTTTCCAGGAATAAGCATAATTCATACACAAATGGGTACTCAAAATATAAGCTTATATGTAATTAGTTGTTATTAAAATTTTGCTCCCGTTAGCAGAAAAATGCTGGTGACATGATTGTATGAGAAATAAAATGTACTGGCCCTTTAATCAGGACGTAATTTCCTCCGCAGGTCCGTTGCAGGGCATACCCAGGACAGAAGATGGCGTGGTACATGTCAAATCACATGTTGCACTGCCTGGGCAGGTCATGTGATCACCTAGCGTTGGGCTGTAGTCGGTTGGGGCATGCAGCCAGATGGCAGTGCAGTGTTGTGGTTGATGGCATTACACGTCATTACTAAGGTAACAGAGCAAGAAACACTGTTAGATTCACAGCTGGAGAGGAGTAAGAGGGATGAGGAGGTACAGAGAAATAAAGGATTGGAAATTGTAGTTTCCAGGGCGGCCATCTGGTGATAACTCCACTTACTTAGAGATGGCCACATAATTTTGTAATCAAAAATCAAAATTATAAAGCTCCGTTTTGTGAAATGAAATGCGAGTGATTGTTGTATTATGATTATATAACAATGGGTTTTAGGTCAGAGTTCATATTCCAGTATGACCTTGTAAGTATGACAACAAGTCCAATGTTAAATGCATTTCTCTGCCGCTGAATTGCCAGGAGTGTGGGAAATACGACTAGAAAGTCTATAACTAACAAGATGTATCATTCTACATCAGTAAATATCTCATGAGAGTCTATACAAAAAGAGTCTGTGATGACAATGTAAAGGGGGATTTGTCCATTTACATATGTTAGTTAAATGCACAGCACAGCTGAAAACAGGTTGGCTAATTAGAGAAGCTATAAAACTGACTTTCCTTTGAGTTGCTTAAGAATCTGGAGCATCACATTTTTTGTTCTATGAACACTCGCCTCGCAATGGACAGAAAAAAAACTTTCATGTAACTCAACAGTCTATTCTTGTTCTTAGAAATGAGGTCATTCCATGCGTCAATTGCCAAGAACTGAACATTTCCTACAACGATGTGTATTACCTCAGAGGAAGCACAAACAGGCTCTTACCAGATAGAAAGAGAATTGGGGAGGCCCGCCGCACACCCAGCAACAAGACAATACATTAGATTCATTATAGTATAAGGCCGCCTAACACCAGAGTCAACCACAAGTGAGAATAAAAATAGCCATTTCTGAGACTGGCTGATAAAAAGAAAAGATTACATGGGCAAAAGAACAAAGACATTGGACAGAGAAGATTGGAATAAGTGTTTCTGAATCTAAGTTTGAGTTTTTTGGATCACCACAGAAAATATTTGCGAGATGCAGAAAAACTAAAAGATTATGGAAGATGCATGACCCCATCTATCAAGCAGGTGGAGGTGATGTGATGGTCTGGGTTGCTTTGGTGCTGGTAAAGTGGGAGTTTGTACAAGGTCAAGGGTTTTTGAATAAGGAAGGCTATCACTCACTCATTTTGCAATGCCATGCCTTACCCTGTGGACAGCGCTTGATTGGAGCCAATTTCATCTCACAACAGGACAATGACCCAAAGCATCTACAAGATATTTAAGTTAGAAGCAGGCAGCTGTATTTTATCTGTAAGGAGTGGCCACCCAGTTACCAGATCTCACAAATTGAGCTCTTGAGGGAGAAGAATGTATGCATGGTACGGAAAAGTTAGCCATCAGCACAATCAATTTGTGGGAGGGCTTCAGGAGCATGGGAAATAAATTACAGTATTCACCAATCCATACTCAACAAACTAATAGCTAGAATGCCAAAGGTCTGCAATGCTGTAATTGCAGAAAAGGGAGCATTCTTTGCTGAAAGCATAGTTTGAAGGAGAAAATTATTGTTTCAAATGAAAAAAAAAATTAAAATGATGTCAATGTCTAGACTGTATTTTCTATTCATTTTTGCAACTAATTTGAAAAAAAAATGTAGGTTTTCATGGAAAAATTGCCTGGGTGACCAAAAACTTTTGAGCGGTAGTGTATATCCTGATTATAGCTGAAATTTACCCCAAACTGGCACTTATGTAGATTTAGATTCTGCACAAATGCAGTACTAGAATTACTAAGATGGAACTTATCTTTAATACTGATTCACAAAGCATCGGCCCCTATGATCTTTTCATCATTGACCACACAAAGAGATGGGGACTTTGTTCTTGAGTTGACCCTTTAGGATGCTAATTACCTTGCACAACAACATACATAGAGAACATTCACTGGTGGGGATACTCAGCAGGTAAATCTGGATCATTGGCTGGATACATTTTTTTTACAAAATAATTGCATCCACTGTAATGGCCGGGAAATATTTTAGTGTTATATAATAAAAATAAAATTCTATGATGACATCTGAGCTTTTGGAAATGAAGAAATCTGAAATAAATAGAATGCTGACAACATTTATTAAGATTACATTTTTGGCTTAGGTTTGTCTAATTTGGCTGATTATTTGATTGCAAAGGAGGTAACAGTAAATCTTAAAAGCTGAACATTCTTGTAGTGTATTATCAAGGGTTTTATGGAAACATTTAAGTAATATAATAATATTGATGATTTCAGTGTTTCCCGACTCTCTCACTAGGTGATGGATCATAACGATCTAAAGAGGGCAAACAATTGATATGTGTTGAATGCCATCTTGTGGACAAAGTTAAAACTAATTTTCACTTATGAGTTTTGGGTGGTGGTTATACATGAACATTATGTTATTGAAATGTAAAAGATTGACCTCCTTGTGTTATTTTTTTTGCAAAAATGGAGACTGAAATAAGTGAAACCATTTGGCGTTAGTTAAAAATCCAAGATTTTCTGCTCCCTTATATGACCCTGTTTATGCGATGTAAATGCTTAAGTCATTATGTTTGGTGGTTGCTATTTCTGTACTTGTGCTCACAGCATCCCATCTGTATCTTCATCTACTGAATCTTTGCGTGGGGTACTGTACTTGTCATAAGCTATATTCAGAATAAACGCGGGAATTGGCACAACCAGAGAGAGACATGAAATGAACTTAAAATAATGTTTATCATGCTGAGATGAAAATACTATGATTCTCTCTAAATGGGCAGCAACACATCCTAAATATAGAAATTTCCTGGAAAAATAGCGCTAACTCTAGAAATGAGGGGACAGATGTCTGAAACACCTTGCGCCACATTTATCAAGACAGTTTTTACACACTTTTGCAGCAGGGGTCACAAATGGCAGGTAATCTTGGTGAAAGGGGTGAGGCTTAAGTTGCAACAAGTGCACTTTAAACACAACATTTCTCTGCCCTGAATTACAGGAGGTGTGTGAAATAGGACTAGAAAGTCTATAACTATACCAGATTTATCATTCTACATCAAAGTAAAATATCTAGTCTGTCTTACCTTAAAGGGGTTGTCCATTTTGCCTCATGTTTTTTTGTAATTTGAGTGTAAGTGGGGTGGCAAGATATTAGGTAATTTGCAATATACATCTATTAAAAGTTCTGCAACACTTTCTTGATGTAAAGTGAAGCCTCTAGAGATGAGCGAGTATACTCGTCCGAGCTTGATGCTCGTTCGAGTATTAAGGTACTCGAAACGGCTCGTTGCTCGGACGAGTATTTCCCCTGCTCGAGATCGAGCATTTAATTAAACAAACACAGTGAAGAACAATGAAGAATAGAATAAAAACAGTGAACACAGTGAACACAGGATCATTTAAGTGAAGAACACAGTGAAGAATAGATTACAGATGTTCGGCACATCTGCTTACTTGTTGGAAGATACACGCGGAACGGCAGCAGGGAGACATCGCACAGCAGGGAGACATCTGGCGCAGCAGAGACACATCTGGCGCAGCAGAGACACATCTGGCGCAGCAGAGACACATCGGGTGCAGCAGAGACACATCGGGCGCAGCAGGGAGACATCGCGCGCAGCAGGGAGACATCGCGTGCAGCAGGGAGACATCGGGCACCAGGGAGACATCGGGCAGCAGGCAGACATCGGGCACCAGGGAGACATCAGGCAGCAGGGAGACATCGGGGAGACTTCAGTGGAAGAAGAGGAGCGGATCCCGGGACAGCGTATCTCCTCTCCCGACAAGTAAGCAAATGTGCCGAACATCTGTAATCTATTCTTCACTGTGTTTTTCACTTTAATGATCCTGTGTTCACTGTTTTTATTCTATTCTTCACTGTTCTTCACATCTGATAACTTGTCGGGAGATAATATACGCGCGGAACAGTGAAGAATAGATTGCAGATGTTTGCATACATCTGATCACTTATCAGAAGACATTCTTTTTCAATTAAATAACACATTTTATTCCCGAACCATGGTCCCTTTGAAAAATGCTCGAGTCTCCCATTGACTTCAATGGGGCTCGTTATTCGAGACGAGCACTCGTGTCAGGGCAAGAAACCAGCCTGAGATGATTCCAGCTTTATGAGGCGCATTATCCTGCTGAAAGTATCCATCAGATGTTGGGGACATTGTGGTCATAAAGGGATGGACATGGGGCAGCAACAATACTCAGTATGCTGTGGCGTTGTAACGATGCTCAATTGGTACCAAGGGGCCCAAAGAGTGCCAAGAAAATATTCCCCACACCAGACACCACACCACCACCGCCTGAACCGTTGATACAAGGCAGGATTGATCCATGCTTTCATATTGTTGACGCCAAATTCTGACCCTACCACGATGAGCTTGTGCAAATTGTAGCCTCAGTTTCCTGTTCTTAGCTGAAAGGAGTGGCCCCGGTGTGGTCTTCTGCTGCTGTAGCCATCTGCCTCAAGTTCGACGTACTGTGCGTTCAGAGATGCTCTTCTGCCTACCTTGGTTGTAACGGGTGGTGATTTGAGTCACTGTTGCCTTTCTATCAGCTCGAACCAGTCTGCCCCATTCTCCTCTGACCTCTGCATCAACAAGGCATTTCCGCCCACAGAACTGCCACTCACTGGATGTTTTTATTTTTCGGACCTTCTCTGTGAACCCTAGAGATGGTTGTGCGTGAAATCCCAGTAGATCAGCAGTTTCTGAAATACTCAGACCAGCCCTTCTTGCACCAACAACCATGCCACGTTCAAAGGCACTCAAATCACCTTTCTTCCCCATACTGATGCTCGGTTTGAACTGCAGGAGATTGCTTGACCATGTCTACAGCCTAAATGCACTGAGTTGCCGCCATGTGATTGGCTGATTAGAAATTAAGTGTTAACGAGCAGTTGGACAGGTGTACCTAATAAAGTGACCGGTGATGGTATTTGAAAGTTTCCGAGCCACAAACGTTTGCAATTTGTTTATTAAATATGGTCCATCGTTTTTATAGTATGTGCCTTTTAACCCCTAGCCGCACCAGGACGTTATAGTTCGTCACTGCGGGTAATACTTCGTGCACCAGGACATGCTATAATGTCCTGCTTCTGGCACAGGCTCACGAACGGAGCCAGCACCAGAAGCAGTAGCGTCAGCTGTCTATCACAGCTGAACCACGCGCTAACACCCTGATCGGAGCCAACTCCGATTGCGGGTGTTAACCCTTACACATGCTTGATCATGGCGTGTAAGGGTCTTCCCCCTAGGATCAGATCCCCCCCTTGCTTACTGGGGATCAGATCCACTTCTGGCAGCCGCAAGTTCTGTCCAGTACCCAGGGCTGCCTGATGTTCTGAGCAGTCAGACCCCTTCTGGGTCTGACTGTAAACTGTCTGCCCTGCGTCTGCATGCTCAGACAGTTTACACTGCACTACAATGAATTAGAATGTAAGAGGTGGTATTGGACATAAACCAGCAATCAGCATTGCTGGTTCAAGTTAAGTATGGAAAAAAATAAAATAAATTAAAAACACTAAGTTTACACTTAGAATAAATAAAAATAAATACATAAAATATAAGCCCCTAAAATGTCACTTTCCCATAAAAACACTTAATAAAGAAAAAAACACAAAAAAACCACATATTTTTTATGGTCCATAACAATCTGTTTATAATAAAACAATTTGTTACTGGACTGTGCGTAGTGAACGCTGGAGAAAAAAACGCAAAAAATGTTCTGAAAAAATATCATTTTTAATTAATACCCTATAAAAATTGCTTTTAAAGTGATTAAAAAATTAGCACTCTAAACTAGAACCCAAAAAAGTACAATCTTTCTCCGCAAAAAACAAGCCCTTAACAATTTGTGAGGCGAAAAATAAAAAAGTTATGCATAAATGAGGTATTTCGTAATCGTGGCAACCCATAGAATAAAAATAATAACTATTTTATGGTATGGTAAATGGTAAAAAAAAACAACAAAAAACTTCTGAAATTGATGATTTCATTTCCTCACCAACAAGAGTTAATAAAATGTCACCAATTAGCTATTGATGCCCCAAAATTGCTTACCAAAGTGCATCTCATGGGCAAAGAAATAAGCCCCTTTAGGTCCACATAAAAAACGAAAAAAAAATTATAGCCTGTACATTTGACATAGCAATCTGCTCTGGATGCCGTCTCTTCCATTCTATGCCCGCTGTGCGCCCATTACAGCAGGAAACCACCACATAATGGTATCGTGTACTCTGGAAAGATTGGGTATCAAACTCTGTGGAGCCTTTTTTTCATTTAATCATTGCAAATGTTTAATTTTCACCCAAAATGAGTGATTGTGAAAAATATTACATTGGTAGACCACACCTCCATTTTGTTTTAACCCTATAAACACCTAAAGGGTTAACAACTTCTTAACGTGGTTTTTTTTCATATGGTGAGGGGTTGTATTTTCCTCAATCGGGTAATTTACGAGTCTAGCTATTATTTAGGCCTCTCGCAGTCAATTAGAATTAAGCAGGTCCATAAATACAGGTTTTAGTGATTTTCCAAAAAATTTGAAAAATAGTACCTAAAATCTGAGCCTTATAACATTCTAGTACAATATGTGAAATCTTAAAAAACCATGCCAACATAAACAACATTTGGAAATTTAAGTTAAATGTATTTGGTGCTATAACTTATAGAAATAAAGAATTTTCCAAATTTTGCCAAATTTCATTTTTTCTTAATAACTAAACACAAAAGATATCATCCAATTTTTTAAACATTTGAAGAACACCATGTCACGAGAAAACAATCTCAAAATCCCCTGGATATCTCATAGTGCTCCAAAGCTATAGCCACTTCTAGTGACACAGGCCAGATTTGAAAAATGGGGCCGTGTCCTAAAGGTCAAAATAGGCTGAGTCCTGTAGGGGTTAAATGCCTCCTTGCCATATGTGGTGTAATACTATGGTTTGATGCATCAGCCACTTAGTTCAAGTTATTGTGTGTCCCTGTATAACCTAGTAGTTAGAGTGTACAAATAGCTTTGTGATTTCTAGATAAAGTGGTTTTCAAATAAGTTCTTTAAATGTTTCATAATTTTGTCTCATCAAATTTAATGTCAGCTATAGGGACCTTCAAACATGTCATGGCTAAAGAATTTGGAAATTTTTCAAAGAATAGGTTCTCGCAATAATTTTTTTTATCATGCAGGTTTATCAGAACAAAGGTGGTCATTTAATTGTTTCATGACATACTTAATTTTTACAATCAAGTTAACGGGTACCGTAGGTGTGAATGTGTGATCACTGGTTAACCCCCTTAACATGACTTGAATGAGGGCCCTTGCTTCCCCCAACTTTTGCTTGCATGTAGGAGTATAAGTATGGAATAGAGATCGAGCATGTGTTGCCACTCTAATCACACTCTATAAGAATTTTTCAGCAATTTAAACTCCCCCTTTACCATGAAAGTGGGGGTATTTGTCATGTGTATCTATTACCACATGTGCCCCCCAGCCGCAATTTCTATATTCGTTCAGGTCTGTTAGCTAGAAAACGCCAAGCAGTGCCCCCCCCTCTTTGGCTCCAGGACTACTTGTGACCTGTATTGTCTTTTTTTTTTTTACAAAAACCTGCTATTTTTAAAGGTCCTGCAAGGTTATGCCCCTAGTCTATATCAGGGTATATGAAATCCCCCATGAGGAGTTCTTCACTGTGTTTTGGAGGCGCATCATTTTACTAACAGTAGTTCCTCGGCGCATCCATTAATATTGGAGCCTTATAACAAAACCCTAGTAATATTTCATTATTCTTTGCCCATCCACGATATGATCATATTTCCCGGTTCTATTTTTGCACTACCGAACTAGTGTTTTGTACATTTTATACAATCTTACTGTATTCATAGGATGAACCTTGACTAACATAAAGTTACAATTTATCACAGAATTTATTGACATAATCTCACCAACTCACAATATAACTTAAGATATAGTGCGTTTCATGTACTATATGCTGCATCTCACCAAGCTCGGTGTTTATCTTACATCTGTGCAAGCTATAATACCTTAATACCATTTTTATTATGTAAGGTTCCTACTAATGCTGGTGATACAGTGGATATTGAAAGATGTCTTTACACTCTTCTTGCTAAAGAGGAAATTGATATTGAATTATTTAAACTTCAAGAGAACATGTGATGTCAATACCCTTTCACTATTGCCTGCACTGCATTTAAAGGAATAATACTCTATTTTTTTGTATTTAGAAACTGTTTGATTATGAGTGCCACAAGATCTCATCTCCTTCTCAAAACATGGATATTACTACCAAGAAATGTGCTTTTCTTTCAAATAGACCTTGGGAGACACGGTCATTTGAATAAATCTACATATATATTTCATACATAATGTATACATATATCACTATTCCACATTAGTAATCCAATCTATGTTGTGTGGACTGAACATGATTTTAATATGTTGTACCTAAATGGGTTGGCCACTTTGCATCATGTTTTTTGTAAGTGGTGTAATTGTCGGGTGCAGATATTGGGTAATTTACCAATATCCATATAATAATAGTTCTACTCTCTAAAACGTAAAGGAAGCCTCCTGTCTTTTACCTCATCAGCCAGACATTCCTGCCCATAATGGCCACTGATGGAATTTTGGTGATCTCTATTTGTCCATGAGTGATCGCCCTGCCAGACCTTAGGATAGCGTTCATGAATATAAGATCAAGGTTCTGGCAGGGCCATTGCTCATGACAGATAGAGATCACATGTGTCGAGAGTTGAGATGGTTTATATTAAATGTAAGAAGTTGTTTCTGGCCCGTTGAGTGCCAACTCACTCACCCACTAGGGATTATGTCTACAGTTGCAAGGTTCGACAATAACGATCCTGGCAGGTTTTGCTCAGGTTGCAGTTTTATTACTGTGATGTTTACATGGGTGACAGCAGTGGAAACAGTTACACTGAGACCAACGAGACAGATCAGTATATAACAAGTGCCTGCAATGTGGATTTCAGAAACACCCTTGTCTGTCTACAATTACTACACTATTCCCACCAAACATGCCAGTATAACTCTCTATACTAGAACATGGCCCCCATCTGCGGTCATTTTTGAACACAAATTTCTGGCTGGTGAGGTTCTCGGAAATACTCCACATTATTCCGAATGGAATAAGGAAAAGCACGCCTCTTTTAGATACCATGTTAGGCGCTCCCTTGACATCAAGCAGACCTACAGAGGCCTTCTGACATGATGCGGGATTAAAACAGTGGTTTTCCTTATCCCATCCTGGAGAACTTTGTATAGTTTCCTAAATCCCCCTAGTGGAGCATCCATGGCTATAGACTCCACACGACACTACGGTGGTCTTACTTCTCCTCAACCCTTACTGATGAGGTAATAGACGGAGCTTCAATTTACATATTAAAAAAATCAAACAGAACTTTCACTAGATGTATATTGGTAGATACCTACTTACTTTGTATTGACCTTTGTCTAAAAGTGTTTCATTAAAATTTACTACTGTATTCACCCAAACTCCCATATTTTCAAAAAATCTACAAAGTAAATTTATGATGCACTGACCATCTTCCTTCAATTAAGTGATAGATTCTGACAACAATACAATCGTGTAACCCCCAACTAGCAGACTGTACTCTTTTTCCCGTTTTCCCTTTCAGAATAATGCATAGAATGTAATTGTAACTACTTGGTGCCCTCTGTGTTTCCTCCATTTCTCTTGACTTTGAGTTTATTACCAATTTGTTGGCCCTCTCCTTTCAAAGGCTACAACACTATTGAGCATATAAAAAATATTGCCAGATAGTTCATTCATATTTTGTTTTATGATTCTTCAAGCTGCTACTACTTGCAGATGTGTTTCCAGAAAAGAAAATAACAGACTCCGTGGTATACCTGCAAAAATTATTCTGACATGTGGAGTTCAATTTGCATCCTGGTACTGGAAGACCTTTTGTACAGCATTGCAAATCAATGTCCTCTCGTCTTTTTACATACAATGCTCATAAAATGGGTAACCCGAACAGACAAAGGTGGAAAAATATAACATTGGCATGCTTTTGTCATTTATATAGAGAATTTGTATAGTTAATACTAACCTAGTCACCATTATCAATCGTTTCAGGTTTAATTTTGAAACAGCTATTTTACATTGCCCAGATTGTGGACTACTTCGCAAGTTAAATAGGATGTCCGAAGAATACACAGGTTTATTAACCTCAGAAACAGAACAGATGTTATTCACACAATTGAAGACTACTTCATATGCTCTAAGAATTCCGATTCCAAAATTGCATTAAATGTGCTGAGGAGTACAACCCATTTTATTTTCCCTACTTTTTTTCCCATGGAAAATGTTGGATAACAGTACACGGTGTCGCTGGTTTACGTGACAATAGTCCGTAGATGTGTTCTTAAGTTGAATTTGTATGTAAGTCGGAACTGTATTTTTTATAATTGTAGCCCGACAAATTTTTTTTGCGTGTATGTGATGACAAATTTGATTTAACAAATGTTCGATTGTCATAAGACCAGATTACAATAAGCTTAATTGCAGACACCTTTGATAACTGTTATAGCTGTTTAGTGTAGCCCTAGTGACTAATACAGTAAATTACCAAAACCCAGAAGTCCATTTGTGACTAAGGTCGTCTGTAAGTCGGTTGTTCTAATATGGGGACCGGCCTGTGCATGGATTGGACATTAATGACATGAACATTCTGTTATTATGGCCCATATTAACAAGAATATTGCAAGCTGTAATATGTGCAGTTGGCCTGTGGAGCGTGCAGAGTGCACACAGATTCAGGATTTTGGCGCCTAGTCTTCTGAACTAGTGCACCCCGTACTAGCTCTAAAAGTGTGTACAATTTTTTTGGGTACCTTGCTTGTTCATCTGCAGGATTGTAGCCAGACACATTTGTTTCGCAATACCAGTATAAAGAGTACTAGTGGTCCAACTAAGCACTGAACACCCCTTTTGTTGCACATTGTTTCTGCCCTGGAGGACACATGTCACCAGCGACACATAACTGGCGCAAACACTTTAAAAATACATATGAAGCAGTTTTGTACATTCTTCTAGTGACAAGTCAGACAGAACACTTTAATAAATTTACTTTACTTTCCCACCTTGTTGCAGAGCCAAGAACTTATCTTGCACATAAACCGGGGCTAAAAAGTACAATTTTATAAAGATAAACAAAAAAGCCATTATACAGCTCTGTACATGGATTTTCAAAAGATAATGGCTAGTGAAAAAAAGAGTATGAAAAATGAATGCAAAAAATGTGAGCTTCAAAGGGTTAAATGCCCTTTTTTTGTGGCTGATGTTTTTAGTGCATAGACAGTCTACTCTGCATATTTACTGGAGTGACTCCTGCACTGTCTCCAGAGTTTGCTTTTTTTCACTTGAGAAAGGGAAATGGGACCCCCCGGATCCCGAAACGCCTTGTGACTACTTGTATAAATAAAGAAAACATTTTTGGAGAATTATCCAGTCCTGTCTTGTGCCTGCTGTCCTTGCATATCTGCATATTTACTTGCCACTTATACCCCTGCAATTTTTGACCCACAATTTCTAGACACAGAATTAATGCACTTCTTTCATGAATTCCTTTCATGGCCCACAATATTTCTACTTACTAGATATGATTATGGAAGATTATTTCTGCAAGTACTAGTTGCTACGAGTTACCTAAAAACACAAAACTGTAAAGTAGCAAATATAACCCCGCTCGGACCAGCTCTTTCAGTTTTTTTCATTGTATATAAGTTTTTCTGGGGTCCTGAACTTTCAATAGGGTATTTGCGATATAAAACTACCATATGTAAACAATATTTTGTTCACATGGCATGATCTACTCTTGGTACATTTTTTTTGTTCCATATACAGGGCGGTGTAGAGGTCATATTTTGAGATTGTTCTTTCATTATTCACATTAATAACAGTACGTAATAGATTTAGTGTGAATCACATAGTTGTTTACTTTCAATGGATGGTTAAATTCAAAATAAAGTGGAGATTTGTATATTTCTTAACCCGCATTTCAGCGTAAGACCAGTGCTCCATTTTTTGGAATCTGACATGTGTTTTGAATAATTAGTTAAACTTGCATACCACTTTAACCTCTGATTTTGAGATTGTTTTCTCGTGACACTGTACTCTGTAGTTGTAAAATATACTGATTACGTTTTGGCTTTCATTATTAGTTTGGCACAAATTTTCGGAAAGTATTCTAAATTTGAAATGTTCTGCTTATCCAGGCATATGCTTAAGATTAGTATTTCAAATTGTACAGTCGAATACAATGTTTCTCTTTTGGAATGGGGAACGAACAGTTAGGTTTATTATTTTCTGGATAGGTATACTGTATAGATAATGTCCTTTGGGGGGTCTATTTTCTTATTCATGTAGATTTAATTAAACAATTTCAAAGGGCGACACAACAAACCATCATTTTTAAATGGGATCTTTGCACTGACATTTCCCCACTGCCAGAACGCGAAAAAATATTTATCTGTATTCTCTGGTTCCTACGATTACGGTGATACGTCATTTAAACATATATATTTTGATCTTTGCTCATTTACTGACAAAACCAATATTTGAGAAAATTGTATGTGTTTTTTTATTACCCATTCAACTGCTTTTCAGGGGTATAACTTTTGTAATTTCTCTGTTGAAGATCTGGTTGAGGACTTATTTTTTTCAAACGAACGTGTTAGTGTGTGCAAGTGGTATCATATAAAGCACCGAACCGTTTTGATCACGTTAAGAACTTTATTAGTAGTGGTATTGGATGAAACTTGTGATATACCAAATTGTGTGTATTTTTGTGTTTTTATTATAGACTTTATTTGGTTTCTCTATCGTGACTGTGGAAGATTAAGGGACTTTTATGTTAATTATTTATTTATTTTTTATTATAAATGATTTTTACCTTTAGAAAAAAATGTTTAATTTTTTCTCAGACTTGGCTTGAACAAGCTGTATTCTATCACTATGTTCGGCCCTTACATGCAACAACACTTGTCTTGCAGTGTACAATTCATAACTGAGCATGCTAATGAATGCTCAGTTGGTTCCAGCAGATCCTGCCAGGCTGCAGAAACCAAGCATGAAAAGTGGCGTCAGCCTCACGGCACATGCACGTACCCTTAGGTTGCTTGGCAGGAAGGATCAACTCCCGGAACGCTCACAGGGGGTACCATCATGGAGGTACACCCATACAGTGAACCACGCCCATTATCTTACTGACAGCTCACCTTCTTCTTCTTCCTGGTGCTTTTAGAAAGTAACGTGTCTTGCGTCTACATTCAAAATGTTAAATCCTGCGCGTTGTCCATTATCGTCGGTTTGTCTGGCTGCCTGCTTCTCCCCCCCCCCCTGATTTGGGGTCGCATGCAAGGGGGCGCCAATGCACCAAATCCGATTGCCTGTTAAATGCGGCTGCCAAGTGGAAATCATCGGAAAACTGCGAAAATGCAGTCCGCAGACCGCTTAGTAAATGTGCCCCATGTGTCAATTTTCTTTTACACAATGGGGCTCATTTACTAAGGTTTCACAATCCAATTGGATTTGGAATCGCAATTGTGGCGCACGAATATCGCATTTTGCGCATTTGGCGATGGGTTTCAACGCGACAAATTGGGGGGTGTGAACCGTCGTGCAAACCAGACAAATTCCGTGAAAAAACGCAGAATTTTAAAAGATATTTTGTGTGTCACATAGAATAGGCACTCACATACACTCACATCTTCGGACAAGGTTCCCTTTAGACTTTTTTACATAGCAACTATACACCCATGTATGTGATCATATGAAATACAGCAGCCCCCACGGAGATAACAGAGCGTATAAGTTGATGGCGGCTGCTTGTGTACTTCGTGTGTTGGTCAGAATACATACATGGGGTACATTTTGACATATTGTTAAAGGCGAAGGAGCTAGTCACCCTGGTGATCTATGACATTACTCTGAATGTAAGGTATGGGGAGGAGAAGATGGGGGGGCAGGACCTGATCCCAGCTATTTAATATATGGATTTATTTAATGTAAGGGAAAACATTTGTTTAAGCTAAAAGAAGAGGATCAGTTAGTTTAGGCTCTAAAGGTACCTGTCCCACTGTATATGTGAAAACATAGTTACAGGTGTGCCTCTTATTAGGACCCAGCCCATGAAATATCCCTTATAAAAGATCAATTTGCTGTAACTTTGTCAGTGGTGGTGTCAGAACATGAATGACATACAATATAATAAACAAACCCACCCAAAAGACGACAAATCTCGCATTTTGTTGTTGAGCGTTTGTTTTAGTAGTACTTTCCGGTAGTTTTACAGGACTACAGGGAGCCTAATCACTCTGCAATATACTTGCCAATATATTGTGTAATCACATTTATTGCTACATACTGTTCCTAAACAAGCACCTTTAGGGACCTGTGTCACCAGTAGACCCATTTTTAGCACTCCCCCAGTCCCCACAGAGCTAAGAACCCAATAACACTGCCAAAGTGTTTTTGTAAAAAAAACTGGTTTTAACGAAAAAAATATATGTTATACTTGTACCTTTCATTGCATCCTGCGTGTGACTAGCATGACAATTGGGGGGGCTGGAAAGGAGCATGTTTCCTTCCCCCCCACCCTTGGGACAAGTGACCTTTTTTCAAATATATCAATAACTCCCCCACACTCTGATTTGCTGTAGAGGAGCAGGGCGTCGCTAAGTCCAGTGAATGGGTGTTTTCATATAGTTGAAAAGGTCACATGAGTTAGCTCTTTCCCAAGGGTGGGGGGGGGACTTCTCCTTTCCAGACCCTCCCATAGGCAACTGCCTACTCCACAGCAGATGCTAATGAAAGGTACAATATATCTTTTTTCTGTAAAAACCAATTTCTCTATACAAAAACAACTTTGGCAGTGTAGTACTATGCTCTGTGGGGACTGGGGAGTGCTAAATATGGTCTCCTTGGTGACAGGTTCCCGTTAAATTGCTTATTGCATTATGGGGGCAACGTTTTTGGCCAGATGGTGGCTATAATGGAAATAGACTAGTGGGGCAAAAAAAAAACATATACATGTATTGTAAAGTTTGTATGATAGGGATGTAATGAATTTTGACAATGAATAACAGATATTTGTTCCTTTTTAAAAATATCGGTATGTCAAGTATCTTGTATTAACCCTGTGGATTTACGGTCATTTAAAATTAATCTAAAATCTCCTTTAAATAAAGGCCATAAGAATTTTTTAATTTTCCCATTTAATACAATTGATTAAAATATTTCAAATGATTTCATAAAGAAACCAATACAAGACGCTGTATTGCTTAAACAGGCACTAATTGTAATCTCTTCTAGTTGCTTTTTTAACTAAAATGGCCAATGTTGAATGTGACAGTCGTCAGCTATCCTGTGCCAGCATAGAGTAAATCTGCAATATACAAGCTAATTGCTGTGACTGTCTCACAGGCCAGGCAAGACAGCAGTTTCCACTGCCAACACAATTAATCAGGACACATAGGTTGAAATGTGGAGCTGCCAATTGAGGTCAATTGTGGTGTTTCATCTCGTTTGTGTGGGTGTCGTTCGCCCACCACATTAAAATGGGTCATCGGATATGCACCATGTTCATTTTTCTGAGCTCATGTACTTCGTACGTTCTTGCTCTATTACTACTGCTTCTAAACTAACTCGGATCTCAATATATCTAATCTTAGACAGACCATAACAATGTGTAAATTCATATCCATTGGTAATTTTAGTAATCACATATAAATGTTTATATTAACTCATTATGACATAGAATAATTTCTGCATAATAATATACTTATTTTAATAAGCCTACAATTATAATAGTTGTTATCTTTACTATATAATTATACCTATCATTAATATTATTTATTATCATAAGTAAGTTACCATAGATAGATATTTTTTTAATATATATCTGTAATCATATAGATTTTATATAATGCTATACATATAGACATTTTTAATATATTTTTTAGTAGATTTGAACTATATCCTATGGGACATTTTTACCTTCTAAGGTACTTTAAGTCATCCCTAAGAGCTATATTTTACGTGGAAGGACCACCATACATGCAATATTGATTCTAGAGCTTGGATCAACTAGTCTTTTATGTAAGTTCATCCTAAAAGGCGTACAAATCCATAAGGGATTCGTTACATAAATGTATCTTATATATACTTACCATCACTAGTCCTATAACTGATTTTATACACTACCCAAGACAAAAAGTATTTTAATCATATATAACTATTAGTTGGGCCTATCAAGAGGTTATCAAATAATTTTCTTTCCCAGCTTAAATGATCTTCTAAGTTATATTTCATAATCAATATTTTACACATATTGTTATTTATATATGCTTTTTATGGTGGCAATATTTGTATTGTCTTGTATAGTAATGCAGTGTGTACAAAAAGGTCGGGACGTAGAATACTTTTTGAAGAACACACTGGGATCAAAAAACTAAACATGGGATCAACAAAACTAAACTAAAAATCTTAAATGGGAACCCCCATTCTATTGCATAAAATATTTGCATTCCTCATGAAAAATTACATTTATTTTAACGTAAATTTTTCAATTTGCGAGACCGTGGCTGATGATACAACCAAAATCGAAATGTGTGAAAAACTATAAAAAGGGCATGTTTTCAACTAAATTTGATATAATCCCAATCTAACATAGATCTAGACAATATTTTAACTACAAGATATCCAAATGCCAAATTTGAACATTTTCATGTAGAGCCTTCAATATTTAAAAAATTTGTAGGCAACAAAAGAAATCCCCATCTTCAAGGGGAGCAGACTTAGGTTAATCCACCTTGTACATCCACCGCTTTTTATTCTGCTGAATGTATTTTTCTACATAAAAAATTGGATTTTCCGTCAACATCACCTCAGAGGAAGGGGGGGTCAGGGTTGACTTTTAGTAGCAATGGTAGAATTTTAATAAATATAGACCCTTTTTTGTTAATCTGATGTGTATTTTCTTAGATAGGTTCATCTCACTTTTGATTTCAGCGCAAGCTGTTCAAAGGAAATGACTGAATGGATCGTAGGTTGACTCCATTTTCACCTAGTGAATCTTAATCCATTTCTATCAATATTTACTATACAGTCTTAAATTCAGCTTCACATTCAGTGTTGATAGTTTCAAGCCTGGCATTTCAATTTCTATTGTACGTAAAAAGTATTTGGTGTCTTAAAATGAATAGTGAAAACCTCACACATTGTGCAAATCAGCTTCTCCTCTTTCATATTGAAGTATACTGTTGACTATATAGTAGGAGTCATGGCTCCTGGTCTCAATCAAAAGCAAATTATTATGAATCCTCCTAGAAACAAGAGAAGCATTTTGCATCCGCAGCCCATTCCAAAGTGTATTTTTCTGAGGTGAACACATTTAGCTAACGCACCAACCAATATTCAAGAAAAACCCTATCATTTTCCGAATGAAGTATTCTCCGGCATGGTACAAGAAATATTACGGGTTGCAGCACAGTATATGTACTAGCTTTAAGCGGAGGGTCTGATAAAGCACTTTATTCACATGTCATAAGAAAGGGGGTAGCGTCTAGAACTGATTACTCTAGGTAGGAAGCTCCTATTGCACTTTTTTTCTTTGTGACAGGTCCTCCTTAAGCTAATTCCCACAGCTACTTATGCATCTTAATTTCCCAATCTCTGACATCCCATCCATATAGAAATCAGAAATTTTCCTAAAGTCCAGGTCTCATACCATACCCCTACCCATCTTCTGGAAATACATCCAGATGTGTGGGTAGTGGGCTCACTTCCCCATAATGATCACAGACAACAAGACCTAGACCAGAGAAGCACAAACATACTCTCGAGAAAAGTCCTCCCAGATGTCTCTGTTCTACATAGGAGGCAGCAATCTGCCCTTCTATCAGTGTCTGTATAGGCATTTCATGTGATCTCTCATCTCTGACTGTCTCCTCCCTCTTTCTATGTGTCATACTATATACGATTGGTTCGAATCTCAATGAAAGTACCTATAAACCCTGATAATCAAACACATTATCAGCTCACAGTAACTAAATGGATCATAATGGGGCAAATTAAAACTACCAATCCTGTCGCCGATCCCCAATTATTCCGGATGGTCCGACGAAGATGAGTCCACGGATTCACAATGCTCGTGTGCTAGGTTTCCTGCACCGTTTTCTTCCCCACCGAGGTCCGCGGAGTTTCCACCTTCCTTTCTCCCCGATGCTTGTAAGTGCGTGTCTTGCGACACATGAAATGTTGAGTCCCTGCGGTTGGTCCGAAGCCATTCAGGTTGTCCTACAGCCCATCCCTGATTTGTGTCGCATGTAAGCCGGCTCCGATGCGCCACAATCGATCTCAGTGCCTCCAAAACCCCCTGTTAAATGTGGCACAGAACCGGAATAGGTCGGGAAAACCCCGACCAAAATGTGCTCCCGCGACCGCTTAGTAAATGAGCCTGCTTAATGTGTCTGCTAATAGTCCCCACCCACAAACCTGAGTTTGTACTGACCATCCTAGGGAAGTGAGTGAGATAAACAAGCCATAACACTGAGTAAAATTGTGAGTAGTGTAAAAATATCTTTACTGTGTTTATATACTAGGGGGATTGCAATTTTGAGAATTTTTCTTTCATGGAAACCCCTTTAAGAGACGGTGGTCCTTCATTTTCCACATCCCTTTCAAATGAGTTCACTGTACTCAAATGGCCTCCACAGTCACCAGATCTCAATCCAATAGAGCATCTTTGGGATGTCGTGGAACGGGAGATTCGCATCATGGATGTGCAGCCGACAAATCTGCGGCAACTGTGTGATGCCATCATGTCAATATGGACCAAAATCTCTGAGGAATGCCTCCAGCACCTTGTTGAATCTATGCCATGAAGAATTGAGGCAGTTCTGAAGGCAAAAGGGGGTCCAACCCGTAACTAGCATGGTGTACCTAATAAAGTGGCCGGTGAGTGTACAAGTGCAAGCAGTTTGCACTGAAAAGAATGTGTAAAGTCAGACAGAAATCTAAATCTAAATAATAAATCTCTGCCACTTTTTGTCATTTGCAAAAAACAAGGGAAACAAGGTTGGCAAGGGCCTTGGCCAGCCAAATATACTGAAACACACTAACGCTCAAAAGCTCCGAAATTTCCTCTTATTTTTAAAGAAAAGCACATTTTCTTTCAATGAAGCTAACATTAAATATATCCTAAATACACTACCGTATTTTTCAGCCTATAAGGCGCACCTCTAATAAATGCCTGCTAAGACATCTAGGTTCATATATAAGGCGCACTGGAGTAGAAGGCGCAGGATCAAATGCAGTACCTAAAAATGACCAGTAGGTGGCAGACCTGTGCACAGTTCAAGCCAGCTACACTTCCCAGGGAACTTGTCTTCAGCATGTCAGAGAGCTCCGATCTCAGAGGTATGGCTGCTGGGGGTTAATGCAGGGTGATGCAGCAGGGGTTAAGCGGTCTCCCTCTGCCCCTTCTCCTTCCCTCCTCAGCCAGGGTGTTATTCCTGAGGGGTTCCCTTTGGCTCCCTCTCTTTCCCCTGTTACAGGGCTATCAGGTATGGGGGATTTCTTACTGATGATGATGATTGCCTTGTGGTCGGCAATATGGCAGCTCCGGTCTCTCCGTGCTAGGGGAGGGCAGGATGGGCACAATGTTAGTTGTGGTGCCAGGGCACTTCAGGAGCTAGGGACCCTGTATACTGTGTGGGAAGGTGCAGAAAATCTACATTGGTGTATATAGGCCCATTTCCAACAACCACCACTCCAGTAGTTTAATGGTACATTGGGGCACATTTACTAAGGGCCGTGCACCAGTTTTCTGATGGACTTTGCAAGTACTTTCTAGTGCAAACTGCTTGCACAGGTATTTAAGTAGGGTCTGTGCCACATATGTGTCGCACACGACCCTTTTGTGTAGCGGCTGCACACATTTCTGCACTAAAGGGGGCTTTCTGGTGCTCATTCGGACCTTGTGCCAGATTTATCATGCAAAGTCCGACAGAATTGTGTTGCATATCTCATGTTAAAGGTGCACCAAAAAAAAGGTGGCATACTCTGTTAGAGCTTTGCAGAGGGCACCAGATTCATAAAGAATGGGCACCATAAATCTTGAATCGGGTGCAGTCTGCACATTACACAGGCAAACTGTATAGTGCACTTTGCATTGTTCTTAGTATATGTGGCCCATTGTGTTTGCTAATTAGGTAAAAAGGCTAATGGATGTCTACAAAACCCTTGTAAACCCGTTTTTAAGTATGCAAGCACAGCTGAAAACAGGTTGGCTAATTAGAGAAGCTATAAAACTGACTTTCCTTTGAGTTGCTTAAGAATCTGGAGCATCACATTTTTTTGTTCTATGAAACACTCGCAATGGACAGAAAAAAAAACTTTCATGTGAATCTCAACAGTCTATTCTTGTTCTTAGAAATGAAGGTCATTCCATGCGTCAAATTGCCAAGAAACTGAACATTTCCTACAACGATGTGTATTACCTTCAGAGGAGAGCACAAACAGGCTCTTACCAGAGTAGAAAGAGAATTGGGAGGCCCTGCCGCACACCTCAGCAACAAGACAAGTACATTAGATTCATTATAGTATAGTAGCCGCCTAACACCAGAGTCAACCACTACAGTGAAGAATAAAAATAGCCATTTCTGAGACTGGCTGATAAAAAGAAAAGATTACTATGGGCAAAAGAACAAAGACATTGGACAGAGGAAGATTGGAATAAAGTGTTCTGAATCTAAGTTTGAGTTTTTTGGATCACACAGAAAAATATTTGCGAGATGCAGAAAAACTAAAAAGATTATGGAAGATGCATGACCCCATCTATCAAGCATGGTGGAGGTGATGTGATGGTCTGGGGTTGCTTTGGTGCTGGTAAAGTGGGAGATTTGTACAAGGTCAAAGGGATTTTGAATAAGGAAGGCTATCACTCCATTTTGCAATGCCATGCCTTACCCTGTGGACAGCGCTTGATTGGAGCCAATTTCATCTCACAACAGGACAATGACCCAAAGCATCTACAAGAACTATTTAAGTTAGAAGCAGGCAGCTGGTATTTTATCTGTAATGGAGTGGCCAGCCCAGTTACCAGATCTCAACACCATTGAGCTCTTGAGGGAGAAGAATGTATGCATGGTACGTGAAAAGTAGCCATCAAGCCAATCTAATTTGTGGGAGGGGCTTCAGGAAGCATGGGATGAAATTTCACCAGATTACCTCAACAAACTAATAGCTAGAATGCCAAAGGTCTGCAATGCTGTAATTGCAGAAAAGGGAGCATTCTTTGCTGAAAGCAAAGTTTGAAGGAGAAAATTATTGTTTCAAATGAAAAAAAAAAATTAAAATGATGTCAAAGTCTAGACTGTATTTTCTATTCATTTTTGCAACTCATTTGAAAATAAAATATAGGTTTTCATGGAAAATTGCCTGGTTGACCAAAACTTTTGAGCGGTAGTGTATATCCTGATTATAGCTGAAATTTACCCCAAACTGGCACTTATGTAGATTTGATTTCTGCACAAATGCAGTACTAGAATTACTAAGATGGAACTTATCTTTAATACTGATTCACAAAGCATCGGCCCCTATGATCTTTTCATCATGACCACACAAAGAATGGGGCTTTGTCTTGAGTTGACCCTTTAGGATGCTAATTACCTTGCACAACAACATACATAGAGAACATTCACTGGTGGGGATACTCGCAGGTAAATCTGGATCATTGGCTGGATACATTTTTTTACAAAATAATTGCATCCACTTATGGCCGGGAAATATTTAGTGTTATATAATAAATAAAATTCTATGATGACATCTGAGCTTTTGGAAATGAAGAAATCTGAAATAAATAGAATGCTGACAACATTTATTAAGATTACATTTTTGGCTTAGGTTTGTCTAATTGGCTGATTATTTTGATTGCAAAGGAGGTAACAGTAAATCTTAAAAGCTGAACATTCTGTAGTGTATTATCAAGGGTTTATTGAAACAATTAAGTAATATAATAATATGATGATTTCATTGTTCCCCACTCTCTCACTACTGATGGATCATAACGATCTAAAGAGGGCAAACAATTGATATGTGTTGAATGCCATCTTGGGACAAAGTTAAAACAATTTTCACTTATAGTTTTGGTGGTGGTTATACATGAACATTATGTTATTGAATGTAAAAGATTGACCTCCTTGTGTATTTTTTTGCAAAAATGGAGGACCGAATTAACTGAAACCATTTTGCGTTAGTTAAAAATCCAAATTTTCTGCGCCTTATATGACCCTATTTATGCAATGTAAATGCTTAAGTCACTATGTTGGTGTTGCTATTTCTGTACTTGTGCTCACAGCATCCCATCTGTATATTCATCTACTGAATCTTTGCGTGGGGTACTGTACTTGTCATAAGCTAATTCAAATAAACCGGGAATTGGCACACCAGAGAGAGGACATGAATGAACTTAAATAATGTTTATCAGGCTGAATGAAAATACTATGATTCTCTCTAAATGGGCAGCAACACTCCTAAATATAGAAATTCCTGGAAAATAGCGCTAACTCCTAGAGATGAGGGACAGATGTTTTATTTGTACAAAACTGTCTAAAACACCAGCGCCACATTTCTCAAGACATTTTTTACACACTTTTGCGGCAGGGGAGACATATGGATGTGACCTGTGAGAAAGTGAGAGGTGTTGTGTGGGAAAACCGCTATCTGTCTTACAGGCAGATGAAATGATGGTGGTAAAAGCCCTGGGTTTGTCTGCAGTAACCCAAGGGTTAATGCAGACATGATAAGCAGGAATAGTCTGTTTTGTCTGTGTTGGCCTAGCTAACACAGACACATTTGTAATGTCCGTACTGGGCCTGCTTATTATGGAGTAGGGGTAGGCTGGTAGTGGGACTCCTACTCCACCCGGGCTTCGGTCCTGGGCTTTTGTATAGCCCACAGGTGCAGGTCACAGGCCTCGTTAGGGTCTGATTTAGTCTGCAGGCCAGAAGCAGTAGGGGAGGCCCTACCTGGAGAGCTGAAAGCGAGATTGCATTCTCACAGCAAAAGGTAACTGAGGGTCTCCTGTCTTGCTGCTGGCCAAGAGCGTGTGCCAGGCAGCCTGGTACCCGGATAGCTAGGGTCCTCAAAATGTATTAGACAGCGCCTAGCCGGGCAGGAATTACTTTTATAATGTTTTTGCATGTGCCTAAGCCAAGGCTGAATTTGTGTTCTGTTTTGCGAGTGTGAATAAACACTTAAGTTGGACTTTTAAACCTGCGTGTGTCACTGCTTCCTGCACTGCTACCTGTCAACTACCAGAGCAATACCCCACATATGGTGGATTGGAGCGGGCAAAGTGCAGTGAAGTATACACTAGTGCATGTCCTGGAAGTTGACAGCACTGAAGCTGCAAGCCACAGCCATGGAGGAGTTAATGAAGCAGCTTGTCCAGTCCAACGTGCAGCAGCAAGAGACAAACAGATTGCTGCTCCAGCAGATAACAGCCCTGACCGCTGCTCAGCAAAGGACTGTCCCAGCAATGACGGTGAAGGATGCCAGGAAAGAGGTCCGCAAAGCTATGACCAAGATGACCGCCGAGGATGATGTGGAGGCCTATCTGACAGGCTTTGAGAGTAAGATTACTGTTTACCCACCCACACCGTCAAAAGCCCATATAAATTGGTACCGGGGAAAAAACCCTCCTTTCCACTCAAAGAATCCGCCAATAGACAAACCTAACCAAATGTAATCTTAATAAATGTTGTCAGCATTCTATTTATTTCAGATTTCTTTCATTTCCAAAAGCTCAGATGTCACATGAATTTTATTTTTATTATATACACACTAAAATATTTCCCGCCGATTACAGTGGAGAGCAATTATTTTGAAAAAAAATGTATCCACCAATGATCCAGATTACCTGCTGAGTATCCCCACCCAGTAATGTTCTCTATGTATGTTGTTGTGCAAGGTAATTAGCATCCTAAGTCAACTCAGAACAAAGTCCCCATCTCTTTGGTGGGTCATGATGAAAGATCATAGGGGCCGATGCTGTTTGTGAATCATATTAAAGATAAGTTCCATCTTAGTAATTCTAGTACTGCTTTGTGCAAATCGAAATCTACATAAGTGCCAGTTGGGGTATTTCAGCTATATCAGGATATACACTACCGCAGCTCAAAAGTTTTGTGGTCACCCAGCAATTTTTCCATGAAACCTATATTTTATTTTCAAATGAGTTGCAAAATGAATAGAAAATACAGTCTAGAACTTTGCATCATTTAATTTTTTTTTTTCATGAGACACAATAATTTTCTCCTTCAAACTGCTTTAGCAAAGAATGCTCCTTTTCTGATTACGCATTGCACTTGGGCATTCTAGCTATTATTTGTAGGTAATCTGGTGAAATTTCATCCCATGCTTTCCGAAGCCCTCCCACAAATTAGATTGGCTTTGGCTACTTTTCACGTACCATGCATACATTCTTCTCCCTCAAGACTCAATTTGTTGAGATCTGGTAACTGGCTGGCCATCATCCTTCCATTATATAAATACCAGCTGCCTGCTTCTAACTTAAAGTTCTTGTAGATGCTTTGGGTCATTGTCCGGTTTGAGATGAATTGGCTCCATCAAGCTCTGTCCACAGGGTAAGGCATGGCATTGCAAAATGGAGTATAGCCTTCCTTATTCAAAATCCCTTTGACCTTGTACAAATCTCCCACTTTACCAGCACCAAAGCAACCCCAGACATCACATCACCTCCACCATGCTGATATATGGGGTCATGCATCTTCCATAATCTTTTTAGTTTTTTCTGCATCTCCGCAAATATTTTTCTGTGTGATCCAAAAAACTCAAACTTAGATTCAGAACACTTTATTCCAATCTTCCTCTGTCAGGTCTTTGTTCTTTTGCCCATAGTAATCTTTTCTTTTATCAGCCAGTCCTCAAAATGGCTATTTTTATTCTTACGTATGGTTGACCTGGTGTTAGGCGGCTACATCTAATATGAATCTAATGTACTGTCTTGTTGCTGAGGTGTCGGCGGGCCTCCCAATTCCTTTCTACTCTGGTAAAGCCTGTTTGTGCTCTCTCTGAAGGTAATACACATCGTTTGTAGGAAATGTTCAGTTTCTTGGCAATTTGATGACCATGGAATGACCTTCATTTCTAAAACAAGATTAGACTGTTGAGATCACATGTAAGTTTTTTTCTGGTCCATGTGCGAGTGTTTTCATAGAACAAAAAAAGTGATGCTCCAGATTCTTAAGCAACTCAAGGAGAAGTCAGTTTATAGCTTCTCTAATTAGCCAACCTGTTTTCACTGTGCTTGCTACTAAAAACGGGTTTACAAGGGTTTTGTAGACATCCATTAGCCTTTTATCCTAATTCAAACACAATGGGGCCACATAACAAGAACAATGCAAAGTGCACTATACAGTTTGCCTGTGTAATGTGCAGACTGCACCCGATTCAAGATTATGGTGCCCATTCTTTATGATCTGGTGCCCTCTGCAAGCTCTAACAGAGTATGCCCACCTTTTTTTGGTGCACCTTTAACATGAGATATGCAACACAATTCTGTCGACTTTGCATGATAATCTGGCACAGGTTCCGAATGACACCATAAGCCCCCTTTAGTGTCAGAATTGTGTGCAGTCCCTACAACCAAGGGTCGTGTGCGCACATATGGCACAGACCCTACTTAATAAAAAACTGACTTAATACCTGTGCAAGCAGTTTTGCACCTAGAAGTACTTGCAAGTCCATCAGAAAACTGGTGCCGCGGTGCCCCTTAGTAAATTGCCCCAATGTACCATTAAACTACTGGAGTGGTGGTTGTTGGAAATGGGCCTATATCACCAATGTAATTTCTGCACTTCCCAACAGTATACAGGTCCCTAGCTCCTGACGTGCCTGGCACCCACAGACATACAACTCTGGTTCCCATCTCCGCCCCATCTCCCCCTAAACGACCGGACACTCCCCGGAGCCTGCCATCTATTGCCCGTTCACCACACAGGCAATCATCATCATCAGTCAGTAAGAAATCCCCACATACCTGATAGCCCTGTACACAGGGGAAAAGAGAGGGAGCCAAGGAACCCTCGAGATCCTCCGGGCGCTACTACCGAATCACCGTCCTGCTAAGTAGGGGGAAGAGAAGGGCGATAGTCAGACTCTGCGATTGGCAAAATCAGCGCTGAAGTCACGCCGACTAATCATTTAATCACCCTTCAATGCCACTCCTCCCCCAGGCATGATGCCTTATGTGACCTGCCTTGACGTTCTGACTGTAACGAATTGTCCCTGGGAAGTGATACTGCTTGAACTGACAGTCTGCCACCTACTGGCATTTTTAGGTACATGCATTTGATCGCGCCTTCTACTCCAGTGGCCTTATATATGAACCTAGATGTCTTAGCAGGCATTTATTAAGGTGCGCCTATAGGCTGAAAATACGGAGTTGTATTTAGGATAATATTAATGTTAGCTTCATTGAAAGAATGTGCTTTTCTTAAAAATAAGAGGAAATTTCGGAGCTTTTGAGCTGTTAGTGTGTTTCAGTATATTTGGCTGGCCAAGGCCCTTGCCACACCTTGTTTCCCTTGTTTTTTGCATGACAAAAGTGGCAGAGATTTATTATTTAGATTTAGATTCGTCTGACTTTACACTTCTTTCAGTGCAAACTGTCTTTCACTTGTACACTCACCGGCCACTTTATTAGGTACACCATGCTAGTTACGGGTGGGCCCCCTTTTGCCTTCAGAACTGCCTCAATTCTTCATGGCATAGTTCAACAAGGTGCTGGAGCATTCCCAGAGATTTTGGTCCATATTGACAGGAGGCATCCCATTTGCCGCAGATTTTTCGGTGCACAGCCATGATGCGAATCTCCCGTCCACGACATCCCAAAGATCTCTATTGGATAATCTGGTGACTGTGGAGGCCATTGAGTACAGTGAACTCATTGTCATGTTCAAAAAACCAGCCTGAGTGATTCCAGACTGTATGACATGGCGCTTATCCTGCTGAAAGTATCCATCAGATGTTGGTACATTGTGGTCATAACAGGGATGGACATGGTCACAACAATACTCAGGTATGCTGTGGCGTTGTAACGATGCTCAATTGGTACCAGGGGCCCAAAGTGCCAAAAAATATTCCCCACACATGACACCACCACCAACCATCACTGAACCGTTGATACAAGGCAGGATTGATTCCATGCTTTCATATTGTTACGCCCAATTCGGACCCTACCACGATACTTGTGCAAATTGTAGCCTCAGTTTCCTTTCTAGCTGAAAGGAGTGGCCCCGGTGTGGTCTTCTGCTGCTGTAGCCCATCTGCCCTCAAAGTCGACGTACTGTGCGTTCAGATATGCTCTTCTGCCTACCTTGGGTTGTAACGGTGGTGATTTGATCACTGTTGCCTTTCTATCAGCTCGAACCATCTCTGCCCATTTTCTCTCTGACCTCTGGCATCAACAAGCATTTCCGCCCACAAAGTACTGCCACTCACTGGATGTTTTTATTTTTCTGTTACCATTCTCCTGTGACCCATGAGATGGTTTGCGTGAAAATCCAGTAGATCACAGTTTCTGAATACTCAACCGCCCTTCTTGCACCACACCATGCCACGTTCAAAGGCCTCAACCTCTTTCTTCCCCACTGATGTCTCCGGTTTGAACTGCAGGAGATTTTCTTGACCATGTCACAGCCTAATGCACTGAGTTTGCCGCCATGTGATTGCTTGATTAAATTAAGTGTTAACGAGCAGTTGGACAGTGTACCTAATAAAGTGACGGTGAGTGTATTTTGAAAGTTTCCGACCACAACGTTTGCAATTGTTTATAAATATGGTCCATCGTTTTTTATAGTATGTGCCTTTTAACCCCTAGCCGCACCAGGACGTTATGTTCGTCACTCGGGTAGATACTTCGGTGCACCAGGACATGCTATAAATGTCCTGCTTCTGGCACAGGCTCACGAACGAGCCAGCACCAGAAGCAGTAGCGTCACTGTCTATCACAGCTGACACCACGCACTAACACCCATGATCGGAGCCAACTCCGATTGCTGGGTGTTACCCCTTACACATGCTTGTATCATGGCGTGTAAGGTTTCTCTTCCCCCTATGGATCATCCCCCCTGCTGCTTACGGGGGATCAGATCCACTTCTGGGCAGCAGCAAGGTTCTGTCCATACCCAGGGCGTGCCTGATGTCTGAGCAGTCAGACCCTTCTGGTCCTGACTGTAAACTGTCTGCCCATGCGTCTGCATGCCAACAGTTTTACACGTGCCCTACAGATGAAATTGAATTGTAAAGGAGTGTATGGACTAAACAGCAATCATGCATGCTGTGTCAAGTTCAAGTATGGAAAAATAAAAAAATTAAAAACACTACAGTTTACACTAATAAAAAAAAATAATACTAAAAATCCATAACCCCACCTAAAATGTCACTTTCCCATAAAAACCACTTAATAAGATGAAAAACACAAAACAAAACCCAAACCTCCATCATATTTTTATGTCCTAACAATCGTTTATAATAAACAGATTTGTTACTACCTGACCTGCGATCGTGAACAACGCTGTAGAAAAAAACAGACCACTGAAAAATGATTTCCTGAAAAATGTAATGCACTCTAAACTAGTAACAGTACATCTCCCAACAAACAAGCCCTAACATATTTTTGAGGCGAAAAATGATCTACATAATTCTTCGCCTTAACTCCTAGCAAACTCAAGAATAAAATAAACATCCTTTTTGGGTATGGTAAAAAAAAACAAACACAAAAAAACTTTCTGAAAATTGATGTTGATGATATTTCTAACTGTTACTCAACCAAGCAATCCCAAATACAGCAAATCTATTTTCATGGTAGAAGGTAAAAAAACAAAGCAATCAAAAAAACTTGAAAAATATATTCAATTTACCAGTCAAACTCAATAGCTAGAGTGCGACCGGCTCCTAGGGCAAAAGAACGGCACCCTTTAGGTCCCATTAAAATCGCAAAAAATACTCGCCTGTACAATTTGACATGCAAATCTGCTCTGGATGCCTCTCCTTCCATTCTACCGGCTGGCGCCCATACAGCAGAAACCACCACATATAGGGTATCGGTGTACTCTGGAGAGATTGGGTAGCAACTCTGTGGAGCCTTTTTTCATTTAATTCAGCAAATGTTTAATTTTCTCCCAAATGAGTGTATTGTGAACAAATATTACAATTTGTAGACCACACCTCCATTTTGTTTTAATCCCTATAAAACACCTAAAGGTGAACAAACTTCTTAAACGTGGTTTTTCATAGGTGAGGGGTTGTATTTTCCATAATCGGGTAATTTACGAGTCTAGGCTATTATTTAGGCCTCTCGCAGTCAATTAGAATTTAAGCAGTCCTCTAAATACAGGTTTTAGTGATTTTCCAAAAATTTGAAAAATAGTACCTAATCTGATCCTTATAACATTCTAGTACAATATGTGAAATCTTAAAAAACCATGCCAACATAAAGCATACTTTGGAAATTTAAGTTATAATAAATGTATTTGGTTGCTATAACTTTGAAAATAAAGAATTTTTCCCAATTTTGCAAATTTCATTTTTTCTTTAATAACTAAACCAAAAGATATCACCAAATTTTAAACTATTTGAAAACACATGTCACAGAAAACAATCTCAAAATCCCTGGATATCTCATAGTGCTCCAAAGCTATACCCCACTTCTAGTGACACAGGCCAGTTTGAAAATGGGGCCGTGTCCTAAAGTCAAAATAGGCTGGATCCTGTAGGGGTTAAATGTCCTTTTCCCTACTGTGGTGTATACTATGGTTTGATGCATCACCACTTAGTTCAAGTTATTGTGTGTCCCCTGTATACCTATAGGTTAGAGTGTACAATACTTAGCTTTGTGATTTCTAGGAATAAAGTGGTTTTTTCAAATAAAGTTCTTTTAAATGTCATAAATTTGTTCTCATCAAATTTATAGTCAGCTATATGGACCTTTCAAACATGTCATGGCTAAAGAATTTGGAAATTTTTCAAAGAATAAGGTTCTCGCAATAATTTTTTTTATCATGCATGTTTCAGAACAAAGTGGTCATTTATTGTTTCATGACAATACTTTAATTTTACATCAGATTAACAGGTACCGTGAGGTGTGAATGTTGTGATCACTGTTTAACCCCCTTAACTAATGACTTGAATGAGGGCCCTTTCCTCCCCCAACTTGCTTGCATGTAGGATATTAAGGTATGGAATAGAGATCGAGCTTGTGTTTGCCACCTCTATCACACTCTATAATATTTGTTCGAATTTAAACCCCCTTTAACCATGAAAGTGGGGGTATTTGTCAGTGTGTAGTCATACACATGTGCCCCCACCTGCACATTTCTAGATTCGTTCGGTCTGTAGCTAAGAAAACGCCAGCAGTGCCCCCCCCTTTTGCTCAGGACTACTTGTGACCTGTATTGTCGTTTTTTTGTTTTTTCCAAAAACCTCTATTTTTAAAGGTCCTGCAAGGTTGATGCCCCTAGTCAGTATCAGGGTAATATGAAATCCCCCATGATGAGTTTCATTCACTGTGTTGTGAGGCTGCATCTAGTTTACACCAGTAGTTCCTCTGGCGGCATCAATTTTTTTATTTCTTGTTTTTTTTTTTTTTTTGTTTTTTTTTTTTTTTTTTTTATTAGAGCCTTATCACAAAACCCTATAATATTTCATTATTCTTTAAAGCTGAACATTCTTGTAGTGTATTATCAAGGGTTTTATGGAAACAATTAAGTAATATAATAATATTGATGATTTCATTGTTTCCCAACTCTCTCACTACTTGATGGATCATAACGATCTAAAGAGGGCAAACAATTGATATGTGTTGAATGCCATCTTGTGGACAAAGTTAAAACTAATTTTCACTTATGAGTTTTGGGTGGTGGTTATACATGAACATTATGTTATTGAAATGTAAAAGATTGACCTCCTTGTGTTATTTTTTTGCAAAAATGGAGACCGAATTAACTGAAACCATTTTGCGTTAGTTAAAAATCCAAGATTTTCTGCTGCCTTATATGACCCTATTTATGCAATGTAAATGCTTAAGTCACTATGTTTGGTGGTTGCTATTTCTGTACTTGTGCTCACAGCATCCCATCTGTATATTCATCTACTGAATCTTTGCGTGGGGTACTGTACTTGTCATAAGCTATATTCAGAATAAACGCGGGAATTGGCACAACCAGAGAGAGACATGAAATGAACTTAAAATAATGTTTATCATGCTGAGATGAAAATACTATGATTCTCTCTAAATGGGCAGCAACACATCCTAAATATAGAAATTTCCTGGAAAAATAGCGCTAACTCTAGAGATGAGGGGACAGATGTTTTATTTGTACAAAAAACTGTCTAAAACACCATGCGCCACATTTCTCAAGACAGTTTTTACACACTTTTGCGGCAGGGGAGACAAATGGGATGTGACCTTGGTGAAAGGGGTGAGGCTTAAAGGGGTATTCCAGGAATAAGCATAATTCATACACAAATGGGTACTCAAAATATAAGCTTATATGTAATTAGTTGTTATTTAAAATTTTGCTCCCGTTAGCAGAAAAATGCTGGTGACATAGATTGTAATGAAGAAATAAAATGCTACTGGCCCTTTAATCAGTCCGTTAATTTCCTCCGCACGGTCCGTTGCAGAGCATACACAGGACAGAAGATGGCCGCTGGTCACATGTCCACATCACATGTCCTGCACCTGCCTGGGCAGGTCATGTGATCACCACTACGTTTGGCTGTAGTCGGTTGGTTGCAGTGCATCCAGTATGGCCAGTGTTGTGGTGATGGCAGTTACACGTCATTACTATGGTAACAGAGCAAGAAAACCTGTTAGATCATCACTGGGAGCAGAGCATAAGAGGGATGAGGAGTTACAGAGAACTAAAGGATCTTGGAAATTGTAGTTTCCAGTGGCGGCCATCTTGGTGATAACTCCACTTACTTTAGAGAGGCCATAAATTTTGTAAATCATAAAATCAAACTTTATAAGCTCCGTTTTGTGACTAATGACATTGAGTATTGTTGTATTCCTTTATTTATATCATCATGGGCTTTTGTGTCAGACGTTCATATTCCCGTAATACCCCTTTAAGTTGCAACAAGTCCATGTTAAATGCATTTCTCTGCCCTGAATTCCAGGAGGTGTGTGAAATACGACTAGAAAGTCTATAACTATACCAGATGTATCATTCTACATCAAAGTAAAATATCTAGTCTGTCTTACCTTAAAGGGGTTGTCCATTTTACCTCATGTTTTTTGTAATTTCAGTGTAAGTGGGGTGGCAAGATATTAGGTAATTTACCAATAAACATCTATTAAAAGTTCTGCAACACTTTCTTGATATGTAGCCTCCTGTCTTCTACCTCATCAGACAGACATTCCTGTCCATACAATGGCCGCAGATGGAGGGTCATATGACCTCTAACTGTCCATGAACAATGATAGCATTCATGAATATAAGATCAATGCCCTGGCAGGACGATTGTTCATGAACAGTTAGACATCACATGACCCCCATCTGTGGCACAATATTATTTGTTTACTTGTGGCTCCCCAGATATGATAAGTTCCTCGATAAGATCTCTTGTTCAGCGTTTGACAATATATTTTGTAAATAGATTAATCAAATGTTTCATTATAATCATAACAATATTTTAAAGAGTTTTAGAATTTTAGGATTGAGTTTAAATATAGGGGTTGTGAGAAAGTGAGAGGTGTTGTGTGGGAAAACCGCTATCTGTCTTACAGGCAGATGAAATGCTGGTGGTAAAAGCCCTGGGTTTGTCTGCAGTAACCCAAGGGTTAATGCAGACATGATAAGCAGGAATAGTCTGTTTTGTCTGTGTTGGCCTAGCTAACACAGACACATTTGTAATGTCCGTACTGGGCCTGCTTATTATGGAGTAGGGGTAGGCTGGTAGTGGGACTCCTACTCCACCCGGGCTTCGGTCCTGGGCTTTTATATAGCCCACAGGTGCAGGTCACAGGCCTTGTTAGGGTCTGATTTAGTCCGCAGGCCAGAAGCAGTAGGGGAGGCCCTACCTGGAGAGCTGAAAGCGAGATTGCATTCTCACAGCAAAGGTAACTGAGGGTCTCCTGTCTTGCTGCTGGCCAAGAGCGTGTGCCAGGCAGCCTGGTACCCGGATAGCTAGGGTCCTCAAAATGTATTAGACAGCGCCTAGCCGGGCAGGAATTACTTTTATAATGTTTTTGCATGTGCCTAAGCCAAGGCTGAATTTGTGTTCTGTTTTGCGAGTGTGAATAAACACTTAAGTTGGACTTTTAAACCTGCGTGTGTCACTGCTTCCTGCACTGCTACCTGTCAACTACCAGAGCAATTCCCCACAGGGTATAATAACAGTCACACTCAGAGCCTTGTGTCCGATGCTACAAGCAAGAAGGTAAGAGGATACAACATTAACAAGTGTGGTAGGTGGTTTGACTTATTATTGATTATACATAGGTTGCAGGGGAAAGAAGGAAAGAAGAAATACGATAGGCTACATGCACAGCATATATGTCATGTGTGTTTGTGATTGACAAAGTTGCACTTATAGCCAATGCAGCTCTAATAGCTGTTCTGCTACTGTAATGAGCTGAACATTTGCCCATTACCAGACACAATCGTATCTGCTGGAAGAAAACGTCAAGGCCCTGTGCTGAATGACTGCATCGTGAAATGTTGAATACAATATGAAAATTAATCAGGTGTGTAATAGCCGAGTTGTCTGCACAAATAAATGATGCTTTAGAAATATATTGTTTATGGACATTGTAGTTGTAAGTTTTAATGGACTTTGAGATTTTTTTATGTCATTAGCCAGCTTTTTGTGAGTGACCTTGATAATCTTGTATTTATGATTAACCTATATAAAATGACTTAACCCCTTCCTGCCAAAGCCTTTTTTTGTTTTTGCGTTGCCATTTTTTACTTTCCACCTTCAAAAATCTATAACTTTATTTTTCCATGAAAAGAGCTGTATGAGGGCTTGCTTTCTGCATAAAGATGCGGTGATACCTAACCTGATTATGATTTTTACTGTTTATTTATATCAGTTCTAGGAAAGGGGGGTTTGAATTTTAAGGTTTTTTTTTTTATATAATTTTTGTTTTGCTCATAGGTCCAACATACACAATCAACAGCATTGCCAAAGTTATAAAAACAGTAATAATAATTACATAGTTTTATAAATGGTGAACTATTCCCAGAAAAGGGAATGATAATTTACTTGCAACTTTTTATGAACTGGACTGCTCTGCTCTCTCATCTTGTGCCTCAATCTTGTGTTTCCCATATAGATAGTGAGCCTTCACCTTGTATCTCCATCATCCCTCCCATATAGATAGTGAGCCCTTACCTTTTGACTCCATCATCCCTTCCATATAGATAGTGAGCCCTCAGCTTGTGTCTCCATCATCCCTCCCATATAGATAGTGAGCCCTCACTTTGTGTCTCCATCATCCTTTCCACAGAGATAGTGAGCCCTCACCTTTTGTCTCTATTATCCCTCCAATGGAGATAGTGAGCCCTCACCTTTTGTCTACATCATCCCTTCCACACAGCTAGCGAGCCTTCATCTTGCATCTCCATCATCCTTCCCATAGAGATAGTGAGCCCTCACCTTTTGTCTATATCCTCCCTTCCATACAGCTTGTGAGCCTTCATCTTATGTCTCCACCATCCCTCCCATAGAGATAGTGAGCCCTCACCTTGTGTCTCCATCACCCTCTCATTTAAATAGTGAACCCTCACCTTGTGACTCCATCATCCCTTCCATATAGATAGGGAGCCCTCATCTTGTATCTACATGATCCCTTCCATATAGATAGTGAGCCCTCACCTTTTGTTTACATCATCCCTCCCACATAAATATTGAGCCCTCACCTTGTGTCTCCATCATCCCTTCCATATAAATAGTGAGCCCAAACTTTGTGTCGCGATCATGCCTCTCATATAAATTGTGAGCCATCATGGGCAGGGTACTCCACCCATGTGTTCCAGATCTCTCTAGTTTTTGTATTGTGTTGTGGGATCTGTTCTCATCTTAATGTAATGTATGTGAATCCTTTATTGAATACACAGGACCATGGAATAAATGGAGCTCTGTAAGTAAATAATAATAGTAAAAGTATATTGAATTGAAAGAATTATTGTACAAATGCAAATATCAACATTACTAAATGCCATCATTCATAAAGTTATAGTAGCTGTCAAAACCTCCCAACATCTAGTAATAATCAGAGAGGAGTCACATTTAAACTATCAATATCAATATTATCTTTACATTCCAATAAGATTCAAGTAAAAATTCCAGCTTTTTTCACTCTTGAGATTTTAATTTACTGTATATCTATTGATTTTCCAGCTGTTCAATGTTTGTGGTACTATAGTTAAACAGCTTGTTGCATTCTGTAGATTGTGGTCTATTGGAAGGTAAGTGAATATACATTTTAATTAATTTCTCAGTATGGTTCCATGACACGTTATATAGTGAACATTGGAAGAGTTTGCCTCTGTAGTGTGCAAAGTGTGCCATATTCATGATTTATGGCACCCATTCTTCATGTATCTGGCATTCTCTGCGCTGCCCCAACAGAGTGCACCAACTTTTGTTTGGTGCACCTTTAACATGGGGTGTGCAACACAGTTCTGTCAGACTCTGCATGATAAATGTGTGGCACAGTCCGACTGAGCAACGGTACACCCATTTCAGTGCAATGTAGTGCAGCTCTGACACAGATGTGTCTCGGACACTTATTAAATACTTGTGCAAGAAGTTTGGACTGAAAATCATACAGGAAACTGGCACAGGGGCTTTAAAGGAAATCTGAATAGAGTTGAGCGAGCACTAAAATGCTCGAATGCTCGTTATTCGAGACAAACTTTTCCCGATGCTCGAGTGCTCGTATCAAATAACGAACCCCATTGAAGTCAAGGGGAGACTCGAGCATTTTTTCACTGAAAGAACACATTGAAAGAACACAGTGAAGAACACATTGCAGATGTTCCGTACATCTGCTAACTTATCCGAAGACACGCATGCCGAACGGTGTTCTTTACAATAGTATGTGAAGAACAATATGTGTGAAGAACACATTGCAGATGATCCTGTGTTCACTGTGTTCACTGTTTTTATTGTATTCTTCACTGTTCTTTACTGTGTTTTCTTAAGTAAATGCTCGATCTTCGAGCGGGCAAAATACTCGTCTGAGCAACGAGTCGTTTCAAGTATGCTAATACTCGAATGAGCATCAAGCTAGGACGAGTATACTCGCTCATCTCTAATTATGAACCAAACATACTTTGAGAATTATGTAGTTACACTGATGCAGAAATATATCTTGTTTAATCCAATTAGTTTTCTCTGAAAAAACAATTGTTAAATTCAGGATAATGAGGCTCTGTTGCTCCTTTGCCTGGTTCGGTGCTTCTCCTTTTGCACTACTTTAGAGATTGATGTAATTACGGTGTTGTGCCTGACAGGCAGAAGTATTCAATCACTACACCATCCCCCAGCTGCTGTGTATAAGTCATCCAGCTCAGGTTGATTAGTCCGGCCTGCACAGTTCAGGAAGCTCCATGTAATGTGTTTATGAATGTCAAGCAGCATGCAACCCAGCTTTTCCAAACTCCTGAATTTTTAAATTATTTTTTCAGCTCAGGGATTGAACCAAACAAACAGAATTCCCTATGTATTTTTGTTACATAATGCAGCAAATCAAATTGTAGGTTTCCTTTAAATAATCTGGACCAGGGCAGTTTGCACTATTTTTAGTAAATGTGCCCTTATAGGTTCATGAGTTGCCACATTCTGAGAGCTATAACTTTTTATTTACTGCCTATGTTTAGGTAGCTAGCACTAAAATGACAATTTGGTGAAGTAGTTTTTAATTTTTTTGTAGTTTTTTTGTTTTTATTTTTTATACCCTTCACAGTACAAGTACAATAATGTAATATCCTCTAAGCCAATGTCACTATAGACACAGTAATAGCCATCTTGTGTGGGTAGCGGTTATTATTTCATATTTTACACCCCGTGAGCCTGTTCCCTCTGTCTCTCTCTAAATTTGTCGGCAGCTAAGGGGTTAATTGCCACACATAATGAGATGGGCAGACAAGCTGGGACCAGCCTTTGCATTACTGTCAGTCTCTTGCAGCTGATGGGGCTAGCATTATGACAGTGACAGCCCGATTACCAGGACGAGAATATCCATCCTAATCTAGCAATGGCCAGCTATTTAGGACAAGCATTCTCTTCTTTGGTCGACGACCTATTAAAATGAAACTGCTTTAAACTTATATAAAGTTCTCTTTTGTCTAGATTAAATAAGCATCTTATGGAAAGACAAAAATTCATATATATATGGGCCGCATATACATCCCCACAGATGGGTGGGTGAATGCACACTTTCATGAACACACTCAGTCCTGCTACACACATTGACATAAGCACACTGATTTGTACTACATACTTCCACATGAACACACTCTGCACTGCTACACACATTCATGTGAACACACTCAGCTCAGCCAATTCTTCATACCCAGTTCCATCCCCATCTCCAGGCTCCGTCTTGACGTGTAACTGGCAGTAACGAAACGGTTACAGGACCTTGAGTGATGAAGGGAGCATGTGATCAGTCACATTCTTCTGACATCACTCTAGATCCTGTGGGTTCTAACTATGTTGATATAGTTGGGAGAGGGATTGAGTAGTGAAGGGGCTCTGCTTTCTCTGCAATGCAGTGAAATGCTATTTCAGTGTTTCCATACAATGGTCAGGAGGTTTTGGCAGTGCTGGATCCTACTGACTTTCGGACTACAAGACACAGGCACTTTTTATCAAGATTTTTTCCTGCTAAAAAGTGCTTCTAATAGTCCAAATAATTGTACCTTATGGATTAATGACACACAATTGGAAATGATTCTTACTGTAATAGATTTTTTATAGATATATTTTCTAGTGTGTTTTTTTTTCCAAATTATATTTTTGCTTTTAACACTGTTGAAATATTCAGCCAGTAAATTCAATGAACTTTTAAATCCATCAACTATGTTTCTATGGAAACTGAGAGACACTACTATACATTCAAGGTAAATGATTATTTTAAGTGCTATTAAATCTAACCTGTTACAGGAGTGACACTTAAAAAGTAAGCACATATAAAAGATTCTGATATGAAAGCGTGTGTATCAAAATGTATAAATATCACATCAATTGTCCAAATATTCTCAATGCTTTGTCAGGATTTCACTAACCCAAGTACCTTGAGTAACTTGTGGATGCTATTTACAAAGGTACAAAAGCAAACTGAAGGGAAATTATTTAGGCTTTTATACAAAGAATACTTTTTATGTTTTGAAAGAAGAATGATGTATTATTCAACTGTAAACAATTTACTTCCCATCATAGCTTTACAGCTTTATTACAACAGGACAATAGGTATAAAATGCCTTGTTTGAGAGAGGTCAGGACAGGAAGGTTTCTATGAGGTTTTATGTGAAAATTGCTATACAGGCATTATGTTTTTCCTTTGTTAACAAAATTATCCTCATGACACTTATAGAACTTTTAACAAGTGGCTTATTATTTAGAAATAATCAACTTAGACTTTACTTCTCATGCACATGACAGAGCCATGTGCAGAAGGCAGTGGGGATGAAAAGTGTTGAGCTGTCCCGATCTGCAAAGTTTGCTAGCCCTGATTGTGCCTGTTACCCAGTGGCAAAGGCAATACCTATATTGCTGTGGCCGCAATTTTGGGTTGGAAAGTTGTTTACTCATTCCATCCTCTCGGGAACAATAACTCTCTCCAAAAGGGCAGATATGGCCATCAGGGGTGTTAATGGTGAGGGTTTGGATTCATTACCTGAACCTGGAACTGATCAGAATTTTATCAGGTCCACTCATACTAGTGATGCACACATTGGTCCACATTTATCAGAACTAGTGCAGTTTGCCTGTGGAGTGAGCAGAGTGTGCGCCAGATTCATCAAACTTGAGGCACTTCATAAGTCTGGCACCCCCTGCACTGCTCTGGAAGTGCGCAGACAGAATTGTGGCGAATGTCAGTAATATATGTGGCACAATCTCTGAGTAAGCAGAAACACATCAATTTAGGTGCACATTTTTTCTGTCTTGTCGGAAAAAGTACAACTGCGAAACAGAACTGGCACAGACACTTTATAAATATATGTACAAGCAGTTTGCACTTTATTTCTAGTGAAAATTCAGACAGAAAACTTGCACAAACACTTTAATAAATGTGGGCCATAGTCAATAATTCTGGCAAAGATAATCTTCATAGTATAATGTCCTAATTGTTGGCATATAGCGTTTTAGGAGGAATTCAGAATTTTCTAAGGGTAACACACTTTTGATTGGGTTTATGGGTTTTAGGCCAGGCTTATGCTGAAGGACATTTATTTTATTGTAAGGTCAAAAAATTACTATTACATCACCAAAACATAGGACATGTATCATACTCTGGCGCTAGGCTCTGGTATACTGATGAATCTGGTGGGTGAGTTATGACAATAGGGCAGCTCTACGCCAGGTTCTGCATGGCGTAGAGTTGCACTATAGAACGCCGGAAAGGGCACATACTATAGGTTATGTAGGAGCAGGACTGGCATGGCCCATTCTGGCCCACTCTGCCACATGGCTTTAGGGTTTTGCAACCAGATCTTGTTGCAAATTATTGTGGCATTCAGAAAAGCGAGTGTACGAGCTTTTTGGCAAGTATACATTGATCCTTAGTGCGTGCAGTGTCCAAAGTGGGACGTAGGATTAAGGGACTTAAGTTTGAGGTAACTCCTGTATTTTTGTGTTACTGTACTTTGAAATCTTCTTTTCTGCTGTATTTCTCTTGTATTCTCCATTAGCATGATGGACTCCCTAAGTGGCAATGCTACACAGTGCCATGTATGCTTTCCTTGAACAGCCGTTTGAGGGGGAATACTGCTGTTTGGGATGTGTGAAAATTGCTCATCTGGAAGCCCAGATTCTGGATCTGAATGAGCAAGTTTGAAGGCTGCGGGCAATTGACAATATAGAGTGAAGTTTGCTGCTCCTGGAGCACAAACTCTCCGGGGAAGATGGGTGTGGGGATGGAAGCATGGAGGTGCAGAATGAGGGGGCAGCTGGTTGGGTAACATGTAGAAGGCGGGGTAGAGGGAAGAGTTGCAGGGAGTCTAGTCCTGATCTGGAGCACAGGCAAGGCCAGGTGCTGGTAGTGGGATATTTGAATATAAGGGGAACAGACAGAGCAAACTGTCACAAAGACTGTGCATACCAAACAGTGTGTTGTTTGCCGGGTGCTAGGGTTCGGCATGTTGCGGATCTGGTTGACAGATTACTGGGAGGGGCTGGTGAGGAACCAGCAGTAATGGTCCACATTGGCACTTAAAAATGATCCTTAAAAAGGATTTCAGGGATGTAGGCTATAAGCTCAGGGGAAGGACCTTGAAGGTAGTTTTCTCCAAAATACTACCTGTACGACGTGCCACACCAGAAAGGCAGCAAGAGATCAGGGAGGCAAATAAGTGGCCCTGCTGGACCTTATTCTGACCAACAGACCTGAGAGGGTAACAAAATGACAGGTTGTGGGGAACCTGGGTAATAGTGATCATAATAACATTGATTTTGTATTAAGCTTTACTAAGTGCGTTAGTGGAGGGGCAACCAACACTCTAAACTTCAGCAGGACAAATTGTCAGCAACTAAGGGAAGACCTTATAGGCATAAACTGGGAGAATGTTCTCAAAGACAAAAGCCCCCCCCCCCCCCCCCAAAACAACTATTCTAAAAAAGTCCTGTGAGAAACACATACCATATGGGAAAAGCATAAGAGGAAGAAAAAGCCAATGTGGCTAACTAGTCTTGTAAGGAAAGCAATAAGCGAGAAAGATAAGGCGTTTAATGTGATAAAATGGGAAGGTAGCATTACAGGATTATAGAGAGAAAAATAAATCCTCTAAAAAGCAGATAAAGACCGCAAAAAAAGAGACTGAGAGAAATATTGCCAGAGAGAAAAAATAATCCCAAATTATTTTTCAAGTATATAAATGATAAGAAACTAAAAGCTGAGATTGTGGCCCCTCTTAGGAATAACATGGGGATCATAGTGAAAAGAGATGAGGGAAGGGCCAATCTACTGAATGTCGCCTTCTTGACTGTCTTTACTCAGGAAAATCCCCTGTTGAAAGACACGATGAGGAATGATGTAAATTCTCTTTGGAATGTCAACAGTTTAACCCAGGAAGAGGTGTGGTACCACCTAAGATAGATAAATCAACAGGGCCAGATGACATACACCGCCTGGGTTCTGCATGAACTATGTACCGTTATAGACAGCCGTTATTTTTAATATTTGAAGATTCACTGAGGACTGGTTATGTTTCATAAGGCTGGTGCATAGCAAATGTGGTACCAATATACAAAAAAGGATCAAAAAGCGATGCTGGAAACTACAGACCTGTGAGTCTAACTTCTGTGGTGGGATAAATATTTGAGGGGTTTATTAGAGATGCTATGCTGGAGTATCTCACTGTACATAACCTTAAAACCCAGCGTCAGCATGGTTTTATGAGAGATCGGTCCTGAAAGACTATTCTGATTGGTTTCTGCATGGAAGTAAGTTCCAGACTGGATCTGGGGGATTCTTTGGATGTTGTATATCTGGACTTTTCAAAGGCATTTGACACCATGCTGCATAAAAGGTTGATACATAAAATGAGACTGCTGGGATTAGGGGAAAATCTGTGTATTTGGGTAAATAATTGTCTAAGTGATAGTACACAGAGGGTCATCATTAATGGCACATCCTCAAATTGGGTTGACGTTACCAGTGGAGTACCACAGGGATCAGTATTGGGGCCATTTCTTTTTATTATTTTTATTAATGACCTTGTAGTGGGTTTACACAGTCAAGTTTCAATATTTGGAGATGATACTAAGCTGTTTAAAGTAATTAATACTGAGGTCGATAGGTTAGCATTACAGAGGGATTTGTGGAAGCTTAAGGAGTGGGCAGAGAAATGGTTGATGAGCTTTAATGTAGAGAAATGTAAAGTTATGCACTTGGGCCATGGAAACAAAAAGTATAATTATGTTCTAAACGGTCAATTACTTGGTAAAACTGGAGCTGCAAAGGACTTGGGGTTATTGGTGGATGGGAAGCGTAATTTTAGTGACCAGAGCCAGACGGCTGCAGCTAAATCAAATAAAATCATGGGATCCCTGGTCAGACCACACATGGAATATTGTGTACAGTTTTGGACACCAGTATTTAAAAATGACATAGTAGAACAGGTGCAGAGGAGAGCAACCAAGATTGTTATGGAAATGGGGGGACTAGAATACAATGACAGATTACAAAAGTTGGGATTGTTTAGTTAAGAAAAAAGACGACTGAGGGGAGACCTTATTACAATGTACAAATACCTGAACAGACAGTACAAGGATCTCTCTAAAGAACTTTTTATATCTAGGCTGTGACCAGGACAAGGGGGCATCTTCTACGCCAAGAGAACAAGCGATTCTACCATTAACATAGACAAAGGTTCTTTACTGTAAGAGCAGTGAGACTGTGGAACTCTTTGCCGCAGGAGGTTAATTATGGTAGACTCTATGTACATGTTCAAGAGAGGCTTGGATGCCATTCTGGAGAGAAAAAATATCCCGGGTTATGGGGATAAAACATTTATTTAATTCTTAAAGGTTGGACTTGATGGACTTGCGTATTTTTCCGGCCTTATATACTATGATACTCTACCCCTGGCCCACTTGTTGGGGAAATATCCCTGATAAATCTCCCAGCTTGTTGACTGAAACTCAACATTTACTAATGGTTCCAAGATTTTCTTAGTAATTATGAAACTACACTTCCCGGAGTAACCTAGTTGTGTTGGAATCACCTCTAAACTTTAGCCTTATTATTTAAGGGAAATTAAAACACAGAATTCTTGCAGACCACTGCAGAACCACAGCATTATGAGTGAAACCCTAGATTTCTGATGTGAAACCAAGAGGTTGTTTTTGATATGGATTTTGAGGTGAAAGACCACCTCAAAACCTGATCCATAAAATGTTCTCTAAACCTGCCTTCATATTTCCCCTGTTGAAGACAATGACATTCCAGTGCAGGAAATTTCATCAAACCCATTTTATTTACTGGCATCACATTTTTATATTTTAATCTGCTTATGCACTGTGCAGTACATGTATGGCGCAGAGCTGCGGAGGCTATATGAAGGCTCACAGGGTCAGCTCTTTGACAGATCCTAGACTGCATACCGGCAGTGGCTCATTTTAATGAATACTGTGTAGTATTGCAATAAACGGTAGAAACCAAATGGTAGAAACCCTAGAGGGTTTAACAAAAAGTGCTCGTCTCGAATAACGAACCCCATTGAAGTCAATGGGAGACTCGAGCATTTTTCAAGGGGACCAAGGGTCTGCACAGGGAAGCTTGGCCAAACACCTGGAAACCTCAGAATATGATAAAAACACCACAGAAATGGACAGGAAACATCAGGGGCAGCATGCATGGATGCCTCTGAGGCTGCTTAATCGCACCATTATGCCAAAATTATGGGCCACAGCATGGCAATGACAGAGTGACAGAATGAGGCTAGATAGCATCTAAAACATCCAATAATTGACCCTGACACTATAAAAGACGGCATGTAGAGGTAGAGGCAGCAGCGGCAGGCTAGAGAGTGGCATGGCGACATACCCCAAATGGAATCAAGCTTCAAACCAATTTTAAAAATTCCTTTTGGCGAGGATAACATGTAGCACTGTATGTATCAGTATTTTGCCAGGTTAAGGCAGCAGAGAGGAACCAAAGGAGGTGAGAAAGAAGCGTTGAAATGATTTCCTACGGTATATTTAGTCGATAACACAGTATGGTGGCAACATAGTGACCAAGTTCCATAACGTATCTGGTAAAACACCCGAAAAATGAGCCTGACAGCTCGTTTGATAAGGGGACCACATGTGAAGGTAGCCATGGAAATGACTTCCATGATTAAGAGCGACAGTATGGAGCATCCATATTGCGCTGCTATGATTGCAACTTCAGGTCTCCAGCATGGCAGCGACAGATGCGTCGAGTTCCATTAAGTATCTGGTGAAACACCTGAAAATTCTGCCTGACACAGCTCGTTTGATAAGGGGATGATGTGCTGTATATTCTCTCGCGCTCCAGCGTCTGGGGTATAGACAGTTGAAAGTTGCGCATGGAGACATTGGTGGACGCTGTGGAGGATCGTGGAGGCACAATGGACAGGAAACAGCAGGGGCAGTATGCATGGATGCCTCTGAGGCTGCCTAATCTTGGGATGGAGCTGGCGGTCTGCTGCCAGGCGAGCCTTCACCTGTCCAAGCCCCTGTCTCTCGGCTTCTCCCCACCTAAAATGGGCCTGGGGGCCAGAAGCATTTACTTTGAAAAAAGTATACTTTTCAAAGCAGGCTGGGGCTACAAACAGCACTTCTAAGAACCTTGTGTATAAGATCAAGTGTAGTACTGTTCTGATAAGTAATTGGTTGGTTATGGTGGGTGAGGGAGTGTAAACAGATGCACAAGAAGCGCTGAAATAATATCGGTAAATGATAAAAGTTTGCAAGTATATTTTGTGGATAACACAGCAGGGTGGTGACAAAGTTAATAAGTTTGATGTGGAAGCCATGAAAACAACCCAAAATTCTGCCTGACACAGCTCGTTTGCTAAGGGAACGATGTATGGAGGCAGCTATATGACGACTTTGGGAGGAAGCTATGGAGATGATGTGTGGAGGTAGCAATGGAGATAACGTGTGGAGGCAGCTATAAAGACGACGTGTGGAAGCTGCTATGGAGACAATTAAATTTGAATAGTGCCTGTATGTGGCTGTCCAAAAAAGTTTTCAAACCAGAGGAGCAGGTAGGTGGTCCTCCAGAAAAATTAAATAGATTAAGTGCCTGTATTTGGCAGTCCAAAAAAGTTTTCAAACCAGAGGACCCTCCAGAAAAATTCAATACATAGAGTACTATACCTAGAGCCAGTTGGCCCTGGCAAGATATAGCCAGTTTCCTCTGCTTTAGTGAACAAAGAGGAGGATAAGGAGGAAAATGAGGAGGAGGATTGCATACATTATTCAGGTTGAGCTTCTTTCACCAGGTGGAGAATGGAAATCCTGAGAAATCCAGGCTTTATTCATCTTGATAAGCGTCAGCCTGTCAGCGCTGTCAGTCGACAGGCATGTACGCTTATCGGTGATGATGCCACCAGCTGCACTGAAAACCCGCTCAGACAACACCCTAGCGGCAGGGCAGAACCTCCAAGGCGTACAGCGCCAGTTCGTACCACATGTCCAGCTTTGAAACCCAGTAGTTGTAGGGAGCTGTGTGATCATTTAGGACCATGGTATGGTCAGCCACGTACTCCCTCACCATCTTTCTGTAAACATCAGCCCTACTTTCCCGGGACAAGTGACAGTGTCTTGCTGGGGTGACATAAAACTGGCAAAGACCTTGTAAAGCGTACCCCTGCCGAAGATATGGAAGAAACCGCAGAAACTCGTGAAAACAATTCGTGGTGAAGTATCTTCAACAGCCGCACAGAATGGAGAGCTCCAGCCCGTGTCATGCAAAGAACCCTACCCATACTTCCATTATCTACTGAGAGAATAACACTTGGTTAGACCCTCCTTGCATTTCTAATCTACCGAAAATAGTTACTGAATTTCCCAGCAATACAGAGATTGTACTATTTCCCTCTCCTCCTCTGTAATATCTTTCAAATTCTAAAGAGATAGCCTTGCCACACTACTGTAAGAAGAGTTGTGATTCAATATCTTAGATATTAGTGTCATGTCTGTTCGAATAACATATTCATGTCATGTTTGGCAGGGAAACAAAGGTCTCTGCGCAGAGCAAATGCTATCATACCAGAGGTAGCAGAGCAGGGACCACGTCCCATCCGTTGCCTCCATCTCACCATCTGTCCCCCCCCATATATGTCTCAGCACATTCCCTATAAGCGTTTCCCAGACCTCCGGGGTTTTATTTACTTAGTTAGCCGCCCGGCCACACTTTCGTATGGATTTTTCCGACGAATTCATGATTTGCAGCAACGGCCGTGCAAGGTATTTTCCAGGGGATTGTGTCATCAGGCGAATTGGATTTTTGCGGGGCATTGCGGCTTGGCTGTACTGCAACAGAAATCGAATGTGCTGTGGATTATCAGATTGATTCGGCTGAGCGAGGCAGTAACTTACTCAATTGTGTTGCAAGATCAATCGGCTTACATGCACCAGAAGAAGGTGAACTTTGTCGGCCGCTGAGGCATGGGAAAGCCTACAGGATGGCACAATATCATGCACACCCTCTTAGGAAATCGGGTGACCAGTGCGTTAAATTCAACATGGAGATACGTAGTGTGCGGATAATGCAGCTTTCTGTAAAGTGTTTCCGTATGGGTAGTAAAATGTGGTGTGGCGGTTGTGGGTTAAATCTCGGTGGCTGGGCACCCCATTATTTTCATTCCTTCCCTACCGCTCCCCATTTATTTTCTTTATCACTTCAATCCTGTTTGCCCGCCGGATTTGAACCCACAACCACCACACTCCCCCGGCAATAGGAGACTAGCGTCTCTGTCATGGTCTTGACATGGATTTTATGTAACTAATAGACGTTCATGGTTACCGCAGGTCACCAATGCACTGTATATGCAGAGGGATCTTATCAATCCCCCCGTATAAATAGCGCGCCCCCTGCCCCCATATATCCAGCAGCTTGGTAAAGCCGAAATTTGAGTTTTGATATATTTTATTTTTTTACACTCTCGAGTATAACCAAGTGGGGGTTTCGCACATTTTTTTGTGCTATTAAAAGGCTAGGCTTTTACGTCCCGTATATAGGTATTATTATGAGATTGATTTTTTTATTATGGATAATATTATTAACGTCGCTTAACCCCTTACCGCCATGTGACGTAATATACGTCACATGTCTGTGTCCCGGTGCATGGAGAGGGCTCGTAGGGCCGAGCCCTCTCCATAGTCGGGGATAAATCTTTGCTGGCATATTCAGCCAAGTTCTTATCAGTCCAACCCGCTATCCGGTGGCGCACCACGTGTGTGGTTTTTCGGGCTGATCGGCTTTTTGGGTTTGTGTGTTGTCCTCGGCTTCAAATAGATGGCGCGGCATGAGGGGTCCGTCGCCATGGAGCTTCGGGTCAACCCATTCATTACCATGTGCTAGCAGCACATTGTAGATGTAATGAGTTATCAAATAAACACCTATACTCACTCTGGGCTCTAGCCGTAGTAAAAATCATAGAACCCATAGGTATCGCCGCGTGCCAAAAATGCCCAATCTATCAAAATATTATAAAGTTTTTTCACTGCATTTAACCCCCGTAACGGAAACTTCGCGCCCATAGTCGAAAATGGCACTTTGTTGCCATGTAAAAAACAGAATTAAAACTGCGATAAAAGAGTATCAAAAGGTCGTGACAGTCCAAAACGGATAACATTGATAAATGGCATCAAATCCCAAAAAACAAGCAAGCCAACCCACAGCTCCATACACCACAGTATGAAACGTTAATAGCGGGCCAGAAGATGTCAAAATCCCCCAAATTTTTTTTTAGGGCAGGAGGTTTTCCATTTTTTTAAATGTATGAAATCATTATAAAACCTATATAAATTTGTTATCCCCGTAATAAGACCGACCCAAGAATTAAATTCGACTGTCTTTTGGGCGGGGGCACGTGACTCTGTAAAATCGCAAGCCCACAAGCCTATGGCAGCAATGTTTTTTTTTTACGAATTTCACTGCTTTGAATTTTTTTCCTGCTCCCCAGTACAGGGCATGGAATATTTAAATAACAAACACACGCATTTTGAAGTATAATTTGTTACGGGCAGAAAATAACCGTCACACCGCTCTTACGATGGAAAAATAAAAAGTTTTTTAAGATTTTTTGAATGTGGCAAGTGAAAAATGAAGACCCCCCCCGCCCCCCACATTGCCGTGACGTGTTTTAATGCTCAAAGCAGGCGGCGAGGGAGGGAGCGCCCGGAATTTTAAGCACCACATTGGCACCTTTTGTAGTGCTATAAAATTGAACTTTTTTCGTTATGGGGGGCCATGTGACATTATTTATTTTGCAGATGAGATGTTTTTTCCAGTGTTTAGCATTTTTGGGGTTGGTAATCCCCTATTGCTGAAATTAGTAGATTTTTTTTTTTTTAAAAAGTAAAGGCTTTTTTTTTTTTTTCAATTATCTTTATTCTATGGGTTTAGATACGATTACGGGGATACGCATACATTACATATTTTGTTCGTGTGCGTTTTGGCAATTGGTGGCCGTCTTCCAATGGGCATAAACATTTTTAATTTTTTTGGGCTATCAGAGCTGGTTGATGGCTTGTTTTTTCATGTCGGAGATGTTGTACTTTGCACTTCCAGTTCATTCTGGAGTACCGATGTTTTTTTGAAGCACTTTATTGCATTTTTTGTGGGCTTCAATAGGTAGAAAAATAATATTTTCGTCATGTTGCTAAATTTTTTTTTTGACGGCCTTCAGCAAGCGGATTCAATAATTCTTAGTCGTTTAATTCTAGCAGTTTGAATGGGACTTGGTGAACTATCCTATGTGGGTATATATGGCCGTCGGCTGGGTTTTGCCACAACGAAGCCTCAGTAGTGTTTTTTTATTCACGCTAATATTTAAAACTTTTAACCTATTCCCAGACCTGAACATGGAGTGATAACTAGAGATGAGCGGCCCTAAATGCTCGTGAAACGTGCTCGGTTATTCCTGACAACTTGTCCCGAGTCTCGATAACGAAACCCCATTGAAGTCAAATGGGAACTCGAGCATTTTTCAAGAACCAGGGTCTGCACAGGGAAGCTGGCCAAACACTCTGAAACCTCAGAAATATAAAAACACCACGAAATGGACAGGAAACACAGGGGCAGCATGCATGGATGCCTCTGAGGCTGCTTAATCGACCATAGATGCCAAATTATGGGCAACAGCATGGCAATGACAGAGTGACAATGAGGCTAGATAGCATCTAAAACATCCAATATTGACCCTGACACACTATAAAGACGGCATTGAGAGGCAGCGGGCGCAGGCTAGAGATGTCATGGCGACATACCCCATGGACCAGGCTTCAAACCATATTCTGCGGTTAAGGCAGAGAGGAACCCAAAGGAGGTGAGCAAGAAGCGTTGAAAATGATTTCGCTATGTGAAACGTTGACGGTATATTTAGTCGATAACACATATGTGTGACGACATAGTGACCAAGTTCATAACGTATCTGGTAAACACCCAAAAAATGCCTGACACAGCTTTTGATAAGGGGACACATGTGACAGCCTGAGAGACTTCCTATTAAGACGACAGTAGGGGCATCCATATTGCGCTGCTATGATTGAACTTCAGGTCTCCAGCATGGCGCGACAGATGCGCCAGTTCCATTAGTATCTGGTGAAACACCTGAAAATCTGCCTGACATACAGCTCGTTTGATAGGGGATGATGTGCTGTATATTCTCTCGCGCTCCCGAGTCTGGGTATAGACAGTTGAAAGTTTGCCATGGAGACATTGGTGACGCTGTGGAGGCGAATGGACAGGAAACAGCAGGGCAGTAGCATGGATGCCTCTGAGGCTGCCTAATCTTGGGATGGAGCTGGCGTCCCCTGCAGGAGACCTGTCAGCCTCCTGCTCCTCGGCTCCTCCCCACCAAAATGGCCTGGGGCCAGAAGCTTTACTTTGAAAAAAGTATACTTTTCAAGCAGGCGTGGCTACAAACAGCACTTTCTAAGAACCTTTTGTATAAGATCAAGTGTAGTACTGTTCTGTAAAGTAATTTTGGTTATGGTGGGTGAGGGGAATGTAAACAATGCGCAAGAAGCGCTGAAATAATATCGGTAAATGTAAAAGTTTCCAGTTATGGTGAACACAAGTTAACAAAAGTTTGTTGTGGAAGCCATGAAAACAACCCAAATTCTGCCTGACACAGCTCGTTGCTAAGGAACTGATCTGGAGGCAGCTATATGAGACTTTGGGAGGGCAGCTATGGAGATGATGTGTGAGAGTAGCAATGAGATGTGGAGGCACTAATTAAGATTAAGTTTGGATAGTGCCTTTATTGTGGCATTGTCAAAAAAGTTTTCAAACCAGAGAACCTGGTGGGGCCTCCCAGAAAAATTAAATACATAGAGTACTATACCAGAGCCAATTGCCGCCCGGCAAAAAATAGCCATTGTTCCCTATTCTTAGTGTCCAAAGGAGGAGGAAGAGAGGAGGAGGATGCATACATTATTCAGGTTGAGCTTCTTTCCACCTGGTAGAATGGAAATCCTGAGAAATCCAGGCTTATATTCATCTTGATAAGCTCAGCCTGTCAGCGCTGTCAGTCGACAGGCTGTACCTTATCGGTGATGAGCCACCAGCTGCACTGAAAACGCTCAGACAACCGCTAGCGCAGGACATACAGAACGCTCCAAGCATACAGCGCCATTCATGCCACATGTTTCCAGCTTTGAAACCCAGTAGTTGTAGGGAGCTGTGTGATCATTTAGGACAATGGTATGGTCAGCTACGTACTCCCTCACCATCTTTCTGTAAAGATCAGCCCTACTCTGCCGAGACTGGGGACAGGTGACAGTGTCTTGCTGGGGTGACATAAAACTGGCAAAGGCCTTGTAAAGCGCACCCCTGCCAGTGCTGGACAAGCTGCCTGCTCGCCTACTCTCCCTCGCTACTTGTCCCGCAGAAGTACGCCCTCTGCCGCTAGAGCTGTCAGAAGGGAAATACTGTTTCAGCTTGTGCACCAGGGCCTGCTGGTATTCATGCATTCTCACACTCCTTTCCTCTCCAGGGATGAGAGTGGAAAAATTTTGCTTGTACCGTGGGTCCAGGAGAGTGACTACCCAGTAATCGGTGCTGGAATAAATTCTTTGATCGCGAGGGTCAGGGGATAGGCAGCCTAGCATGAAATCTGCCATATGCGCCAGAGTCCCAACGCGCAAGAATTCCCTCTCCTCACTGGCCTGACTGTCCATTTCCTCCTCCTCCAACTCCTCTTCTTCTGCCCATACACGCTGAACAGTGAAGGACTGAGCAATGCTCCCCTCTTCTGTCTCGCCAACATTCTCCTCCTCTTCCTCCTCATCCTCCTCCACCTCCTACGATATGCAATGAGAAACAGACCTGAGTGTGCTTTGGCTATCAACAAGGGAATCTTCTTCCCCCGTCTCTTGTGACGAGTGCAAAGCTTCCGACTTCATGCTGACCAGAGAGTTTTTCAACAGGCCAAGCAGTGGGATGGTGAGGCTGATGATGGCGGCATCGCCACTGACCATCTGTGATGACTCCTCAAAGTTATCAGACATCCACGTCCACTCCTCATTGTAGACTTGAGGAAGCTGACTGACCTGACTACCAATTCTGGTGGAAGTTGACATCTGACAGTCTACAATCGCTCTGCGCTGCTGGTAAACTCTGGATAACATAGTTAATGTTGAATTCCACCTTGTGGTACGTCACACAACAGTCGGTGAGCGGGCAGTTGGAGGCGGCGCTTGCTGACCTGAGAGTGGCAGCATCTGTGCTGGACTTCCTGAAATGCGCACACATGAGGCACACCATCGTGAGCAAATCTGACAGATTGGGGTATGTCTTGAGGAAACGCTGAACTATGAGATTTAACACATGGGCCAGGCATGGCCCATGTGTCAGTCTGCCGAGTTGCAGAGCCGCCACCTGGTTACGGCCGTTGTCACACACAACCATGCCTGGCTTCAGGTTCAGCGGTGCCAGCCACAGATCAGTCTGCGCCGTGATGCCCTGTAATAGCTCTTGGGCGGTGTCCCTTCTAGGCTCAGCAGTTCGAGCACCGCCTGCTGTCGCTTAGCGACGGCACTGCTGCTGTGCCTAGAGCTACCGACTGATGGCGCCATGCTCACGGATGGTAATTCGGAGGAGGAGGTGGAGGAGGGGTGGGAGGAGGAGGAGGCATAGTAGGCCTGAGAGACCTGGAACGAGGTAGGCCCCGCAATCCTCAGCGTCGGCAGTATATGACCAGCCCCTGGGTCAGACTCGGTCCCAGCCTCCACCAAGTTAACCCAATGTGCCATCAGCGACATAAAGTGGCCCTGCCCAGTAGCACTCGTCCACATGTCCGTGCTCAGGTGGACCTTGTCAGAAACGGCGTTGGTCAGGGCACAGATGATGTTGTCTGACACGTGCTGGTGCAGGGCTGGGACGGCACATTGGGAAAAGTAGTGGCAGCTGGGGACCGAATACCGAGGGGCGGCCGCCGCCATGAGGTTGCGAAAGGCCTCGGTCTCTACCAGCCTATAGGGCAGCATCTCCAGGCTAAGTAATTTGGAGATGTGGACGTTAAGGGCTTGTGCATGTGGGTGGGTTGCACTGTACTTCCTCTTGCGCTCCAGCGTCTGGGGTATGGAGAGCTGAACGCTCGCAAGGAGACATTAGTGGATGCTGTGGAGGATTGTGGAGGCGAAGGTGTGGTTTTCGCACAGGAGGTTGGGAGGTTTTTGGGCCAGGGTCCTGGGCAGGGGGCTGACTAGCAGAGGCAGCAGATGACACAGGGGAAGGAGCAGTTGTGTGCCGGGCCAGAGGTGAATGGCCTTGGTTCCATTGAGTGGGGTGTTTAGCATTCATATGCCTGTGCATACTGGTGGTGGTTAAGCTGGTAGTGGTGAAACCCCTGCTGATCCTGGTGTGGCACAGGATGTACACCACAGTCCGTCGGTCACCCAGTGTTTCTTTAAAGAACCTCCAGACTTCCAAAAATCTAGCCCTAGCCACGGGAGCTTCACTACGTGAAACATTTGGTGCGGATGCACCAGCTCTGGCCCTTCCTCTCCATCTGGCCCCACCACTGCCTCTTCCAACTTGTTCTCGTCAAGGACTCCCCTCTGTCTCAGAAGCACTGTGTTCACCCGGCCTATCAACCCAGCTTGGGTCTGTCACTTCATCATCCTCCGATCCCTCAGTCTGCTCCCCCCTCGGACTTCCTGCCCTGACAACAATTTCACCACTGTCTGACAACCGTGTCTCCTCATCGTCCGACACCTCTTTACACACTTCTTCCACTATGTTAACAATGTCATCATGACCCACAGACTGCGGCCAGTAGAAAACCTGGGCATCGGGAAAGAGCTCAGCAGCAACCGGACAAGTGGTTTGTGACTCTAGGAAGGGTCCAGAAATCAGTTCCTTAGAGTATGCCGGATGCCAAATTTTTCTGGGAGGGGACAGACTGGGGGGAAGGAGGCTGAGGTGGAGGAGCAGGAGGAGTGCTGATTTCGGTGACATGGGTGGACTACGTGGAAGACTCACTGGGGGACAAATGACTAAAAGTATTGTCCGCAATCCACAACATCACCTGTTCGCACTGTTCTGGCCTCAACAGTGCTCTACCACGAGTCCCAGTAACTTGAGACATGAACGTAGGGAGTGTAGCTCTGCGGCGTTCCCCTGCTCCCTCATCAGCAGGTGGTGTCTCACCCCGCCCAGGACCACAGCCTCTGACCCCTGCAGTAGTTGGACGCCCACGTCCACGCCCTTGTCCTCTACCCCTAGCCCTCGGGTTCAACATTTTCAAAATTAAAGAGTAAACTGTAAATTTTTTTGTGTTTTTTTGTGTTTTTTGTGCTTTTTTAATGTTTTTTTTTTTTTTTTAACAAAACGATCAGAAGAAATCATACAGCAACCACAGAAGATGATAATGATTGCTATGGCTAGTTTGTAACCTACACTGACAGAACACAACTAAATTTTGTGCTTTGCCTGTGATGACTTTTAGTTTTGAAAAAAAAATTACAGTAAAAAAAAAAATCGGCAGACTGTGCCTAATTCAATCAAACCCCTAATAAATTGTCCCACTTAGGTGTTTGAGATGGATATGTGTGTCACTAAGAGCTAAATAGAACGTTCGCAAGTCTCCCTGCAAATTCCTCACAATATGGTACTAGCTGCACTACTAGTGCCAGCAAGGCCAGCCACAAGCAAATAAAAAAAATAAAATATATAACGCTATTGTAGCCCTAAGAAGGCCTGTTGGATTCTTGTATGGCTATTTTCTAACCTTCACTGACAGCACACAACTGGATTTTGTGCTTTGCCTGTCACACTCTACTTTTGAAAAAAAAAAAAAATCGTCAGACTGTGCCTAATTCAATCTAACCCCTAATAAATTGTCCCACTTAGGTGTTTGAGATGGATATGTGTGTCACTAACAGCTAAATAGAACGTTCGCAAGTCTCCATGCAAATTCCTCACAATATGGTTCTAGCTGCACTACTAGTGCCAGCAAGGCCAGCCATAAACAAATAAAAAAAATTAAATATATAACGCTATTGTAGCCCTAAGAAAGCCTGTTGGATTCTTGTATGGCTAGTTTCTAACCTACACTGACAGCACACAACTGGATTTTGTGCTTTGCCTGTGATGACTTTTAGTTTTGAAAAAAAAAATTAAAGTAAAAAGAAAAATCGTCAGACTGTGCCTAATTCAATCAAACCTCTAATATATTGTCCCACTTAGATTTTTGAGATGGATATCTGTGTCACTAAGAGCTAAATAGAAAGTTCCCAAGTCTCCCTGCAAATTCGTCACAATATCTCACATATGGTACTGCTGCACTACTAGTGCCAGCAAGGCCAGCCACAGCATAAAAAAATAAAATATATAACCCTATTGTAGCCCTAAAGGCCTGTTGGATTCTTGTATGTAGTTTTCTAACCTAACCGACACAGCACAACCTGGATTTGTGCTGTCCTGTGAACTTTATGTTTTGAAAAAAAAAATTAAAGTAAAAAAAAATCGGCAGACATGTGCCTAATTCAATCAACCCCTATAAATTGCCCACTAGGTGTTTGGAGATAGATATGTGTGTCACTAAGAGCTAAATGAACGTTCCAAGTCTCCCTGCAAATTCTTCACAATATGTACTAGCTGCACTACTATTGCCAGCAAGGCCAGCCACAAGCAAATAAAAAAAAATATATATATATAACATTATTGTAGCCCTAAAAAGCCAGTTGGGTTCTTGTATGCCAGAGTTTCTTAACCTACCACTGACAGCACACAACTGTATTTTGTGCTTGTGCCTGTGAGTCTTTTAGTTTTGAAAAAAAAAAATTAAAGTAAAAAAAAAAAAAAAATCGGCAGACTGTACCTAATTAATTCAATCAAACCCCTAATAAATTGTCCCACTTAGGTGTTTGAGATGATATGTGGTCACTACTACTAAAATCGAACGTTCCCAATCTCCCTGCGCAAATTCGACAATATGTACTAGCTGCACTACCAGTGCCATCAAGCCCAGCCACAAGCAAATTAAAAAAAAAAAAATAATATAACGCTATTGTAGCCCTAGAAGGCTGTTGGGTTCTTGTAGAACTCACCCTGCCTAAGACTAAGCTAATATAACACCCAAGCTATCCCTCTCCCGCAGCATCAGCACAGATCTCTCCTGACGCAATCCGACAGAGAATGCTGCACAGCGCTGGCAGGGGCTATCTATTTCCAGGGTCACCTGTCAGGCCAGCCAACCACTGCTATCGACGTGTAAGGTACCAACGTCATGCTGGGTGGAGTACAGAGTCTCCGGGCTTTGATTGGCTCTGTTTCTGCCGCCCCAAAAACAAATGTCGAGAGATGCCATTTTTCTCGAGCTGGCGCGAAGTATTCGTCCGAGCAACGAGCAGTTACGAGTACGCTAATGCTCGAACGAGCATCAAGCTCGGACGAGTGTGTTCGCTCATCTCTACTAAACGTACTTGAATAAAATGAGATTTTTTTAATGACTCCAGAAGCTGGATTAAATTTACGAAATTACTGCATGTCTGGGACTAGTATTATCATTTCCATTACATAGTTGTTAAAGTGCTCTTTAGTATGCCACCTCTTTGTACTAAAAGACCGGCATGCAGAGGCAGCGGCAGCAGTGGCAGGCTAGAGAGTCTCATGGCGACATACCCTAAATGGACTCAGGTTTCACCAAAGGAGGTGAAATGATTTCCTATGTGAACAAAAGGTTGACGGTATATTTAGTCGATAACACAGCATGGTGGCGACATAGTGACCAAGTTCCATAACGTATCTGGTGAAACACCCGAAAAATGAGCCTGACACAGCTCTTTTGATAAGGGGACGACATGTGGAGGCAGCCATGGAGACGACTTCCATGATTAAGAGCGACAGTATGGGGCATTCATATTGCGCTGCTATGATTGCAACTTCAGGTCTCCAGCATGGCGGCGACAGATGGGCCGAGTTCCACTATGTATCTGGTGAAACACCTGAAAATTCTGCCTGACACAGCTCGTTTGATAAGGGGATGATGTGCTGCATATCCTCTCGTGCTCCAGCGTCTGGGGTATAGAGAGTTGAAATGAGACATTGGTGGACGCTGTGGAGGATCGTGGAGGCAAAATGGACAGGAAACAGCAGGGGCAGCATGCATGGATGCCTCTGAGGCTGCCTAATCTTGGGATGGAGCTGGCGGTCCGCTGCCAGGCGAGCTTTCGCCTGTCCAAGGCCCTGTATCTTGGCTCCTCCCCACCCAAAATGGGCCTGGAGGCCAGAAGCGCTTACTTTGAAAAGATTATAATTTTCAAAGCAGGCGGGGTCGTTTGAATATTTCATCTAGGAATAATGGAATAGCATAGCGGTTCTATTTTTAATAGTTTTTTCGGAAATGGTTCCATGATTAAGAACGACAGTATGGGGCATCCATATTGCGCTGCTATGATTGCAACTTCAGGTCTCCATCATGGCGGCGACAGATGCGCCGAGTTCCATTATGAAATCCAGGCTTTATTCATCTTGATAAGCGTCAGCCTGTCAGCGCTGTCAGTCGACAGGCGTGTACGCTTATTGGTGATGATGCCACCAGCTGCACTGAAAACCCGCTCAGACAACACGCTAGCGGCAGGGCAGGCAAGAACCTCCAAGGCGTACAGCGCCAGTTCGTGCCACATGTCCAGCTTTGAAACCCAGTAGTTGTAGGGAACTGTGTGATCATTTTGGACGATGGTATGGTCAGCTACGTACTCCCATCATCATCTTTCTGTAAAGATCAGACCTACTCTGCTGAGACTGGGGACAGGAGACAGTGTTTTGCTAGGGTGACATAAAACTGGCAAAGGCCTTGTAAAGCATACCCCTGCCAGTGCTGGACAAGCTGCCTGCTCGCCTACTCTCCTTCACTGCTTGTCCCGCAGAAGTACGCCCTCTGCCGCTAGCGCTGTCAGAAGGGAAATACTGTTTCAGCTTGTGCACCAGGGCCTGCTGGTATTCATGCATTCTCACACTCCTTTCCTCTCCAGGGATGAGAGTGGAAAGATTTTGCTTGTACCGTGGGTCCAGGAGAGTGAATACCCAGTAATCGGTGCTGGAATAAATTCTTTGAACGCGAGGGTCATGGGATAGGCATCCTAGCATGAAATCTGCCATATGCGCCACAGTCTCAACTCGCAAGAATTCACTCCCCTCAATGGCCTGACTGTCCATTTCCTCTTCCTCCAACTCCTCCAACTCCTCTTCTTCTGCCCATACACGCTGAAGGACTGAGCAATGCTCCCCTCTTCTGCCAACATTCTCCTCCTCTTCCTCTTCCTCCTCATCCTCCTCCACCTCCTCTGATATGCGCTGAGAAACAGACCTAAGGGTGCTTTGGCTATCAACAAGGGAATCTTCTTCCCCCGTCTCTTGTGACGAGCGCAAAGCTTTCGACTTCATGCTGATCAGAGAGTTTTTCAACAGGCCAAGCAGCGGGATGGTGAGGCTGATGATGGCGGCATCGCCACTGACCATCTGTGTTGACTCCTCAAAGTTACTCAGCACCTGACAGATATCAGACATCCACGTCCACTCCTCATTGTAGACTTGAGGAAGCTGACTGACCTGACTACCAGTTCTGGTGGAAGTTGACATCTGGCAGTCTACAATCGCTCTGCGCTGCTGGTAAACTCTGGATAACATGGTTAATGTTGAATTTCACCTCGTGGGCACGTTGCATAACAGTCGTTGAGCGGGCAGTTGGAGGCGGCGCTGTGCTGCCCTGAGAGTGGCAGCATCTATGCTGGACTTCCTGAAATGGCCACAGATACGGCGTACCTTGGTGAGCAAATCAGACAGATTGGGGTATGTCTTGAGGAACCGCTGAACTATGAGATTTAACACATGGGCCAGGCATGGCACGTGTCAGTCTGCCGAGTTGCAGAGCCGCCACCAGGTTACGGCCGTTGTCACACACAACCATGCCTGGCTTCAGGTTCAGCGGTGCCAGCCACAGATCAGTCTGCGCCGTGATGCCCTGTAATAGCTCTTGGGTGTTGTGCCTTTTATCACCTAGGCTCAGCAGTTTGAGCACCGCCTGCTGTCGCTTAGCGACGGCACTGCTGCTGTGCCTAGAGCTACCGACAGATGGCGCCATGCCCACGGATGGTAATTCGGAGGAGGAGGTGGAGGAGGGGTGGGAGGAGGAGGAGGTATAGTAGGCCTGAGAAACCTGGACCAAGGTAGGCCCCGCAATCCTCGGCATCAGCAGTATATGACCAGCCCCAGGGTCAGACTCGGTCCCAGCCTCCACCAAGTTAACCCAATGTGCCGTCAGTGATATATAGTGCCCCTGCCCAGCAGCACTCGTCCACGTGTCGGTGGTCAGGTGGACCTTGTCAGAAACGGCGTTGGTCAGGGCACGGATGATGTTGTCTGACACGTGCTGGTGCAGGGCTGGGATGGCACATCTGGAAAAGTAGTGGCGGCTTGGGAACGAATACCGAGGGGCGGCCGCCGCCATGAGGTTGCGAAAGATCTTGGTCTCTACCAGCCTATAGGGCAGCATCTTCAGGCTGAGTAATTTGGAGATGTGGACGTTGAGGGCTTGGGCGTGTGGGTCAGTTGCACTGTATTTCCTCTTGCGCTCCAGCGTCTGGGGTATAGAGAGCTGGACGCTGCGCATGGAGACATTGATGGATGCTGTGGAGGATTGTGGAGGTCGAAGGTGTGGTTTTCGCACGTGAGGTGTTTGGGCCGGGGTCCTGGGCATGGGGCTGACTAGCAGAGGCAGCAGATAACACAGGGGAAGGAGCAGTGGTGTTCCCGGCCGGAGGTGAACGGCCTTGGTTCCATTGAGTGGGGTGTTTAGCATTCATATGCCTGCGCATACTGGTGGTGGTTAAGTTGGTAGTGGTGGAACCCCTGCTAATCCTGGTGTGGCACAGGTTGCACACCACAGTCCGTCGGTCATCCGGTGTTTCTTTAAAGAACCTCCAGACTTCCGAAAAATTTAGCCCTCGCCACAGGAGCTTCACTACGTGAAACATTTGGCGCCGATGCACCAGCTCTGGCCCTTCCTCTCCCTCTTACCCCACCACTGCCTCTTCCAACCTGTTCTCGTCGAGGAATAGCCTCCGTCTCAGAAGCACTGTGTTCACCCGGCCTATCAACCCAGCTTGGGTCTGCCACATCATCATCCTCCGATCCCTCAGTCTGCTCCCCCTCGGACTTCCTGCCCTGACAACAACTTCACCACTGTCTGACAACCGTGTCTCCTCATCATCCGACACCTCTTTACACACTTCTTTCACTACGTCAACAATGTCATCATGACCCACAGACTGCGACCGGTGGAAAACCTGGGCATCGGGAAAGAGCTCAGCAGCAACCGGACAAGTGGTTTGTGACTCTGGGAAGGGTCCAGAAAACAGTTCCTCAGAGTATGCCGGTTCAAATGCCAAATTTTCTTGGGAGGGGGCTGACTGGGGGGAAGGAGGCTGAGGTGGAGGAGCTGGAGGAGTGCTGATTTCGGTGACATGGGTGGACTGCGTGGAAGACTGACTGGTGGACAAATGGCTAGAAGCATTGTCCACAATCCACGACATCACCTGGTGGTGTCTCACCCCGCCCAGGACCATGGCCTCTGACCCCTGCAGTAGTTGGACGCCCATCGTTTAACAAAATGATCAGAAGAAATCACACAGCAACCACAGAAGATGATGATGATTGCTATGGCTTGTAACCTACACTGACAGCACACAACTGCATTTTGTGCTTTGCCTGTGATGACTTTTAGTTTTGAAAAAAAAATTAAAGTAAAAAAAAAAATCGGCAGACTGTGCCTAATTCAATCAAACCCCTAATAAATTGTCCCACTTAGGTGTTTGAGATGGATATGTGTGTCACTAAGAGCTAAATAGAACGTTCCCAAGTCTCCCTGCAAATTCCTCACAATATGGTACTAGCTGCACTACTAGTGCCAGCAAGGCCAGCCACAAGCAAATAAAAAAATATATATATATATAACGCTATTGTAGCCCTAAGAAGGCCTGTTGGATTCTTGTATGGCTAGTAGTTTCTAACCTACACTGACAGCACACAACTGGATTTTGTGCTTTGCCTGTGATGACTTTTAGTTTTGAAAAAAAAATTAAAGTATAAAAAAAAATCAGCAGACTGTGCCTAATTCAATCAAACCCCTAATAAATTGTCCCACTTAGGTGTTTGAGATGGATATGTGTGTCACTAAGAGCTAAATAGATACTATATTTATACACATACACATATGGATACATGCAGAATACTACATTTACTCACATACACATATGGATACATACAGAATACCATGTTTACTCGCATACACATATGGATACATGCAGAATACTACATTTACACACAGACACCTATGCATACATGCAGAGAATACCATGTTTACACACATACACATATGGATACATGCAGAATACTATATTTACTGTCACATACACATATGGGTACATGCAGAATACTATATTTACACACATACACATATGGATACATGCAGAATACTATATTTACACACATACACATATGGATAAATGCAGTGATACTATATTTACGCACATATACATGAATATACATGTGAATAAATGCACTCCAAGCTTATATATTGTACGCTTTGCTATGGGCACAATTAATAATGGGCTCTGAAGCAAGGGGATCCCAGTGCCATTGCACTACTCTGTATCTGCCTATGTATTATTTATCATAAAGTAGCCCCAGAGTCCAGTGTACAGGTCTCAGCTTCCATAGCAATCACCACCAAAGATAGCACATTTAAAGAGTCCTAGTGCTACAGCATTTGCCGCAGTGTTGCACTTCTAGCGTTTTCGGAAACCTCCGATAATGCTAACAGACACTGCAGCGCTCTTCAAATGAAAATGCCGGACGTTGTAAGCGGTCAGGCGTATTCATGAGAGGGCGGTCCAAGGCGCTGCCTCTCCCCCAGACCACCCTCCTACTCCATAGGACAGCGGTGACTGCCGAGATTCACACTTATCCCGGCCCCTCATGAATATGCCCACCGCTTAGAGCAGAATATTCACCAGATATAAGATTACCAAAGGAAATGGCACCAAAATGACCCAACTGAACACTCCTTAACCCTCAGGAAATTTCCTCACCCAAGGTATCCGGCACAGCTTATATTTTCCACTTTTTAATCGTTAAATTTTGGAAAATTATACAAGTGGGTTTTAAATCCTCAGTACACCCCTTGGTGAATTCCATGATTGGTGTTGTTCATCATAATGAGATCATTTTCCAGGGATTCCAATTTACAGGAACTTCAAAGGCACTATAAGAGCAGTTTGGCTTCCAAAAAATCTAAATCTACTCTACAAAAGACAGATATCACTCCTCCCATCTGTGACATGTTGTGTGTCCTACCAGCTATGTATTCCCATATATATAGCTGTGTGCTACAAGTAATACCCCCTTAATCTGTTACATGTGGGCATGAACTGTATACAGTAAGTCACTAAGGGGAACCATTGTTATTACTAAACATACCTTATAGGTTGTAGTAAATGCTGTCCAGGTATGTCCTTATAACGCTGGAGTGCTGGCCGCATGCTGAAATATCACCTTATATTTCAAGACATCTACTAGTCAGGGGGATGGGCTTCAGGGTTTACTAGTCAAGCATGCACCCATCCTCCAGTCAGGTGCGTCATCAAAACTGCACCTCGTTTCTCTTTTCAGGTGATTCCTGTACTGCCTCCACTGCCTCCCCGTCCTCTGCAATCTCTTCCAAAATCTTGGACATGAGCAGTGCATTTTTTTCTCCTCTCCTATCCTGCATTTATGCAGAGGGAGAAATGCTCACTGCAAAAGCACCGCAAGCTGCAATGGCCGGAGAGGAGATATTATACGCACTGTGCATGATTTGAACTGTTTGGACAAGATCGCAGAGGATTGGAACGCACAGGATGCTGCGTTGGGCACGCTGATGTCACAGACTGGAGAGCTGTTCTGCAGCCTTGCAGTATTCCAGCAGGTAGTTTGTGCAAGAAATGAGGAGGGAGAGGCTGTTGTACTGGTTTCTCCCTGGGGCAACCACTGAGTGTCTGTAGGATGAGTCCCTGGGTAATGGATGGGGAAGCCTGTGATGGAAAGCAGTTGTATCCAAGGATCAGGCGGAGGTAACGTTGTGCAAATCAACTTACAATTCTGTATTGAACTCCAAACAGTAGGCAATGGCCCAAACACTATTAACATCAGATTCTGGTTACTGGAGTGATCATGGAGAGGGGTCTGCAGGAATGGTGCACCAGCCTGATAGTAGATGCAGGCTGGGATAGTTGCGGTGGAGCTGTATCCAAATTGTGGAAGCTGCAGCTCTGGGGTTAGAGTCTCCTGTGGCTACACTGATGGAGTCTCTCACTCTGACTCTGCAGTCTGACTGAGACCATGTGATAAGACTGTGTGCTTCTCCTGGACAGGGGTTTTTATCCTCCCCCTGGTCAGGTGGTAGCACCTCTCCAATCATACTCCAGCTAACAAAACATTCATCCAACATCATTGGATAATTACTTACATAATTTAACTGTTGCCTTTCCAGGCAGTATCTACTTTCCCTTGTTACAACTTCTGACATGTAGAGGGACACTTTTGCAACACCTAACTAACCCCTTGCATCTGCAGGGATGTTGCATAAGCAATATGTCAGCCCATCTCCCCAGACTGCACACAGCGAAGAGGACAGAAGTCCATGCACTATATAAAAATGCAGCACCAGCACTGTATTAACTGTTACAATACTGGCGCCGCAGTCCGGCCAGCAGACTAGAAGACCTTGGATTCTACTTTCATACTATATGTTTCTTAGGAGTTCATTGTAGGACATAGTTATTATTTAGGTGATATTATACTATAAGTTAATGTGGCATTTTTAGGGGTACAGTGCTGATATGTGCTAAAGTGGGCTAAAGACATCTTGGGTAGAGATGGCCGAATCGATTCGATCGAAGTGGAATTCATTGCGAATAGGAAAAGAACACCCTTGATGACATGTGCAGAACTGTAAGCCAATCAGCCACCGGCAGGGTTATGTGATGTCACAAAGCCCTATAAAGACCCCCATGTCGGCATTTCACACTGCATGTGCTAGACAAGCATCTAGCTGCTTGTACTGTACAGTAGCGATTTCTGCTCCAATCCCAGGGTGTCCATTTTGGGGATCTGTATACCCCAAATTGCAGTTCTTTTTTGTTGCTAAAGTTACTAGCAAGAACTCTGTGTAAAAATCCACATACTTTCTGGATTGATTTTTGCTCTAGTTACAGAGTGCCTGTTTTGGGGATCTGTATACCCCAAATTGCTGTTGATGAAGTTACTAGCAAGAACTCTGCGTAAAATCCACATAGTTTATGGAGTGATTTTTGCTCCAATCCCAGGGTGTCTGTTTTGGGGATCTGTATACCCCAAATCAAATCACAGTTCTTTTTTGTTGCTGAAGTTACTAGCAAAGATATCATATTTTCAGGGAAATTGTAATGAATGATGCATGTGGCATCTCTGATCTTTAAATTTAAATGCAAATTTAAATACAAAAATTTAAACTTCAAATTCCTTTCAAACTTCAAATTCAATTTAAACTTCAAATTCTTTTCAAAATTCGAATTCATTTCAAACTTTGTCATTGTGCCATGCTCTGGCCTACCATGTTGCTGCCACGTAAAGAATTTGTCATCGTCCCACTCTCTGACCTCATGCTGCTGCCACCTCCAGGCTTTCTCTTTATGCCACTATGTGGCCTCCCATGTTGCTGCCAGCTTAAGAATTTTTCATTGTGCCACTCTCTGACCTCATGCTGCTGCTGCCACCTGTGCACTTTGTCATTGTGCCACTCTGTGGCCTACCATGTTGCTGCCACCTCCAGAATTTGTCATTGTGCCACTCTCTGACCTGATGCTGATGCTGCTGCTTCCGCTACCTCTTCACTTTGTCATTGTGCCACTCTGTGGCCTACCATGTTGCTGCCAGCTCCAGAATTTGTCATTGTGCCACTCTGTAACCTCATGCTGCTGCTGACACCTCCAGAATTTGTCATTGTGCCACTCTGTGGCCTACGATGTTGCTGCCACCTCCATAATTTGTCATTATGCCACTCTTCGGCCGACTCATGCTCCTGCCAACTGACTGTTGTCTCCATGGAAAACTCTGTGATTTTCATCATGCTGTTTTCACCCTCCACCACTCTATGACATTGCCACTAAGTTTGGTTTTCCCCTTCATTTCATCTGTCAAAAGGAATGAAAAGCTTCAAGATTGATAGCCAAAAGCAGCAGTGGATACAGAATACAGAGGACATGCAAATATCCCATTTACTGGCCATCTCTGTTCTGGATAAACTCCTATTTGTTTTTTGATTTAGCAATAATGATGGATTATTGACCGACTGAAAGCGGATACTGATGGATGAAAAATGATCAGTGACAAAATTACTGCTGACACCTTCTCCACTCTTTAGGGGGGTTACTACATGTATCCGCGTTTCACAGAACAGGTTCTGTCGTAATCTATGGAATCAACTGATGTCAGTGAAAAAAAAAGTGTTCTCTTTGATGTTATATTTTGATCTTGGCCCTCAGCTCAGTCCTATCGAGCTGGCACAGATGTTACCTGGTCAGGCTGCGTTCCTGCTTCACTTGGTTGGTCAAGTTGGCCCCTGTAAGTGCCCATGGAATTGAAGAGTGAAGTGATTCTAAGAGCGGCGCCTGTCATGTGCGTGTCATACTAAAACACAACATTGGGGCTCATGAGCATGTTGTGGCGCATCGGCGCCGGCTTGCATGCGACAGAAATCAGGGTCGTGGACATTGGACAACCCGACGGATTCGGACAAACCACGGAATTTAAACAAGGAAATGTGTCACAACATCAAGCACTCACATGCACCGGGAAGATGCAAGTTAAATCTGCCGGACCTCGGCGCAGAAGCAACACATGCAGGGATTGCGACAGGACCTGGTAAGTAAATCTACCCCATTGTTTGGAGACCAAACCACACTCCCTATGCATATTTGAGTATGGCACAACATTCTACAACACCCTACAGGCTCTCTGCAGCCAGGAAATACCTGTTTTATAATATGAATTAACATGATTCGATTCAGGTCGAATCCAATTTTTTGGAAAAATTTGCCGAACCTGGTTGAATCAAATTTTTAAAAATTCGCCCATCTCTAATCTTGGGATATCTTCAGCTGGGATAAGTCTCAGCTCCAAAAATTATCAAAAGTTATCAATATGTTATATAATTTACAAAATTGTATCAATGAAAACTACAGATGGTTCTGCAGGAAATCTTAGGTAATGAGGTAATGGATAGAGATGAGCGAGTATACTCGTCCGAGCTTGATGCTCGTTCGATATGTGTTTCCTGTCGTATGACTACTGAAGTTTTTACAGCTTTTGATAACTGGGCAGGCAATGCAACCACTGCATCTATAACAGCCTTTAATGTCCCTATCAAGCCATGTTAGTTCTCTTCTTGGTTTTGTAAAATGGCTATGTACTACCCTGTCCTTAATGTTACGGCCTCTTCTAAAGGTAATAGAGGGTTGTGTTGTGGTGACAGGACTAAGGTCCGGGTCCATTTTAAGAATATGCCAATGTTTGGACAGTATCTTACGTATGCTGTCCGTGCCTCCGTCATAGGTACCTATTAACCTAATGGTTTGGGATGCAGATGGTCTAGGTTTGGTAGTCAGTAGGTTGGGGCGGTCTAGGGCCAATGCTCTTTTATATGTGGATTTAAGGATGTGGTCAGGGTAACCTCTTGCCCGAAATCTGGAGCGCAGTCCTTTTGCTTCAATGGTAAAGTCCCTTGTTGTCACACTGCGGTTTAGATTTGTGCACTAGCACTAAACTGTTTAGTTCCCGCCCCGGAACAGTTCTTAGTCCGGGTTAAGTTTTGTTCTTAAATCATCTTCCCTACCCATCTTACCCTGAACCTTTTTCCTTCCCACTACCTCTAACCTAGTCACCTGACCTCAGTCTCCCACATCAAACAGATTTGGGGGTGATTTAGTAACTTGACACTAGCAGCAAATAATGACCACCTCCAACGCACTCCCTTTCAAAATAGCTTCCTTCAACGCCAAAGGTCTTAATGTACCAGAAAAGCGTTCACAGATTCTTTACTCTTTTCATAAACAGAAGATCCAGGTTCTATGCATACAAGAAAAGCACTTCAAAACTGACTGTATACCTAAAATTAATAGCAAACATTACCCTACCCACATACATAGCACTAACCCCGAATCAAAATCTAGAGGGGCATCTATATTCATACACAAATCTGCACAATGCTCTGTCTTAGAAACCAAACTTCACAACGAAGCTAGATATGCCTTTATAAAATGTGACATCCTGGGCTCTGTATACACATTGGCCAATATCTAGAAGATTTAACGGAATTTGCTAGCGGTTCCCTGATCCTCTGCGGTGACTTCAATCTAGCTATAAACGCACTCATAGACACCTCTTCAGGTAAATCCTCGGTGTCATATGGTAAACTAAATCGTCTGCGAAAGCTACTCCACGCCATGCAACTCTGTGACATTTGGAGATTGAAACACCCAGAGGAAAGGGATTATACCTTCTATTCCCAGGTACATAACTCATACAGCAGAATAGATTATATATATGCCCAGCATCATCTCCTCTCATCTGTCCTAAGCACAGAAATCGGCTCATTCATCAGCTCAGATCATGCCCCTGTTACATGTACTCTATCTCTCTTACCTGGAAAACGCTCTCCATTCAATTGGAGGCTTAATGAGTCCCTACTACATGACCACCTCTGCATCGCTGAACTCAAGAAAGTTGCTAATACATTTCACCTTGACCACAAACACGACGACACACTTCCGACCTACAAATGGGAAATCTTGAAGCGCAATCTAAGAGGCATCCTTATAAAACACGACTCCCGATTAAAAAGGGCTGCTGGAGCTAAACTTAAATCCCTTCTGACCACACTCCATGACCTCGAGGCCAAACATAAACAAACCCTTCTACTCAGTACACTCTGCGAACTCACCGCAGTTAGACACGAAATTAATTCTATCCTTGAAACCAAAAAAAAACGCCTTAAACACTTGTGCTCACATTGTTTCTACGAGTGGGGGAACAAACCTGGCCGACTACTCGCTAGGACCCTACGAGATAAGAGAGCATCGACTTATATAGCTTCAATAAAAAAGGAGGGGAACTCACCCGTCCATACCACTGAGGAGATAGCCGAAGCCTTCTCTTCTTACTACCACTCTTTATACAATCTCCCACACCCCTCGACCTCGTTTACTCCACCGCAACCCACACAAACACTGAAACAATACATCCAAAACACGGCATTACCAACCCTTTCACGAGAGGATACTGAATTACTCGAACAACCTTTTACTTTAGAAGAACTACAAAACGTGACTAAATCGCTCCCGACTGGCAAGAGCCCAGGGCCAGACGGATATACCGCTCCCCTTTACAAAACTATGTTACACTAAATCTCACCAAGCCTGTTAGCTACATTTAATGCAGTTACCTCCACTAACGCTCTTCCACCTTCATTCCTTCAGGCCCATATCACAGTCATCCCCAAGGAAGGAAAAGTCCCCCAGCTATGCCCGAGCTACAGACCAATATCCCTAATCAACATCGACACTAAAATATATGCTAAGATGCTTGCTTGTCAGTTGGCCCCCCTCCTGGGAGATCTAGTTCACCCGGACCAAGTGGGTTTTGTCCCCAACAGAGAGGCAAGGGATAATCCCCTTAAGTCTTTCTCCCTGATTCACCAGACAACCCAGCAGAAAGCACCTGCCCTCATTCTCTCGCTAGATGCCGAAAAGGCATTCGACTGGGTGGACTGGACCTTCCTTGAGGAAACACTATCCCAAATCGGTCTTGGCCCAAGGATCAGAGCAAAAATAAAAGCACTATACAACACCCCCCAAGCGCAAATAAGAATAAATGGATCACTATCGCCCCTCTTCCCCATCAAAAATGGCACTAGACAGGGGTGCCCTCTATCTCCACTTCTATATGCGCTGGTGATAGAACACTTACTTATAGCCATCAGAACACATCCTGATATTACAGGAATCAAAATAGGAGATCGTGACCACAAATGTTCAGCCTTCGCAGATGACGTTCTTTTATACCTTACAAATCCAGGCACATCTCTACCCCCGCTGATGACAGTTCTAGAAACATTCGGACACTTCAGCAATCACAAGGTAAATGTATCCATAAGCGTAGCGATGAGCCTGGGCCTTCAAGGCGCTGAGATACGTGATTTAAGATTGCGATACCCCTTCTCCTGGCAGCAGAAGGCAATCACTTACCTAGGGATTCAAATACCTTCTGACCTTAAATCCACATACACCCTGAACTTCGACCCATTCCTGCAATCCGCAAAAAGAGACATAACGAACTGGTCATCTAAGCAAATTTCCTGGGTGGTTAGAGTTAACTGTGTCAAAATGACACTACTGCCAAGGTTGCTATACCTGTTCCAAACAATCCCCTTAGCCCTGAACACTTACTTATAGCCATCAGAACACATCCTGATATTACAGGAATCAAAATAGGAGATCGTGACCACAAATGTTCAGCCTTCGCAGATGACGTTCTTTTATACCTTACAAATCCAGGCACATCTCTACCCCCGCTGATGACAGTTCTAGAAACATTCGGACACTTCAGCAATCACAAGGTAAATGTATCCATAAGCGTAGCGATGAGCCTGGGCCTTCAAGACGCTGAGATACGTGATTTAAGATCGCGATACCCCTTCTCCTGGCAGCAGAAGGCAATCACTTACCTAGGGATTCAAATACCTTCTGACCTTAAATCCACATACACCCTGAACTTCGACCCATTCCTGCAATCCGCAAAAAGAGACATAACGAACTGGTCATCTAAGCAAATTTCCTGGGTGGTTAGAGTTAACTGTGTCAAAATGACACTACTGCCAAGGTTGCTATACCTGTTCCAAACAATCCCCTTAGCCCTTCCCAAAATATTTTTCCAGAAACTATCGAGCCTCCTAAATAAATTTATCTGGTCCTCTACCCCCCCCAGGATAGCTAAAGCGACACTAATCCTAAGAAAGACGCAAGGGGGACTGGGACTCCCGGAATGTAGAAACTACTTCCTTGCGACCACATATGCTAGGATACTTGATTGGTTCCACAACAGTAAAAATAAACTATGGATACAAATAGAAGGTAGCCTCTCTCCAGCACCCCTAACCACCTTGCCCTGGTCACACTCACATGCCACATTAGACCACCGTCTAAATGCCCTCCCATACGTGGCCACCCAAACTCTTAAAACGCTAAAGAGACTGGATACTACCTCCCGATTATTTGAACCTGACGGTCCACTTGTTCCGATTACGGATAACCCTGACTTCCCACCGGGAACCCATCCAGAATTTTTAGCTCCAATCAGATCAAGTGACCTACTTGTGTTTAGGGACCTGATACAAGGCTCTTCTCTTCGCCCTCTCGCCAACATTACCACCTCATCTACACTCACATCTCGCACAAACTGGGAGTACAACCAACTGCGTCATTTTTATACTACACACAAAAGACGCCTCAAACTTCACCGCCAGCTAAGACCTTTCGAGTGTATGTGCACATCCCCGACAGCTACTCCTCACCCGATCTCAGCATTATATAACCTCTTCCAAGACGAGTGGGCTAAAACCACTCCGAACTACACAAATGCTTGGGAAAAAGAGATGGGGAAAACATTTACACCTGAGGACTGGTCAAAAGCCTTTGAGTTCTGTCATAAACTATCTATTTCTGTCAGAGCTCAAGAGACCAACTTTAAGATCCTGTCCAGGTGGTACTGGACACCGGACAAATTGCATTCTATTTACCCCTCCAGCCCAAGCGAGTGCTGGAGATGCCACCAAAGAGAAGGGAATATGTTGCATATATGGTGGGAATGCCCAATATTGCAACCTTTTTGGTCCCGCGTGGTGGATGTGATAAACGAAGTGTCCGGTCAGGGGTTGGAAAATGACCCTGTACACCTTTTACTATCCATGCTCCCACCATTCCCCACCAAAGCAAAAAGATCACTAACAGGCTACATGCTAATTGCAGCACGTACACTGATCCCAAGACTGTGGAAGACCACCCGAGTGCCATCCATGTCGGAGTGGTTTACAGAGATCCTATCTCTGCAGAGAATGGAAGAACTTTCGGCGGAATCTCACCGTACAAAGGAAAGACACACCCTAATATGGGGTCCTTGGTTAGACTTTATGCGCTCTTCCTCCTACTCCACTATGCATGACTGAGAATGCCCTTCCCCCCTTCAAAACTTACCTTAACCTTCCCTCCCTTTCATTCCCTTCCCACAGTTTAATCTGTTTTTCCTTACTTCTCTTTACTCCAAAACAATGACACAACTTTAGATTAAACAAGATAGTTTAAAATTTTTAATGCTCATATAAATTGCCTATATGATCCTAATTTAGACAATTGTGATAACATGACGTAACAACTTTGGTTTGTATTTTCATTGTATGTTTAATAAAGCTTTTGAATTCCAAAAAATAATCCAGCATGATAAATCATCAGGGACACTTACTTATAGATCCAACTGTGCTTGATGTAAATTCACAGTGTGGGGGGAGAGGGCTCTTGCAAAGTGTTACAGCCTGTGAAACTACAGAGGGGCTTTGGTAACACCTTCTAAAATCCCTTCTGGCTCATTAGCATAATTTCAAAAGTTGATATTTAGAAGGAAGGAGGCCATGGATAACAAATATAAGATTACCATAGTCACAGTTGCTCAGTCTATGATTAGTGCCCCTGGTTTATCCATGCTTCATTTTGATAGTATGGTAGATGTCCTTTAACAACATCTAGATGGCCAGAAAAGTACCCTTTGTAGCCAAAATACACTGCTTTATATTCAGCCGGGTCCAGTTAGTACCAAACTATGAGGGTTTAAGGTAGAAACCAAGCACAACATTATTATTTTTCCAGAATTTACTAGTCTATGTGGGTGTTTTTTCTTGCACTTCCTATATAGCAAGTTGGCTTTGTTTATGCCCAAACAATTCACCAAAATTCGTAAATATTTGCAACATTTTTGTCAAATGGCAATTTTCTTGTGAAGTCACAGCCTCGTTTGCTAGAGCAGAATTTTTGACTATTCTTTTCAAATCTCTTTTTAATGTGTTTTTTATTTTCTTTAACAGATGACAGCACATGCACCAGTACAACACAAACGGAAACTATACATTGAGTTGGCACCATTCTGGGGGCAAATTACTCTAAAGGACTTGCAAGTCTTTGAACATTTTGACATGATTGGGAAGGAGTTTTCAAGATTTCAAGTGATGATCAATGCAAATGTATCGGCGAGTGGTGTTACAAGTTCTTATTCCCAAAATGTGGTCATTTTGCAGACTGAAGAAAAGTTTAAATAGTCAAGACAAATTTTAATGTGGTTGGAAAGTAGTTCATATCACACATCACACAAATATTTTTACATTAACGTATGTAGGCAAATTAGTCTATAGCTGCCATATTGGGCTAGATCCCTTCCTTTCCTTATTTCTGAATCACTGTTACCTTTGCAATTAAAGGTAGAATTATTATTATTTTTAAAGCATGATACAGTTAAATTAGTTAGGATATTGGTTAGGGATCGTTTTTGCTGGAATCAAAGGTCACACATCTTTTCCATCAAAACCAGGCAAACAGCAGCAGGTATAATCTGAATAAAGGTCAGAGTTATTTTAGAAGGTTGCAAGAAAATAAACAAAAACATTAACAAAACAAAAATCCTTGGCTGTCCGGCACTGACTATACAGAGTACAGGCCTGACTAGCAGCTGAAGGACTTCTCCCAGCCAGCTAACACACACAGCTTGTAGCAGCCTCACTTGCATGTGGTTCTGTGTCTCCAGGTAGAGAGACAATTGCCCACATGACTTTCCTTAACTCCTTCAGGACACAGCCAGTTTGCATGTTAAGGCTCAGCCCATTTTCGAAAAATCTGATCATTGTCTTTTCTTGTCATAATAACTTTTTAACAGTTCAACTTATCTAACTGATACTGAGATTTTTTTTCATGACACTTTGGGGAACATTTACTAATCTGTCCGGAGGAGTTCACAGAAAGTGCATTGTCCGATGATAATGCACTCTGCAGCGATTCATTTAGATCGTGTGCCCAATATCCTGCATGTGTTGCTACCCCGCTCAGGTCCAACAGAGTTCATCTTCTTCTTCCTGGTGCATGTAAGTACTTAATCTTGTGACACAATTTGAAAGTTAAACCCATCGCTCAGTCCGAATAAGTCGGATCGACGAAAACAACGGAAAGTCCGACGAATGTGTGATCCATGGACCCTTAGTAAACAAGCCCCATTGTAGTTTATATTAGTAGTATAATTTTGCTGATTGGTTGGGTTTTGGGGGGTAAAAATTTAGACAAAAAGTCATAGCACAAATTTAATTTGTAGAAAACTTTTTCCTTTTGTCTTTTTACAAATTTTAAAAGGTTTCTAGTTTTAGTAGCAAGTTTTCAAGTTGCGTGCACCGCTACCTCCTCCAAACACGCGTACACTACTACATCCTCTACACACAGCGTTCACTACTACCTCCTCCACACACTATGTGCACTACTCCTATTTCTACTATCACAAGGCACTTACAAGTACGGTTGGGGGGATGGTAAAATGGATAATGGAGGGCATAAGACAAGGAGAAATGGACATTGGTGGAAAAATAAGGCAAGGAAAATCAGATGATGAGGTTTGTAATAGTGATTTTGCAACAGCAACCACATAACAGTTCCCAAATTTCTCTCCAACACCACCAAATGCAGAATGGTGGTGTTGGAGAATGGGAGATCTGTCCTGACTTACATATGTCATGGCATAATGATCTCATGACTGAGATCACAGTCACTGGCCAGTCTGTATTGATCAAATTGGTCCTGCGATGTCAGCGGGTGAGTTTTGCCTTGCGTTCCCAACCCCCCCCCCCCCCCCCCCTCCTACATAAATGTGTCACCTTGTCGCGAGACACAGTGACGTCACAGAACGAGGATATATTGGACGCTGAACAGGAAGGGGTTAAGTAAATTGTCTCTGATCACTTAATCAATTAGGCAGCAGGTGAGATTCTGGTCTGCTGCCTCACATAGCAGAGGAATCTTGGAGAAATATACCTCCCCTCCACAACCTGCATCAAAAAAAATTCCTTCTCTTTACAATTATTAAAAGCTCATAAAGTTTTCAAAATAGCATCAACGAAAAGTTTTACATTTATCAAAGGTATTCAGATGTATCTAAATTTGGTATTTCTGTAATCGTACTGACCTTAAGAAATGTGTTACTGCACAGAGAAAGCCACAGAATATTAAATGGTGCCACTGCAGAATATAATCTGTCCTCATTTGGCTCTGTAAATCTATATGAAAAAAGTTTGTTTTCAGGTTGACCTAGATCCCTTAGTTCCAATGAAGGTGACCAGGACATTGTATGCTTCCAACTTTGTGAAAAAAGGTGTGGAAATAGTGAAATACTGCAAAAAATATTTTGGCTTTAGTATATTTATCAGATTGTCAAGGAACAAAGGGGGGAATTTATCATTTACATTTTGTCTTTCACTTGGTTGTGTATGTTCAATTCCATTTTTGTTTTATTTGAATTCATCAAGTGAGTCTATGTATGTTGTTATATTTGTTTGTTTTTTTTGGTTTGTGTCATAATGTTATTTTTTTTTGCATATGTCACAAATATTTTTTTTTTTTTGGTGCACATGTCCCTCTATTGGTCTTGATAAATTTTGTAGTGATTTTTTTCCTTTTTCTACACCAGGGGGTGACTGGAGTCATTTTGCGCCAAAATGAACATTTGCACCAAATCATAAATAATGCCTAGTGAACACTATGAAAAAAGTGCCTAAATGTACATTCTTCAAAAAATCCCTTAACAAAAATGTTCCAAAAAGTGATCAATAAAATGTGCGCCAAAATGGTAACACTGAAAAGAACAACTCAACACGTAAAAATAAGCCCTAAACCTGATCTGTCAACCCAAAAATGTTAAAGTTAAAGGAATGATAAAGGCATTTTTATTTATTTTTATTTTTTTTTTTGGGGGGGGGTGGGGGTGAGACAGTGACTGGTACGTGACGGGGATTCTACTATCTTTCTATATCTCCATATGACCATGTCAAAAGGTGACTTGACTGCCCACAGACTAGCAAGAACAAAAATTCCAGATATCTCACCTGAACCAAGGGTCAATCCAGTTACACAGGTGTCAATCGTCCTAAGAGCTACCGTTTCGCTACTTTTCCATCATATGGAGATTATCATATCATATGTAGAGGCGGCTTACATAGATTCACAGGCACTTTGATTTTCCCCTTCTAGCCTCCGCTTGCGTTTTGCAGATCTATTAGTCAGAGAATCTTCGCCATTAGCAATCTGTTATGTATTGTCAAGAGGAAAGCGGGGCTGGAGGAGGGGGTGCGTGTGTATGCTAACTCCTCTCCTCTCATACCTGTCAGTGGGTGAGATTTATTTCTTTTATCTGCATTGTACACAGCTCATGCAATGTAAAATGGCAACACAAACGCTGTGTAACACGTAGTGCAATGAGACTCAACTCATATACCATGTAAGCGTAAACATAAAATGCTAACCCACATAATGCGAATGGCAGTAAATCGTAAGTGTGAATGTGCCCGTAAACACAAGCGCCGTTTCTACATAAGCAAACAGACACAAAAAATACTCTGACATAGAAGGCGAATTCTTGTAAGTCATGCACACCATTGCAACATACCAAAATATAAACGCACCTCAAACAAAACCAGCCACAATGTGTGTACTCATAAAAGACCAAAATTATTGTGAACACATGCAGCGAATCAACTGACCTGACGACAAACCGGCCGTAAGAATAACCATAATTGCAGAACGACTGTGTTAGCGTAAAGGCAAATGCAGTGTAAGCTAAAACGTTACATATGGCCGCAGAACGTACTTGCAGGCGCGAAAAGTCACGCAAACGTAGGCCGTAAGCATAAACACTGTAGTCAAAACGTGTTGTGCTGTATGTTAATGTGCCAAAATGTTCATAGAATTTGCAAATTGTAACGCAAACGCCCGGGAAAAATCTTAAATATAGAGCTGGCAAACACAGAGTAATCGTAATGTGACTGCTGAATCTGCGATAAGTGTTCACACAAATTCGTCGATCCTCACACAGTGGATACCTAAACCTGAGACACAACTAACCGATGACTCAAATGCCCTGTACAGCGGGACCGCAGCGCAAACTTGTCTTATCCGCAATGGTCGCAAATCGCCGCATGACCGATGCGCAACTTGCTCAAGCAAATGTCCTTGTCATTGCAACTGGCGCAACAAGCTGCATATTCGTAACTGGCGAAAATGCCACGTAACCGCAACTGGCGCAACCCGCGTAATCGTAAACGGACGCAACCCTTTCACAATGCGGATATCATAACCGTATGCCGCGCTCTGCATAACCAGAACTCAAATGCCTTGTAGCATAACTGGTGAAAATGCTGCGTAATCGTAACTGGCGCAAACGCCACATTAGTAACGGCGCAACGCAGCGTATCGTAACTGGCGCAAATGCTGCATAATCGTAACTGTTGCAAGCTCCGCGTATTCGTAACTGAGGCAAACACCGCACATTCGGTACTGAGCAAACGCTGCGTATATCGTCACTGGCGAAAACGCTGTGTAATTGTAACTGGTGCAAAAACCGGCGTAAACGGAACTGGCGCAAACAAAACTCACAAATCAATATTCAAATCGTTTCTCTGGCATTGCCCCCACTTATTGGACAGCATGAGAGAAATTAGCATAACACACGCTCCAGCTCCAGCCCTAGCTCTCCTCTCTGACCAAACACAGATTACATGGTCAGAACCTCAGAATGAATCTCCGCAACCGTGGGGGCTGAAGGAAAATCCCAAGTGCCGCTGAACCTGTGTAGCTGCCCCTATAGGATGGTATGATAATCTTACAGGTGTGTGAGTGTGGTAAAGGTCCTCTTTAAATACACCTTCCTTGAGTCTTAAAGGCATTGCACCTTTATCCCCTTCCCGCCGCTGAGATGATGCCGGCTCGGCTCTGGATTGGAGCCGAACTGGCATTGGTAAACACGGGGTGTTGGCTGTAACACATAGCCGGTCAACGCAATCGTGGCATCTAACATTCATCCGGGGGGGGGGGAATTCTTTCCCCCACAATCACCCCCCCCCCCCAGGACCGTTCTCGGGGGGCGCCAATCGTTGTTATGGCAATGCTGGGTTCCGATCTGGTCCCCAGCACTGCCTGCAGGAACTGCTAGTGAGATGGAGTCTCTGACAGCTGACACTGCTAATACCCTGCAATACATGAGTACTGCATAGTAATATCATGAACAATCAGGTGATTGCTTGTTCATGTCCCATGCTTGAAAAAGTAAAAAAAAAATGTTATTCAATAAAAATTAAGTAATAAATCAATAAAAATGCACATAAGTCCCATAACATATAAAGGACATATAAAAAAATGTTATTCAATAAAAATTAAGTAATAAATCAATAAAAATGCCCATAAGTCCCATAACATATAAAGGACATATAACCCAAAAAATGTCTAAAATCACACAACAAACCCACATATATAGTATCACACCAATCCACCCGCATCCATAACACCCCGTAGAATAAAAGTAATTCTTTTGAACCATCAAAAACGTGAAAGAAACAGCCGTTAAGAAAACTGTTTAAAACCCACCAAAATTATCAGTTTTGCCTATTCAATCTTACAAAAGCTGCATAAGAAAAAGGATCAAAAAACTATGTACTCCAAAATGATCCTGGTGCAAAGTACAATGTCCCCGCAAAAACACAGCCATCACCATGCTCATAGCCAAAAAATGTAAAATTAGAGATGAGTCGAGCACTAAATGCTCGGTGCTCATTATTCTATAACTTTTCCGATGCTGCTCGGTTTGTCTCGTATCGATAAACGACCCCATTAAAGTCAATGGAGACCCGAGCATTTTTTTTATTAAAAGAGAACATTAAAGAGAACAGTGCATATAAAATATCCCAGATGTTTACTGATGTTTTTACTTGTTAAGAAAAAATTGAAATTGAATAACACTTCTTTCACATGTGTTTCTGCACTTAAATGTCCTGTATTCACTTTTGAATGTTTTATAATTCTATTCTTCATCTCACTTTGCAGTGTTAGCGCGTGTCTCTATAATGTCGGAGATTTGCGCGCACATCACAATGTGAAGGATAGTGTTTTAAATTTAAATGTGTTTGGCTCTGCTGTCGCTGTCTCTGTTCTGTGCGCGCGCTGCTGTATGCCCTTAAAATGTGCGTGTTTTTTCACTGTTTTTAATGTTTTATTCTATTCTTTCTTCACATTGCAGGGGTGCGCGCGGTTCCCATTAGTGTTCGGTGATACGCGCGCACAGCTTGCTAAAGGTAAAATAGTGTTATTTAAATTGTTCCTCTTTGTCTTTGGCCCCTAAATTGTTCTGTTTTCACATGTGTTTTTTAATTTTTATTAATCTTCATTCTTCACATTGCAGTGTGCGCGCGCACGCCTGCCAAGTGAAGAATAGAGAATAGATTTAAAACATTAAAACAGTGAAAACACGAACATTTCATGCAGGACTACATTGGAAAGAAATACACTATTCTTCACATCCCAAGATGTTCCGAACATCTCCTCACTTAGCGGGAGACACGTGAGCGAACACCTGGATAAAGTGAAGAATAGTGTTATTTCAAATGTGTTCTTCACAAGCGAAAACATCAGAAACACCATGCTGGTTATTTTATTATATAGTACAACTATGTGCTTCACTACATTGCACTAATTATTAAGCTCTATCTCGAGCCGGCGAGATACTCGTCCGAAAGTAGACAATGACCGGTCCGAGTATGCTAATACTCGTATCGACCCATAGAATAAAGATAACATGATTATTAGGCTAAACGGTGAACACGAAAAAAAAAAGTCAAAAATCCAGAACAGAATTGATGCTTTTCTACTCCTGCCCTCAAAAATTAGTTCCTAAATTTACAACAATAGGGGATACCAACCCCAAAATGGTACCACTGAAAAAAGCATCTCATCCCGCAAAAAAAATGCCATCACATGGCCCCAATAACGAAAGAGCTAAAATTTTATAGCCTACAAAAGGGGCCAATGAGGAAACTAAAATCCTGGCAGCTGCAGGGCGCTCCTTCCCTCCTGCGCCTTACTGTGCACCCATAAAACAAGGAACTGCCGCATGTGGGGGGTCTCTGTAATCGGGAGAAATTGCAGAACAAATTGTATGGTGGATTTTCTCTTTTTATCTTTTTGAAATGTGTAAATTTTAGTGCTAAATGAACGTATAACCGGCACAATTTGACCATTCTAAATTTCACCTCCATTTTGATTCGATTACTATGAAGATCTGAAGGGGTTAACAATCTTCCAAAAAGCTGTTTCTAATAACTTGAGGGGTGCAGATTTTAAAATAGGTTGATATATAGGGGGTTTTGATGCTAAATATGTAAAATTTCATTCAAAACGGTATTTATCCCCAAAATGGTCAATTCTGAAAATACGGAAAATTGATATTCTATTTGTAAGCCGCGTGACATCAAAATAAATTATCCAGACATTTCAAAAATTCTGAAATGTAAAGTAGACAAATGGGAAATGTTATTCAAAAATTTATTTAGGTGGTAAATCTATCTGCTTTAAAACGCGGTGATTTTGAATTTCGAAAATGGCAAATGTTTCAAAAAATTTGTCATTTTTTCTTTTTTTTGTAAATAAACGCAAAACTTATCATCCAAAATTTACCACTAAAATGAAGTACAACATGTGGGGAAAAAATCATCTCAGAATCTTTTGGAAAGTTAACAGTGTTCAAAAGTTATAACCATATAAAGCAACGCATGTCAGAATCCAAAAAATTGGAATATACAAGCTATATATATGTATGGGGTTTTTCTTAGAGATGAGCGAGCACTAAAATTCTTGAGTGCTCATTATTCGAGTCGAACTTTTTCCGATGCTCGAGTGCTCGTTTCGAATAACGAACCCCAAGTCAATGGAAGACTCAAGCATTTTTCAAGGGGACCAAGGCTCAGGGAAGCTTGGCCAAACACCTGGAAACCTCAGAAATTGATGGAAACACCATGGAAATGGACAGGAAACAGCAGGGGCAGCATGAAATACTCTAGTCATACTCATTCATCTCTAGTCTTGCTTTTTCGGTGATAAGATGTAGTTTTTAATAGCACAATTTTGGTTTTCATTTATCCTACTGGAGAACTGTTATTTTCCATTTTTGTGCATCAGATTTAAAGAGGAAAGTAAATTTGACACAGTTTTTTTCTAACCAAAATGTTCTGCCTTCATCATTGACCCTAAATGTATATTAAAACATTTCTCTGTGTCAATACACATAGAGTGATGAAATTTAAAGTTATTTTTAATTACCTTTCCTTGCATAATGAAATACTTTTTTGGAAAGAAAAGACATTGCATTGCCTCCTTCCGATAGCAATAACTTCTGACATTTTTATCAATTAGGCTATGTGAGAGCTTATTTGTGAAAGGACCTGTAAATATTATTTGTACACACTTGGGGATCATAAAGTTTTTTGATTACTAATAATATAATTTTTTGTGTCATAGATAATTTAAAAATGTCAATTTGGGCATCATTTTTTGTTTAATTTTTTTAAAGGTTTTGTCCTACAGGATAAATGCTATTAGTATACTAGTATTAGTATACTAATGACTAAAAAGTTGTATAACCCTGGTTGGTATGGGTGTGGTGTATGATTTTTCTTTTGTTTAAAGGTGCTGGTGGGATTAAGGGTTTTTTTCTTTACATATTTCTTAGACTTAGACCATTTGATCTCTCATATACTGCACTTCATTTCTTATGTAATGCAATGCATTATAGGTCTCTGACAGGCATCTTTTAGGTCAGGGCCTCCGTCAAACCAGGATAGCTCTGGGGTCCTCCAGTGGGTTGCCAAAAATCATCAGCACCGCAAGATCACAACTGCAAGCTGCTTTTGGTGACAGAGGGAGCACACTCACTCTGCACTTGTTTAGCCACTGTGGTCCACCCACAATCAGAGCTTTTCCGATCTTGGCTGTTAGTGCCCGGATGGGCTATGATAACACAGCCCCACCACTAGCAGGACACAAGGCCCTGCATACTTAATCTGAGGCATTGCTCTAGACAGGCATCACATCTCAAGAAGTACCCTCAATCACGACAATAAAAAGTCAATACTGAGGTCATTTATCCACTTGTTCAAAAGATATGTCGTTTGGACATGTGTATGTAAATAATCTGATACTAGCCAAATGGGCATAACCCAGCACTATAGAGTACACAAAGAAACATTCTAAGAGAAAAGTAAAGCTAACAGTACCCTTGGCTGGTATGAAGTATTTCACATCTAAAAATTTGGGTAAATGAGGGTAATCATATGAGATATGTCATTTAACATGTTGTACTTTATGACATCCCAGTCCTGGTGCTCTATAAGGCCTAGTGGTCTGTTGTTTCTATTATCCTCCTTGTTTATGCTTGTTCAGATTTGATCAGGATTTTCAATAAGTTTATGTGCTGGAATGTGTAGTGGACAAAGCCAGGATTGATGACCACTAAGTGTCAAGAAAAGAATTTAGAATGAAGAAGAGAGGTGATACAAAGTGAAGCAGAGCATAATAATAATAATTGATTCCTTTATTTATATAGCGCACAGGGGCCCCATTCTCCTGCTTGTTTAGTTTGCAATCTGTCTGCCACTGTTATATGAGAGATGCAGCAGGCAGATCTGTCTTCACAAACCCTTGGTACCCTTATTCCAGCCTTGAATATACCTAAAATAACTAGGAAGAAAGTCAACCATTAGATTTAGCATCATATTTGAGCCCCCTTTCTGGCTTTGAATTAGAATAAATGACATAAAATACTGCCATAAAACTGTCCGTTTTGCTTTTTATTTTAAACTATCCTTTCCAAATTACGCAGTGTGCATCAACCTGCATATAAATTTCTCTGCTTTCATCTGCTTCAGTGTGGGTCATCAGTTAGTCGCTGCAATATGCCTTATAATACAAGACAGATACAAGCTGATGCCTATTACATCCCTTTCAAGATCCCCAGATCAAGGAGTGACCTTTGAGTGTAAAGTTTCAATCAAAGTAAGTCATCAGACTGAGGCAGCAGCGATTCTTGCTGATTCTTTTCCCAGGCCGGTTTCAGTGTCAAACTTGCTGCATGCCTGATCATTTATTTTGTTATTCCATATCTGTTCCATAAGCTACTCAGTTATATGGAGCTCCTTATTTGTCTGTTGATTCTCTCTTCCTCTTCTCAAACTATTGCTAATTTGTGTAGCAAATCTTTGTTGATTACTGATTACAATTTAAAAAGATTAAATCCAACATTCAGCTTCTTTTTCATACCTCTACATACCCTTATTATTTGTCCATTGTAAAGATGATTGTATGAAGATTTAGCCCTTACAGGAGGGCTTACTATCTGCAAGACAAAATGTACTTTTTAGTGGTACCATTTAATATTCCATGCAATGAACTGGAGCTGAAAAAAAATTCATGTGTGGTGAAATTGACCAAAAGAACACAAATGTGGCATTTTCTTGTGGGCCTTGTTTTTACGGGTTTTATTTCACATTTTGGTGTACGGATATAAAATGTTATTTTTTGTGGTACATGCTGGTGTATTATATTATTTAAATTGGGGACCTATATGACTATTCAATCATTTTTTTTATTCAAATATTCATTGATGGAAAAATGGGGAAAAAATGTGTGAATAATCTTTTTTATTTGGAATGGAGATTTTGGGGATGTGGCAATAGCTATCATGTTTATGATGTTACTGTTTATTTACTTTTATATGTGATCTAAAGAATGGGGTTGATTTCAAATTCTTTAACATTTTTGTAATATTTTAAAGACAATAAGAGTAGTCTACTGCAGTACTTTGCAGCCTCTGATAACAGGCTACGAGTTCAAATCCCATCTGAGATACATTACAAAAACTGCCATATCACATGCCTGCAGACATCGGTGTAAATGGGCCCACTGTACAACATGTGTCCTGTTCTTCAAGCAGTCAGCTGTTGGTCACCTGACAGAGTATAAACCTGACTAAAGAAGCAGAGCAAGAGCGGCACCTTGACTGCATCTCCGCCTCCTTTCCTGCTTAAGCCCTTGACCCCACTGCACTCATACTGTGTGCTAGATCATTACCTGGCCTGACCAGCAAACAGGAGGGAAGAAGAGTAAGGCCCTTTCCACACTTGTAAGTGTGATGCGCTGAACTCGCACCAAACTCTCCGCGAGTGCTGCCTGGATCACCCGTCCCGAACGCTGCAAATGGGACCTGAACCCAGCATGTCAGTTCAGTTCCGGTTTGCAGCGTTTGGGCCAGGAAATCCTGGCAGCACTTGCTGTGAGTGTGATGCGAGTTCAGTGCATCACACTTGCAAGTGTGGAAGGCGCCTAAAGGTCTGACCTTTTCATAATAAAACTGCAAACAATCAGGCTATTACAGGCTATTACATGTGTGAGAAGAAAAAAAAACCATTTTATCAGTCTAACTTTGTGCTAACAAGTTACCGTTTCCCAATCACTTCTCCGCAAAACTACAGGTACATTTCTTCAGTGCAATCTGCTTGTTAAAATACTCATAAACATGGCTGGAACCCAGTGGCAGGTGGAGGTGTACACCATAACAGGTATAATACACTTAAGTAAGAACAGTCTGGGTGAGAGAGTTCAAAGAGCAATGTTAGGATTGCCAAATGATTTTCTTATAGACCCAAACAGGAAACATCATGCATTCAATCCACTATTTTAGGTGAGGGAAATTCAAGGGCAAATACACAGATGTAATGTTCCTGTCCATCAAATTCAATTGGGTCAGTGGGAGGAAGCTGACTCACTGGAAAAGGATTAGGGACAACTTATTTCCACAGAGATTTATGAAAAATTGCATTCATAGTTTAGGGGAATTTAAGAAGGAAGGCTACAGAGTTTAGAGTGCAATGCTTCTGAAAGAAGCAATACATTTTGGCTTAGTTTTGGTGAAGGCAAATAAAGTTGTAGTTTCTTAGGGGATAGTCATACTTTATCTTCCACTTTGCAGGATTGAGAAAGTCTGCGAGATATTTCGGCTGCTTCCTTGTATCTCTCTTGAGCAACCTTTAAGGTATCTTTCAGCAGTTCCAAGTCCTGTTGAAGAAACTGTATTCTATCAGTGAATGCAATGTATAGATATTTCCCTGGGTAACATGGGTGATAAGGATACATGGGTGATAACCAAAATTTGCAATGAATGGTGTCTGTTTAGTGGAGGCATGCTGGAAATTATTACATGAAAATTCTTCCATGGGAAGCAAATCAACCCAGTCATCCTGTAAATGATAAATATAGCACCATAAATACTGCCCCAAAGTCTGATTTATACATTCTGTCTGGCCGTTAACTTGTGGATGAAAATCAGATCACAGATTCACCTCAATATCTAGGGCTTTGCAGAAGTTCTTCCCTTAATCTGAAATCACTTCATCTGGAACTCCATGGATATGAAAAATATTCGGAAAAACAAGATCAGCAGTCTCTTTAACACATGAAAGGCCAGAATGCAGGATGAAATGTGCAGCTTTTGTGAGCCATTCAACCACTACAAAGATACAATTTTTCCCATGAGAAGTTGGCAAATCAACAATGAAGTCCATAGAGATGGAGCTCCAATGTCTAGATGGAATTAGAAAATGCTACAAAGGTCCCAAAGGTGAGGTATGAGGAGTTGTATTCATAACACAGGTATGACGGGAAGTATCATATTGCGTCACATCTCTTTGATAATTAGGCCACCAAAAGAAATATGAAAACAGTTCACTTATCTTCTATATCCCCTAGTGTCCAGCTATCTTTGAATCATGAATCAGTGTTAATACTCTCAAATTCACATTTTTCAGGGACATAAATGCATTTACCATTAGTCCATACTTTATTTTTGGATGTAAGGGACACTATCTGGTCGACCTAGAAGAACTGCATCAGTTTCAAAGGCCTCCCATATGTATTTAAGTAGGTCCATGTTGTGGATTACCCCCAAGAACTTCGAATGTGGTTGATGTTTGTAGGTGCTGTAACTGATGAAGAGTCAAAACAATAAAGTCACGACAAGGCATCAACCTTTCCCAGAGCCCGCTCCGGTGTGCCAAGGGCCACTGCAATCTCCGGTGTGCCAAGAGCCGCTCCAGTCTCCAGTGTGCCAAGAGCCTCTCCAGTCTCCGGTGTGCCAAGAGCCGCTCCAGTCTCCAGCATGCCCAGAGCTGCTCCAGTCTCCGGTGTGCCAAGAGCCAAGGGCCACTCCAGCCTCCGGCCAAAAGACGTTTGAGACGTCCTCAAGATGTCCTCAGCTTGTTCCATTCCAGTTCCAAGCACCACGTGGTTTGTCCTGTCTTCTCTGTTCCTGCTCTTCTTCTTAGATGTCCCTTCACCAAGAAGAATTGGAGGAAGCAGAGGAAGAAGAGGAGGAGGCTGAAGAAGAAGAGAAGAGGGGTACTGTCACAGTTACACCCGCGATCCTCGTTACGGATCGAGGATGCACCCGTGCCTGCTGCTGCTGTCCAAGCTCCCCTGGGCCAGTACTCACCTCTCCGGGTTCCACGCTGTGGTCTTCGGCCAGGCCGCACGCCTGTCTCTTATGTGCCATGCGCACCTGCTGTTAGGGTGTGTGCACAACAACTCTCCTGCATTTAAAGGGCCAGCGTCCTCCTAATTGGGGCTGGCATTATTGGCTCTGCTACATAATCTGCCGCTCCCAGCATCCCCTGCCGGATCTTTAAGTCTTTACACTGAAGAGAAAGCCCTCTGTGTTTCCTGTGCGTTTCCAGATGCCTCCGTATGTCCTCTACTTCTTTGGCGGTCCTGTACTCCTGTGGCGGTCCTGTACTCCTGTGCTGGTCCTGTGTTCCTGTGGCAGTCCTGTATTCCTGTGGCAGTCCTGTACTCCTGTGCTAGTACTGTGTTCCGGTGGTGGTCCTAAGGTCCTGCCTTTCCGAGGTCCTGCCTTTCCAAGGTCCTGCCTTTCTGAGGTCCTGCCTGGTTACACCCGTGGAGCGACCAGGTGGCTACCTGCCGGAGCAAGACCATCCCGCTTTGCGGCGGGCTCTGGCGAAGGACAGGGGTCCACTTAGACTCCACTTAGACGCCAGTACCATTATCCCCCTGCGGTGGTCCAAGGAGTCCACTGACTTTTGCCCCAAGAGAATCTCCCACACAATGTGTGACAATGAGCTGTAGCAAAACTTCTTGGTGACCAGGTTCCATAATTATCTTTAAAGGTTAAGTCTCTTGATAGACTGGGCCAGGGATTCATCAACAGACTCCATCCGGGTACTTGAAGATCTCTCTTGAAACTTTACTCCATGTCTATTAGCAAAGGAAATGTCCATAACGTTTCCATTTGCCCCTAAGTCCACCTTTGCAGAAGTGCAAGTCCACTTAGAACTAGCTCAGAACTTGATGGGTATTAAGCAATGAGAACTCTTGTTTATTCCTTTAATATATGGATGACTGCATTCACAGATGACACTGGTTCAGAAGCAACAAATATATCCTCAGAAGATTCAGGATCGGCTATTACTGCTACTGACTTTCATTGACAAAACTTTTTTTTTCGCAAAGCTTGCTTTCTCTTCTGTCAGTACTTTTCTCTCTTTCTACACTGTCAATCTGCATGGTTTCAAAATCAGACTTTGTTTCAGACTTGTTGGAGGGCAAGGCTGAGGTGGCTAATAAATGGCTGCTATTATGGGACCAGGCAGAGCTTCACTTTTCTTGTCTATGCTCAGACAGCTGACTATCAATACAAACACTATGGTGTATAAAATCTTTAAGGTCTTTGAGAGCTTCAGCATGTGACAACTCATCCTTGAGATCACTAGATAATACTTTTTGAAAGAATGTTAATTTTCCAGCATTATTCCACTCAGTATCGTCTCTCTTGACGTAATGCTGATAATGTTGCTTCTACTGTTGCACTTCGATTAGGGTAGTCAAATACTTGATTCATGGCTGCTAAGAAGGCTTTCAAATTATCGTTTGTTTCAATAAGTGGATTTGCCCAAGCTGCTGGTTTATGTGTCAGTAACATAATAATACATATTACATTAGATCTGTCAGTGGGGAAGTGAGCAGGGAGTGCGCCAAAGTAGATCTTGCATTGATTAATAAATCCACAGTACTTATCATGTTCGCCAATAAACCTGAAAGAGGGAAGAGGCAGATTGGATGTAGTTTCTAAAGCCACAATCCTATTTTGAAGTTCCAGGATTTACTGTGCATATTGAGCCATTCTGTTGTGTAAGTGTGTTGCTTTTCCAAAAACTTGTAGAAGTTGATTTTCAAACGGTGAATACTTTATCTTTAAATTTTTCATTTCAGTGTAAATTTGTCAGTAAGCAAACAATTCATATTGTTCTCAAGCTTACTCCTTGGGTGGATTGCATTTTGAGGCTTGAGTATTCTGTTACAATACTGGCAAACATGGCTGGAACCCAGTGGCCTGAGGTGCAGACCACTGCAGGTATAATACACTTGGATAACAACGGTCTGGGCAAGACAGTTCAGGGAGCAGGAGACTGAAACAAGTCAAAATACTCGATGATAAGTTTACAACATGGTGTTTATATAGACCCAAACAGGAAACAAGATTCCCCCCATAATGCATTTGATCCACCATTTTGGGTAAAGGTAAATACAGCCACATCTAGTGCAACACAAGAAGACAGCTGCCACTGCTCTATAATATTCTGCCTGCTGTTGTAATGAATTTTCTGAAAAAATGTCATTAACAGGATACTCACATAAATAATCCATAGACAAGAGAAGTAACATTATTTTCGGCCATTGTGTGGCATGTATTCTACATCAGTTTCCACTTCGTGGGTAATAATGTGCCTATCGCCAACTAGACAAATCATGCAGTTAATATAAGGCCCAAGGGAGCAATATCTATGGATCTTTATCTCCTAATTCCTGACATTAATTGCTTAAAAGTGAACTACACTATATATCACCTGCGGTGTCCTTACTAAAGTTTTGTTAAGGACTCCCATGACATTGATGTATCCCCCTGAACCAATGAGTAAGAGACTGGATGCTATAATGATTCCTTTACCCTGCGTATAACAAGGAGAGCAGGGCCATATTTGCCACTAAGCACCTTGGAAATGATGTCTAGGGCAGCCATCTCTATAGTGGTCAATCTGACCCTACAGTTGCTGTCCAAAAATGAATGTGGTATCTACAGCATATGAGGCTCTAAAATCTTATATTTGTTGAATTATCGCTACTATTACTTTGCATTAGCCAATGTAAAACGTGTAGAAAGTTTCAATAACAACCATAAACGTTTTCTGTGATAATGCAGTTATTTGCATGTTGCTTAACACAGAGCTGAAGATGCTAGATACAATTGCTTTGAATATTTATAAGAATCTATGAAAAATCTCTGTGTCTTTTTTTAATTTGAAAAAAAATTGATAATACATTAACAACAAGGGTTACAAAACATTATAAAACATTATATCAATATTTATCAAAAACACACAGGAAAAAAACAAATTGTAACCCAAGTAAGTTCCATAAATACGCCCAATTCCCCCCCCCCCCCCCCACCGTGTCTGCACGCGTGTCTCTGGAGCAGATCGCAGATGAAGAACAATATGTGTGAAGAACAACTTGCAGATGTTTCCAAACATCTGCAAATTGTTCTTACACATATTGTTCTTCAAATACTATTCACAGAAACGCCGTTCTGCACGGTGTTCCAGAACAGATCGCAGATGTTTGCGAACATCTGCAATCTGTTCTGCAGTGTTCTTTCACTGTGTTCTTTTAGTGAAAACATCTGCACTGAACAGTGCTCGTTCATTTTGTAATTTTACTAAAAAATGCTCGGGTCTCCCATTGATTTCAATGGGGCTCGTTACTCGAAACGAGCACTCGAGCATCGGGAAATGTTCGGCTCGAGTAACGCGCACCCGAGCATTTTAGTGCTCGCTCATCTCTAATTCCTACCCTTCTTCCCCTTTCTTCAACTGTCATTCTCCGACTCTACACACCAGATCTTTTTCCATTTATCGAGATACCCTCCCCTCCATTTCTCATACTTTTTACACTTCTCCACCTCTCCCAAAAATTCTTCCGGGCCAGGGCAGTCGGGCTTCCGTGCAATGACCAGTCTTGCTAACAGGAGAACCTTATTAACCACAGACTTTTTTTCCCTTTCCCTATTATTTAGTTGATGAAGACTGAGCAGGGCAACCTGAATAGAGCAGGACATCTTTACTTTAAATGTTTCTTCCAAATACAGGAAGACCCCAGACCAATAAAAATTGACTTTATTATAAACAAGTGACACATAGATAAAGTCCGCATTCTCCAGACTGCACCACAAACACTTGGAATTGTCTTTAACCCCTTAGCGCTCCGCGCCGTAGCTGTACTGCGCAGCTTCCGACGATTAGCGCTCAGCGCAGTACAGCTACTGCGCGAGCGCATACTATTTTAGAATTGTCACCACGTCGCGAGACGTGGTGACAGCGGGCTGAGATTTGGGTGACAGAGGCAGGAGGAGTTCCTGTCTCTGTCACCCGACCAATCAAATCGGTCCCGCCCGCCGCATATGCCGGCGCATACTGTGTGTGGTTAACAGTAAGTGGTGGAACCCCTGCGGATCTGTGTGGCACGGTTGCACACCACAGATGTCGGTCATCCTGTTTTTCTTTTCAGAACCACATACTTCTGAATCTAGCCCTCCCCCACATAGAGCTGTGACTACTAAACATTGGTGCTGATGCACCGGCTCTGGCCCTCCCTCCGTCGGACCCAGACCACTGCCTCTTCCAACCGTTCTCGTATAGAACGCCGCCTCCGTCTCACAAGCAGTGTCAAGTGGCTATCACCCCAGCTTGAGTCGTCACCTCATCTCCTCTTCTCCTCGTTCTTCCACCCTCTCAACTTCCTGCCCTGACAACAACTGTACCACTGTTGAACCGGTCCCGTCTCGCACACCTCTGACACACTTCTCGGCTACAACAAAAGGTCATCATGACCACGACTGCTGCTGGTGAAATCTGGGCATCGGAAGAGCTCAGCAGATTCACAGAAAGCTTCCTCAGAGTATGCCGCCTCAAATCATTTTTGCTGGAGAGGGGCATACTGGGGGGAAGACGGTTGGAGCTGGAGGAGTGCACACTTGGGTAACATGGTGGACTGCGTAAGTCCCAGTTAACTTGAGACTTGAAGCTAGGGAGTAGCTCTGCGGCGTTCCCCTGCTCCCTCATCGACAGATGGAGTCTCACCCCCCCAGGACCACGGCTCTGACCCACTGCATAATAGGACGCCCATGCCTCGTCCTCTACCCGTAACCCTCAGGTTCAACATTTTCATCAAATTAAGTCTATTTATAGACAAAAAAAAAATAAACTGTAATTTTGTGTGTGTGGTTTTTTTTATATTTATTTTTTTGTGTTTTTTTATTTATTTTTTTTGTGTTTTTTTTTTTTTTATAGAACTAAACTGTCAGAAGAAATCAACGCCAACCACAGAAGTGATTTCTATGCTAGTTTCTACCTACACTGATTAGCACACAAAGGATTTTGTGCTGTGACTGAGTTGTCACTGGACTTTGAAAAACGCTAATGTAGCCCTAACAGGGCTTTTGGGTTCTTGGAGAATCACTCCGCCTAACGTAATCTATTAGCACCCTAACGCTATCCCTGACCAGCAGCAGCTCTCTCCCTAACGGCAATCCAGGCAGAAATGATCCGAGCAGCACTGTCAGGGTCAGTCTATTCCAGGGTCATCTGATCATGATGCTGACATGATTGCTGGGTGTACTGCAGAGTCTCCTGGTCTTGTGATTGGCTCTGTTTCTCGGCCGCCAAAAATCTAAACGCCACGAGATGTCATTTTCTCGAGCGGCGAAATACTCTCTCATATACTGTTCATTATCTAGTCTTGCTTTTTCGGTGATAAGATGTAGTTTTTAATAGCACAATTTTGGTTTTCATATATCCTACTGGAGAACTGTTTTTTTCCATTTTGTGCATCAGATTTAAAAAGGAAAGTAAATTTGACACGTTTTTGCCTTCATCATTGACCCTAAATGTATATTAAAACATTTCTCTGTGTCAATACACATACAGTGATGAAATTTAAAGTTTTTTTTTATTACCTTTCCTTGCATAATGAAATACTTTTTGGAAAGAAAAGACATGTGCAATGCCTCCTTCCGATAGCAATAACTTTTGACATTTTTATCAATTAGGCTAGTGAGAGCTTATTGTGAAAGTACCTGTAAATTTATTGTACACACTGGGATTCATAAATAGAGATGAAGTCACATGCCTCCGATCTGTATGCTCGTTCGAGTATTAAGTACTCGAGACGGCTCTTTGCTCGGACGAGTATTTCCCCTGCTCGAGATCGAGCATTTAATTAAAAAACACCGTGAAGACATGGAAGAATAGAATAAAACAGTGAACACAGTGAACACAGGATCTTTAAGTGAAAAACCCAGTGAAGAACACAGTGGATAGAGTTACGATGTTCGGCACATCTGCTTACTTGTCGGAAGATACGCGCGGAACGGTGCGAACAAAATAGTATGTGAAGAACATATATAGTGTGAAGAACAATTGAAAGAACACGTGACAGGACAAGACAACGGGGACAGCACAGAGACAACCGGGGAGCAGCACATAGAACACCGGGGAGCAGACACGGAGACATCGGGCACAGCGCAGCACAGAGACATGGGGCAGCGGCAGCACAGACAGCATGGCAGCGGCAGCACGGAGACATGGGCACGGGCAGCACGGAGACATGGGCACGGAAGACATGGGGCACGGAGACATGGGCACGGAGAGCAGCGTGGCACGGAGCATGGGCACGGAGACATGGCACGAGATAGCGGGGCACGGAGAAATGGGGCACGGAGACATGGGCACGGAGAGCAGCGGGGCAACGGAGACATGGGGCACGGAGACATGGGGCACGGAGCATGGCACGGAGAGGAGACGGGGCACGGAGACATGGGGCCGGAACATGGGCGAGAGCAGCGGGGAACGGAGAGCAGCGGGGCACGAGACTGGGGCCGGAGACATGGGGCACGGAGACATGGGCCGGAGAGCAGCGGGGCACGGAGACATGGGGTCACGAGACATGGTGCACGGAGAGTCACGGGGCACGGCAGAGCAGCAGGCAGGAGAGCAGGCGGGGCACGAGAGCAGGCGGGCACGGAGACAATGGGGCAACGAGCATGCGGGCACGGAGACATGGGGCACGGAGACTGGGCGACGGAGAGCAAGGGGCACGGAGAGCAGCGGGCACGGAGAGCAGCGGGGCACGGACAGGTATCCCACAAGTGCGATGTGCAGAACATCTGCAATATTCTTCACTGTGTTTTCACTTAATGATCCTGTGTCACTGTTTTTATTCTATTCCTCCTGTTCTTCACATCGTTAACTTGTCGGGAGATATATACGCGCGGAACAGTGATAATAGATTGCAGATGTTTGCATACATCTGCAACTTATCAGAAGACGTTCTTTTTCAATTAATTAACACATTTTATTCCGAACATGGTCCCTTTGAAAAATGCTCGATTCTCCCATTGACTTCAATGTGCTCGTTATTCGAGACGAGCACTCGAGTCATCTGGAAAAGTTCGTCTCGAATAACGAGCACCGAGCATTTTAGTGCTCGATCATCTCTAATCATAAAGGTTTTTTGATTACTAAATATAATTTTTTTGTGTCATAGATAATTTTAAAAATGGCAATTTTGGGCATCATTTTTTGTTTATTTTTTTTTAAAGGTTGTTTCCTACAGGATAAATACTATTAGTATACAGTTAATAGTATACTAATGAGTAAAAAGTTGTACATACCCTGGTTGGTAGGGTGGTGGTGTGATTTTTTTTTTGTTTAAAGGTGCTGGTGGGATTAAGGGTGTTTTTTCTTTAATATTTCTTAGACTTAGCCTCTTGATCTCTCATATAATGCACTTCATTTTCTTATGTAATGCAGTGCATTATAGGTCTCTGACAGGCATCTTTTAGTCGGGCCTCAGTCAAACCGATAGCTCTGGGGTCCTCCAGTGGGTTGCCAAAATCATCAGCAACCCAAGATCACAACTGCAAGGCTGTTTGGTGACAGAGGGAGCACACTCCCTCGCACTTGTTTAGCCACTGTGGTCCACACCACAATCAGAGCTTTTTCCGATCTTGGCTGTTAGTGCCCGATGGGCTATGATAACACAGCCCCACCACTAGCAGGCACCAGGCCCTGCATACTTAATCTGAGGCATTGCTCTAGACAGGCAACACTCTCAAGAAGTAATCCTCAATCACGACAATAAAAAGTCAATACTGAGGTCATTTATCCACTAGTTCAAAAGATATGTCGTTTGGCATGTGTATGTAAATATCTGATCTAGCCAAATGGGCATAACCCAGCACTATAAGAGTAACACAAAGAAACATTCTAAGAAAAGTAAAGCTAACAGTACCCTTGCTGGTATGAATTATTTCACATCTAAAAATGTGGGTAAATGAGGGAATCATATGAGAATATAGTCATTTAAACATGTTGTACTTTATGACATCCCAGTCTGGTGCTCTATAAGGCCTAGTGGTTCTGTTGTTTTCTATTATCCTCCTTGTTTATTGCTTGTTCAAATTTGATCAGGATTTTCAATAAGTTTATGGCTGGAATGTGTGTGGACAAAGCCAGGATTGATGACCACTAAGTGTCAAAAAAGAATTTAGAATGAAGAAGAGAGGTGATACAAAGTGAAGCAGAGCATAATAATAATAATTGATTCCTTATTATATAGCGCACGGGGCCCCATTCTCCTGCTTGTTTAGTTTGCAATCTGTCTGCCACTGTTATGAGAGATGCAGCAGGCAGATCTGTCTTCACAAACCCTTGGTACCCTATTCCACCACCCTTGAATATACCTAAAATAACTAGGAGAAAGTCACCATTAGATTTAGCATCATATTTGACCCCCTTCTGGCTTTGAATTAGAATAAATGACATAAATACTGCCATAAAACTGTCCGTTTGTTTTTTATTTTAAACTATCCTTTCCAAATTACGCATTGGGCATCAACCTGCATATAAATTTCTCTGCTTTCATCTTCTTCAGTGTGGGTCATCAGTTAGTCGCTGCAATAGCCTTATAATACAAGACAGATCCAATCTGATGCCTATTACATCCCTTTCAAGTCCCAGATCAAGGAGTGACCTTTGAGTGTAATTTTCAATCAAAGTAAGTCATCAGCTGAGCAGCAGCGATTCTTGCTGATTCTTTTCCCAGGCCGTTTCAGTGTCAAACTTGCTGCATGCCTGATCATTTATTTTGTTATTCCATATCTGTTCCATAAGCTACTCAGTTATATGGAGCTCCTTATTTGTCTGTTGATTCTCTCTTCTCCTCTTCTCAACTATTCTAATTTGTGTAGCAAATCTTTGTTGATTACGATTACAATTTAAAAAGATTAAATCCAACATTCAGCTTTTTTTTCATACCTACATACCCTTATTATTTGTCCATTGTAAAGATGATTGTATGAAGATTATCCCTTACAGGAGGGCTTACTATCTGCAAGACAAAATGTACTTTTTAGTTGGTACCATTTAATATTCCATGCAATGAACTGGAGCTGAAAAAAATTCATGTGTGGTGAATTGACCAAAGAACACAAATGTGGCATTTTCTTGTGGGCCTTGTTTTTACAGGTTTTATTTCACATTTTGGTGTACGGATATAAAATGTTATTTTTTGTGGTACATGCTGGTGTATTATATTATTTAATTGGGGACCTATATGACTATTCAATCATTTTTTTCATTCAAATATTCATTGATGGAAATGGGAAAAAATTTGTGAATAATCTTTTTTATTTGGAATGGAATTTTGGGGATGTGGCAATAGCGCTATTATGTTTATGATGTTTACTGTTATTTACTTTTATATGTGATCTAAGGAATGGGTTGATTTCAAATTCTTTAACATTTTTGTAATATTTTAAAGACAATAAGAGTCTACTGCAGTACTTTGCAGCCTCTGATAACAGGCTACGAGTTCAATCCCATCTGATCATCATACAAAAACTGCATATCACATGCCGGCAGACATCGGTGTAAATGGGGCCCACTGTACACCATGTGTCCTGTTCTTCAAGCAGTCACTGTTGGTCACCTGACAAGTATAAACCTGACTAAAAGCAGACAAGAGTGGCACACTTGAACTGCATCTCCCCGCCTCCTTTCCTGCTTAAGCCCTTGACCCCACTGCACCATACTGTGTGCTAGATCATTACCTGGCCTGACCAGCAAACAGGAGGGAAGAGAGTAAGCCCTTTCCACACTGTAAGTGTGATGCGCTGAACTCGCACCAAACTCTCCGCGAGTGCTGCCTGGATCACCCGTCCCGAACGCTGCAAATGGTACCTGACCAGCATGTCAGTTCAGTTTCCGGTTTGCAGCGTTTGGGCCAGAAATCCTGGCAGCACTTGCTGTGAGTGTGATGCAGTTCTGCATCACACTTGCAAGTGGTGGAAGGCGCCTAAAGGTCTGACCTTTTCATAATAAACTGCAAAACAATCGGCTATTACAGGCCTATTACATGGTGTAGAAGAAAAAAGAAACATTTTATCAGTCTAACTTTGTGCTAAAAGTTACCGTTTCCCAACACTTCTCCGCAAAACTACAGGTACATTTCTTCAGTGCTACCTGCTTTGTAAATACTCATAAACATGGCTGGAACCCAGTGGCAGTGGAGGTGTACCACCATAACGGTATAATACACTTAAGTAAACGTCTGGGTGAGAGAGTTCAAGAGCAATGTTAGATTGCCAAATGATTTTCTATAGACCCAAACAGGAAACATCATGCATTCAATCCACTATTTTAGGTGAGGGAAATTCAAGGCAAATACACAGAGTAATTTGTTCCTGTCCATCAAATTCAATTGGGTCAGTGGGAGGAAGCTGACTCACTGGAAGGATTAGGGACAACTTATTTCAACAGAGATTTATGAAAATTGCATTCATAGTTTAGGGAATTTAAGAGGAAGCTCAGAGGTTTAGAGTGCAATGCTTCTGAAAGGGCAATACATTTTGGCTTAGTTTTGGTGAGGCAAATAAAGTTGTAGTTTCTTAGGGGATAGTCATACTTTATCTTCCACTTTGCAGGATTGGAAAGTCTGGCAGATATTTTCGGCTGCTTCCTTGTATCTCTCTTGAGCAACCTTTAAGGTATCTTTCAGCAGTTCCAAGTCCTGTTGAAGAAACTGTATTCTATCAGTGAATGCAATGTAAGATTTTCTCCTGGTAACATGGGTGATAAGGATACATGGGTGATAACCAAAATTGCAATGAATGGGTCTGTTTAGTGGAGGCATGCTGGAAATTATTACATGAAAATTCTTCCATGGGAAGCAAATCAACCCAGTCTCCTGTAAATGATAAATTAGCACCATAAATACTGCCCCAAAGTCTGATTTATCATTCTGTCTGGCCGTAAACTTGTGGAGAAACTCAGATTCACCTCAATATCTAGGGCTTTGCAGAATTCTCTCCCTTAATCTGAAATCACTTCATCTGGAACTCCATGGATATGAAAAATATTCGGAAAACACAAGATCAGCAGTCTCTTTAACACATGGAAGGCCAGAATGCAGGATGAAATGTGCAGCTTTTGTGAGCCATTCAACCACTACAAAGATACAATTTTTCCCATGAGAAGTTGGCAAATCAACATGAATCCATAGAGATGGAGCTCCAATGTCTAGATGGAATTAGAAAATGCTACAAAGGTCCCAAAGGTGAGGTATGAGGAGTTGTATTCATACACACGGATGACGGGAAGTATCATATTGCGTCACATCTCTTTGATAATTAGGCCACCAAAAGAATATGAAACAGTTCACTTATCTTCTATACCCCTAGTGTCCAGCTATCTTTTGAATCATGAATCATGTTAATACTCTCAAGCTCACATTTTTTCAGGGACTAAATGCATTTACCATTAGTCCATACTTTATTTTTGGATGTAAGGGACACTATCTGGTCGACCTAGAAGACTGCATCAGTTTCACAAGGCCTCCCATATGTATTTAAGTAGGTCCATGTTTTGGATTACCCCCAAGAACTTCGAATGTGTTGATGTTTGTAGGTGCTGTAACTGATGAAGAGTCAAAACAATAAAGAAGTCACGACAAGGCATCAACCTTTCCCAGAGCCCGCTCCGTTGTGCAGGGCCACTGCAATCTCCGTGTTGCCAAGCCGCTCCAGTCTCCATGTGCCCAGGAGCTCTCCATCTCGGTGTGCCAAGAGCCGCTCCAGTCTCCACGTGCCCAGAGCCTGCTCCAGTCTCCGTGTGCCAAAGCAAGGGCCACTCCAGCCTCCGGCCAAAGAACCGTTTGAGACGTCCTAAAGATGTCCTCAGCTTGTTCCATTCCAGTTTCCAAGCACCACGTGGTTGTCCTGTCTTCTCTGTTCCTGCTCTTCTTCTTAGATGTCCCTTCACCAAGAAGAATTGGAAGCAGAGGAAGAAGAGGAGGAGGCTGAAGAAAAATAAGTTACGGATCGAGGAATGCACCCGTGCCTGCTGCTGCTGTCCAAGCTCCCCTGGGCCGTACTCACCTCTCCGGGTTCCACGCGGGGTCTTCGGCCCAGGGCCGCACGCCTGTCTCTATGTGCCATGCGCACCTGCTGTTAGGGTGTGTGCACAACAACTCTCCTGCATTTAAAGGGCCAGCGTCCTCCTAATTGGGGCTGGCATTATTGGCTCTGCTACATAATCTGACCGCTCCCAGCATCCCCTGCCGGATCTTATTCTTTACACTGAAGAAAAGCCCTCGTGTTTCCTGTGCGTTTCCAGATGCCTCCTATGTCCTCTACTTCTTTGCGGTCCTGTACTCCTGTGGCGGTCCTGTACGCCTGTGCTGGTCCTGTGTTCCTGTGCCAGTCCTGTATTCCTTTGGCGGTCTGTACTCCTGTGTAGTCCTGTGTTCCGGTGGTGGTCCTAAGGTCCTGCCTTTCCGAGGTCCTGCCTTCCAAGGTCCTGCCTTTCTGAGGTCCTGCCTGGTTACACCCGTGGAGCGACCAGGTGGCTACCTGCCGGAGCAAGACCATCCCGCTTTGCGGCGGGCTCTGGCGAAGGACAGGGGTCCACTTAGACTCCACTTAGACGCCGTACCTTATCCCCCTGCGGTGGTCCAAGGAGTCCCTGACTTTTGCCCCAAGAGAATCTCCCACACAATGTGTGACAATGAGCTGTAGCAAACTTCTTGGTGACCAGGTTCCATAATTATCTCTAAAGGTTAAGTCTCTTGATAGACTGGGCCAGGGATTCATCACAGACTCCATCCGGGTACTTGAAGATCCTCTTAAACTTTACTCCATGTCTATTAGCAAAGGAAATGTCCATAACGTTTCCATTTGCCCCTAGTCCACCTTGGCAGAAGTGCAAGTCTCACTGAGAACTAGCTCAGAACTTGATGGGTATTAAGCAATGAGAACTCTTGTTTATTCCTTTAATATATGAATGACTGACTGCATTCATAGGTGACACTGGTTCAGAAGCCAAATAATCCTCAGAAGATTCAGGATCTGCTATTACTGCTACTGACTTTCATTGACAAAACTTTATTTTTCGCAAAGCTTGCTTTCTCTTCTGTCAGTACTTTTCTCCTCTTTCTACACTGTCAATCTGCATGTTTCAAATCAGACTTTGTTCAGACTTGTTGGAGGCAAGGCTGAGGGTGGCTAATAAATGGCTGCTTTATGGACCAGGCAGAGCTTCACTTTTCTTGTCTATGCTCAGACAGCTGACTATCAATACAACCACTTGGTGATAAAATCTTAAGGTCTTTGGAGCTTCAGCATGTGACCAACTCATCCTTGAGATCACTAGATAATACTTTTGAAAGAATGTTAATTTTCCAGCATTATTCCACTCAGTATCGTCTCTCTTGACGTAATGCGGATAAGTTGCTTCTACTGTTGCACTTCGATTAGGGTAGTCCAATACTTGATTCATGACTGCTAAGAAGGCTTTCAAATTATCGTTTGTTTCAATAATTGGATTTGCCAAGCTGCTGTTTATGTGTCAGTAACATAATAATACACATTACATTAATCTGACGTGGGGAGTGAGCAGGGGTGCGCCAAAGTAGATCTTGCATTGATTAATAATCCACAGTACTTATCATGTTCGCCAATAAACCTGAAAGAGGGAAGAGGCAGATTGGATGTAGTTTCTAAAGCCACAATCCTATTTTGAAGTTCCAAGATTTGCTGTGCATATGAGCCTTCTGTTGTGTAGTGTGTTGCTTTTCCAAAAACTTGTAAAGTTGATTTTCAAACGGTGAATACTTTATCTTTAAATTTTTTCATTTCAGTGTAAATTTGTCTAAGCAAACAGTTCATATTGTTCTCAAGCTTACTCCTTGGTGGATTGCATGTTGAGCTGAGTATCCTGTTACAATACGGGCAACATGGCTGAACCCATGTGCCTGATGTGCACCACTGCAGGTATAATACACTTGGATAACAACGGTCTGGGCAAGACAGTTCAGGGAGCAGAACTGAAACAAGTCAAATACTCGATGATAAGTTTACAACATGGTGTTTATATAGACCAAACAGGAAACAAGATCCCCACTGCATTGTGATCCACATTTTGTGTAAGGTAAATCCAGCCACATCTAGTGCAACCACAAGAGACAGCTGCCACTGCGGTCAGATTCTGACACTGCTCTATAATATTTCGCCTGCTGATGTAATGAATTTTCTGAACCATGTCTTAACAGGATACTCACATAAATAATCCATAGACAAGAGAAGTAACATTATTTTCGGCCATTGGTGTGCATGTATTCTACATCAGTTCCACTTCGTGGGTAATAATGTGCATCGCCAACTAGACAAATCATGCAGTTAATATAAGGCAAAGGGAGCAATATCTATGGTCTTATCTCCTAATTCCTGACATTAATTGCTTAAATATGAACTACACTATATATCACCTGCGGTGTCCTTACTAAAGTTTTGTTAGGACTCCCATGACATTGATGTATCCCCCTGAACCATGATTAAGAGACTGTATGCTATAATGATCCTTTACCCTGCGTTAACAAGCAAGCAGGGCCATATTTGCCTAAGCACCTTGGAAATGATGTCTAGGGCAGCCATCTCTATAGTGGTCATCTGACCCTACAGTTGCTGTCCAAAATGAATGTGGTATCTACAGCAATATAGGCTCTAAAATCTTATTTTGTTGAATATTGCTACTATTACTTTGCTTACCAATGTAAAATCTTAGAAATTTTCAATAACAACCATAAACGTTTTCTGTGTAATGCAGTTATTTGCATTTTGCTTAGCACAGAGCTGAAGATGCTAGATACAATTGCTGTGAATATTTATAAGAATCTATGAAAATCTCTGTGTCTTTTTTTTTATTGGAAAAAAAATTGATAAATCATTAACAACAAGGGTTACAAAACATTATAAATCATTATATCAATATTTATCAAAACCCACAGGAAAAAAACAAATTGTAACCCAATTAAGTTCCATAAATACGCCCAATCCCCCCCCCCCCCACCGTGTCTGCCGCGTGTCTCTGGGAGCAGATCGCAGATGAAGAACAAATTTGTGAAGAACAACTTGCAGTGTTTCCAATCTGCAATTGTTCTTCACACATATTGTTCTTCAAATACTATTACAGAAACGCCGTTCTGCACGCGTGTCTCCGGAACAGATCGCAGATGTTCGCGAACATCTGCAATCTGTTCGCAGTGTTCTTTCACTGTGTTCTTTTTAGAAACATCTGCACTGAACAGTGCTCGTTCATTTTGTAATTTTACTAAAAAATGCTCGGGTCTCCCATTGATTTCAATGGGGCTCGTTACTCGAAAACAGCACTCGAGCATCGGAAATGTTCGGCTCGAGTAACGTGCACCCGAGCATTTTAGTGCTCGTTCATCTCTAATTCCTACCCTTCTTCCCCTTTCTTCAACTGTCTTCTCCGACTCTATACACCAGATCTTTTTCCATTTATCGAGATACCCTCCCCTGACCGCCATCCATTTCTCATACTTTTTACACTCTCCACCTCTCCCAAAAATTCTTCTGGGCCAGGGCAGTCGGCTTCCTTGCAATGACCAGTCTTGCTTACAGGAGAACCTTATTAACCACAGACTTTTTTTCCCTTTCCCTATTATTTAGTTGATGAAGACTGAGCAGGGCAACCTGAATAGCAGGACATCTTTACTTTAAATGTTCTTCCAAATACAGGAAGACCCCAACCAATAAAAATTGACTTTATTATAAACAAATAACACATAATAAAGTCCGCATTCTCGAACTGCACCACCACACTGAAATGTGCTTTAAGTTTCATCCTAAATAAACTATAAGGGGAATAATACAGTTGGTGCACAAAATTAAATTGCACCATTCTATGATTCCAGGAGAGGGAAGATAGCCCAATACCCCCATTTTTCCCAATCTACATCTGACAGGGTCCCAACTTGGTCGTGCCATTTTCTCTTAGAAGGATGAGTGACTCCTTTTGAAAACTCATAAATCAAATATCTATCCCATTAGGAATTCTACCTCTACATCTGTGCGTAAATTAAACTTACTTTTGTCCTCTACCGAGTTATATGCATGCTGAAGTTGAAAAAGTCTTAAAAAGCATGTGTCAGATCTTCTAATTCGAGTGATAAAGATCCCGTGGGTGATGAGAACTAATAAATTGTGAGAAAAAATGTACCCCCTTTTTTATCCAATATCTACTATCCAGAATAGATCTAAACTCCTCAAAGTGATAATTCACCCAAATTGGAGAAAATCCAAAGATACCTTGAATATCTCTAATTTTCTTATAAGCAATCCAACTCTTATCCATCAACCCCTTCCCCCCATGTGAATACCTCTATATCTTTCGTGCCCGAGTTCCCCACTTTCCAAGAGAGAAAAAATAGAATCCCTATTAGAATCACTTATTTGCAATAACTTCCCAAAGGCACTGAAATCCCTCCTTGTGACCAAAAACGCAAGCTGGGCAGCTATAAAATATCTAAAAAGGTATGGGACCCCCAATCCCCCTTTTTCGGGGGGGGGGCAGCAGACAACCTAATCCTAGGACATTTTTTCCCCCAAATTAAATCTCTAATTAATCCCTCCATCAACCTAAACAGTTTCTGGGGTAGCCAGATTGGCGAAACCGAGAGGGGGTACATAAGCTGCGGGAGTAAAACCATTTTCGCTATCCCTACCCTATCTGCTCTGGAGAAGGGCATTTTAAGCTAGCCGTTAATACTACATCAGATTTTGGTTATAAGGGGTATAATATTCAATTCAGCAAAACGTCCCAAGTCCACTGAAATATTAATGCCTTATACTCCCTAAAGACTCATCTCTTTTGAGGACCTTAACCAAATCTCCTCCCTCCTGAACAGCAGAAGAATCGACTTTTCCCAATTAATACTCAAACCTGAAAAGAAACCAAACTCATTCACCAACTGGATAACATCATATATGGTACTACCTGTATTCTGAATGTCATCGGCGTAAAGCGAAATTTTTTCTCCTCAACCCCCCACACCCCCATCCCTTAATCCATTCCGCTTCCCGAATTTTACAAATTTTACAAAGAGGATCAAATAAAAGGGGGGAGAAGGGGCATCCCTGTCTGGTACCTCTATGCAGCCCAAATGGCTCGGAATATATTCAATTTATACACATTCGTGATCTGGGGGAACAATACATTATTTTTATCCAATTGATGAACTCCCTACCAATCCCAAATTTTTCTAACACTTTCCATAGGAAGGGCCACTCCACACTGTCAAATGTTTTGATCGTGTCTAAGGACAGGATGGAGCGGTCCCCCCTTGTCCCTAGTTGCATATCAGAGAATAATCTATGAAGGTTAAACCCTGTTCCCCTAGCCGGAATAAATCCGTTCTGATCAGGGTGAACAATATAAGAAATTAACTTTTTAAGCCTCAATGCAAGGATCTTGGCTGGAATCTTGACATCAGAGTTCAGTAAAGAGATGGGTCTGTAGGAACTCATCTCTGTCTCTTTCTTATCCTTTTTTTAAGATTAAGACGATGGAAGCTTCTGTCATCGATCCATAAACAGTCCCTGCAGTGAGCGCTGCCGAGTAAACCGTTTCCAATATAGGGGAAAGAATCTTAATGTACTTTCTATAAAAAGACAGGGGCAGACCGTCTAAACCCAAGAGAGTCACTCGAGCAATTGTTTATCGCATCCATGATCTCCTTGGCCCCAATAGGGCAATTCAAAGGCGAACTCTGCTCTGCTGTCAGAGAGGGGAACGAAATGGAGTCCAAATAATTCTCCAGTTGAGTATCTGAATACTCTAATTCTGACTGATAGAAGAGCCAAAAGTTCTCCAAAATCGCCCCCTCTCCTTGTATCCTCTCACCTGCGGAATTTGTAATCAGATGGATTCCCTTGTTACTGTTTTTCTTTTTGAGAAGGTTTGGTGAGTATTTTACCCGGTCTCCCTCTCTCACAGTAATGATTTTGTGTTGAGCCCTCTCGGCTGCATAGAAGTTATAAGCAGACTGCGCTTCAATAAATCTATCCCTATCTTCCATTGTGGATGAAGCAGCCCACACCTCTTGTGCGGTTACCAAGTTTTTCTTTAGAATAATTTCCCTCTGCCTAAACTTCTTTTTTTCCCACTCAATTTCAGAAAACAACAAACCTCGAAGATAGGCCTTCAGCGAGTCCCAGGCCGACCCCGGATCCCCCCGATCACACTGTTCTCCCAAAATTCCTCAATCAGCCTTGTAATCTTTTCCTCATTGTCCAGGACTGAGAGCCAATGGGAATTAAGCTTAAAAAAGCTCTTCTTATCTAGGTATGGGCCCCTCTCCATCCTTATCTGGAGGAAAATGGGTCCATGATCAGACACTGCAATAGTCTCATATTTCATCTTTACAATGCAGCCCAAAAAAGCGTCATTGGCTAAACACAGATCAATACTGGACAACGTAGAGTGCGTATGGCTGAAAGAGGAAAAGGCAGGTCTATGGAGATACTTGGTCCTCCAAACATCCCTCAAACTAAGGTTCTCACAAAAAGTTCTCAAGCCAGGGGATCCCCTTTGATTCTGAACTCCTGGACTGTGCAAATTGCGTCTGTCCTGGGATGGGTTCCAAACTGCATTGAAATCCCCAATAATCATCATTGGGCTGTCTTCCCTATCAACCGCAAAGTTAATTAGGGCATTCAGTACCTCAAATGAGAATGAGGGAGGGAGATATACAAATGCGAGGATGCACTGAACCTAACCTAATACACAGAACAGAAAAATGTACCTCCCCTTCTGATCTATTTTTTGCGCTAGAACCTTAATATCAACCCTCTGATGAATGATAACAGAAACCCCCCTGGAGAATGTGGACCCATAAGAGTGAAATGACATGGAGGCCCACCGTCTATCAAGCCAACAGATGGTTTTGGGGTTAAATGTGTCTCTGTTAGACAGATGATCCCTGGAAGATGTCAGACCACCACGTCATTTACCATACACCGCTTCCGGCGGTCATTCAGTTCCCTTACATTCCAACAAACAAACAAACAAAAAAAATTAATAAAATAAAAAGAAAAAAAAAAAAAGAAAAAACATTACCCACGACAGTTCCCCTTCCCCCCCGGAGCCCACCACCCCCTCTCCCACCCCCTCCCCTTCTTGACCCATCACACCATATAGGCCTCTAAACTCCTACATCCCCGACTACCCCTGCCCGCCCCACATCCACGTGTTGTAATTATACACATTCAAAAATCTGACCTATGTTGCCATCACCCCCCACTCCCACCGACTAGAAACCCTTAGATTTCAACCAATCAGAAGCATCTGTTGAGTTATCAAAGAAGAAAGTATGCTCATTATAGATCACCCTCAGTCTTGCTGGATATAACAGTGAGAATTTTAGACTTGCTTCCTTCAAATGCGACTTCACATGCTTAATTTTAGTTCTCTTTTGTTGAGTGGCCAATGAATAGTCAGGGAAGATAAAAATTTTAACACCATTATACATAATGTCCTGTCTAGAGCGGGAACATCTAATGATTTTGTCTCAATCTTGAGAACACGAAACTTTAGCGAGTACAACCCTAGGTGGAGCACCTGGGATGGGGGCTTTAGTGGGGACGCGATGGGCTCTCTCTATCATAAAAACCGATGATAACTCCTCTGCGCCCACAAGCTCTATAAGCCAATCCTGAATACACTTTGTGAGGGAATTCTCACCTACTTCTTCTGGGAGGCCTATGATGCGGAGATTGGATCGCCTGGATCGATCCTCCAGATCCGTCAATTTGTCCCTGAAAAGGGTTTGGGCCTTTGTCAGAACTCCCACTTATTTCCTTAAACTCTTGGTTTCTCCTTCAAGAGTCTTTATCTGACTGACAACCATAGAGACCTTCTCCCGGGTTTTAGAAATGTCCTCCTTTACCAGGGCTATGTCAGAAGAGAGGGCTGCGACCTGTTTATCTAACCCCTCCACTGTTACACCCGTCTTTTGGACAGTCGCCAAGATCTCTATCCAAATTGGATTGGTAGTCTTCAGGGGGTTCCATCTCGCCCACCTGAGAGGACGTTAAATGTGAGTCCGGTGGAGCAGTGGGGGGGCGGGGGAGGTTTGCCCTGCCTTACCAGTTGGGCGCGTTTTTGCAATAGGGGAACTCCATAAGAGTCCAGCAGAGTCATTTTTACTACCCCCACGTTCTTTCGCCTCCTTTGGAGACCCCCCTCTCCCTCCGGATTTACGGCCCGAGTTTTCTGGTGGCATATTAGAAGACAATTTCAAGATACAGTACCGGAAAACCAATAAATCAGTTTACAAATTAGAGCAGTTATTGAGCAGTTAAAGACAGAATAGATTAATCAACATATGCACAAAAACGTTATAATGTAGCATTCCTTAAGGAGAAAAAATACTGTTAAAGATATGCGAAACTCCCCAAATGCGATGGAGGTAATAATGTTAGTGTTGATACAGCCAGAAAAAGGAAAGCGCCATTGAACTGGGTTAGACCAAGAAGTTCAAGCAGTTAATCAAGCAAATAATCAGGCAAATGAGGAGTACAGTAACTTCGGCGGATAGATCAAGGCAATTGCCGTATAGTCAATTAGGTTAGAATTATCAAACAAGATCGCAGAATAAAAGTGAAGAGCAGAGGAGTAGTTAGTTGCCCGTAATGAAAGATGTTAATGAAGCAAACCCTCTGCGGAGCAGCCCTTTCTGGAGACAATGCCCCTGCAACACAAAAGTACCTTTAGCACCCCCTGCTGGGGACTGCTGACAATGATGAAGGCTGTCCGGATGAACGGCAATGAGTCCACAAAGTCAGAGTTTCTGCTCCCGCATGTAGGATTCACAAGGACAGCATAAGCCCAGGTGCCACGGATACTCTCTGAGGATCCCACAACTTCTTCCAGTTCTGATCCCGGACGTAGCCCCACTTCAATGGCTCCCCTCAAACCTCGGAATGGCAGTGACCGGCTCTATTTCACCTTCCTGTGAGCACGATTCCTCAAGAGCCACAGACCAGCCTCCAGCGAGAGAGATCCAGCGCCTCAGGACTGTAGCGCATCGGGGTCATGCACAGCTCACCTCCGGTATACGAGACTCCTCAGCTGCAGGCTGAGGACGGAGGATCGGGAAGCCGGTCCCCTTGTGATAGCAGGGTCAGATCAGGGTCCGAGGTGGGGTAGGGTCGGCTGAGACGGCAGCAACATCACCGTCGAGCACGCGGACGCTGCGGGGGAGGAGATCGGGTCCGGGCACTATGTGACTCCTCCTCCTCGCGTCATGCCGGCCGGATGTCCGAATGAAGAATCTCTGTGTTAAGAACTTTTGAATTACAAGAAATATTGCAAATATGATTATGCCAATGGGTTTCTTAGACAATTGTAGGCAGTCATGTGTATATGAAGACTAACAATATTACTGGTCATTATGTTACGTGTAATCTTCAACAGCTTTCTCATACCTGCTGCAAAGAGACTTGGGTGGTATGAGTGGCTGCCCACCCCCCCTACATAGAGTTACAATGGGAAGCTACAATCCAAATTTCTCCATCATCTTTCTATTGTATTGGTTGCCAATACGATTAAAACCTGTGACACAGCAGGGATCAAGAAGTTACTGCTTAAATTGTCATGATGGCACATTGCGACACTTGATGCTCGGTCGAGCATTAGGGTACTCGAAACTGCTCGTTACTCGGACGAATACTTCGCCCGCTCGAGAAAATGGCAGCTCCCGCTCTCTGCCACCCATTGGTTTGAAGCCTGAGTCCATTTAGGGTATGTCGCCATGCCACTCTCTAGCCTCTCTTGCAGCACTTGTGCATTGTAGCCAGGGTGTACAAACTAGCGGTATCACAGCGGTATCACTAGCGGTCTCACAGAGGCGCTTAGAGCCTCAGACAAGGATAGCTTAAACATGAACAGTAATCATACAGAGCGATTGTGAACAGTAAACCACCAAATCCATGTGACAGGTTCCCTTTAAGTTTATGACATGGTATATTTGGTAAAAGCTGTCACTTTCATATTGCAGAGCTTTGCATAATGCCAGATATGAAAGGGAAATCTTCACTATATCAATCATCCTGATATTTTTATAACTAGTTCTGAGCTGTGCCCATATATACAAAATCAGGGTAGTAGTACTGAAATTTGCCCATACATTGGAGTTCCGAGTGGTATGACATGAGTGCATCACTTACGGTCCCACCCACCCTCTTAGCTCTCTCCTTGTGTCTCCTGGTGATTTGGTTGCAGCCACTAGACACGTGGCCAGGCTCGGCCTGAAGCAAACCAGCAAGTGGATCCGATATCTTCGGGCCCTCGCGCTGCTGACATTCTAAGTCACTCCAGCCTCCTGTCTTCCTTCGGTCACATGGTGCCTCTTGTTGACCGGAGGGGAGTTCAGAGCCGAGACATCTGGATGGGGCATTAACGGAGGTATTGAATCGGCCTGGTTTATCCTGGGCTTAGAAAACTGAGGTCTCCTGTTATATCTGTTATACCTTCCTTGGTCCATGTTTAGGGGAGCTGAAGGATCCCTGAGCACTGCGGGGATGAAAATACAGTCTAGAGTCTTGGTGAGATCTGCTGGAGAAGGCGTAAGCAATACGGTTACGGCAGAGAGCCAGATAAGTAACGTGACACCATGGCCGATTGAGGAAAAAACCCCTAACAGCAACTTTCTAGCAGAATGTATATTTGTTAACATCATTAATTTGCTGGACCTTAGGCTGCTGTTGACCTTAATGCATATTTCTTAACACTATTAACTATTATTTGGCATCGCTTGCCTGGCAGTTTGAATATTTAGCGTCTAAGTCGGATTCCCCTAAAGTGGAGGATAAAGCTGGGGGAAAAACTGATTCAGTGGGTAAATTAGATAAACTTTGGAAGTCCCCAAATATAAACTAGACAGGTAGGGAAACCCCCTCAGAGCCAGTCTGACCCTCAGGATGATGGGGGGATGGGGAGGGGGGGCAAGGTATGGAATACTCCAGATGGATGGAGAAGGGACAGAATCTGATCCTATTCTTAAGGAAATTCTCTCTAATGTCCAAAAACTTAATTCCTCTTAAGAGGAACTGAAAAAAGAAACTGGTGATGTCAGATCAGATATTTCCCATATTAGAGGAGACTTGGGTAAGATCACATACTCCCTTATAGAATCCAGGGCTCAAGTTAGAACCCTGGAAAGGGACCAGAAAGTTTTTGGGAAAACTGCAGAAAGTTGAGATTGGTTTTTATTTACACCCCCATATTAGTTTTTTGTATTTGGGAAGTTGGGAAACACATCGAAGGGATGAGGCATGAGGCAATTCGAATATCGGATCACTCCCCAATTGTTTTGAGGCTGAATTCTGGTTGGGATAAAAGGAAGGAAGAAATCACCTTTATGTTGAACCCCCATTGTCTGAATCTCTTGGATGAGCTTTTATTATGGCACTGATAACTGAGTTTTGGGACAGACATTACCCAATGTCAGAGGCGCTTTAGTATGCCTTAAAAGTTTACCTTTTATTTAGGGATAAAATAGATGATAAAAAAGGGAATTTAGATACCGCGAAAAGAATCTGAAAAATAATGTGGAGGAAAAACGTATTGAGCTTGTCAAAGATCCAACAACAGAAAGGAGGATAATATGGTGAGATGCTAATGAAGCTTATAATGCTTACTCTAAAGAAAAAGCATAGCAGAAGATTTTTTTCAGGTGCCAGAAAAAAATGTTGGAAAGAGAAAAGCCAGGTAAAATCTTAGCCTCAATTATTAGCCCAGGATCCCAGGATAATAAGATAAAGGATGTAGTAAATCAGGATGGAGGGTTGGAGAGGACAGAAGAAGGTATATTGGAGTAATTCAAGAATTATTATTCAAAATTATACCAATCGGAAGGGGAGGGTTCATGATCAGAGGTATAGGCCTATTTGGACAACATTGTTGTCCCTGAAATATCATCTAAAGAGAGACAGAAGCTCGAGGCTTCACCGACCCTTGAGGAAATAATGGAGGTAATTAGGACCTCCGCGAACTCCAGTCCGGGAACAGATGGTTTCCCATACAGACTATATAGGGAGTACTCAGAGATCCTTCTGTTCCAGGTATTTTTTGAGGTGAGGAAGCTGGGCCAAGTATCATATTCTATGGAGGAGGCAGATATAGCCCAAATCCAAAAAAAGGACAAAGATCCAAGGGATGTAGGATCGAATAAACTTATATCTTTACTAAACTCAGACGTGAAAATATATGCTAAAGTAAGTGCTAATAGACCCAAAACAGTGATTGCCTCGCTGATTCACCTAGATCAGAACGGGTTTATTCCTGGTAGGAGCACAAGCTACAATTTGCATCAGGTTTTTTCTGATATCCAGCTGGGGTGTGGGGAGGGCCGCTCCTTCTTGTCACTTGGCGCGGTTAAGGCATTTGACAGGGTGGAGTGGCACTTCTTATGGGCCGTTTTGCAGAAATTTGGAATCGGGCCAGGATTTATAGGAGGGGTTAGAGCAATGTACCAGTCCCTGAAGGCTAGGGTTAGGGTTGGCGGGAGTAGCTAGGCCGCTTTTGTAGGGATGTCCCCTCTTCCCACTCCTCTTTGCACTATATGTTGAACCTTTGGCTATAAGGGTGAGAGACATGGAGGGTATCTGTGGGTGCCGGAGTGGCGGGGAGAAGGATAAGATATCCTTGTACACAGATACTATTTTGTTTCGGAGAAAGTAATTCCTACAGTTGTAAAAGAAGTGGAAGAATTTGGAAGACTCTCCGGGATGTAGAGGAGCAGGGGGCGTCGCTAAGCTAAGTGATGGGTGTTTTCATATATTTGAAAAGGTCACATGGAGTAGCTGTTTACCAAGGGTGGGGGGGAACTGCTGGTTTTCATCCCCTTCCCGTGGGCAACTGCATAGTCACACAGCATATGCTAATGACATTTACAATATAACATATCTTTTTTTCTGTAAAACCAATTTTTAATACAAAAACACTTTGGCAGCGTATGTACTATGGTCTGTGGGGAGTGGGGGAGTGCTAAAAATGGGTCTCCTGGTGACAGGTTCCCTTTAAAGAGCAGTATAACAATAACTGTATTAGCCTCATTTTACCATTCTGCAAGTAGCATAATAAGAGCTGGAAGACGGTTGTTTGGGTTCTTAGAGAGGATGGTCCAATATAAAAAAGAGAAAACTCAGCTGCCATGTTCTTCCTGTACATCTGTGGCTTCAGGTTACTTTGAGGATTTCATGGTGTTCATGGCTTGTTTTTCTGTTACAAAAGGAGCCTTCACGATGTAATAAACGTTGTCCTCCAGGATTCAGGATGGCGTCTAATGGAGGATACCATGTCTGCTGCTATGACTGTATCCCATGTTCTGAGGGGGAAATATCTTCTAGACCAGGTAATGATACATTTCAGGTTAATGAACATATAACCATGAAGTCATGCAAAAAAACGTATGTGCCCTTAATGATATCGTATTGACACTGTTGCCCCATGCTATAGATGCATTGGGGCACATTAATTACCTGGTCCCTGTGTGATCCCCGATCAGGAATGTCCGACGAGGATGAAGTCTTGTGCGATTTATTACCAGTGTGCGCCCGATATCCTGCATGTGTCACTTCCCCGATCAGCTCCGCCGGAGTTCACCTTCTTCTTCCCGGTGCATGTAAGTGCTTGGCTTGCGACACAATTTTAAATGTTAAATCCTGTGCGTTGTCCGATTCCGTCAGATCGTCTGACAGTCTGCCCCCCGATTTGTGACACGTGAAAGCCGTCGCAATTGCGACACAATCCCAGAGGCGATGCCCGAAAAGTCGGGAAGCCCGACGAGAATGTGGCCGCGGGACTCTTAGAAAATAAACCCCACTGTGTACCAGTTCTAGTCTGATATCAAGGGTCAATATTGCTGCGATACAGTTTAATTAAATGTAGATCAAATGGACTCTCTTACACAAGTGACTATAACTGTCCAGGTAGACCTTGTGCTCTAAGAAGAAGCACAATATTATTATTATAATTATTATTAATATTAATAACTAGAGATGAGCAGGGGTCGGTGGAAATTTGGGTTTGATGGGTTTGTCTGAATTTTGCTTCAAAATCCGGTTCAGTATCCGGACTTCAAGTCAAACTTTTAGACCAACACAAACCTCATTGAGGTTATTGAACCCCCCTGAGGACCGAAATCTTAACACCCCAAAATAGCTTTAAAATGAGGCTATTAAGGCTAGAGGTCTGATAATAGTTGAAAATAACAGGATAATTGCTGTGCCCAACATAAAAATAAAGAAATGATAAGGAAATAATACTGTATATAACCGAGTATAAGCCGACCCGAGTATACGCCGAGGCCCCTAATTTTACTACAAAAAAATGGGAAAACCTATTGACTCGAGTATAAGCCTAGGGTGGTAAATACATTGGTCACAATGCACAGCCAGACCTCCTGTCCCATTGCACAGCCAGCCCCAGTTTGCCCATTTCATTCAAAAGTAAATACTCACCTTTCCAGCGCTCCCTTGCAGGTCTTCAGTTCTATTCATCCGGCAGCGGCAGGTCGGCGCGGTGCACAGCTCTGACATCAGCCGCCATTGACATCAGAGAGTGTGCCGGTTGATACAATACTGCCGGCACACACAATATGGATCAAACAGAAGACCTGCATGGGGAAGGGGGGCTGAAAGGTGAGTTTTGCATTTTTTTTACTTGAGTCTAAGCCAAGTTCAGGGTTTTCCTCACATTTTTGTGCCGAAAAACTCGGCTTATACTCGAGTAATAATAATATTAATAATAATAAATGCTGTTACTATCATTGCTCTAGACGACAGTAGTATTGAGTGGACCCAATCAGCACAGTTTAATTGGCCTTTTCAAGGCAGTGTGAAGTACTGTCTTTGTATTTCCAAAATTTAGGAAATAAAAAAAAATGTAGGATTTAAAAAAAAATGTCTGGAAAAATAAACTTTTTGGAAAACACAACTTTTTCAAAAACTGAAACTATTTAAAAAAAACAGAAACTAATTAAAAAAAGTTTTTTTCCCAAGACACTGGCATGGGAACATGGGAGGATGATATCCCATGCTTGGCGCATTTCCTGACCTAGTGCTGCATAGCTCCCTGGCCAATCATGCAGACATGGCAGAGCTGCTGCATAAAGTGGGTGCCATCTGTGCGCATGTACATTCGGCTGCTCTTGCCTATCTGCAATGCAGAGGGCTTTTATCCTTCGCACCCACCTCCTCACATGTGATGTAGAAACAAGGTGGAATTCTACTTCTGCCGAAAAAGGGGGGGGGGGGAGCAACAACAGACAATTGTTCAGTTCCAGCTGCAGAACAGCCTAGTGAGTCTAACCAAAGGGACTTCATTGAGGCTCACATATTGGTGCTTAGGAACACATGTCTTGTGCTGCATTGCTTCCTATACGCTTCTTATATGAAGTGCTGATGGCATTACGGTCAGTGCTACCATCCCCATCCTTTGCTAGAATAAACACCACTTGTTAGGCAATGGCAGAGGATGTAATGGTGGCACAGGAGGAAACAGAGGTGTTTTGGGGCAGTCCACACATGGCTCACACAGTGGATTGCTGGACCGACAGCGGCCAGATACCCCACTGCCCAGCCAGGATGAGTTTTGCTCTCTTCGGGGTGGCACCCAGCGCAGGTCATGAGCAGTTTCTGAAGCATGACTGAGGGGGCGAGGAGGAGCCAGCTCCCACCCAGGAGACCTGTCCTTGCCTCTGGGAAGCCTAGCCCACATGAGCCACTACATGCTCAAAACTTCTGAAACTTGTGATTCTATAGGGATCATTTATATTATTAACCCCTTAATAGCTCTACGGCGCAGAGGTACAGGGAATGTATGAAGATGGCTCACGGGCCGATCGCGCTATTAACCTTTCAATGCCGCCGGCAAAGTCGCATGGGCGTTGCCATCTTTATTACGATCGTTGCTCCCCCGAACGTCATCTGGGGGCGGCGATCGGTTGCCATGGTAGCCTCGGGTCTTCGCTTGACCGGAGGCTACATGGCTTCTGCAGATTCGTTGCAATGAGCCAGTGGCTTATTGTAATGAATGAGCTGCAAAAATGCCATATATTGCAATACAGAAGTATTGCAATATATGGTAGGAGTTGGGTGGTATGAGTGGCTGCCCACCCCCCCTACATAGAGTTACAATGCTTAGATAATGTTGTCACAATGGTTTGAAAACCATTCTCTTTCAGTCTCTTTTCTGGTGCTTGCTATCAAGAAGCTATAAACAAATCATGTACCAGGTAAATTTAATGTGTTTCTTTGATATAATGTAAAAACAGATTAACAAAAAAAAAAAATCTTTAAAAAAACATAGATTAAATTGTGTTCATTTTTGGAAGGGCAGACTAGTACAGTGACCCCTAATGCTAAACCCCCATCCCAGCTGCTCCTACCTGATAACATAAGTGGTAGGTCACAGCTGTTCGACATATTCTTTTTTTCTCAAAGTGCAGATATGGGTCAGAACCAAGATGAAAATGCAGTAGTGGACAATGCAAAACTGACAAAGGGTCAATGAATACAGAAATCACTAAGAACATCAGCAAGCTCCAAATAAGACTTATAGCAAGCTATCAGTAAATAGTAGGCAAACCTTTTATGAGATGCCAGAGTCCCAATCCAGAAGGTGATTGGACCATTTCTCTGATATCCAGCGCAGACTGTCAGGGAAGAAATCCCCATAACTGCCAGGAAAGGATAGTAAGAACAAAATGACACATATCAGCACATCCTTGGCTCTACTTTGCAGACAGAGAATGGTGCAGAGGGCATAAATATTACAGTTAACATGTATCAATATGCCACCTTACTTGTATGGTAAGGCATGGTGTGCAGGTTTTTTTTGCAATGTGTGAAATACTCCTCAGTTTGCATTACATGGGTAAATCCTGCTGGATATTATTAGCAATATTAAAAAATCTCAATTATGGGGTACGGTATTTTTGCTGAGCATATTGGTCAAAACTATAGGTTTATTTTTTTTCTTGTTTATGGTTTATCTTGCGGTAAAGAATAATGTGAAGAAGGGTTTTATCATAGGGTTCTGGTATTTCTTTTAGTAATAAGGTTATATTTAACATGTTTCTCTATATGTTTTATTGTACACAGTTTCAGATTTCACTTAAACATGCAGTAACAGTATGCATTTTTTGGACATGTTAGACCTCAAGGTGTCTTCAAGGCAATCTGCATTCCCCAGTGAAGGTTTATACATACGACCCCTAGTTACAAACGGACCACTGGATATTGTTAATTTATTGTACTTTAGTCCTAGGCTACAATAAACAGCTGTAATAGTTATAACAGGTGTCTGCAGTTAAGATTTATTGTAAATCCCGGTTCTTATGACAATCCAACATTTTTAAAATCAAATTGTCACGGTGACAGTCTTAGCTATAGGTGACAGTCTTCACCTCTTCGATCAAATTTCCCAAGGAAGCAGCCAATCAGAAGAAGGTTTCCCTTCCATCCCTTTCCCTTCCATAGCTGCCTGTTATAACAATAGGTTCAAAAAAATCAAAAAAGCAATTATCAATAAAGTCTTTTGTGCCATTAAAAAAAATCAATCCCCAAAAACAAGACTGGATACAGCTATGTTTAATGACAATGTAAAAAGTTCTGGATTTTGAAACGCAAGGGTAAAAAACTAAGTAAGTTTGCTTGAACACCTTGGCACAACCTTGGCACAAAGAATTCTAGTCGCTAAAGGGTTAACGCAGTCTAGCAGCAATAGATTTTTCACTTGTGCCAGTTAAGTTTGCTCCTATTTGTACTTTGTTTTGCTATGAATATGAACCCCTTTTTGCACCACAGGTTGGATGATGCTGTATGAATAATAATAAATATTTATAAAGGAATTTCTTATTTCTCATGATTACACAATACTTTATGGACATCTATGCTTTGATTTATTTGCCAGAGTGGGTTGGATGGGTTGTTACTAGCATCTGCTGAATTTAGTGTCAACAGCAACTTTGGAAAAATATTTACTTAAAAAGTTGGTGTTTAATGGATGACATTTAGAGATGAGCGAGCACTAAAATGCTCGAGTGCTCGTTATTCGAGACAAACTTTTCCTGATGCTCGAGTGCTCGTCTCGAATAACGAGTCCCATTGAAGTCAATGGGAGACTCTAAGCAGATGTGCCGAACATCTGTAATCTATTCTTCACTGTGTTTCTTCACTGTGTTCACTGTTTTTATTCTATTCTTCATTGTTCTTCACTGTGTTTTTTTAATTAAATGCTCGATCTCGAGCAGGGGAAATACTCATCCGAGCAACGAGCCGTTTCGAGTACCTTAATACTCGAACGAGCATCAAGCTCGGACGAGTATACTCGCTCATCTCTACTTTTTACCTTTAATTTTTTGTTCATTTGTTCAAAACAAAAGCAGCACATACAAAAATTTGAGCAGCACAAACGTAGCAGAATTGTTCTGCACCACTTTGGTTTGGGCAATGTGGGGGGACTGGTTGACCTCTAATGACCTCTGGAAACTTTCATTTTCATCTTAAAAACAGTAGCAGCACAAACGAAAATTTCTGCTGCACAAACCAGTACAAACGTATTACAAACATTTGACACCAATTTTGTTTGATTTGAACAAGGTGGGGGGCCAACTCAAAATTATGTACCGTGATAGATAGACCAGATTAAAAACATTCACCAAGCCATGGCAGAAAGAGGTAAAAACATTTGACGCGTTTCGAATCCTAGCCTAGATTCTTAGTCATAGATTCTTTTTGGAAACCTACACTGCTGGACACCTTATGCAAAAAGGATTTTTTTTGTTCTACAAAAACATGTAACAGATAACCTGTTTTGTATTGGTAGGTTTCATAAACATAATGAGAACACATTATAGAAATACATTATCTATAATACCTGTGGGTTGTTATCCAAAAGGTCAATAGAAAAAGACATAAAACAGAAACACTAAAAATAAGAGCCGATCAGTGTTGTAAACAACATAGTTATTATAATCATAAATTTTGGCAATAAAACTAAGATGTTTGTGGGCAGTCCACATGGAGCAGTAATACATAGTAAAACACACTTTTTACCTGTTACAATACTTTAACTGATTGCTGCAAAATTGTAAGAAGTAGTTAGTCAAATATACCAAAAAAATATTAATTTAAAATATACAATATATAATGTAAAAGACCTGAACATATTGTAAATGTCCTATTAATTAAATTTTACTTTGACAATATAAATATATAGATAATATAAAGAAGCAAAAACTATTTTCTTTTCTTTCTCTATTCTATTTCAGTTTTTACTTGGACACGCTATGCTAGTTCAGAAAGGAGCTGAGATTCTAAGCTTAAAGCTCTTTTTAAATTTTAAATTTTTGTTTTTTTGTGAATATTTAATCTGAGGGACTGCTTCGGGAGCGAGTAGCTCCACAATTGAAGTCTGTATATAAGTATGTGCAAATACAGTTTCTTTAATATTGATTTATGCTTAAGGATACCACCCAGTCGTGCATACCTGGTGCCTTTCTGCACAACTATAGTGCAAAAACATAGGATTAAGCTGGCTATGCTGTTTGGTTTAATCAGCACTACATCCATCTCTTTGCTGCAGCATAAGCTCTGCTTTATTGTTAGTTAATCATATTTGATTGAAAGCTCCTCGCACTACTCACCTGCAACCTGTATGCTCCCTGGTTCCATCATTTCTAAGCCTGGGGCTCTGAGATCACACAAGATTCCTGAGAACTCTCCCAAGAATACTGGCTACAGTTAGCTCCATTTTTTCTTGTGACTCTGATCATTGTTTACCTAGTATCCCATCCATTGACTCTTGTTCAATCTACTCCACTGTTGACTATTCTTATTGGTTTGTAGTTTTTTTTTTCTTGGTCTCTGTGTTGCCTACTTTGGTGTGGGGAGACAAAGTTGACCAGTTACTGGATACCACCTAGGGAGGTTTCAAGTAAATAGGCAGAGAAGGGTGGTTTCAGAATAAGGGCTCACATTCTCTGAGCAAGTTTCAGCTGTGGTTGGTGTAGCCCTTAGGGGGAGCTCTGCTTCCAAAATTGTTCTCCGATGAAAATTACCAGCCACATTGCAAACCTGAGCAAACCTGCTCTTTAATTGGCAGTGCTGCCACGCTTTATGTTTATGGTGCAATGAGTTTGAGTGCATGAACGTGTACAATAAAAGTCAATGGTCCACATTTATATATTTATCAAAAACAGTGCAAACTGCACTGTGTGGAGTTTGCTTGTGAAGTGTGCATGGTACGTCAGTTTCAGGAATTGTAGAGCCCATTCTGCAGAGTCCAACAGAAAGCTGGCACAAGGGCTTTAATAAATCTCACCCAATGTTGCTGTGGCTAGTTCACGGCAAACATTTACAGATCTATCTATGATCCTTATGATATACTGTATCCATACACAGAACTGCAACTAGCTTTCAGGAATGAAACTATGAAGATATTGAAATGAAAGGGGCTTTACCATGAAGGGAAGTTACCTTTGAAGTCACTTTGAATCACACATTTATATTTTAATAGGACGTGAAACAATAATAACGCCTAGAAGGCTTAGATGTAACTTAAAGGAAATCTACCACCAAGATGAAGGATTGTAAACCAAGCACACTGACATATTGGTATGGGCCCCTTCCGGTAGTATCTGTTCTTCTTTAACCCCTTAACGCTCTGCGCCGTAGCTCTACGGCGCAGAGGTATAAGGGATGTATGAAGAGGGCTCACGGGCTGAGTCCTCTTCATACAGAGGTGGGGGTTTTTTGGGCATCTTGCATAAACCGCCCCACCGGCTAATAACCGCGGTTGGTGCTTGCCCGATCGCGCTATTAAACCCCTCCGTTTGGCCGCGTCGCCACAGTCGCCGTGCGTCATTTACAAAAGACTGCCTGCTGCCCTGCGGGGTCGATCTCCTTCACCCCTACGATCTCCGCGCCGCTACACTTCATCTTTGGCTTCTTCTGTTCCCGGTTTTCGACATGCTTGTGCCTGTTTCGTTTGACCCGAGTGATACATGGCTTCTTCTCTTTTTCTATATCCATTACAATGAGCCTGTGGGCTCTTGTAATGTCAGTGTGGGCAAAATGCATATATGGGCAATACTGTAGTTATTGCAGTATATGGTAGGAGCGATCTGACCATCTAGGGTTAACGTACCTCTAGATGGTCTAAAAAATAGGGGAAAAAAAGAAAAAAAAACGTTTAAAAAAAAAAAAAATAATAAAATATAAAATTCAATCAACCTTCACCCTCCTTTCCCTAGAACGATATAAAACATAATTAGCCAGTAAAATCACAAACATATTAGGTAGTCGCCGGCGTCCCAAAATGCCTGATGCATATCAAATATAAAAACGGTTACGGCCGCGGTGACCTCCGAGTGCAGGAATGAGGGGGAAATGGCGCCCAAATGTCCGAAATGCGACTTTTATACACATAGCGCACCTTGGGTGTTTTGGTTTTGGGGGGGGGGGGGGGGGGGTTTTTTGGTTTTTTTTTTTTTTTTTTTTTTTACCATAACATAAAAAATTAAATAAGCGCAAAATGATCACAAATGTCGAGATGCAACGCTCCGAAAATCAAAATGGTGAATGAAAACGGCGGGCCTGATTTTCGCAAAAAATGACCGCCTCAGCACCATCTCTCGCGTGGCAACCAAGTTTAAAATTTTTGTAAAATGTATTAAACACAATAAAAGGCCTATAGAAATTATTGTATCACCTTCCCGATAACCCCCGCGGGTGCGATCGCGACGCTGTTGCACAGGGGAACGCAACCAAATAATAAAGAAAAGTCGTGTTATTTGGAGGGCAAAGAGAAAAGTCGTAAACACTATGCGCCCACAAGAACGTGCTTTTTTTTTTTGTGCAAATTTGTCCACATTTGATTTTTTTTCATGCCAGCTTCGCAGTACTGGGGGCAAATTTTAAAATAAATAACATTCACGGGAAGTAAATTTGTTTATGCACAAATAATCCGCTCCACCAGGTCTGTACACGTAAACATGAAACGTTTGTTGAAGTTGGGATCGCGAGAAATGAGCCGAAAATCCCTGCGTCTCGAAGGGGTTAGCTTCCTATGCCCTTGTTTTTAAGAAAAAAAAGCTTTAAAAGTTATGCAAATTTGCATAATTTTAAAGCCTTTTTATGTAAAATTCAGGGCAAAGAAGCTAAAAGGAGGGTGGGTCGTGTTGGAGGGGGCATTTACCAATATGTCAGTGCGATTGGTTTATAATCCTTCATTCTGGTGGTAGATGTACTTCAAGTTTGGCTCCAGGTAATAGTTGCAAAAAGACCTGTCAATTTGTACACCTTTAAAAAATGGTTTTAAAAATGCAAATCATCTGGTCACTGAGGCTCATATCACCATGCCATGAATAAGTATTCACAGTGGCGTAACTAGGAGAGGCTGGGCCCCATAGCAGATTTCTGCATGGGGCCCCCCCTTCCCCTTAAAATAAATAGACATATGTAGGCTGCATTCACATAAATGTGTGCCCGCCAGGCTATAGCCTGGCAGGCACACATCGGACGCGCTGGAGAGGAGATCGCGGCTCACCCCTCCCCTCTCCATAGAGAATAGAGCCGCATGGTCATTCTTATGGCCATAGATAGAGCACGCTCTATCTCTGTTGCGGCCACGGCTCGAAACAGTGAGTACTCGTTGTGCTCACTGTACCGAGCCGAGGTGCTATAGTCGCCTATGGAGGGATTATATCTGTCACAAATTGCGCCTACAGATATTACATCCCCCAATCTACTCTTGAATGTACCCCTCCACGGAACATATTGCACGATACAATTACTCATTTATACATTGATACTAGACACCCTTTTATATACGTAAAGCACACAAAGCAGTTCTATACGTGTCTAGGGCACCCAGCATACAGACAATTAGAACACACACAGTGAGGGCACGCATAACACTTAGAACACCTAAGACAACAGAGGTGTAGACAAACTCTCACATAGATAGACGGGACCGAATACCACATACATCAGGATAAAAAAACCACATAACCACCAGACTCGTATACCTACAGATACAGACATACTATAGAATCAGATACAAGACACCAGACAACAGAGATAAGAGAACTGATATAGAAGAGAGATAGAAGACACACACCAATAAAGACAAGCATTTCATCTAGTGCAGAGAGACAACCGGAAGTCATCGATAACAGAATCCACAGTAGTAATTAATAACCCAGAAGACCAGAGATACGCAAGATCCACAGAATAGCATATAGCAACAAGAGACACAGTAGAGACACAGACACAGAATCTGCAGTATAGACACAGGAGAGACCCAGACACAGAAGAGCAGATAGACACAATAACACAAGATAGACCCAGACACAGAAGGACAGAAGACACAATAGACACGGATATACACCTAACAGAAGAGCCTAGAGACACAAGGAACACAGGAAGACCAGACACAGAATAGACAGAGAGACACAAGAATACACCGGGGAGACACACACAGACATACAGAGTAGACACAAGAGACCAGGATAGACACATACGACAAAGAGGAAGATAGCGACAAGGCTCCAGGGCAGAAGCACAGAACACATAGACAGACGAGATCACAACGTACACAGGAGTACCAGATCACCTAGGAGAACAGAGATACACAGAGACAACAGGAGCGACCACACAAAGATACAGAGCTAACAATAACACAGTCAGAAATGACCATACACAGAAGATACAGAGATACACAAGAGCACAGGATAGGCACAGCACAGAAGAGCAGAGAGATCACAAGATACCAGGATATACACAGACACAGAAGGGCATATATACACAAGGAAACACAAGAGAGACACAGCCACAGAGAGCATAGAGACCACAAGATACACCAAGAGAGACACCAGCCAAAGAGACAGGAGACGACAGAACAAGATAGACACAGACCCAGAATCGACGAGAGACACAGGAGAACAGTAGAGAAGACACAGACACAGAAGTACATAGATACACAGGAGAGGACCACGACACAGAAAAGAGAGAAGACCCATAGACACAGGAATACCCAGACCGAGAGACCGAGATACACAAATACACCAGGAGAATACACAGACACAGAAGAGACCGATATAACACAGATCACAGTAGCGCTCACAGACACAAGAGACAATAGACACAAGAGACACCCATAGCGACACTACCAGAATAAGACGAAGACACAAGAACACAGGAGAGACACGAAGTACACAGACAACAGAAGATAACATAACACACAAGACTACCAGGAGAGACACACTACCCAGAATAGGCAGAGAACACAAGAGAACACAGGAGATGTAGACACAGCACAGAAGAGACGATAGCCAAGAACACAGAGGCACACCCCAGAAGACAGATGCACAAGATACACGAGATCACCCAGCACAGAAGAGACAGAGGATACAAGCCACACGTATCGACACAGACACACAGAGGCAGAGAGACACAGAACACAGGAGATGCCAGATAGCCCCGACACAGAAGAGCAGAGAGACACAAAACACCGCGAGACACATCACAGATATGCAGATAGCCCAAGAGACCCAGAGATACACACACAGAATAGACATATCCAAATACACATATACCCAGGAGATACACATACACAGAAGAGACCGAGATGACACATAGACAATGAGACCGACAATACACAGAAATACATATAGTATACAACAAGACACAGTAG